>OX359269.1:37952516-38682516 GCA_947179155.2 Hedera helix | reverse complement strand
AATAATGTCCAAATTGCCAACATGATGTGGAGTGAAATTTAAAAATGATATTCAAGATCCATAGTTCAGAATAACGATTACAGTTCAATAGAAATGTTCAGAAAATAGGAAGGTTCAGTTGAACTAATGAAATTCAACTATTATGGAACATATAATATTTTCAGGAATTATAGAAGCAATAGTTCCATAATAAGTTTCGATTTAGGTGTATGGAAGAAAATAATATCCCTTACCGTAACAGGTTTGATTAACAAAAGGTGAAGGGAATTAATATCCCTTACCATAGTAAGTTTGAATAATGGAAGATGAAAAAGATGGTATCCCTTATGAGTATAAAGGAAAATGATATCACTTACGAATATGGAATAAAAGTGTCATGTGATAATTCGTGTAGACAAATTATTTCCACACGAGACAAATAAAAAGGGTTATTCACCAACAGGCGATAATCCGCACCGTAAGGTTATTCCCATCAATTTGAATACGAATAGTTATTCACCAAACAGGCGTAATCCGCACCGTAAGGTTATTCCCACAATTTAATAGAATTTGAACACGAAGAGTTATTCACCAAACAGGCGTAATCCGCACCGTAAGGTTATTCCCACAATTTAATAGAATTTGAACACGAAGAGTTATTCACCAAACAGGCGTAATCCGCACCGTAAGGTTATTCCCACAATTTAATAGAATTTGAACACGAAGAGTTATTCACCAAACAGGCGTAATCCGCACCGTAAGGTTATTCCCACAATTTAATACATGGAAATAAATGGCACAAGAAAGAAACGATATTATTTTCGAGAATCAAAGAATGATAATCCCTTCAAGTAAGAAAGAAAATAATATCCATTTATGATGATGAAAAGAGTGATACCCCTTACCTTAACACGTGATTGGATATTGATTTAAATGAGGTTGATCAACTTGAAAAATTTCTGCACTCCTTTTGGCTTTACCAAAATTTTAGAGTAATCTTTCTACACTCAAAGTATACTCACAATATAGTAATAGGAGAAGAGAAAAGTGTGAGGAAGTTCGTTTAGCCAAGGTTCCATTTTATAGTGCATTCAGCTACCAACCCTATAATTTTCTCCTACCTGTTTCCCACCTACTCCCTTTTATTTTCTTCTCTCCGCCTCCTCCTTTTCTGACTTCTTTTTCTTTATTATTATATATATATATATATATATATCTCCACCCACGTTTTTCTTTCCTGACCATTCATCATTTCCTTCTTTTCTTTCTTATTTATATATATTAATATATCTCTCCCACCCACCTTTTCTCTCTCTCTCTCTCTCTCTCTCTCTCTCTCTCTCTCTCTCTCTCTCTATTTTCTTCTTCCGTGTTATACCCTATTTCCTTTATTTTTCCTTCAACTTCTTCCATCCTTCACCCCCACATGTTTTCCACCAATCCCCACTCACCTTACATTTTCTCCCACCATCCCCCACATGTTTTATTCTTCTTCTCCATATATTCCCACTAACTCATTATTTTATTAACCAAATATCAACCAATAATACAACAGTAAAACTAATGTTACAACAAAGATAACAATAATTCAACAATAATATAAGAACACGTTACTTTGTCAATTATTAGGTTCAATAATTTTAACTACAGTGCACCAACAGTTATTGACTCAATGATATGAAATACAGTGTAATGACAATTATTGAATCAATAATGCAAAATACTGTGTAGCAACAATTATTGAATTGATAATATAAAATATTATGCAGCGACAATTATTGATGAAATGATGTGCAACAGTTACGGTGTCAATTATCAGATCAATAATATAAGACACTGTGCAATACCGTGTGCTACTGTAGAGTACCGTGTGCTACAGAAAATACCATAAACTACCGTATGCTACTATTCTTTTATCACCGGTATTTTAACAGTTCCGTTGACTATTTTTATTTAAAAAGGTTACTTATGTCGTTTTCTATCTCCGACAAATATTCCGTTGTGGGTCCACCACTAATTAGTTATTTCGGCGCCGTCGTACGACACGAATATTATATTGCGCCGTCGTACGGGCAGAACGAATATTCCCCGACAAAACGAATATTCCCCGACAAAAAGAATATTCCCCGACAAGGTATAATTTGCACGGAACATCTTTAACTTTTAACTTTGCCAATTTAACCACTTACTGTTTCATGAAAAAAAAAATTATGAAGAAAATTAAATTTTATATTTCATAAAAATTCAGGGTCTTACATATTTGTAAAGCACGCGTATATTTTAGGAGTATTTGTACAAGTTAAAAACACGGGCATTATAAATAATGGCGTAATTTATTACAGAGAATTAATATTTTTATAAGAAAAATTGATAATTTTATAAAAAAAAATTCACATAAATAGTAAGTGAGACATATCTCATGTGAGTGAGATTTTGTGAAAATATTAATTTTTCTTGTGAAAACATCAATTCTCTTTATTATATTAATAATTAAAAGTTTTAATTATGATTTTGAGAATATAATTATAGCTATTAAATAGGTATATATTTATCCAAATAATTAATGATTTAATTATAACTATTAAATAGTTACATATTTATTTAAATAACTAATAATTTAAAAAGTAAAAAAAATAGGGAGAGAAATTAGGAATAATAGATAATAGGAGTGGGAGATAAGAAACATGAATTAAAAAAAAAAAAGATTAAATAAAATAGGATGTATTAAAAATCAAGAGTCCAAAGCGTTAAAAAATAACTTCCATTTTGCTCAACCTTAATAACACTGATATTTTAGTGATAACTCCTCTAGATGTTCCTGAATTTATCGCATGTTTCACGTTTGTTCCTTAACAATTAATCTTCGTTCCCAACACATTTACTAGCTGTTACTCTTCTCTTATCATGGTCGGTGAACTTTATTAATTGCAGTACTCTTGATATCGTACCAAACAATATATGGACCATGCCTTCTTGATTCCTTCGTCACTTTTGTTTGAACCGAACAAATTTACGCATATTATAATTAAATATTATTTTAAATATTAAATTAATTATTAAAAAATAAAATTTAATACGAATTTTTATATTAAATTTTATATTTTAATAATTATGATATATATATATAATATTTAAAATTATGCTCTACAATTATACACCTACACTTATTCGTTTGATGCAGCAATGCACCACAGCTCGTTCACATCCACAGCTAGCCCATCATCCACATCATTGTGTCCCATTGCCAAGTCATCATACATTCTACTTTTCTCCCTGCCCACTGAATATACTTGTCAGCATTCTTCTTAAGCAACTTATCATCATTATTTTCACTAAAATTGAAGTCACTGTCAACCAACTCATTTGGCCTACGTGAAGGGTTTAATAGAGTAATTATTTAATAATTTTAAGATACTTGTCGTATGATATTTTACATTATTTATATATTATTATTTTATTATTTAAAATAAATTATTTTACTTTAATTATTAAAATAATAATACATAAATAATATAAAACATCATATAATAAATATCTCAGAAACATTAATTATTTATTTTTCTGTCTAATGAGTCTAAGTCATCTTTACCCACAGTTTTCTCTCTTTTATCACCCATAGTTTCTTCCTTTTCATCACTAATTGTTTCCTCCTTTTCATCACCCACTTTTTCCTCCCCTTTCATCACCAGAATTACTTCTTCCTTTGTTGGTTAATAGATTTGAACAGGAGCATCCATAGAGTGATCGACTCGATGATTCACATGATTCATTGTCTAAATACAATTAACATATTTGTAAATCTCTTGAGAGTTACATGAGAGTTATTCACTTGGGAGTTACAAAATTTTTATTCTCTCTAATTAAGTGGGAGTTACACATTTGATTGAGAGTTACATATTGTGTGATTACGAGATTTTAGTTGGTGATTACAAATAAAATCCCATATAAATATGTGATTGTTTTGGATGTGTAATACACAACAACAAGTAGCTGAATATAGTTCTTTACAATATTAGAGTGAATAGAGAGAGCTTTCTATAAATCATTGTAGGTCATTCGTGAAGCTTGTAAGTTTAAAACTTCTCGAATTATGGAATATATATTTAGTACTCGTTAGTAGTCTAAATTATCGCTGAGAGCATTGTTCGTTGAGCACTAGATTCTAGCCGTTCGTTATCGTGGGCATACGCTTCAAAGATAATCGAAAAAGTGTAATTTTTTAGTTTATTTTCGCTGCATGTATGCTTTTTTTTTTTATTACATTGGTATCAGAGCTAAAAGTGCTAAAATCTATGCTATACATGTTGCTCAAAGTTGTCATGCATGTGTTTTATGTTATTTTTTCAAAGAAAGCTTAAATGACATGCAAATGGCAATACATGCTAGAGATATTTTTTTACCATGAAAAATCAGTATGTTCTAACTTATATGATATATATAAAGCCTGTAAAAATTTCATGCTCATTGGTTTTGTATTTTGGGAAAAAATTCAAACCCTAGTTGTTTTTAAGCTATTGTTTTTTCAAAAACTATTTTTGGTCGGACATCATATGAAAATTCTAATAATATGGTTGCGTAGAATTTTTCGATATGATTTCGTGGATATGTGGATCGCATTTTTTGCACTTAAAATGAGAGAGTTATGACCATTTTAAAAAATGGTACTAAACTATAATTTGTCATCTAAAAACCAAAGCTAAAGGTTGGAGATGATGACGTGTCAGCCACATCATCACAGCGTGGCAACTTGGTCAGTGACACGTGGCAGCCACGCCATGTCATCACTGGTCAAAGTTTGACTGCCACGTGGACCAATTACATGTTTGGCGGTAGAGCTAGTCTGTAGGCCACACTTTCAACTTGATCCAAGATTTCGAATAGATCAACAAACTGAGGGTTAAGTTTTCATGTATTTTTAAATCTCGTAACTCCTTTTCGTACGGTAACACGTGAAAATACATGGTCTTCGATATTTAAATTCTTCGTCCCTTTTGATAAAAATTAGTATATCTCTTTTGTTGTTTTTGTGTTACTTGCATTCGTTGTCGAATTATTTGAATCTTTTCTTTAGTCATATGTACTAACTCATCATGTCCTATTAGTTTCGTTTCTCTCGCCTTATTCTAATATACTAGAGAGCGGCACTTTCGTTTATACAAAGTCTCGAATGGAATCATGCATATACTTGCTTTGTAACTATTGTTGTAAGAGAATTCAACTAAGCGTAAGTGCTTGTCCGAACTTCTCTCGAAAAATAGTATGCAAAGTTTCAATAGATCTGTGAGAGTTTGTATTGTCTTTTTCAACTGTCAGTCCATCTGGGGATGATATGCAATATTGAATCGCAACTTAGTGCTCATAACTTTTTGCAGGTTAATCTAAAATTGTGAAGTGAATTTAAGGTCCCGGTCAGAAATTATAAATGCTGGCATGCCATGGAATCTTATGATCTCATTTATGTACATATTGACAAGATGCTCAAGTGTATATCTCTATCATATAAGCAAGAAATAAGTGAATTTGATTAATCTATCTATAATGACCCAAAAATTACAAGAATTCATGTTAATTTGAAATTTAATAATGTCTCAAGTTAACTTCAAATGATCTTATATTTTGAAATGAATAAAATACTATGTTATGTAACATTATAGTTACAACAAGTTTGATAATCTGTGCAAATCACGGGTAAGCTTTATAAACTCTCTCTCTATATATTTTTAAAATCACATATTTAAACGAATATTATATAATATGCCACTTTTAATCTACATAATGATTATATATGTTACATTAAATAATTGAAAAGAAAATTATAGTCATATATTTTTTATGAATTGTTTTCTTCGCGGCGTGCAATTTTTAAATGAGTTTTGTTGTCATTTGAAAAATATATTTATACACGGAGACACTGATTGATAGATTTAAAAAATAATATGCATCTCTTCGTCCAATAAAATAACATTGATCTTCGCAATTATTTTTATTTTACAAGGAATTTATAGAGTTTTTTGTGTGTAATTTATTGTGTAGTCAGAGTCCTATTTATAATATATATGAGTTGAATGATATAACTTTATATTAATTAGGTTCATAAATCATGAACGTTAATTATCATCGATAAATTTTAAAGTAAAAATTATAATACAATAAATGTAATAATATTAATGTATTGTATCAAGTAAAGAGTATATTAAATACTCTATCCGTTCAAAAATTAAAAAATTGTTATTGATTTTTAAAAAGTTAATTTAATATATTTTTAAAATTAAAATTGACATGTTTTTTTAAAAATTTTAAAATAATAAAATTTATAATTAATAGTATTTTAAAGTAATTTATAATTATATTAATATAAATTAAATAAATTTATCTCAATTTTAAATATAAAATTAAAATTTCAGAAATTAATATTAATTTTATAATTTAAAATAAAAAAGTATGTTATAAAAGTAATTGCATGGTTCATAATAAATAAAAATAATCTGAGTTGATTTTACCGAATCAGTTTAAAATTAATCAAAATAACTTCTTATTATATTTCATGATTGGTAGTATTGATTTTTACGATTCGATGATACTTTTGATGTGACCGATGAAGCATTATTACCCACAAGATAAGAAAATTTTCAAGGGTTGGCCCCCTGACCCACAAGCCAACATCAATAATAACTCAAGGAAAAAAATAAGATTACGGGGATGAAATATATTATTTTTATAAATTTTAAAAATTATTGTCATATATTTTAATATAAAAAAATAAAAAAATTTAATAACAAAAAATCTCACACCCGAAACCACCACCGTACACATTCACACCCATTTTCTTCCTCCTCGTTCAGTACTCAGCACCCACCTATTTCTCATTTCTTTCTACTGTTTTACTTTACCGGTTACCCACCATTTATATCAAATAAAAAACCATGTACTCTTCACAGTACAAAACTCTCTCTCTATTGCCTATTTATAGATTTATCCATAGAGCTTCATCCTCTCAAATAGCTAGCCCGTTTAAAGTTGGAGAGAGAAAAGGAAATATTAGGGAGTTTAGAGAGAGAAAATGTCATCTGGGTTGGAGTTTGCTTCTCAGGAAAGTGGTAATAATCACGAAGAAGGCAACGAACGGTTCAATTTGCTTAACATGACGGATCTAACGGCTGATACTCTGTCACTTCCGGCCGAGACCTTTCTGAAGGCTGCCATATCTCTCAAGAACCAGGTATGAATGAACCAGTATTATTACCATGAATCGAATCGACTCGACTCAACTTAGCGTGAATTGACTCGTTACCGAATCGTTTTTGACCCGTTTTGTGCACGGAATTAGGTGGTACAAATCACGTGGAAAAGACAGAGCAATAATATCACTGACCCGACTATGTTTTCGGGTCTTCTCGGGGCAGCTTTCACATGCTTGCGGTCCTACGAGGCTACTGGTAATCAGCAGGACTTGCTATTGTGCACCGAGATTGTTGATGCCTGTGCCACCATCGCAAGTACTTCTTCTATAAGGTGATTTTTGTCTTTGTCTGAAAATCAACTTCAAGACGCCGTTTGATAATTAAAAGAAATATTCCCAAAGCAGTAGTGGTAGTATTATACTGATTACTGGGGGTATCCCATGAGCTTTAATTATAGTCATAATAGAGAAAAAGAAAATAAGGAGTGCTGTCGTGTATAAGGAGAAAAATTTCTATATTTTGATTATTTGTTTTGGTTTGTAAAATACTCCACCAGTTCCAAAATCGGAGTTCTATCTATAAAACAAACATCTGCGAGTTTATTCGTTCATATTTATTCCGAACAGTGGCTAGAAATGTAATAATGGAGATAGTAATGGGCTAGTGGCATTATAATACTAAATTAATTAAGGATAAGAGTAAAAATATAGTCTAAAAATAGAAGTGTATCCCTCTAATTGTAATGGATAAAAAGGGAAAATGTATTTTTAGTTTTAGAAAGGAGGGAGTAATCAATATGGGTACATAATCAATTTTCTGGTGTCATGGCTATTTATCAAACAGTAGAGGGTAGCTTCTATTTCTGTTTATAGATTTATATATAGAGTAGAGTTAGGAAATATTACCAAGGGTAATAACATATGTAAGTAGTAATCTCATATCTCGAGTCAGTGTAATAAGTAATATAGATGTCAAAATGATAATACTCCTTCCTTCCCTATGAGAGAATTTAAGTTATAAAGTTTGCCAGTTTTCTATTTTACCTTCTCACACAATTTTAGTTAAATAAAGGAAAATTTAAAACATCATGCCACTTTTATTAGAGAATGGACTTTCATTCACACAAAAGGAATTGGAAAATGAGACGCTCATTTTGGGATAGAGTGAGTATTTCAAGATAGATTATTTCCAGGAAAAGGACACGGTGATACTTTGATCGGGATAGGCTATCTTTATAATACTGTTATTTTTATTTTATTTTTTTGGGTGAATTCTGTGGCAGTTTGAGGCTTTGAGCCTGCTTTTTATCCTTATTATCTTGTTACCTGTAATAATTCTATAATGCTTATTACTTGCTGAATATTTATCTGTGGAAAAAATTTGTGTTAGATTAAGATGATGCAAATATCTTGTTTCTTCATTTGTTTAGTCTTAATACCTTGTTTCATCTGAGTTTACGTTACGCTTAAAGTATTTAAATTGGAAACAGGCATGTCACTTTTTTGTGTGGAAGAGGAGGAATATATGCATTGGGTACTGTGGTTGCAAGTTACAAGGGGGACCATCAAAAGCGTGACATGTATTTGGATCTCTTCCACGAGGTACCTAATTGATCCTTATCACTCTCTAATTTCAACGGTGTCACCATGACATTGCAGTACCGTTGGATTCTTGGAAGGTTTTTCCTTTGGATGCGACAATGCATTAGTTAGTCCTAAATATCTGCAAAGATTTTCTCCTTCAAGTTGTAAAACATCTCTCACATAATATCTTCAGGAAGACCACCAAGTGTTGTTACAAGTTTATGGTCCTAATTCTTTTATACTACTGAAGTGATCTAGTATTAGTTGAATAATTCAATGTGCACAACCTATGCACAAATAGAGAGAAAAAATGGTATGTGTTCCCTACCATTTAAATTAGGAAAATGATATATTTTACGACTTTATATGTCTAGTTTTTTTATTGCGAGTTATGCGGATAATTATTGTTGGTAATATTTTAATGACGTATTAGATATAGCGGACCTACTTTATAATCCTATCAAATCTCATGTATTGATATACGTCATAATCGTAATTTGGTAGAAAACTTTTGCAACACATAACATGACTTTTATATTATTAAAAATATTTATTAACCTGTTACATAATTTTTTTACTATTATTATTTGTGCACAACTGTTTGTGCTTAGTTTGTGCATATAGAATTACTCGAATTAGTTATGCCGTAATGGGGACGTAGCATTGACTTGCATATGGGTAATGGCTAGTAGGCTGTTAAAGAGGTTAATCATATTGGTAGCTCTATTAATTGGAGACTGTAATTTCTTTTGGTATCTAAAATACAGTTGTGACAAAATTACTCCACACAGATAACACATTTAGCCATGTGGACCAAATACATTATGGAAGGGTACTGCATATAAGAGAAATTATTTCAAGTATATCCCTGTTAATCATAGTGCTTTGCTTGTTAACTTGCTTCATCAATCCGTCATCTGGAGTCCAGGGTGAGGCCAAATTGATGCAATTTTGAAAAACAAAAAGGTAGCTAAATTCAAATATTGGCGGTGCAATTGCCTTAAGTAACTCTGGATGGTAATAGCTTGAAGTCTTAACTAGTAAGTTGGAAAAAAATACAAATGAGAAATAGCAAGTAGCACCTGCACTTTGGTTGAATCAGGTTGACCACATATATAAATATAATTGATGAGATTTTACGTATAACTTGCGTAGTAATATAGGTTTTTTACATGATCTAAGGGTGTCAACTCTAAACAGCTCATCGGCCTAAACAGGCCCAATATGGTAAGTTTTTAAGCATTGGTTTAATACACAGGTCTATAAGATTGGGTTGATTTAAATTATGTGCTTAATTCTATTTGTCCTATGCTCATGCTAATTCTTGAAATAGCCCAAGGTGGTGAAAATAATCAAAATATACTCGCATGGAGATTTTGTCTATATTTTTTTGGTTTTTACCCAGTGGGTAAGGCTTATTAATCAAGTTCTAAACTCTTAATTATCAATTACAAATATTATAAACCATCAAGTACGATCTCATCAGGATGATCTTTTGATAATGAGCACTTGTATAAACAATAAAAAACACTTGATCTCCATGCAATATCAAGATCTACATATTTTACCTGCTTTGATAGTTGGAGGTTTATCTAAATTTCTTTTGGTTTGATGAGTTGTGGTAACAAATAATTTTTAATCCTAGGGAATAATTATCATTTTAATAACAGGAAACGATGTAATTGAAGTCGGAGAAAGAAAAGAAATGTCCCCTTGCTAATCAGAATTTTGCAGTTCTCTATATGGCCCTACAATCCTACATTAATTTAAAAAAAAAAAAATTATTTGTAAAACAAACTACAAAAGTTCACTATTGAAATGAGCAATGAACACGTACTTGATTCTGTTGCTTCCTGTACTCTGCTACGACCGAGTGTGAGAATCTGTACATGTATCCATTTTCTTTACACAGTAGCGGAGACAATTTTATTATTAAATTAATTCCTTCTTGGATCTCTTTTTTCAAACTAAAACGTCAACCAATATCAGTGTATCATGATCCTTTTTTTATGTAATTACATGAAGGAATTGTTGTTGGAGATCTTACATGTTCATTCGTAATCTCCAGTTGGCAGAAGAGAGAGCGCTCCCTGTTGGACCTGAAGAAGGTGGTCTTGGAATGTCATATGATCTTCTTTATGGACGTGCTGGGTTTTTATGGGCAGCTTTGTTCATAAACAAGTACCTAGGTCAGGAGACTGTTCCATATGATCTTCTTATGCCAGTTGTTGAAGCTGTGTTAAATGGGGGCAGAGCAGGGGCATCTGACAAGACAGCCTGCCCACTGATGTATAGATGGCATGGAACGAGGTACTGGGGTGCAGCTAATGGCCTCTCAGGTATTTTGCATGTGTTGCTTCATTTCCCACTATTGAAGGAGGATGCCGACGATGTTAAGGGGACTTTAAGGTACATGATGAGTAACAGGTTCCCTCACAGTGGCAATTACCCCTCAAGTGAAGGGAACCCAAGGGACAAGCTGGTGCAATGGTCTCATGGTGCAACCAGCATGGCCATCACACTGTGCAAGGCATCAGAGGTTTGTAGCTCTAGCAAATTGAATTTATAATTAATTTGAAGCAATGAAAGAGAACAGTGCAGCTTTATTGGCATTATATATTACTTTTAGGCATAATATGCTAATAAAATTTCTTTTGCATAGGGTATTTGATAGATTATAGCCACTAGTTCAATGTCCTTCAAATGCACGTTTTGCTCTGAAGCTGATCGTGTGGAAGTCTAAGAACCTCATCCTTTTTTCTTTTGAATAAGTTGGAAGTCTAAAAATCTTAGCCAGCACTTAATAAGTTTTATACTTGCCTCTACCGGTCTACCCCGGTAACCCCCCTCATATACCCTCGTAACAAAAAAAAAAAAGGGAAAAAGCTCAAAAGATGCACACACATGAAAACGCCTGAAGGGTTATTTTGGAGAAAATATTATCCTTATTAGGAATTGAATGTTTCCGAGTATGGCTGTACATGTCGACCATATGTGGCACAGGCGTTGCCTGAGATCTTGGTAGGATGTGGGTGATGGGGTTTACTTAATCATAGAGAACGCAATGGGTAAACATAAAATGTGTTGTGGTTAATTGTTTGTCCTTGGCTTCTGCAGGTGTTTTCAAGTGATGGGGAGTTCCGAGGTGCTGCAATAGAAGCGGGAGAAGTTGTGTGGAAAAGTGGGTTGGTGGAGAAGCCAGGACTCGCTGATGGTGCTTCTGGGAATGCTTATGCATTTCTCTCTCTATACCGTCTAACAGGAGAGAGCATATATGAAGAGAGAGCAAAGGCATTTGCAAGTTTCTTGTACCATAAAGCCAGAATGCTAACGACGGATGGAAATTCTCAGGGAGCCGACCATACTTATTCCCTTTTCCAAGGATTTGCCGGGACAGCTTGCTTATGGTTCGATTTGCTCGTGCCACAAAATTCCAGGTTTCCGGGATATGAGATTTAGCGTTCCGGGGTACACTTCCATATCCGGCAAAATATTTCATGTCATATGGGGGTGGATTTTAACTAAAAGAGGAGGGAGGTAGGATCCGTTGTAATATATGTGGAAATATTGTTGATTTCCGTCTAATATGTTTTTATAATATGTTTGTCTATAAAAACATATGACCTTTGGTATTATAGTAGGTGAGCGTGATCAGCTATATAAATGGAATGTTAAATTTGTTGAATAGCCTGATAAAATGATAAGTAGACGACAACATATTAAGATCTAAGCAAAAGCAATTGTCCGAAGGAGCAGGAAAAAATTATTCTATGGCCTTGGGTATGTTTACGCGGTATTTTAATATTATTTATATGTTATTATGTCAGTATGTACAGATTAATATTATTTATATATTGTCATTTTAGTATGTACAGTGAAAGGAAATTCACTGTATATGTTGATATGGTAGCATGTTAATAATAGTTTGAGATATTACATGACGGTATTTTAAAATCATTGAATAATTCCTTAGGAGCAGGCACCCCCGTTAAACTCAACATAATGGCATCCAGTTTCCAGTGATTGATATATTCCAAATTCCTAATTTAGGTTCGTTCGGGTGAAAAATAGAAAGAAATAAGTCAAATAACTTTTTTAAAACCCATTTTTAAATACCCGTCAAAATAACTCATTTATACGAACTTCACAACCGGTCGTATGCTTCTCTGTCTCTCTCTCTATTTTCTTCATCATCCAGATCTAAATCTTGTGTATATTATATATCAGTACAATTTTCTTGTTTCCATCCAAATTTCTTAAAATGTCCCAAATCCACATAAAAAGTTAAAATATTCCTCTATTATCGGCTCCAGTTTTAGAAGCAGTCAGTTTATTACTATTAACTTTTTTATTTATTATTATTTTCATTTTTTGTAATATCGAGATAGAAATAATTATGGAATTGACGAGTCATACATGCAAATGGCATGAAAGTCAACTCCACATGATGAGACTGTAACATCCCACTGCCCCCACAATTTTAACTGATATGCTAAGCCTTTATAAATTACTCCTAAATAATAACTATTGCAAAAAAAATTATTTATTCATGATAATAATATGTATCATTTAATAAATGCTACAATAAAACAAGTCATGAATTTGATAGTTGATTGTGTACTATATATATACTAGTAATTACCCGTACCTGAAGGCATGGCGTAACAAAAAAACATCAACACATATCTAACCACCAAAACATCAAGCTAGTCGTTACTAATTTCAAAAAAATTCGGCAGAATTTTCTTCAGAAATAGATATCAAGAAAAATCTAAACCTGTCTACAAAACATATCCAAAACAACTATCATTCCATACCCAAAATCATCATAACCATGTATACTTAGTTAACTTTACAAAAGACAGAACACAAAAAATCGTTACTAATTGCAAACGGTACTTAAAAACAAAAAAAAAATTGCAAAAATGAATGAGAAATAGGTTTGAGGATCTACTACCTCACGTATACGGAGACAATTTAATTCTTATTATGACTAAGTTTTCGAACCTGTAGACAAAAAAACGTTGAATAGGAAAAAAATTAACGTATTTGAATTTTAAGCGTGACATATATTCTGAAGCAGTTCAAACATGATGCTGTAATTCCTAAATCTCATAACCATATACAGTCTATTGTGAAGGAATGGCTTGAAGCCAGACAATCTATATGGTAATTACACCAATCTACTGTAGTTACACCAAGTTTGGCCTTAGTCAGTAACAGGTGATGAAGACATAATCAATAGGTAACACAATTTATGAAGTCAGACAGTCTATATTTCCCTATAAACCTCTCGAACCATATACAATAGAAACTGACTCACAACAGTGTTGTTGCTTCGCCCATGTCTAGCATATGTCCAATACCATATTTCATGAAAATTGCATTAACTACAAAAGTTACGGATGTAGTATCTACTGTAATCCTATGGTGTTTTATTTTTGCATTAATTAATTAATACCATATTTACATAATATATAGTTACAACAGTTAATATATGCAGCAATAGTACATTAATTGATGCGTAAATTAATACTACTGCTGTATAATTACATATTTACATATTTAGTTACAACAGTTAATTAATACTACTGCTGCAGTTAATGTACTACTGCTGCATATATAGTTTTCAGTAGATACTAATACCATATTAATTAAAATTGCTATCGTTGTTCAGATTAAGTTTGAAGAGTGGAGGAAAAATCTCAACCGTTGTTGTTCTTTTCCAAAATTTGTATTGTTGCAAGATTCAAAATTGGTCCTACTTACCCAAATCTAACAACTTTTTTACTAATAATCCAAAAGTTGTTACCCAAATTGTGCAAAAGTTGTTAGATTTAGATATAGATATCACAACCAAGCAAATATCATAAAATATCACAACCAAGCAAATTACCCAAATAGCACAAACTGATTAACTATCCCAAATAGCACAAACAGATTCACTATCCCAAATATCACAACCAAGCAAATTACCCAAATAGCACAAACAGATTAACTATCCCAAATAGCACAAACAGACACTATTACCGGAAGATAGTAGAACGAAGGAAATATCATAAAAACCAGCAAAATATAATCCCAAATATTGGAATAATCACAACCAAGCAAATTACCTAAATAGCACAAACAGATTCACTATCCCAAATACAAATTACCCAAATAGCACAAACATATTAACTATTAAAAACCAGCAAAATATAATCCCAAATATTGGAAAGCAAATTACCCAAATAGCACAAACAGATTCACTGGAAGATAGTAGAACGGCGGAGGCGGAAGCAGTGGTTGCGGAGAATGATGCCCGGAATTGTCGAGGACGGAAGGGGTGGAGAGAGTCGCGACGGCGGCCAACTGCTGAAGGAGACGACGACGACCGGAATCGTGCCTCGTGACGGAATAACGGCTGACTGCTGCTTTGGGGTTTTGAGTTCTGTTTCGGTTTTCTTCTTCCAAGCGCTTGAACGACGGTCGGAACGGAAGGGGTGGAGATAGTCGCGACGGCAGCCGACTGCTGCTTTGGTGTTTTGAGCTCTGTTTCGGTTTTCTTCTTCCAAGCGCTTGAACGACGGTCGGAAGGGATGGAGGTTCGGTTTTCTTCTTCCAAATTTTGTCAGTCCGAAAATGGAGAGATAAATAAAATGTGAGCGGGATTTTTGGAATAGTGTGAAGAGTTATGGGCGGGATTTTATTTCGTGTTAGATAACGTGAGCCAATAGATTAACCTAGAAAAATTGAGATAAAATCTGAACCGTTATTGTGTTTTTCTAAATTTTAGAGTGAAAGAAGATTCAAAATAGGTTGTGTATAGATATTATTATTATTATTATTATTATTATTATTATTACAATTATTATATTAATTATTGTATAGATATTATTATTCTTATTATTACTATTATTATTATTATTACTATTATTGTAATTATTATTATTATTATTATTATTATTATTATTATTATTATTATTATTATTATAATTATTACTACTATTTATGGATATTATTATTATTGGTATTATTATTATTATTATTATTATTATTATTATTTTTATTAGTATAGATATTATGGATATTATTATTATACTTGTTTGAGTGTTAGTTTAGGAAAAAATTGTGTGTTTGAGATTAAATGTGAGTCGTTAAATTAAAATTAAAATATTTAAACTATTATTGTAATTTGTTAAATTTAAAATTCAAAATGAGTCGTGTTTATAGATATGATCCAAAAGTTGCTTTTGAATTTACCAAACCCGAAACAGTTGCTTTATATATATAGATAAATGGTAAATGGCTGGGCACTTTACCGGTGACATTCAATTTGGGACAAAACATGATTTCCTTATTTATGCTCACTTTACCAAAACAGTATGCCTTTTGTTTGGGAATCATGTGTGTACACGGCAGTAGTATATATAAAATATAAATATTATTATTATCGGTTTTATTATAATAATTATTATTATAATTATTATAATAATTATTATTATGATTACTATTACTATTATTATTATATTAATTATTAGTATTACTATTATTATTATTATTATTATTATTATTATTAATAATATTACTATTATTATATAGTATGAGTTTTGGGGGGAAATGGTTTGGATGGTGTGGTGACTTTTGGGGGGAAATTTAGTGGAGAAGATTCAATCTGGACCATTAAATTTGGATAAAGTAATCTGAGACGTTGTTGTGCTTTCTCAATTTAGGAATTCAAAAATGGTCCTGTTTTATTATATAGATAGGGAATACGGTAAAATTTGTCTCGCGTTTATAGATTGTTTTTATAGATTGAATTCAATTATTGTTGACTTTATAAATGAACAATTATTTTAGTTCATGTACAAAAAAATTTCTTCAGAAAATATGTTTCAAGATTAAAAAATATATATTTTCTATTCTGATAGCTTTAAGCATTGTACAAGATCGTGCTATAAGAGTAACCTATTATCTTCTGGGTGGCATTGCCATAATATGAGCGTTCTTCTTAACAATAATTATTACAATACGATAATGATTAAAAGAATTTAAAAGACTCATCCATCATGCAAAAAGTACGTTGTTAAAGTGAGTGCATTGCGCTTGATTAATAAAAAGAATAGAAAGTCAAGGGTCTAAGCTCTGCTCCTAAGATCATTTACCATAAAAATTAAGAAGATAATTTATTTTGCACTCACTTGTATATTTAGCGTTCAAAAGGCATTTTGTTTATTTATTTTAGAACAAAATCAAAAGTCATTATGCTAGAAAAGGAGGGAATAAATTAGTTGAGGTCATGCCTTGAATGGGCTTTACTTTATTTTGTTTTGAATGACTGAGCGAGTCCGTCAGTCTTATCCATGAAGGAGGATAGCCCAGTATACGTAGCCCATTATAAATTGGCGAAAAGGTCACCTCCAAAACCCTAATTAGTAAGAAGACCGACCCCTGTGAGAGCAGCAGCACCATTTCTTCCAAATCTTGGCTGCCTCTTCTCTGTCCAATCGAAGACGATGAAGGTTATTCATATCTTTGTTTCTCTTCCCTCAGTATATAGACGTGTATATTAATTTATATATTACTTGAGTGATTTATTTGATAAATTTTTATTTCAATTGTTGTTTATGATTTCAGTTCAACATTGCAAATCCGACCACAGGGTGCCAGAAGAAGCTCGAGATTGACGATGACCAGAAACTGTGAGCTCTTTTTTAAATCTCTCTTTAGTCTTTACCTTTTTTCTTCCCGTAAGTATAGTATCATTTCAATTTTAAATTAGGTTCACTATGTAGAATTTATTTTAATTTTTATGAAATCTGAATATTCTTGATTTATATTTTTAGTTCTAGTAGTTGTTAGTTGTTGATGTATGACTGTTCATAATTGATTCGAAAAATATAAATTAATGGCCTTATTCGAAAATCTTATATGAAATATTGAGAGCATAAGCTTAGTTATTAGCTGAATTTGAGTTGTTTATCCAGTTTAGGATTTTTTCTTCAACATCATTTAAGTTTGTTGGTTTAACTCCACCTTCTATGAGAACCATATTTGTTTTGGACTCGCTTATCTTTTGAAATTGGTTCCTTAGTACTCCATACTCATCTCATTTTTTTTTTTAAATTTGCTCAGGAAATAAAAAAATGTCCTTTATATTAGTACTGCGTTTAGCTAACTTCAGTAGATATAATTATATTGTTGAAGAGGATCCCATGGATTTGAATCACTAGATTTTAATTGTTTGATGCAAGTTAGGGTAGCAAATAGTAGCTAAAATTGCTCTTGTTTTCCTTTCCCTTCAACATGCAAATTGTACTGAACAATTCCAATGCTTATTTTTGTAAGCATAGAGCAATTAAAGTTTGCGTGTTCATTTGTGTTAGAGCTAATAATCAATCTTTTGACACTCCAATGCATTGGTTTACAGTGCTAATGAATTAGTCTGTAATTCAAGCTGCTATTTGATTGGAACAGGTAGACAAAATTTTCATGTAAATAAACTAGCAGATAAATATATTTATCTTTATAAGCTTTAATACTTCATTCTGACTGGTTTATTTTACTTACATAATTTTTATCTAGTTTACAAGTTACAAAGTACAACTAAATGATGAACTATTTTTCCTGTTGTAAATTGTCACATAATGGCCACTTGGCTCCTATTGTTGGAGTTTAAACATCTGTAAAATTTGCTTATATCTATTCCAATAGTCTTTGATTAACTCAGAGTCCATGGTACTGTTTTGCTTTCTTTATTTGCACTAAATAAAATTACCATTGTTTTAATAGACCTGTGAATAATTTACATTTTAACTGGTTGATTAAAATAGTCCCTTGGGTTTCTTCTCTAATATGTTTTTGAACTTCGTTTTTGGATTTTAAATACTGAACTTGTTATATGTGTTAGTCTGGGATAAAGTTTATGAATATGTTCAGACATCTGGTTTAGTGTGGTCACGTGTGTAGAGACGTGGAAGTTTTGAACATGTTTACCCATCTTGTTAAGCAATAAAGCATTTTTGTCATTCTCAAGTAATTTACTTCTCAATTTACTCATTAGGTGGTGTGACATATGACTTGTTATTTTATTATTCAGCCGTGCTTTTTATGACAAGAGGATTTCTCAAGAGGTCAGCGGTGATGCTCTTGGTGAGGTATGGATTTTGTACTTCTAAGTGTTATTTTCTATTACCATTGATTTTGATGTATGCTTTGTGAAACGGTGGTGGTAACATTATCATGTTAAATGATTACAGGAGTTCAAGGGTTATGTCTTCAAGATCATGGGAGGCTGTGACAAGCAAGGTTTCCCAATGAAACAGGGAGTGTTGACTCCTGGCCGTGTTCGTCTTTTACTTGTCAGAGGTTGGTAGAATGTGGATCTGATGCTTTCTGATATTTTTGCTTTTGATGGAAGTAATTCAACTTGGATGTATGTGCAGGTACTCCATGCTTCAGAGGACATGGTAGGCGTAATGGAGAGCGTCGAAGGAAGTCTGTAAGAGGATGCATTGTAAGCCCTGATCTCTCGGTTCTGAACTTAGTAATTGTGAAGAAGGGTGACAATGATCTGCCTGGTCTGACTGATGTTGAGAAACCTAGGATGAGAGGTCCCAAGAGGGCATCAAAGATCAGGAAACTTTTTAACCTTACCAAGGAAGATGATGTCAGGAAGTATGTGAACACATATCGTCGAACCTTCACTACCAAAAATGGTGAATTCTCTAATCTTCTCCTTGTTATTTTCTACTGATTACTTTACAAGTGAGCGCAACAAGTGAAAATACGGATAGCGATGTGATATTATAGTTTACAGATAATACGTTAATTTCAAATAACTCATATATCTTTTAATCTTTATTTGATTGTGTTTGCAGGAAAGAAGGTCAGTAAAGCTCCCAAGATTCAGAGGTTGGTGACTCCACTGACTTTGCAAAGGAAGCGTGCTAGAATTGCTGAGAAGAAGCAAAGGATTGCCAAGGCCAAGTCAGAGGCAGCGGACTACCAGAAACTTCTCGCCAGTAGGTTGAAGGAACAGCGGGAACGACGCAGCGAGAGCTTGGCAAAGAAGAGGTCCAGACTCTCTGCAGCCTCTAAGCCTTCTATTGCTGCCTAGGTTGGATACGGTCCTTGTTTTTGGGAGTTGTCTTGATGTTAGTTCTGAATACTTACAATAGTATGCTGAGGTGATTTTGACTGTTATTTTATGGCAAGTAGTTGATTTGACTGCTTGCTATGTATTACTGGTCTACTTTAAAGCGTTTGAGATTTTGGATAATTTGTTTGATAATGGGATGAGGCTCTATTTCTCTGATTTGCATATTAATTTATTTGTTTGCAGTACTTTATTAATTCCTTTAGCCGCTCTTTTTAGCATAACTGCTTGAAACATGAAAACGGATTAGTTAATAAGCTGTGTTTGTGAGTTTTGTATCGGAGGGAAGGGGAGGGATGTGAAGACAGTTTTTATTTTCAAAATTTTTGGAAAGAACTTTCGCTTCCCCTACCTTCCCTTGCCCCAAAGTTTAACTTACAATCAGGCCATTAGTCATGTTTACTGCTGCATGATGAGTTGTTGAAATTCTTGCTTAAAGCTCATATTTAGACGTTTAAACTTTAGTGTGTACTCTTAATGAGCAAATGTTTGGTGATATTTATTTTTGCCATCTTTTTTGTGAAGTGCATCTACAAGGACTTCAGGATTTGCGGGGCTTGTGAACCGGAGACCCTTTATAGTTTGTTGATTCTCTAATACTGATGAAGTTATCAGACATTTTGTAAAGTTGTTTATAAAATTAATTTGTCTTAATTTTATATTGATTAAATAAAATATTATTACTTAATTTATAAGTATAAATGATGTTATCTTATTTTATTATATGAAACAAAAAAAAAATAAGTTCAATATATTTTCGATTTGATAACTAGTTAATTTAAATCTTATAACGTGTCTCCATTTTTTAAAATTATAATATTATTAATAATTTGTAACTTGCATCATGATTAGTTTATAACTTACAATGTTATTTAATAATAACGTGTAATTAAATAGAATTGATAATAGTTGTTACTATATATATATATATATATATTACTAGACTGATAATCCATGCAAGTTCGTATCGATAATAAAATATAAAATTGTGGTGTTTGATATTTTGTATTTATAATTTGGGTATAAATATAAATGGTAGTAATCTATTGAACATGAAATAAAAAAATTATATATATATCAAAATTATTGTATATATTATTTAATATATGCATGTACATCTTTAAAATAATATAATAAAAAATACAAAAAGTTTGAGATAATTATAAATATGATATACATTATATTAATATAGATGATGAACTTGAGATTAATTTGGCGACCAACTAAAATGACTCGATAAAATCTTCAACTGTCTTGTTATATATGAAGGAATTGTGATCCGTGCCTCTTGCATTACTTTTGGTTACAATATATACAATATACATATTTGCCATATTAGGCTGTTAGTCAGGCTACAATTTAGGCTATTTGTTAGGTACTGTTACAAGGATATCTATGAGAATAATTATATTCTAAAATTAACAGATTTGACTAGATTATTTACATAATCTATCACACTCCCACAGTCGAAGCGGGAGGTTTTTGTATGCTGAGACTGTCCCAAAAATCATCAAAGAGTATGCGCGAAATTCCTTTAGTGAAAATATTAGTAATTTGGTAACGAGATGGAACATAGAGGACACGAACTTGTCCACGGGCAACTTTTTCGCGGACAAAATGTATATCCATTTCAATATGTTTAGTGTGCTGATGTTGAATTGGATTTATGAAGAGATATATTGCACTAACATTGTCACAGTATACCAAGGTAGCCTTGTGGATCGAGCAGTGAAGCTCCAAGAGAAGGTTCCGGAGCCAACATGATTCGGAGACAACATTTGCCACCCCTCTGTACTCGGCTTTAGCACTAGATCGTGACAGTGTGGGTTGCCACTTAGAGGATCAAGAGAGTAAGTTGTCTCCAAGAAATACACAATAACCCGAGGTGGATCGTCTCGTATCTGGGCATCCACCCCAATCAGCATCGGTATAGGATATGAGAATAGAAACTGAAGACTTGTAGAGATGTAATCCAAAATCAAGAGTACCTTGAATGTATTGCAAAATTCTTTTTAGAGCATTCATATGTTCATCCTTCGGATCATGCATATGTAAGCAAACTTGTTGCACGTTATAGGATATATCTGGTCTAATGAATGTAAGATATTGCAATGCTCCAGCCAAACTACGATAATGTGTGGGATCCTCATATGTAGATCCCGAGGAGGCACTCAACTTAGATTTCGTATCTACCAGAGTGGGAGTGGGTTTACAAGAAGTAATGCTGGCTCTGTCAATGATTTCTGCTGTGTATTTTTGTTGGTAAAGAAATAACCCTTCTGCATGTTGAGTTACTGCAATACCCAGAAAATAGCTTAACGGGCCCAAATCTTTCATAGCAAATTTAGAGGCAAGTAGGGACATAATAGACTGGCGAAGAGTATCAGATGATGCTGTTAGGATGAGGTCATCAACATAAAGTAGAATGTATGCCATGTTATTTCCTTGGCGATAAATAAATAAAGAGTGATCAGATTTGCTATGCGAGAAACCAATTGTGGAATTAAAGATCAGTAAACCAGTGATACCAAGCACGATAACGACTTTTTCAACAAACACACATAGTTAGGATGAATTGGATCTCGAAATCCCATAGGCTGGTGCATATAAACTGTTTCATGAAGTTGTCCATGCAAGAAAGCATTTTTAACATCAAACTGATATATGAGCCATGATTTTGACAGAGCTATGCTGAGAACAACCCGAATAGTAGCATGCTTCACCACCGGGCTAAATGTTTCATCACAATCTACACCCATTTTTTGACACCTGCCATCACCAACAAGACGGGCTTTGTGCTTCTCAAAAGAACCGTCAGATTTCTATTTATGTTTAAAAATCCACATAGAGCGAATAATATTCACATCAGAAGGACGGGGCACCAACTCCTACGTCTTATTTTTAATAAGAGCATTAAATTCATCAAGCATGGTCGCATTCCAATTCGGGTCGGACAAGACAACTTTCGGGTTACGGAGAAGAGGGGATGGTGTTTGTATTGACGTTTGGGCTTAAATATCCCATGCATGCTGCGGGTATCCATGGACCTTGAGGTAGGTGGGGCAAATTGGTTTTGATGTGGGCGAGTTGGGTTTTGGGCCATAGTATGCCGAGTCAGCGTTGGCGGTGGTGAATATTGGGTTGGTGGGATGGTTTTGGGCAGTAATGATGTACGAGGCTCAGTTTGTTACTGGGGCTAAATGTTACTTTGATTTAGTAAATAATGCTAGCTGCAACAAAGGGTGCAAATTATCATATAAAAATTCACAAGTAGTAGAAGATGGGGTATGCAGTTTGGCAAATGGAAATTGAGACTCATCAAATGTGACATGTCTAGAAATAATAATTTTGAGACTAGACAAAACATAACATTTATATCCTCTATGATCAGGCGGATAACCCAAAAAAACACACGGTGTAGAACAGGATTGTAGTTTATTGATTGTGGTAGAGGGAAGAAGATGGATTGAATGTCAACTTAACATGTTTCCCAAAAACACAAGATTCACAAACAGATGAACATGAAATATGTTTACAATCAATAAACTTATTATTGCAAAGAGAGCATAAAACAGGTGCTCCTGGGTGTCCTAATCTATTATGCTATAAGACAGGAGAAATAACTGCAAAAGCTGATGGAGAGGTGACTAAATGGTTAATGGTGTTGGTAATAGGATAAAGATCCCCGGTGCTATCATATCTCATTATAGACATCCTCGTCTGAATGTCCTTCACAGAAAATCCAAATGGATCAAATTCGATGGAAACATTATTATTAGTTGTAAAACGACGCACATATATCAAGTTTTTAATAAGTTTGGGTGCATATAGGATATTATGTAACTGTAAAGGCGGATGGGGAAGGGGAAGGTTCGTTTGACCAAAACCACGAATTGGAATTTCTTGTCCATTGCCAACAATAATATTTTTATTAGTGTTCATATAAAAATAAGAGGAGAGAGTACCTTAAGATGCCGTCATGTGTGATGTTGCACCAGTATCCATGTACCAGTTGTCATCAGGAGCATTAAGAGTTATAGTATGCATTGCTTGCTCGATATCGGTATGAGTATAACTCAAAGGAGGTGGCACATAAACTGTGTGAGCTTGATGTGGTCAATTGCCCAAGATGTCGGGCTAACGAGTCGTAGGTGAGGTGGGGTATGGACAAGTTGGGGCTGTCCATGGTTGCTGGACCCACCCCCACGGTTGTGGCTGTCCCCACTGCTGCTGCCAGGGACGTGGCTGCTACTGTTGGTGGCTGTTTCCGCCAGTGGTCAGGTTATGGCCACCACGACCGCGACCTTTTCCACCGTTATTTTTTCCTTTGTTATTGTTGCGGTTCTGACCTCGTCTGTGATTATTTCTACCATTACCCGAACCAGAATTGGAACCTTTACCATCATCAACAACATTCCCGATTGTGAGGAGGGCAGTGCCCACGGTGGCGGTAGTAGCTTGCTTTGCTTTACGGGTTTATTCAAGAATCAACCTTGAACGAGCCTCATAAAATGGAGGCAGAGGATCACTTTGTTGGATGTATGAAGCAACACCATCATAGTTATCATTTAATTCCGTAATTAATTGAATAATTAACCTTTGATTCGACACAGGTGCTTTGACGTTGGCTAGTTGATCAGCCAACATTTTAAGTTCTTGACAATAGGCAGAGACGTTAGGAAAATCATCCATATGGACGGTGATGAATTGTTTTTCCAGGTAGACGACCATTGAAATCTCGTTGTCTTGAAAAATATTTTGGAGTCGATCCCATGCTTGGTGAACAGTCCAATCTGGTTGTAAGATGGTGTGCAATAAGTCATTTTAGATAGTGCCATAAATCCATTGAAGGGCTATAGCATCTAAGCGCGACCATAACTTTTCATCACGTTCAACAACCTGTTTGTTTTCTTTATCGGTTGTTCTTGGTTTAAGAGGAATAAGAGAATAGAAGAATAAGGAATGGCGAAGTAGCTAAGGCTTTGATACCATGAAGGAATTGTGATCCGTGCCTCTTGTATTACTTTTGGTTGTAATATATACAATATACATATTTGCCATATTAAGCTGTTAGTCAGGCTACAATTTAGGCTATTTGTTAAGTATTGTTACAAGGATATCTACGAGAATAATTACATTCTAAATTAACAGATTTGACTAGATTATTTACATAATCTATCAATATATACTAATAAATAAGAAGACAAATTAAATTAATTGATATTTTAATTACTGTATTAAAACCCGATTTTTATTCTTGTTTCAAAAACTTTTTTTTATTACATTTATATTATCAAACTAAAAAAATATATTTCATTGAAGTCATTTTATATTTTTCCATTCAAAAAATGGTCGATAACGAATGCACATGCTGGTCACTTGAGGAGAAATAGCTGATGCGTGGGTTATTTATTAGTGAAGTGGCAAATCTCCAGTGTAATATCATGTGCAATACACACGATATGAGTTAGACCTGGAAAATAGGTCCGTGTCCACTCGCTAAAAAACGAGCTTTGGGCTGTCAAAATGTAGCCTGGTGAAAGCTGGACCTTTTTGGCCCAGCTTGGCCAGGCCCGCGACATTGTTGACAAAAAAAATATTAACTTAAAAAAGGAATCAAGTAGAGAATTATGAAGAATATAAAAATAAATTCTAATATGTAATATTGAATAATAATAATAATAAAAATTATTATGAATATAATATATATATTATCTTTAGTCTTTATTTTACTTTCTTATCTTTAATATTGATATTATATATATTTATCAATTAATTAATCACAAGATTAGTTACATTTTAATATATATTAGTAGTGGTGCACAAATGGCCTACGACCTTAGCCCGACCTGGTCAAAGCCCGACCTGGTCAAGGTCTGGTTCGGCCTGGCCTGACTTGGAGGCCACGAACATGTCACATTTTTTTTGCTCAGATCCGGCCTGGTCTGACCTGCCAACAAGCTTGGCCTGACCTTGTTTATTCAAAGTCCAGTCCAGCCCGCCTATTTTCTTTCTTTACTACTTCAATTCTCTCACTGCAGACGAAAACTTTCTTTTTGTAACAACTTATTCAATAAATCAAATAAAATTGGCGTATTTCAATATGTTCATTCATGCATGTTTGTTTATATACGAATAAAAAAATTCATAAAAACACATTGGGTAGTGTAATATATAAGAATTTTCCTTTCCTAACTAGCAACCTACACTTTTTGCAGAGCTTTCATTACATCGTCATTTTAATAAATACTTAGCGTAAAAACTAGAAAGTCATTTGTAAACTAATAATAATAATAAAAAATATACTTTTCATAAAAAAATAAATTTTTTTATATTAATGATAGTATAAAATAATATAATATCTTTAAAATTGTACAATATTTTAATTCATTATTATAATTTATAAATTGTAATACATTACTTTTAATTAATACATCAATTAAGTTTAAAATTTTAATTGGTATTTTTATAATATTTAAAATTACTAAAAAAAATTAAATAGACCGGATCGAAAAGACCTGACTTGGCTTGATCTGAGGCTTGGTCTGGCCTGATCCAAGGCCTGACCTGCAGGTCGAAAGTTAAAGGCTCGACCAGGCCTAGTTAACGGCCAAGGCCTGGTAGGACCAAGCCGAACTAGGCCAGGCCAACCTGTTATGCATGCCTATATATTAGTACAAAATGTATAAAATTATTAATTGTCTTATTTTATTTACTAATAATATTAAATTATTATGTAGAAATTATGTGTCATAATTATAAATAATTATAATTAATATTTATTTTAAATTATTTGTTATATATATATATGAGTAAAGTTCAAGAGCATACCTCCTTAAAGGATATACCTAGCATATCCCCCTTAGCGACAGACCCAGCGACGATTTGGTCCGTCGTTATATGTTTGTCCGTCGCGATATGTTCTCCATCGCTAAAAGCTTTAACGACGGACGAACCTATGACGACAGACCAAACCGTTGCCGAGTTCGTCGCTAAAAGGGGTATGCTTGGTATGCTATTTATGGAGATATACCTTTGAACCAAGTCAATATATATATATATATATATATATAATCTATAAATTATTAAAATGGACTCGACCCGCTACTAACCCAACTCGTTTGAGTCAACCCGACCCGTTTGCCAGGTCTAATATGAGCCTTGCCAAACAATGGAAAATGGTTTGCGTTTCAAAAATTGGGAAAAGAGAGTTTTTAATTTTTTTTAGAACCTACACTATCACAATATAATAAATCTATACATTTCAATTCTAGCGGTCTGGGGGAGCATGACAAAGGGATTAGGAGAGAAATTAGAGGGAACTTAAGAAAAATTAATCTTTAATTTCTAAAACATCTACTAAAATTTGACTTCTTAATGCTATATTACACATTAAAGAGAGTCATTTACCATTAAACTATCACATCTAGTGTAGAATTTTTTTAATTTTTAGTGATAACATTTTGTGCTAATTTTAATACGGTGTGTTTAAGTCTCAAAATTTTTATTTGTTAGTTAAATAAAGAACATATGAGTAAATTACTTCCAAATAAAAAAGATTATAGAGTGCATTTAAATTTTTATAATCAACTGAGAGACGTCTTCTAATCAAACAAGCATTATACTAATTATTAACCAAACAATCACTATATTAATAAGAGAGATTCAGTTTAGACGAGGTTATCACACATCGATCAATATGAAGTTCTATAAATTTTTTTTGAATTTATTATATAAAATGTTGTATTTTAAATTTAGCGTCATATTTATGAAGTAACACAAATATAACATTTGTAATAATAATTAATATAATAAAAAATTATAAAATTTCGTGATAATATATAATGTAACAATTTCCCTTAATCGATCAGACCAAGAAGCACTATTTTAGTTTATATATGCTATTGTATATTTGTATTATCTCACAAAAGCTAGGACAAATTTGCTAATTACATTAATGAGTCATTCAGTACGGATAAAGAGGCGAGGAAGATAGATAAACTTAAGTAGAGTCACAATTGAGTAGGTCATGTACTGCATTTCATTTGTGCAAAAGATATAAAAATTGGGATCCAATTATTATAAAATAAATTTTATGATAAATTTATTTTTAAATTAATAAAATATTAATACATAAATAGAGAGAAAACTTTTCAATTTATGTGTCAATATTTTATTAATTTAAAAATAAATTTAATATAAAATTTATTTTATAGTAACCGAATTCTAAAAATTGTGATAAACATTATATATATTTTCACGTGTGTGTGAGAAGATGATGATGGTCACTCATTCACAAGTCATTACTCATTGCTGTTAGATGTAATTAATGAGCCATTTGTTCAATTATTTGTAGTTGATGTGCTCTATGTTGATAAAAATTTTATTAGGCTATTGGCATTATTAAAATAAAAATAATATTATTAAATATTATTTAAGAGGACAGAAGAGGTGAGAGTTACCTCATACTCTTGTATAAGATATCTATTTATAATAATAATATTTAAAAAAATTATAAGAATATATTTTTATATATAACATGAGATGTGCATTCAATTATAAAAATTTATATTATTTTGAGGATTATCTCATGCGAGAACGTGAGATAACTTTCACTTCTTCTTTTGCTATCGCTTAAATATAATATTGCTAAAACATATAATTAAATGTATATTTATTCTGATAATATTATTTTTTTATTCAAATATAATATATATATATATATATATATATATATATATATATATATATATATATATATATATATGTGTGTGTGTGTGTGTGTGTGTGTGTGTGTGTGTGTGTGTGTGTGAGTCTTGGATTAATCATTAGTTGTACAAGGTAAATAAATATTTCTATGCATAAAGTTGAAGGATAATGCCATTGTCTTAATTTTTTTCTTTTGTCAATGACATCATTGTACCGATTGAGTACTTTTTAATGATTATTTATGTTATAAAATATTATTTATGTTTTAAATACATTTTTTTGGCACTATTAAAATATCACATTCCATTATCTTATGGGGAATGGAGAAAGTGAACTTGAGCACATGTCTAAAAATATGAATGGTTAGCTCGCAGACCAATAAACCAACACTTGTGTCCTATTTCATATACATTTCACACCACTAATATTACCCATGAAATAACTCCCAAACACTCGATCATGGACATAGTACATTCATAAATATGCATGGGAGGGGATATAACATTTGTAGCTTTTCATCCGGGGCGGATTCAGCCTTTTAAATTAGTGAGATTAAATTTAAAGTAAATAAATTCTCATAATAAATTATAAAATTAAAGAAATATTTGATTCACAGTTTAAAATCACATAAATCTTATTTTCTACATCAAAATTTTATTTTAATACTTGATCCGAATTTTTTATTAAATACAAGTATAACGTTTTTATTCAAATTTTAAATGAAAGTCTTAAATAAAATATAACAATTTTTGAAATAATATATTTAGACATCCGAATAATTACTAAATCATACATAAATATAAATAATAATTTCAAAATACTAAAGATTTCGAAAAATTACTTACATTATACTGTTCGAAAATACTAAATAATTCGAAAAGTTATTTATCTTACTATAACAAATTTACACAAAATGATAGCCGCACAAATTCTAACAATTTTCTTCTTCTTCCTTCTCTCCTCAGCTCCCATCCGTGAGAACTTCCATTAGCTCTCCCATTCTCTCTTTTTCTTTTCCCATCCAAGAGCTTCTGCTCTCTCTCAAAATAGGTATAATTTTCTAACTAATTTAAATAGGTAGTAATCACAAGCTCATCAGATTGTAAATTTAGTTCGGACTTCGGAGCAAGAAATAGAGAGAAAATAAGGGAGAGAGTAAGAGAGTCTTGTAAGAAATAATATATTATTATTTATTCAAATAATTTAATTAATTTGATTATTGTATATGGATATAAAAAAATCATTTAATTTAAATATGACTAGCTGGCTCATTGATTCTAAAAGTCATATACACAATATATTTCCTCCATAAAAAAAAGCACTGCACATGGTTCCATTGAATTTGTCAACCAAAAAGAGGAATCTGTACATGGCGCACTTCTTCTTTTTTTAATTTCAATGATTGCTCGTCGCTCCACTTTTTTTTTTATTCCAGTGATAGTTGTAAGCATCATGCCATTCCGCCGAAAACAAAATCCTCCATGAATTCTGGCAGTCCCTTGTCTCTTTTATCATGAAATATAGCTGCTCGTGAAAAAAATTCAGTAGAGTCAATTGTCCCCGCTGCCCAATATAGATCCGCCCCTGTTTTCATCATACATATTCTAAATATTAAAAATTACATCCAATCATATAATAACACGTGTGTGAATCTCTAGGGAACAATATATAACACGTACGTGCGATGACATATTTTAAAATGATTTATAAATTAAAATTTAATAGTTGGTGATTCCTTTTATTTTTTTTGGGATATGAGAAAAGAAAAAATTAAAGAGAAACAAGCTAATTAAAATCAGATAAAATAATCAAGTTTAAATCATCTGGAAGCTAGGAGGTTTAGTTAATTTAAATAGACCGACCTTCGGCGCCATATTTGAGCGATCCAATTTGCTACTTTGTTGAGTCGTCTTGAAACAAAGTTGAAAGTGGACGAAGCAAACTAAGTAATGAGTGTAAGACAATTGAGGCTCTATCTGATTTTCTTGAAACAAAGTTGAAAGTGGACGAAGCAAACTAAGTAATGAGTGCAAGACAATTGCGGCTCTATCTGATTTTCTTTTTAAAGTAGGGGTGAAATTACTAGTCGCTTTGTCGGTTATAGTCCGTCTTAATTTTTATTTATTTATTAGGTATATTATATAATCAAGTAGTTTTAAGTTGTAATAGCCTTAATTAGTTCCGCCTAAATTAGTTCTAAGTTAGAATAGACTTGACTATATCAGCTCAATTTAAATTTCTGGTTCCAAGAGCTGGCTTCTCCCATTGATGAGGTGCCAACTGGTGGCGGAGGCAGGTTAATAGGACTTAATGAAGCAGGAATTTGGGCATTGTTGAATTGTTTCGGGTAATCTTCTGCTTTCTTAATGACTCTAGTTGGGCTGGCTGATGAATCCTAAAAAATGTGAGAGTTCCTTTCTTTCCAAATGAACCAAAGCAGGGTTGCGATTTCTTAAAACTCCCCGTATACTCTTTTGGTGTTGCTTGCCGATGCGGTGGAAAATAATAATGAAGATTCGGATTTCTATATATTTTAGCTTGCATGGAGATTTAACATATTTTGTATATTTTTATTTATTATTTAGTAAAATTCAGTAGTTTAAATTTATATTTAGCTTGTTTATGTTTTGAACTTTAGTTTTAATAATTTTATTTAGTTTATGATTTTTAATTATTTTCTTTTTCCAATTAATCATATGAAAGTAGTTTAATACTACAAATATATTATTAAGGCTTGTTAACAAAAATATTTTGATCAATTAATATTATTATCTCTTGTTCTTTTTGTGAGTTTTTATTTTACTTGTTAATTTAAAGTTTATTTTATGTTCTTGTTGGTACGTTTAAACGTACAAATCACATTTGTATTAGAGTGTTATAATTTAACCATATTTCTTAATGACCCTGTAGCTGGTGATCCTTTTTAGCGGCTCGTTTTATCTGAGACAAGTTTCATTAATATGCCTAAAAATTACTTATCTACAATTCCTCTATTTTAGGTTGTTGATATTTAATAATAAATATATATTTAATGTCAATTTTTGTATTTATTTTAACAATATTTAATATTTTAAACGACACTTATTATTTTAATAATATCATTTATTTTACCTAATATATTTACCACCTTATTTTACTTTCAAAAATGCAAATAGCTAAAAATCAATCAATGGACTATTATCGTATGTATAGATAGTGAATAAATAGAAAAATATTATGTTATATGCAATCGAAGATTTTCAGCAATCCTAATAATAGGGCTTCACAAGTAACGAGAAATTGAAGAACATGATCCAATCGGACATATAAATGCGATTCATAGTTACCTAATTCAGTAATTTGGCTTTTGATTTCGTTAAGGGGAAAATTGAGCAGAGTTTGTAAAATCTGAATTTAACTAAACCGACTGAGCATTTAAATAATTAGATATAACATGACTCTATAATATTTTGACTTTTAGAACATATTTGTTTGCAAATACTACATTTGAGATTGAACTATTAATCATATGTCCCTTGTTTGTTTTAAAAATTGAACTTTAGAATATTAGTTCATGGATGACAAAATGACTTAGAATGAAAAATTATTTAATATTATGTCCAATCAGATATTATAATCTCTATCATCTATCATTTGAGATTAAATATTTGTAAACAAAATTAACTTTTATTTTTCTTTAAAATGACAATGTTTCCATTTGATCTATCTATATTTATATTGTTGAGAATACGATTTTTTTTATTATTATTGGCAACGAGATTCCATGTCTATATATATATATATATATATATATATATATATATATTAGAGAGAGAGAGAGAGAGAGAGAGAGAGAGAGAGAGATGACTAATAATTAATAAGCTACATTATATTGATCTTAGACTATTTTACACTCACAACATTAGAGCACAACATAAAATAATATATCTTATTTCATTATTAAAAAATAAGACATGACACGAATTTTTATGTCATATTCTATTTTTTAATAGTGAGATGGGATATAGTATTTTGTAGTGTATTTTAATGTTATGTATATAAACTTATTGATCGGTCTTAACAGCATTATTATGAGTGATAGCTACATTATCTCAATGCTAATAAACCTTTTGGACAGTTTTTTCACTTTCCCTCGCTCTAGCTATTCCTTCCGAAAATCCCATTAGATTTTCCTTTTTCCCTCAAGCTTCCAACAATGTCAACCGGTGGCTTATTATTAACCACCCTGCAGTTCTTCCTGATCTCCCCGGGTCGACCTGATTGCAAGTCACCCATTTTTATCATTCCCTCCACAAATGCCTTAAAAAATTCAGCTTGATTTTTACTAAATTCCCTCACATATTCTCGAGTTTTTTCACACGTAAACAAGGTTTGATCTGAATTAAGAAATCCCCTACCATTGACCAAGTCCTTGAAATATTGGTTATCAAATAATTCTGCTGTCGCATCCAAGTCTCCGGTCACATTTCCATCTCCACCAAGTGGACAAAGTTTCTCCAACTTGAGTCGAAACTTGGACTCGATGGTTGGGTCGGGCCGGCCTGACCCGGATTGGTTGTATAGCCTAAAGACTATAGAAAAGCACCTGCCATTGCCAAGTGAGTGAGACCCCGAAAGGGCTACGAGATCTTTGACAGATAAATTGAATTTGCTGAAGAGGTTTATTAGAGTACTGGCGTTGGCTCTTGGGCTTGGCAGGATATTGTCTGAATCTTCTTGGCTAGCTGTTAAGCTATCCAGCCTTCCCAATTTCACTTCCCAATCTGGGCCTCCACTCTGGCTCAAACACAAACACAGACACGAATTAAGAAAAAATAAAATATCATAGAGTTATACAAGTGTGTGCTTTTTATATTAAAGTGCTACGGATTCAAGAAATTAGAATATCTTGTCACTGGATAGTTTGCATGATCAGTATTAGGGCCTGTTCGGGAATGACTTTTTTTTTTGACTTAAAGTTAAAATTTGAGTAGATTTATAAGTTAAATTTAATAAAAGTGTTCGGCATCATTTTTACTTATAAGTCGGGAATTATAAGTAATAATTATGGATGTGTTCGGGTAATAATGACTTATAAGTTAAGTAAAATGTAAAAATTACTAAAATGTCCTTTAGTAGGAAGAATGTTAAAAAAACAAGGAGGGGCAGTTTTGTCATTTCACTGCAGTTGACCAACTTAAAAAAAATGAAAACTTGCTTATTTTTTTTTAACTTTTTTTCCGACTTATAAGTCATTTTTTAAGTCATTCCCGAACAATACTTTTAGCAAACTAACTTATAAGTTGAATTGACAAACTTATAAGTTCGTCCCAAACAGGCTATTAATATACTTTATATGTCCCAAAAAGAAAAAAGTATACTAATTTCAATGAAAATAACAAATAAAGTAGGACTCTCTTCTCGGGAAAGATAAAGAATAGGACATCTGTACGCAAATATAGTCCAACTGGTGGCGTTTCTCTACTTTTCAATTAAATTCTACATATCTCCCACAAAAATAATCTTAATTTGATTTTTTTTTTCATTTAAAATGCATAACGTATATAAATTTATTTAATTTTAATCAATAAATTGTGAATATAACAACTATTTAAAAAGTGTTAATTAATTATTAATATAAATTTATTGTATTTAAAAAGTAAATGAATTTACATCATTTTGACTTTGGCAAATTAATTTTTTAATGTCAAAATTGGATATATTTGTGGGAAATAACATTTAATTAAAGCACTGGACCAAAATTGACCATAACAAGCAGGGGTGCACACAAAATCAAAAATAACAAAAAAATCGACCTAGCTAAACTGAACCGTTAAGAAACCAAATCAAAAATTACAAAATCGAAAAATCAAGAATTATAAAATTTAAAAATCGAATTCAGTCGGTTGATTTTGGTCTGTTTTATGCAAAAAAGCGAAACTGACCGAACTACTAAAATTATAATATAATTTATATATTTTTTTAATAATTATTTATTTCACATAATTATAGATATATATATTATAAAATATAAATAAATTACTTTACTATTCAAATTTTGAAAAAAATAGAGTACACGCATGAGTAGTGGGCTGTGGCGATCTTCTATAAGCATGGACAGTGGGTTGTGGCTCTCCATGGCTCTATCTTCTTTGTCTTCTACTACATTATTACTTGAGCTTTGTGATATGGAAAAGTAAGAAAGATCCAAAATATTATTTTATTTTGAATAACAATAACAATAACAACAACAACAACAACAACAACAACAACAACAACAATAATAATAATAATAATAATAATATAACCGATTAAACCGATAACCGATTACGGAGTAAAAATTTAAACGGTTTTGATTTTCAATTTTTTATAATCGACTTAAATGATTTAGTTATTTTTTTCCTATTAAATCGACCGTTGTGTACTACTAATAACAAATTTAACTTTTTATTGTATAGTTGAAATTGAGAGGATCTTGTGGCAGAGTTTACCAGAGCAGCAGCATCTCTAGAAGCCATGATTATGATATCCGCACAAGAAACAGTGCCTGGGCATTCCTTTTCAAGGGCTTCTTTCACCTCATCAATAACTTCAAAAGATCTTAATGAATTTATATTTGAAAGAGAAAGTTTCTCCCCCAGCATGTCTGGTGTATCATCCAGCAACAAAGAAGCATCACACCCCTACAAAATTAATCAAAAAACCCAATAATCAATTAGAATTATACAAATTAAATGAAATAAAAAGACCAAAACAAATATGTTACAAGTTTTGTATAGTTACATTTACAAAGCAATCATGGAATTGTAGGCGCATAACAGAGGCACCGTTTCTGGGTTCTCTAATCATGGCCTTTTTCATCACTTCCCGGACTATAAATTCTGCTTTCGGACAACTTTTTGAGTAAAATCGGGACCGGAGCGGTGGCGCCGCGGTGGTGACGGTGATGGATAGGAGGAAGAGGAGAAGGGTGGTAGGGGACATATTGAGGGCTGGTTTGTTTAGTGTTTTTGTAAGTAATGAAATTCATCGACAGAGAGCATCTGTGGTGGCTATTTAAACTGTTTGGATTGATGGAGTAACTGTAGAGTCTCAAATAGTATATTAAATTTGACCAAATTTCTTTTTAATGAGAAAGTTAAAATATTACTCCCTCTGTTCATAAATAAAAATAATTAATTTATATGGTGTCCATTATAAATATAATTGAAATTTATTTTATATATTTCTCACTAATTATGAAAATTATAAACTAACTAAATAAATTTAAAAAAATAAAATTTAATCCTATATTTTAAAATAGATGAAATGTAAAATATATACTACTTTCAGAGAATTTTTGCTACGCAGTAAGACTTGAATGATTATATATATATATATATTACCCATTTGAAATGGGTAAATAAATCATTCTGACCAAAATTTTCCCAGGTGAGGAATAGAGCTGAGAGGCTGTCCTACTGGTTTATTACCAATTTCGCTGATGATGCTTCTAGAGCTTTCAAATCGTTTGATAAAAAATTATTTAATGTTGCAGATAGAGAGTAATATCACCGTTATGTTTAATAATTTATCATTTAGTGGGAATGGCAAGGATAATTAATAACGATTCTGTCCACAAATTTTGTTCTATTTGAACTATCGGATCAAATTAAATGAAAATTGAGCAGCTTAATATTTCCAGGAATTTCTTTGTTCTTTATGCCTAAGGTCATCTTCTGCACTGGTTTGACTGCTCTCTCTCTTTCTTTATGTATGTATGACACTCTATCCGTTTATGAAAATATTATCATTTTTTTTTCTTATTTCTTATTTGGGTAAGAGTTATGTATACATATTGTTGTTCCTACGCAATGAAAATACTAGAGATAAATAAATAAATTACACAAATTAAAATAGTAAAAAATTGTACAATTAAAGTAACCGAAATAGCAAAAATAGCATGGCGTTAAAGTGAACACGGAGAAATGCTTTCTTTTATGCAAATCAGTGACATGTCACCTCCATGATATAACAGTTTAATCTCCACGATATTACTCTCAACGTAGTCTACGCAACTTGAAGAATCCGAAACTCCATGAACGCGAAATAGCGTGGTGCTAAACTGATGTACAAGAAAATCATTTTTTCAAGGTGATTTAAGCCATCGTGAAAAAATTAATGTTCAACCAGTGTAACGAGTAACCAGCATGTCACCTTCAAAATATAATAGTCCAACCTCCACGTTGTTATTCTCAACAAAATCTATATAACATGAAGAGTCCGAAACTTCATGAACACCACGCAATAATTTTATCATTGCACAATACCAATATAATATATTATTTTTCTAACAAATACATTTGTACACGTATAACAACTTGGATTAGCAACATGTAACTAGCAAACTCTACTGATTTATATAACCATGAAACATGCTAACGGAAATCATCTTAATAAGATGGAATAAAACTTGTAACTGACATTATCAACGCATGGTAATAACTCATGATGTTTAATACAAATAAAAAACCTTTATTTTAATTCTTTTATAACTCCTATGAAAATTATAACTCATAATTAATAATATAATATTATAATAATTTATTTTATTAAAAAAACTCCAACGCATATATAATTTTATCAATATGCAAATAAGAAGACGAGTGGGAACATAAAATTTACCTGCCAACAGAAAAATCTCACATAGCCACATATTAACCACAAGCCAAAATATACAAAGTTAATTAAACAACTAATAGACAAGTAATTCATATATTTTAATATCCTTAATTTTATCCTTTTATTATATTAATTTATTTAATTAATATATTTTATTTTATTTTGCAGAATTTAATATTTTGTTATTATAAAGTCAAAATATTGGTGATCAAATAATATTTAATACTCCAATTCATAGAAAAAAAGAGCCAAGAAGATTTCTACAAGAAGAAGGAAAGAGGTAGAACAATCTTATTGGGCACTATGATTCTAATTTCTTATAAAATTGATCTCACCAGAAAAAATAATATTTTGGACAACGGTCCGGACCACATCGGGCCGAGACAAAATGATCCAAATTTTTATAGGCTAAAAAACTTAAGGCCCAAAGCCCAATTTTTTGCGGTTGGGCCGAACCAATTTTTACTATGTCTAGATTTTGATATTGTGTACGACTTGTTTGACAAAATGTCACAATTATAGAAAGGTAATGGTTAAATTCACAATAAAAAATGATATTTCCACAACAACGCCTCTCACATGGGTGTGAGGCCTATTTACTGTTCATGTGAGATAGTTGTTGTGGAAATATGATTTTTTGTTGTGGATTTATCAGTTCCCTTATAGAAAACCTAATGTTTTCTATTGTTATAACTTATAATACATATTGATGTTTTTCTTTATTTTTTTTTGCTTTAATTTATTTTATTTTTGGGAATTTACTATGAGTGTAAATTTTAGTTTATATTACTGGAAATATTATTAGTTTTGTTTCAAAATTTCTAGAAATGGTTGGAGGGAGTGGACTGGATTTTAAGGTTGAGTTCAATTATTCTCACTGAACTAAACTTATTGTGTTCTCCAGCCGTGGCCGCCTTTAGGAATATGCTAACAACAGGTTTTACATCACCATCTTAATTACTATATATGCTTTATTAATAATTTGGACTCTTGATCTTAATTTTTCAAGATCCATTTTCTGTGGTATTTTTCTTTTGATATGTTGGTTTTATAAGGTGATTATTTATAGACTTGAGCTACTGCCATGATAGATTGATTTTAGATGAATTCTTTGGCATAGAAACATAATGATGCAGTTTGCAGTCTAAATTTATATGACGACCAGGACGAGGAGGACAGTGAGATAAATACTTGATTTTGATATCCAAAGTTTACTATTCCCAAATCGTTTTTTCGTGGTCCAATTTGACTTTGAGCCGGCAGTTTAGAAAAGTGCATATAACATGTTTAATGAAATGCCAAAAAAGAATATACCTTGGTATTTTATAATGCTTAGAATGTATACTAATATAACAATCTTTGATTGTGTTTTCTTAGGCAATGATCAAGATAGAAAATGATGGATTTTTCTATTTGAATTTTTTTAGGAAAAGTTCAATTTTGGTGCATGACAAATCTATCGGTAGTGGACAGTTGCTAAGTATTAGTTCAAGTTCTTTGATTTGAGGTATTTAAACTTCTAATCTTTTATTTTAAGTTGACTAATGCTCACACATAGTATTTTATTTTATGAGTACAAGTTCTCATATAGCATTCTTAATTTCAAGTTCTTTGAGAATTTTGAATGCTTATTCATTTTTCAAAATATTACCTTTTCCATAATCTGTTTCTTATTGTTTGAATTTTTTTTGGCTAATGAGATTACTTCAACATAATGCATAGAATTATTTCTTAGTTGTTGACATGTATGCATACAGTACTTAAGTTACTATCTTTTATAGCTTTTATGCCTCCTGTGTGATTAAGAACAAAAAATAAATGGATGACTAATATACAAAAAATGTCATCGTATTAAATTTAAAGTTCCCAACTTTAACCTTCTTGGTCCGTTAAAAACACTTTTTACAAATTAGCCCGTGTTTTGCATGGGGTATCAAACTTGTACAAACAGAAATGTGACACATTTTATTTAAATTGTTGTATTCCCTCCATTTTGTATATATAAAAAAACTATCATTTATAATTTTTCAAATACTAAAAATATATTTTTGTTAGCTTAAGAATGTAATGACATTGATAATTAATTATGAAGGATATTATATAATTTTATACTATTATCATTAAAAACTGATTTTTTTTGTTGGATAATTTTTTTTTGATAATTAAGATTTTTTTGCGCGTGTAAAAAAGGAGGGAGTATATTATTAGTCCGGATTCATCGGACTTATTTCTCAACTACTATGACCAGCATATATGCAGTCTCTTATCTCTCGGAGTGCTTACTTCTTACGTAAAAATGGCAGAGGAATCTTCCCAGAATACAAATCTTCATGAAACTGGATGACCTTATTTTGTCCCTTAAACAATAGTATTGTCATAAAAGACTTCGAATAATTGTTTTCAGAGTTCAAAGGCTAAGTGACACGTAGTACGTTTGGATTAAAGAAATTAAATGAAAAAAGAAATGTAATGATTTTTAGGTATCTAAAGTATATATTTGATTATTAGTGGTGGTGGCGGGTGATATGATAAGATGTCAAAATCATAACATATATCCATTTCATTAATTGGAATGAATTTCATTTCATCACCTCAAACATAGAATGAAAATTTAGGGAATGAAATGAATTTTTATTCCGTTGGAATGATTTATTCATCAAAATAATTATTAAATACACTATTTTTCATTCTATTCAAAATTTTCAAGTCAAAGCGTAGCATGGTGCCATGAATTTTATTGCCTTTTTACATTGGGTACCTCGTGTGTAATAATATTCTACGGCGAGTAATTTTATTTTTAGTTAAGGAATCAAAAATTTTAAAATATCCAATCAAAGGAACGAACTCGCTTATATGGATTAAAATTTAGTTGCGCAAAATCAAGTGACATTATTTGAATTCTGATCCAAAAACACTACGAAGTGTTGCAGAGGAGGTTATCTTGACATCACTAAATGTTGGCTAGTGAACCAGGAGTTCACAAGAATACTTAGAATCTTTAAAAAAGTTCAATACTTCAAGCCATTAAAAGTGTCATTTGGCCAAGTTCAATAAAATGTCTAGTGCTTCCTTAACTTATTTTTCCTAATAATTTAGGCGTAGCACCACTTCCACATTTCCACCAACTAATTGAGTGGGAAAACATTATCATGTTGTCCATCAAATGGTTCATGCAACATACATATTTGATGGAACCAAACACGGACTTATATTATCCAGAACAAGATTGTACTCGGCTTTCATTTCATGTTCTTTTTTTCATGTGTTTCTTTCTTTCTTTTGGTTAATCGTGTTCTTGTTCAAGAAGATTATTAGGACTCACTTAATTAATGTATGGCTATCAAATACTTTACCGAGAGGAACATAAAAAAGGGCACCATGAGAAGAAGTGTTGCTCCTCAAATTTCCACTTTACGCGGTTGGATTGTCGTAGACTAGGAGCCATCCAATTCCCCCAAAACAATGAAAGTGAAACTTACTCGTTTACTCGTGTGTTTAGAGATAACAATATGTTAGCACATTCACTTATTAAGATGACTTTTTCGTTTGACGGATTTAACGCATCGGTAGAAAGAGATTCTCCCTCAACTCTATTAAATTTGTAATTCGAATCGTTTTAATGATTATTCTCCCCTGCTCTCTTTCCTAAGATTTTCTCAAAAAATGTAGAGTTTCATTTAGTTGAGTGTTGATTATGATCACCATTATGCTGATTTATAAAAGTTTAACAAGTTTAAAACTTATTTAAATAATTGGGATACTTTAAAAAAAAAATTAAAAAAAAATGTGGTGCAGAAAAAGAATATATTATCCTGTCAATCCTTAAATTGAGATGTGATAACTTACGTAAAACAATTGCCTTTGTCTAATTAAAGGTTATTACGGACCTTGTCTAATAGACTCGAGGTTAGTCTTTCTATAATTATTTTTATATGCTTCGACATCATTCTCCACAATTCTTCTTTTTATTTGGCAAAGGCGCTTTACTTTTTATTGTTGCAAAATTGGCCAAGGCGATGCTATAAATAAATAAAAATGGTGGTTTGAGTTGGAAACTGGGGAAGGGGTTAGATTTATCTTGACAGGAGCCAAGAAAGTCTAACGTAAGTAACATATTGATTTTCTTTTCCAGCAATGGAATCGATTTCGTAGCGTCGACCTTTGTAACGATCAAGAGACTATCGGTCCATACAGTTGTCCATATACAAATAGAGGATACGGTGAAAACAATATTTCTTCCAACAAAATGTAAACACGACATTCATAATCTGGTCTTAATTCCACATGGTGTTTGCAAGTCATAAAGTCTTCACTTGAAAAAGAGTGAAACAAGTACACGTGCTGTGCTGTTCCTACAATAAATAATTGTTGCTTCACATTTAGTTGGTAAATATGTGGCTCTTATTCGAATATTACTGGAGGAGCCAGTTTTAGTGCAAATGGAAGTGGAACCACCAAATCTGGAGAGAAAGAAAGATCTCATCAATTCAACATAATCAAGGAGATAAAGCAGGTTATATAGCACAGATTTACAGCCCACGCACTTCAACAAATTCCACTTCAAAACATGTAACAAATTTCTCATACCAATTACTATGATATAAAAAGGAATTTCTCATACCAATTACTATTTTTATAACAATGAATGAAAGATATACACCAAAAAATACACCCAACATCTCAAAGTCAGAACAGAAAATCACAGATCTGAATCTTGAAAACTAATGTCCAAACATATCAAGAAGAACAGCACATCCTGCTCTTAGCTGGGATTACTTGTCCAGGGCCAGGGACAAGAATTTGCTTGCCAGATAGGGATGCAGTGTTGCCATTACTTTGACCCTCACCAGCAACAAGATTCTTCTTATTCACAATGTTGAAGATCTCTGTCAACACTGTCATGAAAGCATCCTCCACATTTGTTGATTCCAGTGCAGAGGTTTCTAAGAAGAACAATCCTTCCTTTTGAGCAAATTCTTTGGCATCCTCAGTAGGAACGGCACGCTGGTCTTCTAGATCACTTTTGTTTCCGATCAGAATAATAACAATGTTCTTGTCAGCGTGACCACGCAACTCTTCGAGCCAACGCGGTATATGATCAAAGGTCTGGCGTTTGGTTATGTCATAAACCAACATAGCTCCAACAGCTCCCCTGTAATATGCACTTGTGACTGCTCTATATCTGTCCAGTACCAAAATTGCAAGTACAAAAGGCAGTCGGTAAGAAACTATGCAAAATTTTAACACCTAAAAGGATTAAAAGAAACCCTTTTGAAAAAAAAATAGCATTTTAGATGCAGCCAGAATTGTATATCTGCTTAAAAGCATAGTTAAAGAACCAAGTCACTCATAAGGACAACAAAGACATCAAATAGCCTTGCAAGTTTGAGAATATAGAAAGAGCAGCTACAGTGAACACAATAATTTCAATTTCTATCGACACCAAAATGATAAAACTTAAAAGTAACTGCAACTTTTAAGAAATTGATAACTGGACAAGGTAATGAAAACATGAGATGCGCTACAAGAAACAATTTATCTAAAGCATGCAAATTTATATTTTTCTATTGGCAATTTGAGCATCATGAAAACTGTCATTGGGATCGTTGTAACAGCAAATGTAAATATTTTCCTCCCCTTAGTTAGAAAAGACTCCATTTGAAGCTCTCACAATCTGTATGCTGGAGACAGCTGATCTAAGACCACCATGTTCATGGGCATTCAATGATAGCAAGTCACCTGGTCTGCCTTTACTTATTTGAAAAAAATGTGTTCCGGCAATTTAGTATGATGACTTGAATACAGAATAGGATAGGAGATAACCAGTTTTCCTGATGAAGTTGGTGTTTGGTTCAGGTTTTGATAACTATACGTAGGAACTTTGGCATCAACATCAATGAGTAGCAATTTGGACTAATCTCACTTTCCCTTCTCACCCCACCTGTCTCCTATTCTGTGTCATTTTCATGATCTTACCAGCAACTCCATTGGCCAAACTATAATTCTTTGTTTTCTCGAGATAGTGTATCTAATTTTAATAGCAAGTGTTTTTTGACAGCATATTTCTATTCAATATTACATGGTTAGAAGAGTGCGGTGTACTTTAATCTCTAACAAACTTTATTACTTTGACCACCTATAAAGGTTGATAATGATAGAATTTTAATATAGCAACAATATAACCACCAATTATAACAGTTAGCAGCCAATAAATATCATGTTCGGGAAACAAGGTTGGTTAGGTCTAATACATGAAATGGATGATTGAGATTACAAAGAAAGTAAAACCAGTACATGAATGCATTTGGTTTACACAAATCTAAATTAAAACACCCAACTTTCTATTTAAGGTATGGCATGGAAGTGGACAGTGGAGAGGAGCCATATAATTGCGCTTGTTCAAGTGTATTTTGTTTTTATACGTACAAAAATTTACAGTGCAAAAATGTCTACATTTTGCCAATATGTTCTCATAAAACATAGACTTTAGCTTTTCGGTGAAATTGGCAGCCTAGGTAAAATTTGAAAGTAGCATACATACACGACATATAGCAGTATAACTGTATAAGCTTTTATTGTAGTGAGCTTGAGATTCAAAACTAACAAGACACCAGAAAGTAAAGGAATAAGACTTCTATTTTGGAAACTAGATTAACTGTAAATGAAGTGCTAATTCCAATGCGTGATTATTTCGCTAATAAACTTTTCATACATGGAACAGGTGCGAAGCGCCAAATTCAGATAAATCCATTAAAATTCAAAAATCAGGGGTCGGATGGAGACTGTTATGGTTAAATACAGAATGTAATTAGTATTTCTGAGTTGGAATTACCACATTACCTTCGTAATATTAGAAAAATAGTGTAATTTCCAGTTTGCCGCTATTAAATAGAATACAATACTTTAAACACCAAGTCAAAATCCTACAGAAATTAAGCTCTTGTTTTCTGTTTAAGCTTTGTAAACCTTCTTGCTTAGTTTGAGTTTTAACAGAGATCGACTTTAAACAGAGATTTATTCTTCTCTTTGTGTTTTTAAAAAGTCGCAAATGTATGTGAAAGACTAGTTTGAACTAAAAGTTGAAGGGGTACTAAATCTTTTCCCTGATAACTGATGCATAGATATCCATGTCCCACCTAGAATTCCGTTGTTCAGAACAATCAAATCACTACTGACAGATATAAACAACTAGTAGATCAATTTAGTAGGAAATTAAAGAATTTTTGGATCTAGTTAAAATTTATCAATCAAAATTACAAACAAAAACAAATTTTGAGTAACATCAACTATACTGTCACCATAATTTTCAAACAATATAAAATACTATAAAGTACAAATCCCAATGAAATCTAAAACCCAACTTAAATTCAGAAACTTTGAGCTTGTGTAGTAGCTATTAAATACATAATTAACTATACCAGTTGTCTACTGTTTTCCTGTACATTATTCGCACATAAATACGTCTATATAGGGAGAGATAGAGGTACATAGATATATATAGATAGGACTGAAAAAGGGTAGTTACCGTTCTTGGCCGGCGGTGTCCCAGATCTGAGCTTTGACAGACTTGGTCTGGATGAGTAGAGTTCGGGTCTGAAATTCGACACCAATGGTGGCTTTAGAATCCAAGCTGAACTCATTACGGGAGAAACGTGACAGTATCTGTGACTTTCCGACCGCCGAGTCTCCGATCAGCACCACCTTGAAGACATAATCTATCTTCTGGCTGGCATCCCCATACCCTCCCCCACTCATTTTCTCTCTCCTCTCTTCTCCAGCTGCTGCTAAACGGAGGAGATAGAGACAAAAAGCTAGAAACAGGGGAGGAGCGTAAGGAGGAGGAGGAAAAAGAGAAGAAGACGAAGAAGAGAGACGAGATCTTGAAAAGTTCAAATGACGACGGAAAGGAAAATAAATAAATTAATTAATCTATTTTTATTTTTAATCATTCAATATTTCAATAATTGATTCATTCCAAAAATAATGTAAAATTCACTTTATTTCAGAGTTTTGGGCGGAAAAGAAAAGACTACAATTTTAATTAAAACAAAAAAAAAAGAATAAAATTATGTTGTTTTTGAATTTTTAATAAAAAAACTAGAAAACTTAAAAAAAAATCTAGTGTTTTTTAGTTCTAATGAAAAGAAAAGAAAAAATTATTTTTAAAAATTTATCGTTCTATCACATATAATATACATATTATAATTATAACTATTGAATTATAAATTATCTAAAATTTTGGGTTCTAATTTTCTTTTACAATAATCTAATATACTTAAATTCAAGAAATAAATTTATGAAATTTAGATCATTTAAATTTTATAAATATATCGACTACATGAAAATACATATTTCTGAATAAAAATTTGTGAAAAACTCAAGGGTCCCTATAATTGTATGTATATACACGTCTTCTCACATTTAGTTCATCAGGACTTCAAATAACCAAAAGTGTCACAAAAGAAAATAATAACTATCATACATATCTTTGTTTAATGATGTAACGAATCACACACATGCAAAAAAAAAAGGTAAAAATTGTGAGAAAAAATTAAACCTTGAACACTACGTTCAACAAATTTTATTTTGTACGACACATCTTCACAATCTTTTCCTAAAGAGACCGATATGTGTTCCGATGAAAACTTGCCTGTATTTGATCATCCATATAAAAATTATACATCATTCACAAGATTTAGAGTACCATTTCTATTACTTTAATCAGTGAGATATTGATTTTTCTTTTGCTCTGCTTCTACTTTGAATAAACCAGATTTTGCTGCAACTCAAAATTTTCACTTCTAGCGTGGGCAGCAGTATGGGTTTCAGTATAAAGACATGATTAGTTATATATTGTTTTTGCATTTCTCATATGTTGCATTTGTATAACGTGTTGGCTTATGTGCTTATTGTTGGATTATGTATCACACAAAGTTTTAAAATAAGATTATTTTTTTCCTGATTGGATGCTTCTGGAAGAGATAAAGAATGCATGCGAATTATTTTTTTTTTATAATTAAGGGAGCAATTATGAGAAAATATGCGACTTTGAAACACTTCTGTTCTCTCCTTTTCTGTGTGTGTGACATATCTGTTTGGTGCAAGTTTTTTGTTATTGAATGTATAGTAATTGGCACGTCTTTTAGTTCACAACTGTTAATTGTATGAAGCAATTTATATAGTCCTTATATATCTTTAGTGTATGTGTTTGCTTTTGATAATATAGTACACTCGTTTTTGATATGGGTCATTGCTGCGGGTAGTAGTCTTTACTAATATCAGCCTAGAGAAGACAATTGAATTTGATGATTTTTGTCATAAACATCAGCGACCTCCAATTGCTTTCATGAAATCTGAGGTACGAAGTTTGTGGATTAAGAGAGAGATAAATTAGAGACATAAGTTGTAATTAAAAAATTATTATATTACAAGTTGAGAATAATATGAAAATTATAAAAATATTATTTATCTAATTTTTTTCCATCCAAATCAAGCTAATTTTGAATGAAAATTTTTGACAAAAAAATGACAAAATTTTCTATCTATTTTTTTTTCTTTTCAGTTTATTAAAAAAATCATAAACACAAAAATTGGATATAAAATTGAAGTTTTCTGTCTATTTTTTTTTTTGTTTATTTTATGACTCAGAAACAGAGTGTAAAAAAATCAAAAGAATAAAAAGTGGATGTAATTTTTTTAATACTAATTTGTACTCCGTGAAACTTTTATTATTATTATTATTATATATATATATAAATATAACTTGGTTCAATGACATACTTTTTTAAAAAATATATCAAGCATACTCTATTTAACAACGGATCCGACGACGATTTGGCCCGTCGTTATAGGTTCGTTCGTCGCTAAAACTTTTAACGACGGATAAATATATAGCGACGGACGAACCTATGACGACGGACCAAATCGTCGTCGGATCCGTCGTTAAAAGAGATATGCTAGATATGTCTTTTAAACCCCTCTCTCTCTCTCTCTCTCTCTCTCTCTATATATATATATATATATATATATATATATATATATATATGCTACACTCGGCAAATCGATATGGCTAGCTACTTTAGCTCAAATCTAGACTTTTAATTTTTTTGTTTTCTGATTAAAAGATATTCATTCGAGTATTCTTCTTTTAGTTATAAAAGATACTCTTCATAATTAATAAAAAATTTCAGTCGTCTTGGACAGCGGGCTTAGTAAATGTACGTCGGAGGCACGATAATGCTCCCAAGTATACGCGAAGCACGTTCCACCTAGGATTTGGGTTCATGTATGGAGATTGAAGATGAAAGATATGGGTCCCGCATATAATGTATTGTCATGGAAAAATTATTCATTATTCTCGGGTTATTATCATATTGTGTTTCGGATCAATTATATATTGTCATTTTAACATATATATAATATACTTAAATATAAGGGCCCATCATTGGTGAAGATAGAATAAATATTTAGTAGGGTCAAAATTATTATCGAGCTATAGACAATTTAGCGAGAGTGTTAGGCAGCACTCCCGAGTAAATTTTTTTCAATAATTTTATATTTTTGGGTAGTATATATAAAATATATAGTTAATTACAATGATAATATAATAATTATTAACTTTATATATATATATATATATATATATATATATATATATATATATATATGTATGTATATATACACCATTGACTCTTAATAGACTTTTTTTTTAAGACAAATTGTTTATAAATAATTAATTTTTAAAAAATAATATAAAATATATTATTGTTTAGTTCAAGAAGATTATATGAATATACATATATATAAAGGAAGTATGAATGATATATAATTTAAATTTAAGTGAAAAAATTATAAATTATAAATTTGATCTCGTATATTAAAAAAATAAAATTTTAATAGAGTCAATTTGTATATAACATTTAAAAATTTTAAATTTTACCATATGTTATAAAACAAAACAAAAAATCAGTGGGGTTAATTGACACCACCACCACCTCTCAAGTGGCTCTTGGGGCATACTATATATGCTGAAATGATAGTCTATAATTGACTTAAATTATCATGTGACAATACCTTAGAAACAGTGAATTACTTCTCATCGTCGTGAGTGGAGCAAACCTATCCACATTGTTTCTCATGCATCCTTCTTGAAACCGACTTGAAATAGTGAAGTTGCTTAATAATGCCTTGTCTCAAAGCGGTAAGAATGATTCGTGGCACATAAGGAACAAACTGAGGTCAGGTGCACGGTGTACCAGCGACATTTGAGCGGAATCTTAGCTTCATCTATATCGCGGGAAGATCACCTTCCACAGTCAAGGCTGTACACTGCTGAAGTATCCGAATCTGCCATAAAAATGGTAGACCAATGGGAATCCTAAAGCCTCAACTTTGGTTGGTAGGGTAAATTTATGATATAACTTGATCAGGAGTGGCCGTCTTCATCCAAAGACTATGGTAAAATTGTATACCACAACCATGTCACATTGTTGTTGTAGTACTGCCAACTGATAGTAATCACATGCATATATATATATATATGTATGATGTATTACTTTGGATAAAGGAAATTGATTATGTAAGTGACCAGTAGGCTTTTACAAGCATAGAATAGAATGCATGAATTTCATCATTTATAAGCATAACATGTTGCAAATAGTCAGGGACTTTGTGTACAAATTTTATATTACAGGCATGTAAAATAGTAGCAATAATCATGATGATTTCATAATTTAATAACAGAATCCACATCCACATGTTGCATGCATAGTTTATAAAAGAAAACCACTTGGCGTTAATGTGTAGGATCTACCGTCTTGTCATCGTAAGCTGACACGGAGATGACATTAATTATGTCGATTAATTTCAGAATACATTATTGCCAATAATTGTAATTAGAGATTCGTCCAATAATTGACATGATGTGTTGCCTCATACAAACCACGTTAATTAATATAAAATTTAATAATATGGTTGTGAAAATCAGTATAAACATAAAAAAAATTAACAATAAAAGTATTAAATTGTTTTAGTACATATTAAATAGCTCTAGTGCAAGAGTAATAAAGTGTATATGTACTTTAATCTTAATATGTGATTGTATTTATAGTTTATACTATTTTATCATAACTCGCCCGCCACCAATTAAAAATACGAGTCCTGATTAAAGTTTTTATAGGATTGAAATTTCAATAATTGGATAAAATCTTTATTCCTTAAAAATAAAAAATCAAATAAGATAAAAAATTATAGGTCAATTTAAACTTTTAAACTTTCTAAAATACCAAATCGTCAAATATTTAATGTGTCATCTGCCAAGACCCGAATTTAGGCATCGATTATGGGTTCGAAAAATCTCACCCGAACACTAATCTCTATTAATAAAGCCTCTAACTTATAATTTTATTGTATACATCATTCTATCCACTATTGTCGCATTCCCTCTACCTCGTCTCTCCACTACTCTCACTTATCTATGTACCTCTTTACATATATTTGTTTTTTCATTATCTCAAATTTCTTTTATTTTTTATTTTAAAATAATTATACACTCGAGTGTTTGCAAGGAGAGTAGTGTTAATAATTTGCCCATAGACATTTTTCTTGAAAGTTCTTGATTTTTTTTATTTGGCAAATCTCTAAAGTGTCTAGGCATTTGCTGGTAGCTATCGTTAACACTCCAAAATTAATTCTCACTTTCAATCACAAACTCAGAATAATAGTAAGTAAGGGTCGAACCCACAAAGAATGATTAATTTATTTTTATGCAATGTAAACTAAAACTGGGGGTTTTGAATTAACTATAATTAACTAAATAAATAAAAGTAAATTGATAAAATTAATTAATAAATTAAAAACTTAAGTTCCTTAGTTCAGTATCTCCTTCTTTTAATCAACAAATTAATCAAGTTATTATTATCTTTTTTTTCAACTGAAATTAATAACTCTAGATAACCGACAATCATTAAGCTACCCTAAATCCTCCTTAAATTATAAATCTAATACAGCAATCGCTCACAAAAGACCCTAACTATCATACAACCTAGAACTATCAGTTTAGATTTAATATAACAGTTGCATTAAAAATTAGAGAATTAGATTATTCCAAGCAACAATCATAACATCGCAGATTATTTAACTTGCCATCTTGATAATCATAACAATATTCAAAAGATTGTCCACAATCAAATATTATTAATTGCTACTTATGATCAGATAAAATATCGTTTGCTTAATATCAAATCTTAATCTAGCATATAATAAATTATTGATTAACTTAACAGGCCCTTATCAAATTAATCAAGAAAATATCATAAACAATTAAAACAGATTATCAAGAATAAATCTTATGCATGAAGGAATAGATTACAAAACTCAATTAAAACATCAATTAAAAATAAGGTTCAACATCCCTTTAGAACTGAAAATAAAAATTAGCCAAACATAATAATAATAATAATAATAATAATAATAATAATAATATGTAAAAGAATTGAGAGAGATATGATACACCTTAGAGAGAGAGAGAGAGAGCTCCTAATTGTATCTAATAATCTGTTTATAAAAATCTGTTAATGTGCTTTCCTAATATATTTATAGAAGTACAATAATAATCCTAAGTTAATGTAGAATTAAAATTCAATTTGGAATTAAAAAGTAGCAATTTGGAATCACTGTTAGCCGCCTACCGCGCATGGCGCGGATTTCCTTTGCTCCTTTCGCTGGCCAAACGACGTCGTCCCTAGCTTCGTCCGTTTCCTCGCTACGAGCACGTTGCGCGGACACCAAAGATTCCATTTAATTATAATAATGCCACTGGTCGCCACTTTTCCTTATTTACACTTTTGCCATCAGTGCTGGTTTAATTACTATTTTGTCATCAAATTCTTGCAGAATTTACAGATTTGCCCCTAAGCTTATTTTTCCTACACAATAAAATATAAAATAATTAAAAATAAATAAAAATAATAAAAACACATAAAATTTACATAAATTATATAAAATGACCTAAAATACTAAAAATACTTAAAAACTCATAATTAATTAAGCCTAAAAATACCTAATAAATAGGAATAAAATTCACTTATTAAATACCCTCACACTTAAATCTTTGCTTGTCCTCAAGCAAAACAAGAATAAAAAAATAAAACTAATAACCAAACAACTTACTCGAACAACTAATCAATATGAATTCAACATTAGCCTCAAAGATTTTTAAAATAATAACTCAAAGAAAATTTCAAAACCATGCAAAATCTAAAATTCAACATATTTATTAATCTTACTTTATTCAAGACTTTTAGTGTGTGTGAATCCAAATGTATCAAACTAGCAAAAAAACTTAGATCCGCTCACATAATTAAATGTCTCATAAAAAATATCAAAAAGTGTTAGTTTAACAACAAAACTCTATAGTCTTATTTTTCACATCACTTAAAGCTAATATAAACAAATATAACTAGAAGATCAAAAAGTTTTTAATCTTGATAGACTCACTATGATTACTAATATTAATTTATTTTCAAGTACTTTTTCTATTTTTTCCCTTCTTCTTTTAAATGGGTGCATTTTATGCTCCATCCCATTCTTTTTCTTTTCTTCTGCCTTAGTGAGTGCATTTTACGCTCCTTCTTAACCCACCACAAGAATTCTTTTTTTTTTTTTCAATTTAACCATCATAGAAAAATTACTTAAATCATCTATCCCAAAAATTATATTTTTCTTTATATTTCACTTTAAATAATGATCAAATAAGTTATAGAGCTCAAAAATATCTTCCATAAGCATTTAACCATATAAATTCTCTCTAAATTAAAACTAGCTCAAAATAAATGGATATAAGTGCATAAAAATTAAAAAGAATCTCAAATAAAGTAATAATCAATAAATAGTCAAAAACTCAAACTAAGCAAAATTTTTATCCCTTTTCAAAAAGTTATTAAACCAAAATCAAATTTTTTTTTTATCATTGACTAAAAATTAAAACCCAATTAACTTATTGCTCAAGTGACACATCCTAAATAAAAAAAAAACTAACTACCCATTTTCGTAGGAAACACGGTTACACTTAGCATGTGCAACAAGCCTTTAAACCCCAAGGTTACCCCAAGTGGATGAGTTTTGTCTCATGAGGGTTTGCAGTGAATTTATCCACAAAATTCAAAATTTTAAAATTTTTAAAATTTTCTAAAAATAAAAATAAAAATCATAAATCCCTTCCCCCACACTTAAAATTTATAATGTCCTCAATGTAAACTATAATGTAAAGAAACAGGCACAAATAACTAGAAAAAGGAAAAGGAAAGGAAATGCAAATCTGATTTCTTGGGTTGCCTCCCAAGCATCGCCTTTGGTTATTGTCATTGACTCAACATCAAGCCGAATCACTATGTCACTCCAAGTTCATGAATTTTGAGTACCCCATCCATCACGTTATTCTTTATCGGTAGATTCAGTATCCCTTGCACGTGACATAAACGTTTTACTCCCTCTTCAACGAACAAGTATTTAAGATGATTGGGGAGAGTCTTTATATTCGGAATGGGATCCTGCAAAACAAAACATAAAAATTTGTCTTGAGTAACATGTAATGGAATGAAAATAATTACATGACTATCTAAAATCATTGGCAAAGAATTGAATGGAGCTTCAGCGTCCTTCAAATCTTGTTTCAGCTCAATTTCTTCTTCTTCCTCTAATTTCAAACTGTTTTGTACTTGCATTCTCTAAATTCTCTTTATCTATTTCCCAAAAAAGTTCTTCCACCTTAGGCATGTCATCACCACAAAGAACATCATTTTCTACATCAATATTGTCCATTTCTGCATTGATGTTGTCTGATTCCTCTTGCATCAGCGATGGAAGGAATGATTCTCGAGAATCTAATTGACCAATTGTAGTAGCAAGTTGACTAATTTGATTTTCCAAATTATATATAGAAGTTTTTGTCTCTTGTTGGAATTGTTGTGCTTGAGTCATGAAAACTTTAAACATATATTCTAAAGACATATCAGAATTAGGGAATTGGTCATGTTATTGTTGGGGATATGGTTGATTGTACTGTGGATTATTTAAAAAAATTTGGTTTGCGTGCCAATTCACTGGTGAATTCTCGTAGCTGAAATTATGATGATCACTCCATCCTGAATTATACGTGTTTGAATGAGGATCATATCTCCTTTCTAATTGCCCAAGAAAATCACCAGCTGCATTGACTTGTTCATAGGACTCCTCTCGAAGCATTGGGCACATATCAGTTGGGTGTCCTATTGTCGCACAAATCCTACAAGTACCTACAGCCATTTGATAAACAAAAGAAGTTAGATTATTAGTTTGTTACTTATGAGAAGAAATATTTACCTCATTAACAAAATCAGGCATGACTTCCATCCTTAACCTACAAAACTCAATTAAACTATAAAAAATTATAAAAATAAAATCTAAGAAAAATTACTAAATTAAAATAAAGTTTATAAAAACACAAAAATAAATTAAAATCATTCCCCGGCAACGGCGCCAAAATTTGGTAGCTGTCGTTAACACTCCAAAATTAATCCTCACTTTCAATCACAAACTCAATATAATAGTAAGTAAGGGTCGAACCCACAAAGAATGATTAATTTATTTTTATGCAATGTAAACTAAAACTGGGGGTTTTGAATTAACTATAATTAACTAAATAAATAAAAGTAAATTAATAAAACTAATTAAAAAATTAAAAACGTAAGTTCCTTAGTTCAGTATCCCCTTCTTTTAATCAACAAATTAATCAAGTTATTATTATCTTTTTTTTTTCAACTGAAATTAATAACCCTAGATAACCGACAATCGCCAAGCTACCCGAAATTCTCCTTAAATTATAAATCTAATACAGCAATCGCTCACAAAAGACCCTAACTATCATACAACCTAGAACTATCAGTTTAGATTTAATATAACAGTTGCATTAAAAATTAGAGAATTAGATTATTCCAAGCAACAATCATAACATCGCAGATTATTTAACTTGCCATCTTGATAATCATAACAATATTCAAAAGATTGTCCACAATCAAATATTATTAATTGCTACTTATGATCAGATAAAATATCGTTTGCTTAATATCAAATCTTAATCTAGCATATAATAAATTATTGATTAACTTAACAGGCCCTTATCAAATTAATCAAGAAAATATCATAAACAATTAAAACAGATTATCAAGAATAAATCTTATGCATGAAGGAATAGATTACAAAACTCAATTAAAACATCAATTAAAAATAAGGTTCAACATCCCTTTAGAACTGAAAATAAAAATTAGCCAAACATAATAATAATAGTAATAATAATAATAATAATAATAATAATAATAATAATATGTAAAAGAATTGAGAGAGATATGATACACCTTAGAGAGAGAGAGAGAGCTCTTAATTGTATCTAATAATCTGCTTATAAAAATCTGTTAATGCGCTCTCTAAATATATTTATAGAAGTACAATAATAATCCTAAGTTAATGTGAAATTAAAAATCAAAATTGGAATCAAAAAGTAGCAATAAATCGCGAATAATCTCGTTCTGCAGCAATAATGCGTCAAACAAATAGCCCCTCCGCTCACTTTGACTAAGTCAACGCGCTTTCTCTTGAGCTGGTAGTAGGCATGCACAACAGGCCGGCCTGGGCCTGCCAGACCTTGACCATTGACCAGGTCGGGCCGGGTCGGGCCTTTGACTTTTGGCCTGCAGGTCGGGTCGGGCCGGACTTGACGCTCAAAAAGGGGGCCTGTTGAGGCCTGCAGGCCAGGCCAGGCTTTGGGCCAAGCCAGGGCAGTCCAGTCCGATTCGATCCATTCAAACAATTTTTTTAGTAATTTTAAATATTATTCAAACACTAATTAAAATTTTAAACTTAATTGATGTATTAATTAAAAGTAATGTATTACAAGTTACAGCTTTCAAATTACAATAATGAAAATTATCTTTTTTATTATTATTTTGCAAATGACTTTCTAGCTGTTACGCTAAGTATATATTAAAATAAAGATGCAATGAAAGATCTGTAAGAAGTGTAGGTTGCTAGCTAGGTAAGGAAAATCCTTATATATTACACTAGTCAATGTGTTTTCATGGATTTCTTTATTTGTATATAAACAAACATGCATGAATGAACGTATTAAAATACGTCAATTTTATTTTATTTATTGAATGAGTTGTTACAAAGATGAAGTTTTCGTCTGCAGTGAGAGAATTGAAGTAGCGAATAAAGAAAATTTGCAGACTGGACCAAGTTTTTGGGGAACCAGGCCAGGCCAGACCCAAGGCCAGGCCCAGGCCAGGTCGGGCCAGGCTGTGACACCCCCAAATCTGGGTCCACACAGCCCAAACTTGAGTTGTCAAAAGACTACAACAAAATTATTACAAAGTAGTACAACGTTCAACAATACAGTGTATAATAATACACAACTAAGTCTTCACTATTATTGTCACACTATTTTACAACACGTGAAGACTATAATAGATATCCCTCGGACTCTCACTCCATTCCCCGGCTAGACTCAGCTACATTCTCATCTCCTGTTGAAAAACAATGGAACAAAAGAAAGGGTGAACTCAAATAGTCCAGTAAGAAATATCATGACTAAGATAATGACGAATAAATTATCATTAGTCTTCAACAGTTGAGTTCTTGATAGAATACAATAGACTACAAGGTTTATATCAAAAACTGCAGTTAAATTCTTAAACAATGTTCAGATCAATAATAGCAGCGGAATGAGCAATCTATTAGAAAAATAATGCAGACCATAATGTCCACTCGCTTATCTTTTTAGTAAAAACATCATCAACTTTTATTATCTGAAATACCATTAATCATGATGATAAAAATTCACAGTTCCTGGTCATAATCATGCAAATCAACAGTTCATCTTTGCACTACGGGCCAAAGTTATTCAATATAGCACCAGTGGTCATGATTATACTAGATTCAGCCTTTGGTCATAATCATACCAAACAACAGTTCATCTATGCACTACGGGCCAAAGAGAACTTTCAATAAAATACCAACGGTCATGATTATACTAGATTCAACATTTGGTCATAATCATACCAAACAACAGTTCATCTATGCACTACGGGCCAAAGAGAACTTTCACCACGTGCCATAAAAGACACCGAACAGATGTATCGCCTTTAACCTATCATCTGTTCAACAATTATATCACATATGTGCCCCCGGCCACAGATATTCACAATAACTTGATTCTTGATGATTAATACAAGTAACAGTGATACAAATGATGAAAAGAAGAAATAGGATAAACAATAAGTATCGGAAGTTTACTTTGTGCAGATTCAAACAATGTCCAAATTGTCAACATGATGTGGAGTGAAATTTAAAAATGATATTCAAGATCCACAGTTCAGAATAACGGTTACAGTTCAATAGAAAGGTTCAGAAAATAGGAAGGTTCAGTTGAAATGATGAAGTGCAACTATTATGGAACATATAATATTTTCAGGAATTATAGAAGAAATAGTTCCATAATAAGTTTCAATTTAGGTGTATGAAATAAAATAATATCCCTTACTGTAGCAGATTTGATTAACAAAAGGTGAAGGAAATTAATATCTCTTACCATAATAAGTTTGAATAATGGAAGATGAAAAAGATGGTATCCCTTATGAGTATAAAGGAAAATGATATCACTTACGAATATGAAAGAAAATGATATTACAAACTAATATGGAATAAAAGTGTCATGTGATAATTCGTTTAGACAAATAATTTCCACACGAGACAAATAAAAAGGGTTATTCACCAACATGCGGTAGTCCGCGCCGTAAGGTTATTCCCACAATTTGAATACGAAGAGTTATTCACTAAACAAACGGTAATCTGCGCCGTAAGGTTATTTTCAAAGATTAATAAGGAATGAATACGAAAGGTTATTCACCAACAGGCGGTATTCCGCGCCGTAAAGTTATTCCCACAATTTGAATACGAAGAGTTATTCACCAAACAAGCGGTAATCCGCGCCGTAAGGTTATTCTCAGAGATTAATAAGGAATGAATACGAAAGGTTATTCACCAACAGGCGGTAATCCGCGCCGTAAGGTTATTCCCACAAATTAATACATGGAAATAAATGGCACATCTTATGAGTAAGAAAGAAACGATATTATTTTTGAGAATCAAAGAATGATAAACCCTTCCAGTAAGAAAGAAAATAATATCCATTTATGGTGATGAAAAGAATTATACCCCTTACCGTAGTAAGTTTCAATAATAGAATATGAAAGAAGATGATATTCCTTACCTTAACACGTGACTGGATATTGATTTAAATGAGGTTGATCAACCTATATATTTATAATAAAATTAGTAATTACCACATATAAATTTCAAAGTGTATGATAACTCGTATAATATGAACTATCAAAATTATATATATTTAACATAATTTTTGTAGTATAATATAACTACTTTAAAATAGTTTTTAAAATAATATTCCAAAATAAATCTTCCAAAGAAAGTTTTTAAAAATGAATCTTCTCAAAGAAGAGTCTTCTAAAGGAAGATTTGTGAATACCGTGAAAAATAGGAATTTATGAAATTACTACTCTTTATTAAAAGACTCACTTGAAAAATTTCTGCACTCCTTTTGGTTTTCAAACTCTCAAAATAACCTTACTATGCTCAAAATTCTCTCACAATAAATTTATAGAAAAATTTATGTATATTAGATATGATTTACTTATTCAGCGAAGGGGTCTATTTATAGTAAATGAAGTCACTATGCGTAGCATGCCGAGGAAGGAAAATTTGGGGGCTGCGCAAACGTTTTAAAAATTTTCAATACTTGCACAGTAATTTTAAAATTTTCAAAAAGTGAACAGTAATGAACAGTAACTTTTGTCAGCAGATGAATAGTGACTTTCCCGAGGTGAACAGTTACTTCCGTCTGTGAATAGTAACTTTTCCGAGAATGAATAGTAACTTCCGGGAGTGAATAGTAACTTTTAAAAAAATAATAATATATATATATTTTTTTCTTAATAAAACAAATATCTTTTATTATAATATTGTCTAATAAAAATACCAATTAGTAATACGACAACTAAAATAATGCTACCACATTGATAACAATAATTCAAAATAATGCAATGACTACTGTGTCAATTATTAGGTTCAATAATTTTAAACTACAGTGCACCAACAATTATTGACTCAATGATATAAAATACAGTGTAATGATAATTATTGAATCAATAATGCAAAATACTGTGTAACAACAATTATTGAATTAGTAACATAAAATATTATGCAGTGACAATTATTGATGAAATGATGCGCAACAGTTACGGTGTCAATTATCAGACAAATAATATGAGACACTGTGCAATACCGTGTGCTACAGAAAAATACCCTAAATTACCGTATGCTACTATTCTTTTATCACAGGTATTTTAACAGTTAACACCGTTGACTATTTTTATTTAAAAATGTTACTTTTGTCGTTTTCTATATCCGACAAATATTCCGTTGTGGGGTCCACCAATAATTAGTTATTTCGGCGCCGTCGTACGGCCCGAATATTTCCCGACAAAACGAATATTGTCCGACAAAATAAAATTTGCATATAACATCCTTAACTTTCAATTTCGTCAATTTAACCACTTACTGTTTCATGAAAAAAATATATGAAGAAAAATTAAATTTTATATTTCATAAAATTCGGGGTCTTACACAGGCCTCGGGCCAGGCCGGATCTGAGCCAAAAAACTGTGGCCTGTTCGTGGCCTTCAGGCCGAGCCAGGCCAGGCCTTGACCAGGCCGGGCTTTGACCAGGCCAGGCCCAGGCCGGATCAAGGCCGGGCTGCAGGCCATTTGTGCATCACTAGCTGGTAGCCTCTTTTCTTTTCCGCACATGGTGCGCCTTTTGTTTCACTGTTGACCTCCTACCGCGCATGGCGCGGATTTCCTTTGCTCCTTTCGCTAGCCAAACGACGTCGTCCCTAGCTTCGTCCGTTTCCTCGCTACACGCGCATTGCGCAGACACCAAAGATTCCATTTAATTACGATAATGTCACCGATCGCCACTTTTTCTTATTTACACTTTTGCCATTAATGCTGGTTTAATTATCATTTTGCCATCAGATTCTTGTAGAATTTACATATTTGCCCCCAAGCTTATTTTTGCTACACAATAAAATATAAAATAAATAAAAATAATATAAAAATACTAAAAATAATAAAAACACATAAAATTTACATAAATTATATAAATGACCTAAAATACTAAAAATACTTAAAACTCACAATTAATTAAGCCTAAAAATATTTAAGAAATAGGAATAAAATTCACTTATCATTTGCCCCATCAAGCTCACTTGATGAGTACTCATGCTAGGAGTGCTAATTGTTCTATGTTTATCGAATTTATATTATTAGTATTATAAAAAAAAATTATCTTCTTTCTCATAATAAAATGTCATTTTATTTTAAAATAATAATAAAATGAACTTACAATTTTTTTTAAAAAAAAATCATTTTTACAAGGTGGTGGGCGCGTGGAGCCCATAGACCATTACTTGTTGATGGAATAGCCTATTGGCTATTGGCACAGTGAGTATGGTGTAGAGTCCATTTAGAATTCTTCCCATTATTACCCAAATAATGAGGAAGGGGGGAAAAGATTAAAAAAAAAAAAAATTTGAAAATCACAGCCCACGTTGCACAGTTGTGGTCAACTAGCCGAGGCTAAGGGCAAATATTATATCATTCACTTTGATTCCGTCGGTAGTAATGAAACCCCTAGTATAAATTCTATTTGGGATTTTATACACCTTGAACAATTAAAGAAAATAATTAAAATCCTAATGCTCTCTTTGTTTGGTTTCTAATTAATTTTTCACAAATATTAAAGTTTCATAAGATGCAATTAATAATAACTCATTTGAGTCAAATATTAATGATTAAAATTATACTGAAAAAAAATATTGAAAATTAATTTTAAAAAATGGACTCAATAATTTTCGATATATAATTGTACAAATATAAAAGAGTAAAACAGTGTATGCAAAGTGCATAACCTGTAGACCGCTAAGCAGGGACTGATGATCGTATTTTTGGCTAAACTCCTAATTCCAACCCAAAAGATTATGTCTAATGAAAATTGCAATATTAGTTATATAAAGAGAAAAAACTGAATAACAAGCCGTAAGAATTTTTTATATCGACAAGTAGAAAAAGGTTATTCTAAGTTGATCGATTTGGCCATTCTATTTAGATTGTGATTTTATATCGGATTATTATTACTTCTATAATCCATCAGAGAAAGGAACAATTTTTGACAAAGAGCAAAAGTTTTATACTTAAATCAACACATCAGAAAAATATTCCTTGAAAAAAATTAAATCTTCTGATCAAAAGTTTCTTTAAAAGCATTTTTATAATTATGTAGTTAAATATTATTTTAATTATATATATATATGTGTGTGTGTGTGTGTGTGTGTGTGTGTGTAGGTCGTTGGGGGTAGCTCTGATATAAGAGTGAGTACAAGTTTGAAGATGTGTTAACAATAAATGTGTTTAGTATTCAACATGCTAAAATTGGCATTAGTTTACCTCTATTGTTCACCTCTCTTTTATAGTTGTTGTTCCTTCTTCTATAATTGTTGAGTCGTGCAACAGCTGCCACAGAGAAGTACTTCACGTCCCTATTATTTCCAGAGTAATTGCCTTATCGTCCTGAATGAATGCTAAATTGTAACCTCTATGGTAACTGTCATATCATTTAATCATTTGGAGTTTAAGAAGTAACAGACCAAGTATATTAGGCTGGGAACACTAGGCCTAATGGGATGTAGGGATAAGGCTCAATGTGGATAGTCCATTTACTATAGTAAAAATACGTAGCCCAACATTGTCTCCCCACTTTTTTAGCATATGAAACGTTGTGAAAGAGTAGAAAAAAAGTGTTCAGGGGCCGAAAAGGTTTTAGGTCTAAAAGATAGAGCCTACAAGAGTTCGAAGGTGTTAGATCGAAGAGATAAGCTTTCAAAAGCCCTGAGGCATCTAACCGAAGAGATAACGCCTTTGGGAGTCCGGAGGCGTCAACCCAAAGGGATATAACACATTCGGAAGCGAAAATGTTGCCATGTTTGGTTTTCTGTTTGTGGGGTTGGTCAATCAAATCCCTACTAAACACTAGATGACCATTTTTTTTAACTTCAATGTTAACGCTTGAATTTGTCAGGACATTTGATCACCATCAACGACACTAAATTTGCACAATAGAATAAACCGATATTGCTTGGCAGCTTGGACAATTGGGAGATAGCTCCAATATAAAAGTGAGTATATACTTCAAGAAATGTTAACAATAGATGTGTTTAGTATTTAGTTGGCTAAAAATGACATTAGTTTACCTTTATTGTCTACTTCTCTTTTATAGTCGTAGTTCATTCTTTTCTAACCGTTGAATTGTGCAACGGCTATCTCGGAGAAGTAACTCACGTCTTTATTATGTCTAGAATAACTGTCTTATTGTTCGGAATGAATACTGAATTGTAATCGCTATAGTAACTGCTACATCATTTAATCATTCGAAGTTTAGAAATTGGGAAGTGATATTTTCGCATGATTTTTTGATATTTTCACATATAAATTGTCGTTATAAACTTATAGCGACGATCAAAATCGTCGTTATAAATCTATAACAATAATTTTTATGTAAAAATATCAAAAAATTATGTGAAAATATCAGTTTCCTAAAAATTAACCAACCAAGTCATTGGGTTGGGTGCACTAGGCCTAATGGGCTGTAGGGATAAGTCTCAATATAGATAGCTCATCTACTTTTAGCAAAAATACGTAGGCTAACAATATATATATTTGGATAAACAAGTCCCAAATTAATTAGTAAACCAGTATGATCATTTGGTATAATACTGACGGTCTAATAAATCTGCAAAAACGGCTAAAATGTATATTTACACGACTTTGTTCTCTTCCACGATAGGGTGCACAAAACTGTATTATTGAGTCTGGCCTGTCGGAGCCAGTTTATTGGAAAATTATACTCCCAAGATTTACACCAATTAAACGTGAAACAATTCTGTGGTTCGAACAAGGGCTTTTACGATTTTGTTTGAAGAAAGTGGGAAGGGATTAAATTCAACATTGGTGTACCATATATATATGTGCGCCGGTAAAGCTAAAATTAATATATACTACAAGATCACGTGTACACAAATATGTTCGTATTTTTCGCACACAAGATCACATGTTTACACAAGTAGGTTCCTATTTTTCGTTGTCGTCTTATGGACCGTACCAACTGTTAAAATGTACCTTTTAATCAATTAATATTAGTTAATTTTGATCAATTAATTAATTAAATTTAGATAAAATTAAATATACTTTTGATAGTCTATCACAAGAAAACTGAGAGAATATTATATAATTTGAGTAAAAATTATACAGTGTATTTTCATTATATTCAAAATTGAGGTTTATGAAAAATGTGTATTATTGTTTGTAAAACTAATTTATTTAAGTCACACATTGGTTAAAAATAAAATTATTTAATACTTTATAAACATAAATGAAATAGTTTAATTTATTTGTGATACTAAAAAGAAGGCTTGAAAATAATCACCATAACTTGGTGTATAGCACTACTATTTCTTATTCCTATCTTGAATCTTTAGTAAAAATAAAAACTATTTAGTCTTATTTCATTCTTTTTTCTTTTTAAAATATAAGATCATAGTTAAGTTTATAAAATAAGTTTAAAATATTTTAAAATTCAAATTTAATATAAGTTCTTTTAATTTTAAATCATATATTTAGAAAAATTATAAATTATCTAACTAATGGTACTAATTAAAAAAATTATTTTTAAAAGTTTAATGAATTGCGTCAACTTTAAATTATAAAATTATCTTAAATTAATTTTAAAAAGTTAATTTAATCATATAGATTAGAACTGAGGGAGTGTTATTTTTGTGACTACGATTTGTTGCATATATATTTATATTTTAATAATTTGTTAGAATAAAATTTTCATTTATATTTTACCTAGCTATTTTTTAACTCTTAATATGCATAAGATAAATTTACGAATTATGAGACTCTAATTAAATTCGTTAAAAGACCGTTTGGAGAAGTTTTTGGATAGATAAAAGTACTTATAAATTGAGCATTAATTTTTTTATTTTATAGATAACAAGTACTTATAAATTGAAAAAAGGAAATCTCCGAAATTAATTCAAAAGGTAGATATCTGAGTTCAAATTAAAATTGTTTTTGAGTAAAATATAAAATTTGTGCATTTGTCTAAAAAACTTTTGAAAAAATAAAAATAAATGAATTTTAAAAAATCAAAATTGATCGTATGTTTTGAAATGGAGGGAGATATATTTTTTTAATGAGGATTTGAAGTCAATTTATAAGTACTAATTAATTTGTTCTTCTTTTTTTGTTTTAAAAAAACTTTACTCCTGAGATTATGCCATTTTATTCTTTTCAAACCAATATTTTGTCTTTTAATTTTTAGTTACAGTACACCATTGTTTATGTCACATATTAATCTATATATTGCATTTTGTTATTATGTCTTCTCACAACTTAATTTGGTGCCTTTAATTAAAAATAAATTTGGGAAGACAATCAATTTTAAACCTAATCTATACAGTGCATTTTGTTATTTAGTTTCAAATATAAATATATGACATACTCAAATTTCTATAGTACACATCTTATAACTCTCTGAACTAATAATAATACTTATTTATAAAAAAGGTGATTAAAAAATGAGGTACAATATTAAAATCCGTGTTATGTTCCACTTTTTAATGATTTAAATAGATGTATTTATATTTTACCTTTTGATGATGATAGTATAACTACATGTATGTCTATATTAAAATAATCTTTTTTTTTTTTTTTATCACATAAAGGACTTGTTTTATAAAATAGAGGGAGTAACAAAATTATGAGAAATTCATTATAGGATGGATTTTTTTTTTCTTTTCTCATTTGTATTAATTTATATATTTCAATCCTCTTTGTGATGCTTTTCAATGATAATAAGATCCATAAATTTTTTAAATTTATGAAGCTGAGTGAAAAAAGAGTTATAAGGAAGAGTAAAAACATTTATAAAATAACCCCTTATTTATAAAGAAGTTTGAAGCTTTATGCAATTCCATTTTCACTATTTAAAATTTCAAATACTACTTATACAACAAATAAAATAAATCATGTTATTAACACACTAGTTACAATCTTATTAAGTACAGTAAAATGGACCGAAAGCCTGTGACTCAGTGGTATTCTAGGCTTTTTACTAAATAAGAAATTCTAGATTCAAACTGTGTGGATATATGAATGTGTCAAATTAGCAACAAAAAAAAGTAAAATGAATACTAAATTTATTTGTCTTTTCACGAGCATCACAAGTGCTCAAGAATAAGTCTAGTCGCTTAGTTTCTGGTCACATAGAAAATATTGCAAACTAAGCATAAAAAACTACTAATTATCATATTTATTATTTGTAAAACATAAACAAAATCATATCAATTATGGATTTCAAGATTTTCTCACAAAAAAATCAATAAGTTCAAATTTATTTCCAATTTTGAAATAAATAAGATTTACTTCGAACTTATTTAAGCTTAGCAATTGATCCTTCTATTTGTATTCAAGGTTTTCAAACTTGAAATAGTTATCAAATCGAAAAACGTATCGAGTGAATGAATCATTAGTTCAACAAGTGGTCGAATCGTTATTAACCCAACGACGTCATTAATATATACTAAATAATAAATATATTAGTTATTATTATATATTATATATAATATTTAGTAAATATGTAAAATAAATCAATTTATCTAAAGAAAAAAAAAACTAAACCTATACTTCCTACAGTTCAAATAAATACAAAATCTATATAAAAAGAAAGATATTAAATTATACTCATAACTCAAAAGCGATAAAACCAAACACAAAAGAACATAAATATCTCTAAGATACATTCAAATTTGGAAATTGACTCGCACATCATGAGAAGAAGAGACCCTATAACCTAAACCGACTCTAATTGCAACATCAAACATAGGCTGAAATTATACTGAATTCATGGCATTAAAAGGAATACAATAATTATAAAATCATCTAGCTAAAGCCATGGTTGCCCTCCACGTAACTTCTTTACCAGTCATAACATTTTTTATAGTAGGTTGTTTCTCAGGTTGGGGCTTTGAAGTAAAGAAGTTAGTTTTTTTCTTTCCCTTTCGTTGGTGCACTACATCAACTCACTACATTTTCAGATGGAGATTGATGAATAATCTTTTCAACATCTACATCACCCTCTCATGTTTTTCATATGCATCATCAAATGAACACATGTCATCTTTTTCTTTTTCTTTTGTTCAATTTGTTTTAAGGATCGTTCTATTTCATGTTTTAAATCTACAAGAACTTTCCTACAAGGGTCAACCTCACCTTTTTTCCTGGCAAGATATTTTTTTATTCTATTAATGCCACCACCCTTAACTGCTCTTTGACAATATTAACAAGTAAGAATTTTTTTTTATCATTTATAGCTCGCCCTTCACTAGTCATGCACAACATGTCAGTCTGGGTCTGCCAGGACTTAGCCATTGACCAGGCCGGGTCGGGCATTTAACTTTCGGCCTGCAGGCCAGGCTGGGCCAGGCCGAACTTGTCGCTTGAAAAGGGGGCCTTTTGAGACCTGCAAGCCAGTCTAGGCCGGTCCTATCCGGTTCATTTTTTTAGTAATTTTAAATATTATAAAAACACTAATTAAAATTTTAAACTTAATTGTTGTATTAATTAAAAATAATGTATTACAACTTACAAGTTACAACTTATAAATTATAATATTGTACAATTTTAAAGATATTGTATTATTTAATACTATCATTAAAAACATATTTTTTTTAATGAAAAGTATCTTTATTATTATTATTATTATTATTTTACAAATGACTTTTTAGTTTTTACGCTAAGTATTTATTAAAATGAAGATACAATGAAAAGTCTGCAAAAAGTGTAAGTTGCTAACTAAGCATGAAAAATTCTTATATATTATACTACCCATTGTGTTTTCATGAATTTTTTTATTCGTATATAAATAAACATGTATGAATGAACGTATTGAAATACGCCAATTTTATTTGATTTATTGAATGTGTTGTCACAAAGATAGTTTTCGTTTACAGTAGGAGAATTGAAGTAACAAAGAAAGAAAATTGGCAGGCCGGACCAAGTTTTGGGTGAACCAAGTCGAACCTCAGGCCTGGCCGGACTTGTTGGCAGGCCAAATGGGAGCCAAAAAAATATAGCATGTTTGTGGTCTCCAGGCCAGGTCGAGCCGGACCAGGTCTTGGTCAAGCCAGACTTTGATCAGGCCGAACCGCAGGTCATTTGTGTACCACTACCTTTCACTACAATGATTACATGCATAATCTATCTTTCTCCTTGTATTTGTAAATGCTTCTAACTGTGCAGTTGAATCATGACTTAGTGACGACATGTTAACTACTCAAATCTAAAAAAAGTTACAACAACAAGACTAATGAACTAATTCAAAATAGTACAAAGTTAATTTAGTAATTGAATAACTAATTAACTACGAAGTAATTATAGTTGAATCAATTATGCATATTTCATAATTCATGACACATTTAAATATACTGCACTTTCTTAATGACACTTTCATTGACTTTATTTTGTAAACTTCTTTTACTGATTAAAGCTTGAATGATTTTGGGGAGAGAAAGCTGAATTATGCTATAAACAATTATACTAATAAGGGTATATAATATGATAATAGTAAATTAATAATAATAATTTAGTACTTGAAGTGTTAATTACTAAACTACTAATTTAGTTTAAGTATTATAGTTACATAATAATTGAAGTAAGTATAAAAAACTACTAATTGTCATATATCTATTATTTGTAAAACTTAAACAAAATCATATAAATTATGAATTTCAAGATTTCACAAAATAATTTTAATAAGTTTTCCAATTTTAAAATGAAGAAGATTTATTTCAATTTTTTTTAAGCTTAACAATTTATCCTATTACTTGTACTCAAGGTTTTCAGACTTGAACCAGTTATCGAACCGGAAAAGGTACCAGGTAAATGAATTACTGGTTCAACTAGTGATCACATCATTATTGACCTAGTGACGTCATTAATATTTAATAAATAATAAATTTATTAGTTATTATTATATATTATATATAATATTTAGTAAATATGTAAAATTAATTAATATTTATCTACCAAAAAAAACTAAACCTATTTGTACAATGTTTACATTATACAATTCAAATAAATATTAAATCTATATGAAATAAAAGATATTAAATCATACTCATAACTTAAAAGTGATAAAATTAAACACAAATAAATATAAGCATTTCTAGGATACATTCAAATTCAAAATTTGACTCACACATCATGATAAGAAAGGACCTTATTAACCTAAACCGACTCTAATTGTAGCATCAAACAGTGCCTTAAAATATATTGAATTCACGACATTAAAAGAAATACAATAATCATAAAACCATCTAACTACAGCCATGTTTGCCCGTCACACAACTTTTTTACCAGCCATAACATTTTTTATAGTAGGTTATTTCTCAGGTTGGAGGCTTTAAAGTAAAGAAGTTGGTTTTTTTTCTTTCCCCTTCGTCGGTGCACTACTACCACTCACTACATTATTAGATGGAGATTGATGAATAATCTCTTCAACATCTACACATCATCCCTCTCATGTTTTTCATATGGATCATCAACTTTTCTTTTTGTTTTGTTCAATTTGTTTTAAGGATCGTTCCATTTCATGTTTTAAATCTGCAGCAACTCTCCTACAAGGGTCAACCTCACCTTTTTACCCGGCAAGATATTGTTTTATTTTATTAATGCCACCACCCTTAACTGTTTTTTGACAATATAAACAAATTTGAATTTTTTTACCATCTGTAGCTCGCTTTTCACTACAATGATTCCATGCATCATCTGTCTTTCTCCTTGTATTTGTAGTTGCTTCTGACTGTGCGATTGAATCATGGTCTGATGACGACATGTGAACTACTCAAATCTAAAAAAAGTTGCAACAACAAGATTAATGAACTAATTCCAAATAGTACAAAGTTAATTTAGTAAGTAAATAACTAATTTAACTACAAAGTAATTATAGTTGAATCAATTGTTCATATTTCATAATTCCTGACACATTTAAATATACTGCACTTTCTTAATGACACTTTCATTGGCTTTATTTTGTGAACTTCTTTTACTGATTAAAGCTTTAACTGATTAAAGCTTGAATGATTTTGGTGAGAGAAAGCTGAATTATGCTATAAACAATTACACTAATAAGGATACATAATCTGATAATAGTAAATTAATAATAATAATAATTTAGTAATTGAAGTATTACTTATTGAACTATTAATTTAGTTTAAGTATTATAGTTACATAATCTGATAAGTGATGGTATTACTATAATTGAAGTAAGTATAAAAAACTACTAATTATCATATCTATTATTTGTAAAACTTAAACAAAATCATATCAATTATGAATTTCAAGATTTCGCAAAATAATTTCAATAAGTTAAAATTTATTTCCAATTTTGAAATAAAAAAGATTTTTTTGAATTTATTTAAGCTTAGGAATTTATCCTTTTAGTTGTACTCAAGGTTTTCATACTTAAACTAAACTGGTTATCGAACTAGAAAATGTACTGGATGGATAGATCACTGGTTCAACAGTGGTCGAATTGTTATTGACCTAGTGATGTCATTCATATGTATAAATAATAAATATATTAGTTATTATTATATATTATAGTAATATTTAGTAAATATGTAAAATTAATCAATTTATCAACAACAAAATTTTTTTAAACCTATTTGTACAATATTTAGTTTATACAATTCAAATAAATACTAAATCTATATAAAAAAAAATCTATTAAATCATACTCATAACTCAAAAGTGATAAAATCAAACAAAAATGAACATAAATATCTCTAGGATACATTCAAATATAAGAAGATGAACTAATTCCAAATAGTACAAAGTTAATTTAGTAATTGAATAACTAATTTAGCTACGAAGTAATTATAGTTAAATCAATTGTTCATATTTCACAATTCATGACACATTTAAATATACTGCACTTTCTTAATGACACTTTCATTGGCTTTATTTTGTGAACTTCTTTTACTGATTAAAGCTTGAATGATTTTGGTGAGAGAAAGCTGAATTATGCTATAAACAATTACCCTAATAAGGATAAATAATATGATAATAGTAAATTAATAATAATAATTTTGTAATTGAAGTATTAATTATTAAACTACTGATTTAGTTTAAGTATTATAGCTACATAATCTGATAAGTGATAATATTAGTATAATTGAAGTAATTTAGTAACTGAAGTATTAATTATTAAACTATTAATTTAGTTTAAGTATTATAGTTGCATAATCTAATAACAGTAAATTAATAATACATTAACTAATAATAGTAATTTAGTAATTTAGTAATTGAAATTGAATTATTAAATATTAATTAATGAACCACCAATTTAGTTTAAGAATTATAGTTTATATAATATGATAAATGATAATAGTAGTAACTGAACTATTTTAACCGAAATATCAATTTTAACCGGTTTAATCGCCGAATCCGGTCTGAATTTCACAACCTTATTTGTACTGAACTACTTAATTAAACATATATCATCTTGGTTTTTCTTAAACTTAAAATTTAGCCTTTCAAACAAATTAATCTTACATAATATCCAATCCATTTCACGAATATGCACACAAAACATATATATATATATATATATATATATATATATATATATATATATATATATATATATATATATATATATATATATATGTAGTAATTTTGCAATTAGGGATATGTTTTCCTTTTAAACTAGTAAGTGATTTTTAAAGAAAATTAAAAAAAATCAAGGAATATTCCGTCTTATGGGGCTAACAGGGAAAACTAGGGAGGAGCCTAAGAAACTTTACCTATTATATTATGTTGCTTAGTAAATGAAGATACATTGCCGCTAGGATATCACATTTAAACTGAATAATAACCGGTTAATTGGTTAGTAATAGTATGATAATGTAATTAGAATGTTAAAAATTATCTTCAACAAAATGAGACTCTTTTTATGAATTTAACGTTTGATAATTTTGGAATTAAGGATATGTTTTCTTTCACATTTTTTTTTACCAAAACTAATAACATTTTTTATATAAAAATTTATTACAAGTCATTTCTAGGCATATTTCAATGACATGGATTTAGGGAAACGTGGCAAAAGGGAAAGCATGAGTAGGGAGAACTAAAGTTGCAAATCGAATCAAACAGTTCGGGCTCGATTCAGACTCGACTCGAAAAAATACGAGTGAAACTCGAATTCGTTAATAATTTGATCCAAATCTGAGCACAAAAAATAGTTCGAATAAAAATACGAGTATAATCTGAATAAGGTTATACTCAACTCGTTTAGAATTCAAATTACTCGAATTTTTAATCATGATCCATTACATAATCGATTGATACATATTCGAATAGATACTCGATATATTTTCTTATAATATATACACAATTTTTTTTTAAATAATTAGTTTTTATTTTTATTTATAATTTTATATATTTAAAGTGTAATTATAATTATATTTTTTTTATTTTTAAGTAAAATAATAAGTTCAATTAATAATTATATGTATTATAAAACTAGTTACTATGTAGAGACTCGATTTCTAGTTTGAATTTGAAGTTCGCGAGTAGTTTAAATATAATTCGATCCGAGTCGAATCGAATTTGAGTAACGAAAATTCGAGTTGAGCCGAATTTGAGTAAATTTTTTCAAATATAGTTCGAATCCGAGTACGAATTTAACCTTTCAAATCGAATCCGAATAATTTAAAATCCGAATCGATTCGACTCGTTCGCAGCCTTAGGAAAAACCTATGAAAACAGAGATTATTTCATATTTTTGGGACAAGTGAACAATATACTCTTTTTCTTATATATTTATAGGGTCCGCCTATGATGAGACCTACATGTATGTGAGAGGGGGGAGTATACTATTCACTTGCTCCAGGAATATGAAATAATTTTTTTATGAAAACATACATTTAATATGACCTTACATAATAAAAAAAAGAGCCCTTACTATTAGACTATTACTTTTGGTCTAACTAATAAGTGGTTAATTGATTAAAAATAAATTGACAATGTAATAACAATGTTAAAAATTATTTTCAATAAAAATGAAACTTTTTTTGTGAAATTATTAAAAAAAATTCTTCTTTTACAAATAAGATGATTTTTTTTAGTATAAAAGTGATATTAATTTCTATGTTCTTAAGTGATGTTTATGTACTTACAAATTATTCTCCTATTTTTGTTTTTATTGTAAACCATCATGTATATTATTTAAAAATCAATTATAACATTTCCTCTTAAATTTGTATTTCTATATTTTGCTTAACTACCTATTTAACAATGAGTTCACAACTTTAATTAGAATAAAAAATTATACTCATCTTTACACAACAAATTATGTGATAGTAGGTTCATATATTTCTTGCATTATGATCCCTCCATTTAAAATTAAATTCATATTTGACTTGTTTACTTATAACATACTAAGAAACAAAATATTATTAAAGATTAAAAATAAAAAGATTATATTTATAAAGTTTTAAAAAATTGCTTTTGCAATTTAATTGTAAGGATAATTCATTATAGGAGCTTAGGAAGGAATTTTTAGAAAAACTTACTTTCAATCTGTAACACTTGTTTATTCTAACTTTAGCTAAGAGATATACTCACATTTTTTGACCTTACACAGAAAAATAAGAAATCTTACAACTAGAATATCACCAACCTTCTTCAGCTTCAGAAATATTTTTCTATTTAATAAGATTAAATAAATTATATAAAACTTAAATAACTAAATATGTTAAATTAAGACTACATAACCAAAACATGCTATAACATATGGAATTTATTTTAATATGATTTTAAAATATTTTTTTTGCAAATAATATAAAAAAAACAAATTATAAAGCAAAAAATTTCAAAACTTATATAACATTTAATTGTAATGACAAATAATAAAGTAATAATCTCTCCTAATCTGAATTATAATAAAATTTAAATTTGATGTGATTCAATTTACTTTATAAATAATAAATTTATAATTACGAGTTTTATTTTTTAAATTTCACAAAATTATTTTATTTGAATTATTTAAAATGATGACTTCATGTTAATTTTTAAATAACTTTTTAAAAATCAAAATTAATTTTTTATTTTAAAATAAGTAATTATTATAGGATAGAAATTTGTAAGTGTAAAAATTCCCCCGCGCGGATGGGCCATATGACTTTGTTACACTGTACTGGGGCCTACTTTTGGAGTGGAATATTGCTGAAGGCTGTGAACATTTGAAAGGGAGATTATCTTAATTTATTAAAAGTTACAGGTACAGAATAATTATTTTCATTTTGACAAATCTGTTATTGACAGTTAATTAATTAATTTTGGTTATGGTTATAGTGGTGATATAAGTTGTTAGAAATATTCAATCTATATATATATTTTTAAATTATATCTTGATTTAAAAAGTTAACTTATTAAGTTTATAATTTATTAAAATATATATGTCTTTTAATCTTTCTCCTTTTATTCTGACGTCGAATTTTACTGTCATACGATGCCTCAACGTGGTTGGCTTACACTTTTCCATAACAAGGGCATATATTATTAACTAAATAAAAACATTTCACTGTCCCTTAAATATTGCAACTTTTAGGATATGCTCCTATTAAAGTATTTTCATTTATGTCCGGTAATTAACTTTCATTTTCAAGACAAACAATTTGGAAAAGACCAATACTCAACCATTATTTTACATCGATGTATTTCACTTGGCCTATGTTATTATTACATATAATTCTCACTTGACAAATAAATTAAGAGGTAAAATTTAATACAGGTAAAATTTTAATAATACTTCAGCAATAGTTAATCAACTATATAATTAAAAACACAAATTTGGTTTAATTTTACAATTTTTTGTTCAACCTTCCTATTCATATTAACATAAATACTATCTAAATTTAAAAATATTTATATTTCTAATAGGAATACAAAAAAAAAAAAAAGACTTTTTTTTTCCTATTCAAATTAATATAATTACTATGCAAATTTATAATAATTAAATATATAATATCCGAATTTGTAAAGTATCCAATATTTAATAAAAATAGTAACTTCTAAAAGAATTTTTAGTTTTGCTTTTAGCAATTTTATTTCAAAATATTTTATCACAATTTTATGTAATTAACTAATTAGACAAGAATTATTATTTTTGATTTTACCAATTTTATTACAAAAAAAAGTTATTACAAGTTTATGTAATTAATTAAGACAATATAATACATTATACTATGCTATATATTCCAATTTTATGTTAGTTTTAGTCAAATCATAATATAAGAGGATGTATAACTTAAATTTGTGGGGACACCAAATGTTTAATTATTACGATGTGAGGTGATATATTCCGAGCATTTTGTACTTACAATTCTTTAATTCTTATTCACATTATTTTACAATTTTATTAAGATATTAAGATATCAAAAAAATCTCTTAATATATTATGCTATTTAATTATATTAATATTATCATGAATTTTATTATTAAATTAATGTTCTGACTGCATTAAATTCATTAAAACTTGATTTTTTATCAAATCAGACGATTAGTTATATTAACAATATATGTGAACTTTTTTAGAGCTCAATAAGTGAAAATTAGTTGAAAAATTATAGTGATTCATAGTTTTATTCGAATAAGAATTTTAAACAAATTTTATTAATATAAACATTATAACTAAATAAAATTAATATAATTATTTTTTCATAATCACAACTAAATAAATTTACATAGCATTCAAATGTTTAACTTAGTAATTGATCACAATAATGTATAATATATAATTCAACAATTTGTTATTTAGACAAATATTTAATAATTTATTAACAATAACTATCTTTTTAAAATTCTAATTAAATATTTATTCTATATTTAGCTAATTATTTTAATAATTAATATAATAAAATATTTTCATGTCCGTCGTGCTAATGAGCTTCTTAATTTTGAATTGGATTATGCATGTGACCAATATTTTGAAGGGAGATTTACATTTATCAATACATTTTTTTAAAATATTACAACAAAAGTACATACATAAAATATTTACAAAATTAGTACATCTTCAATATTTAATTTATAAATTAGTGCATTTTTATTCCTTTAATTTAGTTAGTGATTTAATGGGTAGTTGATTTCAAATTTCAAAAATCAAATTAGATGATTTTTATTCCTTTCTCTGTCCTCCATTTTATCTCCTCCATAATTAGTGGCGTGGAAGTGTGGCGTGTTTGCTCACTTTCTCTCTTCCCTTTCTTCTTCTTCCTCCTCTCCTCATCTCTGATTCGTTTCTTTCACACACACACACACACACACACACACACACACACACACATATATATATATATATATATTAGATTACCCAATGATTAAAGTGAAAATCATGTTTCCAAAATCACTTTGCTGCTTACAATCTGTGAATCACTATACATGATTCACAAAAAAGTGAATCACTATACCATCCGAATAAATTCGCTCACAGCGAAATACCAAAACCGTTGAAGGTTTCGGCATTAATTTTTTTTTTCTATTTAGTAAAATAATTTTATATATAATAAATTATGCCCAATAAATTTAGGTAACCAAATAATAGAATAGAGGTAACCAAATACTAGTATGGAGGTAACTGATTCCTGAATATGTAGTAACTAGTTTTTTTTGTTTGGTAAATCTAGGTAACCAAATACTAGTCTTCTTCCTCCTTTTATTTTGTCTTTGTTAATGTGAGTTTGTTAATGTGAATTTCATAATACAGTTGGTAACCAAACATTTATATCAAGGTAACCAAACCTTCATACCAAGGTAACCAAAACACAATCAGCAGGTTTCCAAAACGGTGCTCTGTTTTTAAAACACAATCTGCAGGTTTCTGGAGGTAACCAAACACTAGTATGGAGGTAACCAATTCCTAAATGTGTAGTAACTAGTGCAATTATAAAAAAATCAATTATAGATTGGCATAGAACCAAGGCAACGACTAGAACATGGAAGAACATACAGGTTAAACAGAGAATATTAAGCATGTAAACAACAAAATTTACAAGAAGAGAATGGCATCAAGAGCACTAAAATTAAAAAATTCAACATCCAAAAGATACAAGTATCGGCAAGCATTGGATGAATGGCAATGGTGGTGGAGATCGTGGGAGAGGCCGGAGTGGGTAGGGGCGGGGTGAGGGTGGGCTCCGTCCAATGGGTTGCATGTTTGTTTTGTTATATATATATATATATATATATATATATATATATATATATATATATATATATATATATATATATCTGATGTTAGTTATTGTGGCAATTAAATAGAAAAGATTAAATAGGGTGGTTATTGTTCTCCTTGATTTAAGGGATAATGATTTAATAGATTTATTTTTGTTACACTATTTTTGTAATTATTTATTTAGTATACTATTCTTGTAATTATTTTATAAAAGTTGTATACTTATGTAAAGAACCCTATTTTGAAACCCGGTTCAGACCGGCCTCTTAGACCGGTTAAACCGGTTCACTTTCTGATTCAGTTTGAATCGGATTAACAAATTTGGTTAAAAATTGATTAACCCGGTAAAACTAGTTAGTTGGTCCGGTTGAATCGTTTTTGAGTTTTTTTTTCTTTCAAAAATATTTTTAGCAATAGTATAACATAATTTTACTATATTTTAGTTTATAAAAAATTAGATGTTTTAAATTTTTATTAATTATTAATAATATAAATTTTTATATATTTATGACGTTACCGATTTAATAGCCGTCCGACCACTGATTGAACCAACAATCAATTCACCTAATATTATTTTTAATTTAAAGATCGGTTCGATTCTAAAAAGATTGAACGTGACTCCTCTTTCTAATTTTCCGGAGATGACTATTCTTGGGAAGCTACTTTCCTCAAAAAATTCTAATATTGTCTTTACTTTTGGCAATTCATTTTAACTCTGTGACTCTGTCCATCGTGTTGCATTTGTGCTGGCGGTGACGGTGAGTGGCAAAAAGGGGTAGGATTTTCTACCAGGGTGGGTACTTTTATAATTAATTAAATTCATCAAATAAATTTTAATTAAAAATACATAAAAATTATTACAAAATTATTTTTCAAAATTTTATTTCTTCAATTGAGACATAGTTAATTGACTTTTGAGTCGATTTATTAGAAGAAAATTCAGATCGATGATATTTAGTAGTATTAGATCTGGAAAAATATTTATCCATATATCTATTTATTTTGATTCAAATTATCAAATGCAACTTTACAACATAATAGAAAAACTAAATAATAAATTTAGTATTATGAACAAATTAAATCAAACACCCACTAGGATAGCCCTAAAATAAAATTATATATTCACAATTCATGTCTTTATTGATTTAAATATAACATCAAATGGTATATGCCAAAAATTTTAATATATACCGTAAAATTAAAGATCATGTATGGATATATGCATTAATTAGTATGAATAAATAAAAATAAATAAGAATTAAAATTAAATAATTAACTACTCAGATAATTAACAAAAAATTAGAGAAAAATTTAATGATATTTAACCTTAATCCAAAAAATTGGGAAAAATCAAATGGACTCATTAAAATAAAAATCGAAATTAGTGACCCAATGTTTTTTTTAAGGGGAAGCACATATTAGCCCTACACTTACAAAAAATTACAAAAAACAAGGGTGAGCACTTGCCCCCCTTTCCCCTTGCATAAGGCAAATATATATTCTAAAGTTTGTAAATATTTAAATGGAATTCTTTTGTTAGAAAGTAAGGAGAAAGTTTATGCTATGTTTGGATTAGAGGAAATGAAATGATGAGTAAAATAATTTATTTCATTCTTGATTAAAATAAGTCATTCATTTAAGTAGTTTATAAAAACATATTGCACTAAAGAATTACATTTCAAATAAATATTTGTTATACAAAAATCAATTGCAAGTATCTGTCATGCAAGTTGAACTCATATTTATAAAACTGTTCAAATAAAAGATCGCTTAAGCTGTCAGATGGAGAAAGTAAATCTAGAAGCAATCAACGTCCATTATCACACTACTATAATTTAAATTCCACCACCAGAATAAATATGTTATGCTAAAAAAAGTTCAGAATCTCAACTTATATATAACACTCCTTTGTATACACATGCATGCACTTCTAATATTCCTAAATATCAAATTCTCTCTTCTTGTGCTGCACTAATGGATCCTCCTGCTAAAGTGCCTAGATGGACTCCGAGCGGCAGCCCAACAAGAACCCTCCTAATGGAATTCCGATCAGAAATGAAAGATCATGACCATGAACCCGGGTCCGGGTCGGAGCCCGAGCTGGATAACATAGCTGCACTTGAAGGGGATCATTATGTTCCTTACAATAATTTTCCATTTAGTAGTGACCCCCCTGCTGTTAATGCTAGTCCATCTCCACCTCCTCATATTAGTACTTTTGAAGCGCCGTCGTTAAGGGTGCTTGAAGTGCCAAGAGGCGATGACAACACCGGAATTTATATAACGTGGAAGGACTTGTGGATGACGGTGCCGGGAAAGAAGGGCGATCGCCGGCCGATTTTGGAGGGGCTGACCGGGTATGTGGAGCCGGGTCAATCGTTGGCTATTATGGGGCCTTCTGGCTGTGGCAAGTCTACCCTTCTTGATACATTAGCAGGTATGTATTCATTTGTGATTTAATTTTAGAATTTCAAGTTTAGTTTTATATAATATGGTGTTATTTTAGAACAAGTCTAAGTGCACAAACTTCATCCAAATCATTTAAAAGTAGGGTCTGACATAGAAATCTGTATTAGGCCCCATTTTTTTAATAGTATATATGGAGTTTGTGTAAAAAAAATTGTGTTTATAGACTTATCTGTTATTTTATTGACACGTGTATTGTCTTATCTTATCTATATGTAAAAATGTTAGTTTAGTAATTGTGACATAGTAATAAAATTGTGGAATGTGTTATTAATTTTATATTATCGTCAACGAATAGAAAAAAAATTATGTGAACCAATTATTTTATTTTTCAGATAAATAGACCCTTTTTATAAAACGATGGATTTAGTAATTATAATTAAATTATGTCATATTATATTCGTGAGTAAATTTCTATGACATTTTGAGTAATTATAATTAAATTATGTCATATTATATTCGTGAGTAAATTTCTATGACATTTTGAGTGGTTAATGGTACGGTACATTTGTTATATCCTTTTTATATACTACTTTTTTTTAACTATTATTTCAAGTTATTATGAAAAATAAGAAGAAACGAGGAAGAACTTGATTCTATGTCCCAATCTTATTATTTTTTATCCTTCTACAATTTGTTAGATGTAGTTATATATAATTGTCAAGCTAACGGGATAAACTTGAAGGAAAAGCACAATTCTTTTACCTTCAAATCATCTTTAACATCTCCATAATATTATAGAGTTTCCTCACCAAAAAATTAGGAAGTTTTTACTAAAAGGGTGTAATAAAAGGGTCCAAAATTAGGTTCCTCACCATTCCCCAACAATATGCTCCACTTTTACAATCTTCGAGTGGTGTCATGGAAAGAAGGCGACCATATTTTCAGAATACAAGTGAAATGTTGCATAAATAAGTAAATAACATATCATATGTTACTTAAGGCATGTTAATTAGGGTTCACATTTGTTTTCGGTGGAGCCCACCAATTCACTATTCACTACCATAAATCTGACTATCTGAAACGGAAATAAGTAACACATAATTTAGCTTACCAAAGAAAATTATTGTAGCAATTACGTAGAAATAAAGTTTTGAAGTTATGACTTGATACTTTTGTAAAACATTTATTACTAGACTCGTTATCGCTTGAAGTAACCTCTTAAAATTGGTCCACATGTATTTTCTCTCTCCAAACTTGTACCATTTGACTCGTTTTAAAATTTCTCAAAACTTTTATATACGTACTTAGAAATTGCTAGGTTACAAGGTTTTGAAAATGTTTGTATTGTTCTTTCATCTCAGCATTCATCATTTTGTTTGAGTTTTAATTCCAAATAATACCAATCACATAATTCCTCGACTTATTTTCACACATATAACTTTGATCTATTGTCAAATACTGCAGGTAGGTTAGGTTCAAACACAAGGCAAACCGGAGATATCCTAATCAATGGCCGCAAACAAACATTAGCCTTTGGAACTTCAGTAAGTTAAACAAAAATACCCTCCAATTCTCCGTTTACTAAAAATAGGTACATTCCCTAAAAAATCATTTAACAATACCAAAATTAATGAACAATGTAGGCTTATGTGACTCAAGATGATACACTTATGACTACACTCACCGTACTAGAAGTCGTATACTACTCAGCTCAGCTTCAACTTCCTGATTCCATGTCAAGAGCCGAGAAAAAAGAAAGAGCCGAAACGACAATAAAAGACATGGGCTTACAAGATGCCATGAACACAAGAATTGGTGGCTGGACTGTGAAAGGCCTTAGTGGTGGCCAAAAGAGAAGAGTTAGCATTTGCATTGAAATCTTGACGCGTCCTAACCTTCTTTTCCTTGATGAGCCTACAAGTGGTTTGGATAGTGCAGCGTCGTATCATGTTATGCATCGTATCATAAAACTTGCTCAACATGATAGAAGGACTGTTATATCTTCCATTCATCAACCAAGTGGTGAAGTTTTTGAGCTTTTTCATAATCTGTGCCTTTTATCCTCCGGTAGACAAGTTTATTTCGGTCTTACTTCAGGAGCAAATGAGGTAATGTAGTGTAAAAGATCTATGTTCAGTTAAGGTTATTAATAATGTCAGAGTAATACGTGTAACTGAAATAAGTGTAAAACTGACTCTAACTATTTATATATATATATATATATTTGCTCTTTCAGCTAATATAAAAATTGCTCTGCCAACCTAAATGTTTTTGACAACATATATATTGCTCTTGCAAATATTGCGTTGGCATTATCAACAACCTTAATTAAAGGGAAACCTTGATGTAGATGTTAATTTGATACCTCAAAAGTGGGAGTGTTTGATAATCTGAATTTCTTGATGTTTATGCAGTTTTTCGCATCCAATGGCTTCCCGTGTCCAGCTATGAGGAATCCCTCTGATCACTTCCATAGAACGGTTAACAAAGATTTTGATGTTGTAAGTAATAATTTGTTGTTATTAGCTAGTAAATAATTATACAGTGTGGCTTTTATACCATGTCAATATGTTAACAAGGTGTGCTGCCCCAATCATGTCCATAATTTATCCTTTAGATTTAGAATATATTTATGTACCACAGTATGTATTCATGGACGTTATTAGAATATTATACCATATCAGGAAGGATGATGTAGTGTAACAGTCTCCCTAATAGTTTAGTGTTACTAGCTAGGAACTAGGCAGTATTCTTCAATATTTGGTATGTATACTTGTTATCACATCAACAGATATTTATTCAAACTTTGAGAATTTATACATTGACGATTAATCTTAATTAGGATGTTGAGCAAGGACTTGGCGCAGGAAACACAAGTGCTGCAGAAGCCATTAACATTCTTGTGAAGGCATATAAATCATTAGAGTTAAGTCAACAAGTACTACAAAGAGTGCTACAGATATGTCAAAAGGTACAAAAAACAATTTACTAAGATTAGATATTATGTTTACCAAATAGAGGTCTTATTCAAATGATTAGAATCTAAACAAATGTTTAACCTTAATTAAAGCTATTTTTTCTTCTACAGAATGAAGCAACATTGGCATGTAAAGGAAGTCAAGCAAGCTTCTTTAATCAATGTCATGTTCTTACAAGAAGATCCTTCATCAACATGTATCGTGATCTTGGTTATTACTGGCTTCGGTTTGCAATTTATGTAGCATTATGCTTGTGTGTAGGTACCATATTCCATGACATTGGCCACAGTTATGGATCAATTCGGGTAATTTTTTTGAAAAATATATAAAACTCGGTCAATGTATTTTCAATGTAATCCCAATTTTATTTTTTTTATAGTTTCCTCTTTAATTTTGAATTTACAGGCTAGAGGTTCAATGCTCATGTTTGTTGCGGTATTATTGACTTTTATGGCCATTGGTGGATTCCCTTCCTTCGTAGAGGATATGAAGGTGTGTACTTTATTAATTATTATATAATAGTTTAAGGTTAAGAGTTTCAAATTTTTTTGTCTCAAATAATGGGAGAGTAAGTAAGACAAATGTTCTTTTATGACACAGTCAATCATATGAGATGTACTCAACGACACATCATTTGAGACATAAGATAATAAATTTGAGCCCCTAGCATTGCCCTCACTGGTAACTTACTAGAGAACTTTAAATTACAATACCTGATTAGTATTCCTAATTTAACTAGATTTTTGCGCGAGAAAGATTGAACGGACACTATGGTGTAGCTGCATTTGTAGTGGGAAACACACTTTCTTCAATGCCTTACTTGTTACTGATTGGTCTTATACCCGGAGTAATTTCTTATTACCTCGTCGGCCTTCAAAAAGGGATTGATTATTTTATATACTACGCAATGCTAATCTTCGCCTGCATGATGTTAGTTGAAAGCCTAATGATGATGGTGGCAAGTATCGTGCCAGATTTTCTCATGGGGATCATAACAGGTGCAGGAATTCAAGGCATAATGATGTTAAACGGCGGCTTTTTTCGTTTACCTGATGATCTCCCAAAGCCATTTTGGAAATACCCAATGTACTACATTGCATTCCACAAGTATGCATTTCAAGGGTTATACAAGAATGAGTACATTGGACTAATATTTCCTAATGAAAAAGTTGGGGGGCCTCCTACAATTACTGGACATGAAATTTTGAAAGAGATTTGGTAAGTTGAAACGAGTTATTCAAAGTGGGTTGATTTATTGGTTTTGTTATCCATGGTGGTGATATATCGGCTTATGTTCTTGATAATTATAAAGGGTTTAGAGACAGTTAAGCCAATGATTAGATCGCTTATCAGTCGCGTTTCACTTAGGCAAGCGACGCATGCAGAGGAGCAAGACTGTAGTGTAACGAGTGCAAGGGCTTTTTCAGTTTTAGAGTGTCAATGTTATAATGTGGATATAACATTTTGTGATTAGATTATAAAAGTGTATGAAACTCAAATATATGACAGTATTATGAATTTTCTAAATTAATGGGAGATGAAATAAAAGGATGTAGAAAGTGAAGAGTTTTGAAGAATGTGGGTTGGGAATTAATGGCTTTTTTAGTTATTTCAGTGATTTAGTTAGATAAATGATACATTGTATCAAAGATTGGAGATTTTTAATTATTTTTTCTTGAAAAATAAATAAATATAGTAAAAGATAAATCCTGCCTCTACATGAAAACGTTTTCCCAGGGCCCCATCACGCTCTCCATATGGGCTTGAAATTCTTTGTAATAAAATTTCTCTGTATCTCTATTACGAAACCTATAGCGACAGTTTTTAAGGTTTATGATGACAATTTGTCCCATCGCCATAAAGTAGGGTTCCGGCGACGGGAACCGTCGTCATAGACCCTAAAAATGTCACTATAGACATCGCAATAGAGATATAGAGAAATTTTATTACAGAGGATTTGATCCCATTCATATGTATATTGTTGTGTTTGTTTGTACGGATAGAGAGAGGAGATGGAAGAAGAAGAACATGAGATGTACGGAGGAGAAATACTAGACGAAGGTGAAATGGAAGGAGACCTCGACCATCATAACTTCGCCGACGTCGATAGGTCTGTTGCTGTCGAAGACGACGTCGTTAAGGTCTTTCCCTTTATTCTCTTTCTTTCTGTGTATATTTTATATGATTAAAAAAACCTAATTGGTGATTTTATTTGTAATATACCTAATTGGGTATGATCTAATAAATGTGTTTGTTTGTCTTGTAGGAGTTGGATTAGATGAAAAAACGATTGAAAGAGATGGAAGAGGAAGCTGCTGCTCTCCCAAAAATGCAAGCCAAGGTTGAGAAAGAAATGGGTGTTGTTTAAGGTTTAATTTTTATTCTTTTTAATTGGATTTCATATCTCCAATTCTTTTCTAAGTATCTATATAAATGGAATCTGTTCTGGTGAACTACTAATTTAAGCTTGAAGAAGTGCTAATAGTCAAAACTTGGTTTTCATTCATATTTTTCTCTTTACAATATTATATGTATAAATAGCCATTATACATAATTGGAAAGCTAAAGTTTAGGACTACAAATCTCTGCGCCAGCCGAGCATATCTTTAATCAAGGAAACAAATATATTTACAATTAATCTATATACGGAAGTCTACCAACTTAGAATTACTTCTAGAATCTTCAACACTCCCCTTCAAGTTGGTGTATAGATGTTGATCATTCCCAATTTGTTGAGACCATCATGAAATGTTCGACTTGATACGGCCTTGGTAAGTAGGTCAACAAGTTGTTCTTGAGATGAGACATAAGGTGTTTCAATGATCCTTGCTTATAGTTTTTCCTTGATGAAATGTCTATCAACTTCCATATATTTGGTTCGATCATGCTGAATTGGGTTGTGGGCAATATCACAAGTTGCCTTGTTATCACAATATAGCTTCATTGGGCTATCATGATTAATATTCAAATCTTTTAATAAATTACGGATCTATAATAATTCATATACTGCCTTAGCCATTCCTCTGAACTTAGATTCAGCACTAGATAGAGCAACTACAGCTTGCTTCTTACTTCGCCAAGTGACCAAATTTTCTCATACAAAAGTGAAATATCCTACTGTAGACCGCCTATCTTTGATTGATCCAGCCCAATCTGCATCAGTATATCATTTGACATCCAGATTATTCCCCCGTTTAAACATAATCCCTTTCCCTGGAGATGACTTCAAGTAGCACAAAATGTGGGTAACTGCATCCATATATTCTTTGCTTGGAGAATGCATAAATTGGTTCACGGTACTTAGTGCATATGCCAAGTCAGGCCGAGTATGTGCAAGATACATCAGTCTCCCAACTAACCTTTGATACATCTCCTTGTTGGTTGGGACTTTATCCGAATATATACCTAACTTCAAATTTTCTTCCATAAGAGTGTTAACTGGACTATATGTTGTCATACCAATCTCACTTAGTAAATCTAAGGCATATTTTCATTGAGATAGAAAGACATCTTCCTTTGATCTTAACACTTCAATACCAAGAAAGTATTTCAATGGACCAAGGTCCTTCATCTCAAATTCTCGGGCTAGATGGTTCTGCAATGCTCACCTTTCTTCTGAATCATTTCCTGTTACTATCATATCATCACCATACACAATGAGACAAGTAATCATTCCTTTTTTATGCTTCACAAAAAGAGTATGATCTAAATTACTCTACTTGTATCCAAAAACTTTCATTGACTTCGTAAACCTTTCAAGCCATGCTTTCGGAGATTGCTTCAGACCATATAAGGCCTTTTTTAATATGCAGAAATGTTTTCCACTTTCTGACTGCATATTACATCCAGGGGCAACTCCATGTATACTTCTTCTTGAAGGTCTCCATGCAAAAAAGCATTTTTCACATCAAACTTGTGCAATGGCCAATCAAGATTCACCGCCTAGGATATAAGAATACGAACAATATTGATTTTTGCTACTAGTGCGAATGTCTCAACGTAGTCAATTCCATAAGTTTGAGTGTACCCCTTAGCAACTAATCTAGCCTTGAATGGTTCAATGGTTCCATCTGCCTTATATTTGACTGTGAAAACCCACCTACATCCAACATGTTTCTTTCCTTCAGGGAGCTCGACAACTTTCCAAGTTGAGTTCTTTTGAAGTGACTTCATTTCTTCATTCATAGCTTCCTTCCACCTAGGATCTCCCAGAGCTTCCTGCATGTTAGTAGGAATAGATACAGCAAATAATTGATTCGTAAATGACTCACTTTCTTTTGACAGTCTATGGTAAGATACATAGTTGCTCATGGGATACTTAGGATTAGAACTAAGAACAGGTTCATAGTTAACTCTAGGTATACCTCTAGTGGCTTGATTAGGTAGTACTTTTGGAAGGAATCGAGATTCAGAATGTACCTAGGGTTCAGGAAAGGAATTGACCTCATAAAATAATTGGTTACATGGTACTTGAAGTGGAGTCGTTTCCATCTGATTCGGATTATTTCCCCTATTCAAACCGACGTCCAGATGGTCGAGAACATGATGTTCATACATCACAGTTTCTTCCTCTGGACACACACCACTTTTATCTAAAATTTCACCACTTGTATCCAAATGGTCCAAAGAAGGATATAGATTTAGAGTCTGCAATTCATTTTGTCTCTCCCCTTGAATTGAGGACTCGGGAACAATATAGTACATGTCATTTTCATGAAAGATAACGTTAAGGGTGACATACATTTTCCGTGATGGGGGTGATTGTAAGACCCCGAATTTTATGAAATACAAAATTTAATTTTTCTTCATATATATATTTTTTTGAAACAGTAAGTGGTTAAATTAACAAAATTGAAAGTTAAGGATGTTATGTGCAAATTTTATTTTGTCGGACAATATTCGCTTTGTCGGGGAATATTCGTTTGGTCGGGGAATATTCGTGCCGTACGACGGCGCCGAAATAATAAATTATTGGTGGACCCCACAACGGAATATTTGTCGGATATAGAAAACGACAGAAGTAACCTTTTTAAATAAAAACAGTCAACGGAACTGTTAAAATACCGGTGATAAAAGAATAGTAGCATACGGTAGTTTATGGTATTTTCTGTAGCACACGGTACTCTACAGTAACACACGGTATTGCATAGTGTCTCATATTATTGGTCTGATAATTGACACCGTAACTGTTACGCATCATTTCATCGATAATTGTCACTGCATAATATTTTATATTATCAATTCAATAATTGTTGTTACACAGTATTTTGCATTATTGATTTAATAATTGTCATTACACTGTATTTTATATCATTGAGTCAATAATTGTTGTTGCACTGTTTTTAAAATTATTGAACCTAATAATTGTCACAGTAACATATGCACAGTAATTCACATTATTGAATCAATAATTGTCATTACACAGTACGTATGTTTTATTTTACATTATTGTTATCTCTATTATGATGTTATTTAAACAATTGTATTTCATTAATTTATTGACTTGATATCTAAGAGCTAACTATACTGTATTTGTAACAATTAGTCATAATAATTGAATTGATAAAGTTATTTGTTTATAATATAAAGTTAGGTGATTATTAGGTGATATGAAATGAATGGTGTAGATTAAAGTGTGAATTATTGTTGAATAATTGAATTGATTTGTTTATAATATAAAGTTAGGTGATTATTAGGTGATATGAAATGAATGGTGTAGATTAAAGTGTGAATTATTGTTGAATAATTAAATTGATTTGTTTATAATATAAAGTTAGGTGATTATTAGGTGATATGAAATGAATGGTGTTGATTAAAGATAATATAATATTTGAAATGGATGGTGTAGATTAAAAGATGATCTTTAAATGAATGGTTTAGATTAAATGAATGATAAGATTTTTGGCTATAAATAGAAGCCTTAACTTAAGGATATTTCATAAACTTCCTTACTTGTTATTTCTTTCTCTCTCTAAATACTTATTGTGAAAGTTCTCTCTAAGTGTGCTTAAGTCATCTTGAGTATTTGTGAAGATCTATAAGTATACGTGTACTGTTCAAGTTAATCAACCTCATTTAAATCAATATCCAGTCACGTGTTGAGGTAAGGGATACCATCTTTTTCATCTTCCATTATTCAAACATACTATGGTAAGGGATTATCATTATTTGATTCTCGATAATAATATTGTTTCTTCCTTACTCATAAGACGTGCCTTTTATTTCCATGTATTAAGTTGTGGGAATAACCTTACGGAGCGGATTGCCGCCTGTTGGTGAATAACCTTTCGTATTCATTCATTATTAATCTCTGAGAATAACCTTACGGAGCGGATTGCCGCCTGTTTGGTGAATAACTCTTTGTACTCAAATTCTATTAAATTGTGGGAATAACCTTACGGAGCGGATTGCCGCCTGTTTGGTGAATAACTCTTTGTACTCAAATTCTATTAAATTGTGGGAATAACCTTACGGAGCGGATTGCCGCCTGTTGGTGAATAACCCTTTGTATTAATTTCCTTCACCTTTTGTTAATCAAACCTGCTACGGTAAGGGATATTATTTTCTTTCATACTCCTAAATCGAAATTTATTATGGAACTATTGCTTCTATAATTCCTGAAAATATTATATGTTCCATAATAGTTGAACTTCATTATTTCAACTGAACCTTCCTATTTACGTGAACCTTTCTATTGAATTGTAACCGTTATTCTGAACTGTGGATCTTGAATATCATTTTTAAATTTCACTCCACATCATGTTGACAATTTGGACATTATTTGAATCTGTACAAAGTAAACTTCCGATACTTATTGTTATCCTATTTCTTCTGTTCATCATTTATATCATTCTAATCATCCAAAAATCAAGCTGTTGTGAATATCTGTGGCCGGGGGCACAGATGCGATATATTTGTTGAACAGATGATAGGTTAAAGGCGATATAATAGGTTAAAGGCGATACATCTGTTCGGTGTCTTTTATGGCACGTGGTGAATGTTCTCTTTGGCCCGTAGTGCAAAGATGAACTGTTGTTTGGTATGATTATGACCAAAGGCTGAATCTGGTATAATCATGACCGTTGGTGTTATATTGAATGTCTTTGGCCCGTAGTGCAAAGATGAACTGTTGATCTGCATGATTATGATCAGGAACTGTGAATTTGTATTATCTTGACTAATGATATTTCAGATGATAAAAGTTGATGATGTTTTTCCTAAAAAGAGAACCGAGTGGACATTATAGTCTGCATTATTCTTCTAATAGATTACTCATTCCGCTGCTATTATTGATCTGAACGTTGTTTAAGAATTTAACTGCAGTTTTTGATATAAACCTTGTAGTCTATTGTATTCTATCAAGAACTCAACTGTTGAAGACTAATGATAATTTATTCGTCATTATCTTAGTCATGATATTCTTTACTGGGCTATTTGAGCTCACCCTTTCTTTTGTTCCATTGTTTTTCAACAGGAGATGAAAACATAACAGGGTCTAGCCGGGGAATGGAGTGAGGGTCCGAGGAATAGTTATCATAGTTTTCACGTTTTGTAAAATAGTGTGGCAATAATAGTGAAGACTTAGTTGTGTATTATTATACACTGTATTGTTGTACGTTGTGTTTTGTTGTAATAATTTTGTTGTAGTCTTTTGACGACTCAAGTATGGGCTGTGTGGACCCAGATTTGGGGGTGTCACAGTTGGCATCAGAGCTTAGGGATATGGTCTTTAATGGAGATCTGGGGTAGAACTAGGAGGGGAGAGACGAATAGAATCAGTCACTAGTGTGTCCTACCTAAAATAGATTTTATTATCTAATGAGTCGATTTGAATGTAGGAACATGAAGTGATGAGTCAGTTTATTTGAACTAACATTTATTTTGTGACCACAGTTTAGTATGGCATCTGGAAATCAAGAGGTTAACTATGGAATGCCTGAAGCAAATGTAGCCAAGAATCAAGAGGCCCCAAACAATCCTCCTGCCAACTCAGGAAATAATGTTCCTGATAACATGATGAACGATGGATTCTTTTGGAATTTCATGCAGTTCATACAGAATCAAGGAAGAGGAAATCCAGTCAATAATAACGGTAGAAACGCTGGCAATTTGAGGATGGTCACTGTTAAGCAATTTAAAGAATTAGGACCACCTGAATTCCACGGGAAGCCTGACTCACTCAAAGCGGAGGCATGGCTAAAGCAGACGACAAAAATACTTGATGTCTTACAATGCGCTGATGATCAGAAGGTGCCATTTGCCACTTTTATGTTACGAGGTGAGGCGGACCATTGGTGGGAAGCGGTAAAACGTATCCAACCTTCAGCACTCGAAATGTCTTGGACAGAATTCGAAGAACTGTTTAACGAGAAGTATTTCCCAGAAAGCATCCGCCATATGAAAGAGGTGGAATTCATTAAGCTGGAACAGGGAAACATGACAGTCTCCCAATATGAAGTCAAGTTTGCCGAGTTATCTCGCTTTGCCACCCATCTTGTGGATGACAAAGCACGAATGAGTCGGATGTTCCTAAGAGGTTTGAGATTCAAAATTCGTCAACAACTTAGCTCTCATAAATTTAGTTTGTATTCAGATGTTGTAGATAGGGCTCAAAGGGTGGAGCAAACAGATGAAACATTGCAGCCAAGAGTTAATGATCAGCATAGAGAAAGGAGTGACAACAACCACAGGAACGAGAACCATCGAGGAGGTAACCAACACTTCGGTGGTAATTCCATACCAAATAACAGAAGAGGAGAATCTAGTGGGAACAATTTCAAAAGAAAGAGATTCCATAATAATTATGGAAGGGCACCAGCACCAGTACCAACACCAGCACCGACCCCAGTTTCAAGGGGAGAAGATCGACCACCAGTGAGATGCTATAGGTGTGGTCAGGAAGGTCACATCAGCCCAAACTGTACACTGCAGTCCAAAAAGTGCTACAGTTGTGGGAAAGAGGGTCATCTTGCGCGGTTTTGTCCTGCCACAAAATCAAGTCCAGCTGCAATGATGATACCAAAAGCTAGCGCGGATAAGGGAAAATCTGTAGTTCAAGGGAGAGCTTTTGTTGTGACATCCCAAATGGCGCGAAACTCGAACGAGGTGATAACCGGTAAGCTATTCATAAATTCTCGTGAAGTCTACGCTTTGTTAGATACTGGCTCTACCCATTCTTTTATCTCACCTGCATGTGCTCAGCGTTTAAACTTAACTCCTGAAAATCTGGACTTTGACTTATCAGTTGAAACCCCATTAGGAGAAATGACCATTACATCTACTGTCTATAAATCTTGCCTAGTTCAAATCAACAACCTCACATTACCTGTTGACCTTATTTCTTTGGAGATTCATGAATTTGATGTGATTTTAGGAATTGATTGGTTGACTACCCATCATGCTAAAATTGATTGTTTTCATAAGATTATTAGTTTTCATATTCCTAATCAACCTGTCATGCAAATTCAAGCAACTAAACCATTGAAATCTATAACTGTTATTTCTAGCCATAAAGCCATTCGTTTATTGAAAAACGGATGTCAAGCCTTTTTAGCTCATGTCACTGATTTGAACAAAAATACGTCAAACTTAAATGATATTCCCATTGTTAATGAGTTTCCTGACGTTTTTCCTGAAGAACTTCCTGGCTTACCCCCAAACCGTGAAATTGATTTTTATATTGATCTTGAACCCGGTACCAAGCCCATTTCCAAAGCTCCCTACCGAATGGCTCCCATTGAACTTCAAGAGTTAAAAGTCCAACTACAGGAATTGTTGGATACCGGTTTCATTCGTCCGAGTGCATCACCTTGGGGTGCTCCTGTTCTATTTGTGAAGAAGAAAGACGGGAGTATGAGATTGTGCATTGACTACCGAGAATTGAACCATGTCACCATCAAGAACAGGTACCCGTTACCTCGGATTGATGACATGTTTGATCAATTGCAAGGCGCTCAACATTTCTCAAAGATTGATCTCCGTTCTGGATATCATCAGTTAAAGGTTAAAGCTGAGGACATTCCAAAGACTGCTTTCAGAACTCGTTATGGGCATTATGAGTTCTTAGTCATGTCTTTTGGACTAACTAATGCTCCTGCAGCTTTCATGGACATGATGAACCGGATATTCAAGGAACATTTGGATCATTTTGTGGTTGTCTTTATTGATGACATCCTCATATACTCCAAGAGTCGCGAGGATCATGAACAACACCTGAGATTGATACTACAAAAGCTCCGTGAAAACAAATTATATGCCAAGTTGAAGAAATGTGAGTTCTGGCTTGAGGAGGTCGCGTTTCTTGGGCATGTGATTTCTAGTCAAGGAATATCAGTCGATCCTGCGAAGATTGAAACGGTACTAAATTGGGAACAACCCAAAACAGTAACCGAAGTCCGAAGTTTTCTGGGTCTAGCTGGTTATTATCGGAGATTCGTAGAAGGATTTTCTCGAATCGCCACTCCATTAACGCAGCTTACTCGGAAAAACACAAAATTCATATGGAGCGAGGAATGCGAGAAAAGTTTCCAAGAACTCAAGAAGAGACTGGTTTCAGCTCCTGTTCTGACCATACCATCAGGATCAGGAGAATTTGTTATCTACAGCGATGCTTTTGGCAAAGGTCTAGGCTGTGTCCTTATGCAACATGGAAAGGTTATAGCCTACGCCTCTCGACAACTCAAAGATTATGAGAAAAATTATCCTACTCATGATCTAGAGTTGGCAGCAGTCGTTTTCGCGTTGAAGATCTGGAGACACTACTTGTACGGAGAAAAAGTGGATATCTATACGGATCATAAAAGTCTCAAGTATTTCTTCACCCAGAAGGAACTCAACATGCGACAACGACGTTGGCTTGAGCTGTTAAAGGATTATGACCACACAATCCAGTATCACCCGGGAAAGGCGAACGTTGTAGCTGACGCTTTGAGCAGAAAATCTTATGCAAGTACAAGTGCACTGCTGACAACACAAAAGTGTATTTTGTACGACTTGCAAAAGATGGAGATAGAGCTAAAGACACCAGGGACCCACTCGAAGATTGCTCACGTGCGAGTAGAACCAACTTTAATCGATAAAATTAAAGTTGCTCAAGCTACCGATCCGGAACTGATAAACATGATAAAGAAAGTACAAGAAGGTGCCATTCCCGAAGCAAGAAACGACGAGAAAGGAATACTTCGAGTCAACTCTCGACTCTGTGTTCCTAACGATCCTGAATTAAAGCATAAAATCATGATGGAGGCACACAACACGCCGTTTGCAATCCACCCAGGAGGTACCAAGATGTATCGAGATCTTCGACATACATTTTGGTGGAACAATATGAAAAGAGAGATTGCGGAGTTTATCTCAAGGTGCCTAACTTGTCAACGTGTCAAGGCAGAGCATCAAGTTCCTAAAGGTCCATTACAATCACTTGAAGTTCCCGAATAGAAGTGGGAACACATCAATATGGACTTCGTGACGGGTCTTCTAAAAGTTTCTCAAGGCTTAGATGCAATTTGGGTGATCGTAGATAGATTGACCAAATCTGCTCATTTCTTGCCTATACGAGAAAACTTTTCACTTGAACGTCTTGCCGGTATGTACATAAATGAGATCGTGAGATTGCATGGCATGCCAGTTTCCATAGTTTCTGATCGAGATCCTAGATTCACTTCACGCTTTTGGATCAGTCTACAAAAAGCTATGGGCACTGAACTACGTTTTAGTTCTGCATACCATCCTCAAACGGACGGACAATCGGAAAGGACGATCCAGACCCTCGAAGATCTTTTGAGACTTTGTGTATTAAACTTCAATGGAAGTTGGGATAAGTACTTGCCATTGGTGGAATTTTCTTACAACAACAGTTACCAAGCAAGCATAGGCATGGCTCCATTCGAGGCTTTGTATGGAAGGAAGTGTCGCTCTCCAATATGTTGGAATGAGGTAGGAGAAGCAAAATTGTTGGGACCCGAGTTGGTACGCTTGACGACCGAAAAGATCCAAATGATCCGACAACGAATACAGACCGCACAAGAACGACAAAAGAGTTATGCTGATCTTCATCGGAGAGACGAAAGTTTCAACGTCGGAGATCATGTATTCTTACGTGTTTCTCCATGGAAAGAGGTTACGAGATTCGGAAAGAGAGGAAAGCTCAACCCTCGATTTATTGGCCCATTTGAAATCCTCGATCGAATAGGAACCGTAGCCTACAGACTAGCCCTACCACCAAGTATGTCTCGCATCTATAACGTTTTTCACATATCTATGTTACGTAAATATGTGAAGGACCCAAACCACGTCATTGAGTTAGAACCAGACGTTATAGCAGAGGATTTAACATACGAGGAGGTACCTGTTAAGATCCTGGATAAGAAGGAGCAGATCCTACGCTCAAAGGTTATACCTCAAGTTAAGGTTTTATGGAGGAACCAAGATACTGAGGAAATGACCTGGGAGCTAGAATCTGAGATAAAATCTAAGTATCCTTACCTCTTCGATATGTCAGGTACGTCAATTTCGGGGACGAAATTTCATAAGGAGGGGAGGTTGTAAGACCCCGAATTTTATGAAATACAAAATTTAATTTTTCTTCATATATATTTTTTTTTGAAACAGTAAGTGGTTAAATTAACAAAATTGAAAGTTAAGGATGTTATGTGCAAATTTTATTTTGTCGGATTCGCTTTGTCGGGGAATATTCGTTTGGTCGGGGAATATTCGTGCCGTACGACGGCGCCGAAATAATAAATTATTGGTGGACCCCACAACGGAATATTTGTCGGATATAGAAAACGACAGAAGTAACCTTTTTAAATAAAAACAGTCAACGGAACTGTTAAAATACCGGTGATAAAAGAATAGTAGCATACGGTAGTTTATGGTATTTTCTGTAGCACACGGTACTCTACAGTAACACACGGTATTGCATAGTGTCTCATATTATTGGTCTGATAATTGACACCGTAACTGTTACGCATCATTTCATCGATAATTGTCACTGCATAATATTTTATATTATCAATTCAATAATTGTTGTTACACAGTATTTTGCATTATTGATTTAATAATTGTCATTACACTGTATTTTATATCATTGAGTCAATAATTGTTGTTGCACTGTTTTTAAAATTATTGAACCTAATAATTGTCACAGTAACATATGCACAGTAATTCACATTATTGAATCAATAATTGTCATTACACAGTACGTATGTTTTATTTTACATTATTGTTATCTCTATTATGATGTTATTTAAACAGTTGTATTTCATTAATTTATTGACTTGATATCTAAGAGCTAACTATACTGTATTTGTAACAATTAGTCATAATAATTGAATTGATAAAGTTATTTGTTTATAATATAAAGTTAGGTGATTATTAGGTGATATGAAATGAATGGTGTAGATTAAAGTGTGAATTATTGTTGAATAATTGAATTGATTTGTTTATAATATAAAGTTAGGTGATTATTAGGTGATATGAAATGAATGGTGTAGATTAAAGTGTGAATTATTGTTGAATAATTAAATTGATTTGTTTATAATATAAAGTTAGGTGATTATTAGGTGATATGAAATGAATGGTGTTGATTAAAGATAATATAATATTTGAAATGGATGGTGTAGATTAAAAGATGATCTTTAAATGAATGGTTTAGATTAAATGAATGATAAGATTTTTGGCTATAAATAGAAGCCTTAACTTAAGGATATTTCATAAACTTCCTTACTTGTTATTTCTTTCTCTCTCTAAATACTTATTGTGAAAGTTCTCTCTAAGTGTGCTTAAGTCATCTTGAGTATTTGTGAAGATCTATAAGTATACGTGTACTGTTCAAGTTAATCAACCTCATTTAAATCAATATCCAGTCACGTGTTGAGGTAAGGGATACCATCTTTTTCATCTTCCATTATTCAAACATACTATGGTAAGGGATTATCATTATTTGATTCTCGATAATAATATTGTTTCTTCCTTACTCATAAGACGTGCCTTTTATTTCCATGTATTAAGTTGTGGGAATAACCTTACGGAGCGGATTGCCGCCTGTTGGTGAATAACCTTTCGTATTCATTCATTATTAATCTCTGAGAATAACCTTACGGAGCGGATTGCCGCCTGTTTGGTGAATAACTCTTTGTACTCAAATTCTATTAAATTGTGGGAATAACCTTACGGAGCGGATTGCCGCCTGTTTGGTGAATAACTCTTTGTACTCAAATTCTATTAAATTGTGGGAATAACCTTACGGAGCGGATTGCCGCCTGTTGGTGAATAACCCTTTGTATTAATTTCCTTCACCTTTTGTTAATCAAACCTGCTACGGTAAGGGATATTAGTTTCTTTCATACTCCTAAATCGAAATTTATTATGGAACTATTGCTTCTATAATTCCTGAAAATATTATATGTTCCATAATAGTTGAACTTCATTATTTCAACTGAACCTTCCTATTTACGTGAACCTTTCTATTGAATTGTAACCGTTATTCTGAACTGTGGATCTTGAATATCATTTTTAAATTTCACTCCACATCATGTTGACAATTTGGACATTATTTGAATCTGTACAAAGTAAACTTCCGATACTTATTGTTATCTTATTTCTTCTGTTCATCATTTATATCATTCTAATCATCCAAAAATCAAGCTGTTGTGAATATCTGTGGCCGGGGGCACAGATGTGATATATTTGTTGAACAGATGATAGGTTAAAGGCGATATAATAGGTTAAAGGCGATACATCTGTTCGGTGTCTTTTATGGCACGTGGTGAATGTTCTCTTTGGCCCGTAGTGCAAAGATGAACTGTTGTTTGGTATGATTATGACCAAAGGCTGAATCTGGTATAATCATGACCGTTGGTGTTATATTGAATGTCTTTGGCCCGTAGTGCAAAGATGAACTGTTGATCTGCATGATTATGATCAGGAACTGTGAATTTGTATTATCTTGACTAATGATATTTCAGATGATAAAAGTTGATGATGTTTTTCCTAAAAAGAGAACCGAGTGGACATTATAGTCTGCATTATTCTTCTAATAGATTACTCATTCCGCTGCTATTATTGATCTGAACGTTGTTTAAGAATTTAACTGCAGTTTTTGATATAAACCTTGTAGTCTATTGTATTCTATCAAGAACTCAACTGTTGAAGACTAATGATAATTTATTCGTCATTATCTTAGTCATGATATTCTTTACTGGACTATTTGAGCTCACCCTTTCTTTTGTTCCATTGTTTTTCAACAGGAGATGAAAACATAACAGGGTCTAGCCGGGGAATGGAGTGAGGGTCCGAGGAATAGTTATCATAGTTTTCACGTTTTGTAAAATAGTGTGGCAATAATAGTGAAGACTTAGTTGTGTATTATTATACACTGTATTGTTGTACGTTGTGTTTTGTTGTAATAATTTTGTTGTAGTCTTTTGACGACTCAAGTATGGGCTGTGTGGACCCAGATTTGGGGGCGTCACAGTGATAGCAGCAGTAGCTTTTTTGAAGTGAGGTATAGCCAACAAAGACACATCGTAGGGCTCATGGTTCCAGTTTATCATGCAATGGCTTAGGGAGATACACAAATGCCACGCACCCAAAAATTCTAGGTCATAAATTATTAGCAGTATGAGCAGTTACATTTAAATGAAGGACTTCAAATAGAGTCTAAAAATTCAATGAGTTAGTGGGTACACGGTTAATGATGTAAGCCGCAACACTGAGCGCTTCACCCCAATAACTTTTGGGCATATGAGCTCCAAACAAAGAGGCTCGTACAACTTCAAGTAGGTGACAATTTTTGCGCTCCGCAACCCCATTTTTCTGAGGGGAATAAGGGCAAGTTGTCTGGTGGGATACGCCATGTTCCTGCAAGTACTTCTTCAGGTCCTGATTAACAAATTCTCCACCATTATTAGTGCGAAGAACTTGTATACAAGATTGGTATTGAGTGGCAATCATCTTATGAAATTTTTGAAACAAGGAGCTAACTTCATTTTTTGATTTCATCAAACAAACCCAAGTCATATGAGTGTGATCATCAATAAATGAGACAAACCAACGAGAACCATTTAAGGATGAGGTTTTTGTCGGCCCCCATACATCAGAGTGAATCAACATAAAAGGTAGTGGACTTTTATTCATACTTAATGGAAACGATACACGATGACTTTTGCAAGTTCACAAATACTACATTTGAAATTTGAAATATTTAATTGAGAAAACAACTTTGGGAACAACATTTTTAAATATCCAAAAGACGCATGACCCAAGCGCCTGTGCCACAACCAAATTTCGGAGGACTTGATTCGCTGAAAGAGCTTAAACTAACTGATGTGAGCTAGTAGGCTTCAAATCCAGATAATACAACTTCCCTCTTCTAGTATCATAACCAATCGTCTTCTGAGTTTGAATGTCCTTAAAAACACAAAGGTTAGGCCAAAAAATCACAACACAATTCAACGCACTGGTTTTTCGAGCGACAGACAATAAATTATAGTTGAAGGAAGGTACAACTAAAACAGAATCAAGATTTAAATTATCTATGAAAGGAATTAAACATTCCCCAATCACAGGTGAAGGATTGTCATTGGCAGTACAGACTATGTGTGGTGGACGGTTCCATAAACTGAACATGCTGACTGTCAAAGGTCATGTGATTTGTAGCACCGGAATCAATTATCCATGTACTACTACAACTATTTGATGCAGAAGTATGGAAAACCTTACCAATGTTACCTAAAGTAGCAATCAAAGAGGAAACTACTGTAACATCATTGGAAGGTTTGCTTACAGCAACAGAGGCTTAATTGTTTAACTTCGAATTGCGCTTGTACGGTGCCTTGGGTGGATCCCACCAATCTGGATAGCCAATTAAGTCATAACATCGTGCCTTTGTATGGCTTGACTCACCATAGTGGGTACACAAACGTTTGGGTTTGGCAGCACCTATTTCATAACTACTCTTTTGAGATCGTGTTTGGTCAGAATCAGTCTTTTGAGCGGATTGTCGAGGCTGAGACTTAAAGCGTCGAGCCATTAGAGCGGAAGTCTCAGGATTATCGGGTTCATAATTTAAAGAAGCTCTACGTACAACATATCGGCGGACATAAGCATAGGTGTCGTCGAGGTCCATCGAGGAGTCCTTCCAAAGAACCTCACCTCTAATCTGTTCGAATTCTGCATCCAGGCCATTAAGAAAGATGTGCACTCTCAACTATACAACAGATTTTTTATAGGCGACAATATCATCGGGATCCTTCATGATCACTTTATCACGATAATCTAATTCTTGGAAAATTTCGACAATCTCACTGTAATAAGTTGATAGAGGTCGACCAGCTTGTTTACTGGTAAAGGCACGCTGATTCAGTGCAAAGAGTTAGGGGTGTGCAACATTTTCGGTATTTTCGGTTTTTCCGGGAAACCGGTCCGGACCGAACCGGTTTTTCGGTATAAAATAAACCGGTCCGGTACCGGTACAAAAAAACCGGTATATACCGATTTTTCGGTACCGGTTCCGGTACGGCATTTTTAAGGTTCGGTATATACCGAACCGGACCGGTAATACCGGTTTTCTATTTTATTTATTTTTTAATTATTATTATTATTATTATTATTATTAAATAATTAATAATAATAATAGAAATAGTAATAATAATAATAAAATTAATAATAATAATAAAAAAATTAATAATAATAATAATAAAATTATTAATAATAATAATAATAAAAATAATAATTATAATAATAAAATAATAATAATAATAATAAAAATAATAATAATAATAATAATAAAAATAATAAAAATAAAATAATAATAATAATAATAGTAAAAATAATAATAATAATAATAAAATATTAATTATATTAATTTTGGTTTTTATCATTTAAAAACCGGTACCGAACCGGTACACCGGTACAATCGGTACCGGTTTCGGTATTAAAATTTTACCACTTTCGGTACCGGTTCGGTCCGGTACCGGTTTGGTCCGGTCCGGTATTTACCGGTTGCACACCCCTACAAAGAGTTATGTCTCATCTGATCCATCATAGAATGTTTAAGCAAGAGCACTCCAGATTTCCCTTGCGGTACACAGTCGAAGATAACGCTTCATTATCTCTAGCGACATGGAGGTTAGCAACCAACCCTTGACCTTTTAATTCTCTACATACCATTTTGCATAGGTAGCATCAGTTTCCTTCGGTGGATCAATTTTACCCATAATATATTCTAGCTTCTCACGTCTTGCGATTTGCATCTCTAATATTTGGGACCATACATCGTAGTTAGCTTCGGTGAGGACAATTCTGGCATAGAAGCCAGAATTTTCAGATTGGATATAGATTACTGGGGTTGATGGGTTGGGAGTAGAGGATTCAGAAGCCATATGATGGTAGTTGTTTGATGCAATGGAGATTTTTCAGGAGGCTCTAATACCAAGTCAAAACTTGGTTTTCATTGATACTTTTCTCTTTACAATATTGTGTGTATAAATAGCCATTATACATAATTGGAAAGATAAAATTTAGGACTACAAATCTCTGTGCCAAACGAGCATATCTCTAATCAAGGAAACAAATATATTTACAATTAATACATATACAGAAGTCTACCAACTTGGAATTACTTCTAGAATATTCAAGACTAATTATAAAGACTGTTAATTTGGAAATGAGTTGATTTGATGTGGATTTTGTCTAATGAGTTGTTATGAAGATGTGTTGCTAATTCATGATAAGTAATGAGTTTTTTAAGGGTTTCAGTTCTTAAATTTTAACTATATATAAAATTACATCTATGATTTTATGGATTTATAATAAATAGTTAATTGGCTTTCAATAATTGTTAGAAATGACAACTGTTTTGAAAAGGAATGGACTTTTGAGTAAATTGCATATTGTAATACTTATGCGCCATTTGAAACAAGAAATGAAATGAAAAAGGGAGTAAGAGGTTTTTCAAAGGGGAAATGAATCTCCTTTCCTTAGATTTTATAGTACAATTAGAATAAAAGGAGGGGAATGGTAGGAGATAAATTTTGAACTTTATATATTTATTTATTATTATCCCCTTAAACATCACTTTCTTATAAATGTTAACAAGATATGACATGAGATATTTTGCCTAATATAACTCAGCAGGCTCAAAGACCCCTGGTTTTGGAAGGCACATAAGTCTGAACGCTATGTTGAATTAATTACATTAGAAGGCCATCGTAGATTATTCAAGCGCAAAGACAAATCATTGCAATGCAATAGTTGGTAAGCCTACTTGCTGCTCGTGGAGGTTGGCTCGTGCATGAATTATTCGTAGTTATTCAACCAGATGTGGTGAGGACTTCTAAACTTCTTATATGTAGCCTAAATTTTTTTCTTAGTCCAGTGTTGCCAAAGTCAATATTACCTTGAAGTATTGATTACCAGTTTTGTTAATTGTCTCTACTATTTTTGTTCTTTCACTTGAATATATATTGATTTCAAAAAAGCCTCATATTTGTAGATTGTTGTTTATCCTTGTATCGTCCAACTCTTCTTCTGATTTCAGAGAGTTCTTTGAAGCCATTTGATGCTATCAAAGTCCTTTATTCAAAATATGAAAGAGTTCACCCTGCTATGGAAAGTTGCTGAAATTCCATGTGCACACTTAGAAGCTAGGGTTGAATAGGTGTTTGTGATCAAATCGATTAACAATAATAAATTTAAATTTTTCTGCTACAGGATTAATCAAGACGGGTAAGACCTGTCGTCTGCTTAGGTTTCTGTATTAAGATCTTAATATAAATTCACGTTGTATTACTACGGTTTTGATACTTCTATATAGGCAAATATAAGTGTGTGATATTCTAATGCAGAACAATGCAAGACTAACAGAATAATAAGCAAACCACAAACACATCAAAATTTATACTTGGTTTGGCCCTTTAAACCCATACTCTACGGGCCTACATCCAATGTCATGTATCAATTAATACTCTATAAAAAAGCTCTGAAAACCGTTAGACACCACTACCCCTTTGCACAATTTCAACTGATTGCGCCACTGCAACTTTTGTACTATTACAACCTTAGAGCTTCCTTTGTACAGTCTTATCCACCATTGGATCAATCACAAACCAAACTAGGCTTGTATACAATTTTTAACAAGAATGAATAGGATTACGAGTAATAACTATAAATTTTCGACAATAAGGATTTAAGAACAAGGCAACACAATTTGTTGAAAAACTTTTTCTCTCAAAGCTCTCAATATCATAGTGTTTTTATTGTGAAAGTTTTGTCTCCTTTTTCTTAGATGAGAGGTATATATACAACAAGAAAAGACCAATGGCTAGAATAATATTAACATTAACAGATTTAACAAATCAAGGTTGGTTTGAAAAAATAGTTTCTGCAGTAAAAATATAAACCAACGGATATATGCAGATCCCTTTTCCAAAACTTGTTTAAGAAAGAATTTGATTTTGAATTCAAAACAGTTTGAAAAAGAGCAACTCATGGAGAAGATATCAACTGAAAAAATTTGTTATGATAAGGAATACCTATACTGAGAAAATCCCGACTAATCAAATTTGATTTGTTATAAAATATCTTTGATTGATTCTATTTCCTTAAAGAATATGATTTTAAATCAGGTCAGATTTTTAAAATAATTTTCCAGTACAAAAATATTTTTCTTGTAATTAAAAACTTAGGCTAGAAATTCTTACATTGATTTCCTATATGATATCCTAGAGACCTAATCTAGTAGTGTCTTTGTGAAACCTGTCTACATGTTGGTCCTCCGAAAATTCAGCTCGGTATCAATATATGTTCAGCCCAATCCAAGGTCCAAACTTGCTAATCAAAACCAACTCCACAAATATACATTGTCATCATTAAAACAATAAGCATATAAATCAATATTATCTCCCTTTTTTATGATGACAGCATATATATAACTCCCCTAAATGTATGGCCCCACCTAAAACAATGCATATTCATGTAATTATAGCGTTATACAAAATATGTTGTCATCATTTAAACATTAAACACATAAACCAATATTTTCTCCCTTTTTGATTATGATAATATATAACTCCCCCTAAATGTATGGCTCCACTTAAAACAAAACATATTCATATAATTAAGGAACCATAAGTAACATGTTTACAACAACCAATATTTTTATCCATATAACTAGTGTGAACACAATACCAACATGAATAGTTTATAGCAAAAATAGAATCATCCATTAATCGATCTATAGCGGGAATAGTCAACAGAAAATAAGTCATCATCGCATTTCTCTCCCTTTGTAATTATCAAAAATAATTATTAACAAACTTTATTAGGCAGAATTTTAAAATAGAACAAATTATATCCAAATATCCAAATAAATATCCATCTATTAACAGATAAAATATAGACAAATTCAATCACATAAATTTCTCCCTCTTTGTCATTATCAAAAAAAATATTAAGGGTCATGGCGTAAAACTCTTTATACATAAGAAGTAACACGGTCTACAAAGTCATACCCATGACAAAAGATAGATAAATTCAATAATAAAATATGGGATAAGCTGGGTCATATATTATCGACCGAGCTCACCCCTCAAACTTGATAATGTTCACGAATTTATTATTTTTACGGGAAAGTGATATTTTTACATGATTTTTTAATATTTTTATATGTAAATTATTTTTTTAGGTCTATAGCGATAATCAAAATTATCGTTATAGACTTATAACGATACTTTTCATATGAAAATATTAAAAAAATCTGTGAAAATATTAATTTCCTTCTTATATTGCATTTGATACAGTTGTCCTAATAAAAGTATCTATTTTTATTTTACAAAGATCACATATTTGAATTTATTTCTAAATTAAAATTCAATAAGCGTTGTAAAAAATTAAAGATAATTTTTTCCTAATTTCTCATGTTCCCTATGATACAATAGTTCTAATGATGATATTTTAAGCATACCAAATACTGTGCCCTGACCATGGTATATTTGATATGCCCCTGACCATGGTAATTTGGTGCCTTGGTGTACTAGTTAAGTGTTTTATATATTATTTGTTGCTAGTTAGACAAGTAAATCCCATCTCGATTTGATGATAGAGTTTCTGATTTTTCTCTTTGTAAATTTAAGTTGATCATTGATGGCAAAGAGTCCATAATGTGGTGCTGATATTTTCGGCGGTTGTATGCTAACCGTTGCGATTGAAGAATTCCAACTTGGTGCAACTCTGAGTAGAAGCAGCAGGTCTTTTACATCCGCCAACGGGATGGAAGGAAGTTATAATTAGTTGCTTAAGAATTTAAAAAACTTTTTTTGCTTTTATCCAACTCTAATACTCTTTTTAACTGTTAATCCCAAAATTTGACTGCTTGTCAAATCATCAAACAAGCAGCTAAAATTTGTACAAGAAATAAACAGTGAACACACCAAAAATTATACGTTTGAGTCGTCGTAAAATAACTCCGATGCAAAAATCAATACAGGCCAAAAATCGTCAACAATGGAGATATTAAATTACTCTAGTATATTAAGATAAATCATTTTTACATGGTGGTGGGCGCGTGGAGCCATAGACCATTACTTGTTGATGGAAGAGCCTATTGGCATAGTGAGTATGGTGTAGAGCCCATTTACAATTCTTCCCACATTGCACGGTTGTGGTCAACTAACCGAGGCTAAGGGCAAAAATATCACTCACTTTGATTCTGTCGGAAATAATGAAAGCCCTGGTATAAATTCTATTTGGGATTTTACCATTGACGAAGCCTAATTTATGTTTAATAGAGTCAAAATTATTACGAAATTATAAATAATTTAGTAGAGATTTTGGAGTAGCGTTCACAAGTTAATTTTTTTTAATAATTTTATACTTTCAGATTGTATATATAAAATATATATTTAATTACAATGATAATATAATAATTGTTAATTCTATATATATTTATATGTATGTATATATACCCCTTATTGACCTTTAATAAACTTTTTTAAAGACAAATTCTTTATAATTAATTAAATTTTTCAAAAAATAATATATAATAGATTATTAATTAGTTTTAGAAAATTATATGAATATACATATATAGAGGAGGTAGGAATGATATTAATTTGAGACTTAAGTGAGAAAGTTATAAATTTTTTATTTGACCACAATATTAGAAAATTTACAAAATTTCAGTGAAATCAATCTGTATCTAATATTTAAAAAATTTAACTTTTTTTATATATTATAAAACAAAACAAAAAATCAGTGGCGACAATTAATCCCAAAACCCTCTACCTGGCTTCGTCCCTGGATTTTATACACCTTAAACAATTAAAGAAAATAATTAAAATACTAATGCTTTCTTTGTTTTCAAAACAGAATCTTGGTTTCTAATTAATTTTTCACAAATATTAAAGTTTCATAAAATGCAATTAATAATAACTCATTTGAGTCAAATATTAAGGTTTAAAATTATATTGAAATTTTTTGAAAATTAAAGAACATGGACTCAATAATTTTGACAAAAAATAATCACTGACTAAACTATAGACCGCTAAGCAGGGACTGATATCTTTTTTTTGGCTAAACTCCTAATTCCTACCCAAAAGATTAGTCTAATGAAAATTGCAATATTAGTTATATAAAGAGAAAAAACTTAATAACGAGCCGTAATAATTTCTTATACCGACAAGTAGAAAATGGTTATTCTAAGTTGATTGATTTGGCCATTCTGTTTAGATTTTGATTTTATATCGGATTATTATCAACTTCTCTAATCCATCGGAGAAAGGAACAATTTTTGACAAAGAGCAAAAGTTTTATACTGAAATTAACAAATCAGAAAAATATTCCTTGAAAAAATTAAATCTTATAATCAAAAGTTTCTTTAAAAACACTTTTATAATTATGTAACTAAATATTATTTTATTTTCTTGAACAAAGGGTATTTTGTCAATAAAATAATATTTAAAAATATTTTATTTTAGGTCATTGCATAGTTATAACTAACAGGCAATTTGCATATATATATATATATATGAGAGTTGATCTATAACAAACATTTATTATGAACACTATTTCAATAAACTGATCTTTTACTGTCCGATCCCAAATTTAAGAATTAAGAGTTCGGATTGGCTGCTAGTAGGAATAATACTGGCTACTATTCCTATTAGCAGTCAAGACGAACTCCTATTTTTATTGGTCACTAATAGGAGTAGCGGTCAATAGGGGTGCACACAAAATCGACCAAAATCGAAAAACCGACCGGACCGAACCAAACCGTTACTATTTCAAACCGAAAAATATAAAACCGAAAAACCGAACACTATAAAACTAAAAAACCGAAACTAGTTCGGCCGGTTTGGTTTGGCTTCTCAAAAAACCGAAACCGACCAAACCGACCGAACAATTTAAAATTATAATATAATTTATATACTTTTCTAATAAATATTTATTTTATATAATTATATATTTATTATATGTTTTTATTGTGACGAAATTGCAAAACTTCTATCCTAGTGAGTGAGTTAGGTGATTTTTGTTTTTCGGATTTAGAGAACTTCTATTATAATTAGTAGTTATTGAGTTAGTGATTTATTAATTATTATGAAAAATTGGCAATATAATAAATATCAAATTATTAATTACGAAACCGAATAACCGAATAAACCGACCGATTTAACCGAAACCGAATAAACCGATAACCGATTACGATGTAAAAATTTGGGCGGTTTTGGTTTTTAATTTTTTATAACCGACTTAAATGGTTTGGTTATTTTTTTTTCCAAAAAACCGACCAAACCGACCGTGTGCACCCCTAGCGGTCAATCCAAAAATCTAAGAAAATAGGAGTTCTGCTTGGTGTTATTCATACTAACGACCAAGCCGCACTCCTAACCCTTAGATTTATGATCAGTGAGAGATCGGTTTGCTAAAATAGTGCCTATATATATATAGGGAACTCATACATAACAACCGATTGCTGGGAGTACTATTCTAGCAATCATATCTTAGACCGCTCAGTTAAATAATTAATAGTTTAGATTAAAAGTAGTAAAACTCCTCCCCTAGAAGTTCTAATGGCATGTAATTTTGTTTTCCACCCATAATTAGGCTTGTTCAAAATATTTGGGTTTTCAATTTTTCAGACTAAACGATCCGGTACAAAATTATCAGGTTCGGTATCAGTACAAAAAAATCAGTATATACTGCTTTTTCGGTACCGACTTTTTATGGTTCAGTTGTACCTTTTTTTTATAATAATAATAATTATTATTATTATAATTATTATATTAATTTTCAATTTTTAGCGATACCAAATCTACTAACCGGTTCCGTATATCGGTAGAATCGATATTAATTTTGGTAATAAAATTTGACTAATTTCAATACTAATTCGATTCGGACCGGTTGAACACCCCTCCCCATAATAACAAAAAAAATAAAATCCTAAAAGCTTAAAAGGGCCAATTAAATTTCCTCCGCCGCTACAGATTGTAGCGGCAGGTTCCAGTTTGCACAAATGGCTTTTCATTACTTATAAAATATATTTAATTATTTATAAAATTATTTTACAACTTTTTTAAATATATTTAATTACTTATAAAATAAATTTTATTTGTAAAATAATAAATTTTATAATTAACGGTACTACTTTTAAGAGTTTTATAAAATGTATTATTTTACAAATAAAATTGATTTCTTTATTTATAAAATATATTTAATTACTTATAAATTTATTTTATAAAAAAATTAAATTTATCTCATTACTTATAAAACAATCAAATGATTGAAGAGTGAAAATGTCTGCAGTTGCAAATTTTAGCGGCAAATACAGTACAATCAACTAAAAAATATTTATTTTGTATTTGCCGCTACAACTTGTAGCGGCAGTCCACTCTTCAATCTTGACTTCCTTTCATTCTCCCACTTCCCTCTCTCTAATTTCAACTTCTTGTTTTGCAAGGGCCCAAGCATGCACCTATGGATTATGTTTATCTCTATCTCTCCCGAGCATCTCCTCCCATAAAAAAAATTATTTATAAAATTAATAAATTTTAAAAATATGTTTTTATTTCATATATATCTTTCAAAATAATAAAATATTAATTTAATTGTATGATATGATAACAAAATTATAACAGTAAACATAAGAACTTTGTGTTATTTTATAATACTATCATTTAAAAATTCTTTTTGTAAAATTTGGTAAATACAGAACAATAAACTAAAAAATATTTGTCTCGTATTTTGCCTCTAAAGATTTTTACTTGCAAAAATATTGCTTATCACTTATTTTTAGGAAATTGACTAAAAAGATAAAAATAAAATTGGAATACAATATTAATAAAGTAATAAACTAATAAATAGGAATAAAATAACAATATATTTTGTTAAATCTACTTACTAAATTTCTACTTCTACATGAACAATTTTCATAAAAAATATCTTTAAAGTTATTTCAAAAAGCAGTTTATCATACACTTAACTTTTTAAAATTGTCTGTAAGTAAATTTGAATCATTACAGTTCTAGATCAGCTTGCAAGTTGGAAGTGTACTATCACAATTAGAACAGCTGTTCAATGTATCTGAGCTAGTCCACCGTGAATCGAGCTGGGATTGCAGCGCTAAGAAATCCCAGAGGAAAAAAAGAAAAACATAAAAACATTATGAGATGTATACTTTTAATTTATTTAATTAAAGTATATGGTTCACCAAAAAAAAGAAAAAGAAGTTTTATTTACCAAATTTTACAAAATTAATTTTTTTTTTGAACGATAATACTATAAAATAACACAAAGTTCTCATGTTTATTGTTATAATTTTGTATCATATTATACTATCAAATTAACATTTTATTATTTTAAAAGATATATATCAGATAAAAACATATTTTAAAATTTTATTAATTTTATAACTGAATTTTTTTTGTTGGAGGAGATACTCGAGAGATTGATATTGTTGGCTTTTGTGGAGTCTAGTTATATTTCGACCCGGTTGATAACCCGATCCGAATAATGTTGCATAGATTTTTAATGGGATGTTTTCTGAGGCTTAGTCCATTAAGCGAATGCTTGGGCCGATAGAAAATTAGTGTGCGCATGATGTACAAAAGGAGTTTTGTGATTAAGGTTACAGTAAGTCGTGGTTTTTTGAGTGAAGAGACTGTATTACCGTTTTATGATAATAGTAAAATCACTGCAACTTCGTGGAGTAGGCAAATTGCCGAACCACGTAAATATTATTTTATGCGTGTAATTATTATTTTTTTATATTTGTTTTTCTTCTATTTTATTTTTCACAAGTTCGAGAAGTTTCGGCTTATTTCCCTTCAGACATAAACATAATACATAATTGCATGCATGGGCCCTTGAAAAAAGATGTTGAAATTAGATAGAGGGAAGGGGATCGGGGAACGAAAGGAAGTGAGGATTGAAGAGTGGAATTGACTGTAGTGGCAAATAAACAAATATTTTAAAGTTGATTGTTCTGTATTTGCTGCTATAAATTGAAGCGGCAAGCAATTCCACTCTTCAATAATTTGATTGTTTTATAAGTAATGAAATAAATTTAAAAAATTTGTAAAATAAATTTATAAGTAATTAAATATATTTTATAAGTAATGAAATAAATTTTATTTGTAAAATAATAAATTTTATAAAACTCTTAAAAAGTAGTACCGTTAATTACAAAATTTATTATTTTACAAATAAAATTTATTTTATAAGTAATTAAATAAATTTTAAAATAAATTTTATAAGTAATTAAATATATTTTATAAGTAATGAAAAGCCATTTGTGCACGGAATAGTTGAAAGGAATAGTTTGTGCAGGCTGGGAACTTGCCGCTACAACCTGCAGCGGCAAGAGGAAATTTAATTGGGCCCTTTTAAGCTTTTAGGTTTTTTTTTTGTCATTACGAGAGATTTAAAAAAGTTACTTGCAGCTACAATTTTTAGTGGCAGAGATTTTACTGCTTTAATTCAAGTTATTAATTATTTATCTAGACGGTCTAAAATGTAGTTGTTAGAATAATACTTTTAAGCAATCGATTGTTATGGATAAGTTATATATATATATATATATATATATATATATATATATATATATATTAATTAGTAAACCAGTCTGATGATTTGGAATAATAATAACGGTCTAAAAAATCTACAAAAACGGCTAAAATGTATACAACACGACTTTGTTCTCTTTCATGATAGGGTGCACAAAACTGTATTATTGAGTCTGGACTGTCTGGGCCAGTTTATTGGAAAATTATACTCCTAAGATTTACAGTAATTAAACGTGAAACAGCTCTGTGGTTTGAGCCAGCTTGAGGGATTAAATTCAAAATCGGTGTACTATATATATATATATATATATATATATATATATGCATGCCAGTAAAGCTAAAATTAATATATACTGCAAGATGACATGTTTACACAAATAGGTTCGTATTTTTCGTGATCGTCATAAGGACAGTATAAACTGTTAAAATACATCTTTTAATCAATTAGTAACGGTCAATTTTGAGTTTAATTTTGACTTATTAATTAATTAAATTTAGATAAAAATAAATATATTTTTAATAGTCTATCACAAAGAGATTAAAAAAAATATTAAATAATTCAAGTTGAAATTATATATTATATTTTAATTATACTTAAAATGAGGTATATGAAAAAGGTGTATTGTTATTTGTAAAACTAATTTTCTTAAGTCCTATGTTAGTTAGAAATAAAACTACTTAATACTTTATTAGTTAAGTGTGAAACTCCCAATTCGGGATTACATAACCCAATTTGAGTCACCAAAATATACTACATATATGTATATTTATAATTTAACTAGTAACTACTTGTCATGTGCGATGTGTGTGTAACTTAAGGTACACTCAATGAAAGGAAGGATACTCCAGAAAATTATGAAACTACAAATGCTAAGCTCCTTATTTATAGTGAAAATATTACCAACATCTACCACACATTAATTAACCATATTTTTCACATTTCAAAATTATTTTTAATTTATATCATTCATCAATTAACCACATTTTTCACATTTCAAGATTATCTTTAATTTACCACACATTAATTATCCATATTTTTTACATTTCAATATTACCTTTTCCTTTACTATTCACGATTATTATTATATTATCCATCGTCTGTATTATTGACTTAATGTATTAATATCACATATATAAATATTTAAGTATACAGTGTTTTTCAAATAATGATTCGGTCTAATAATTTAATATACATGACTTTTAATTATATAACTTTTCATTACTACCCTTGCTACGGTGACAATTATTTGTTTAATAATGTAAAATACTGTGCATTTGTTACTGTGATAATTATTAGTTCAATAATAAGAAATACTGCAAAATACCGTGTGTTACTGTGAAACATCGCATGCTACTATTGTAAGACCCCGAATTTATGAAATACAAAATTTAATTTTTCTTCATATATATTTTTCCTGAAACAGTAAATGGTTAAATTGAGAAAATTGAAAGTTAAGGATGTTATGTGCAAATTTTATTTTGTCGGGAAATATTCGTTTTGTCGGGGAATATTCGTGCCGTACGACGGCGCCGAAATAACAAATTATTTGTGGACCCCACAACGGAATATTTGTCGGATATAGAAAACGACAGAAGTAACCTTTTTAAATAAAAATAGTCAACGGTGTTAACTGTTAAAATACCGGTGATAAAAGAATAGTAGCATACGGTAAATTATGGTATTTTCTGTAGCACACGGTACTCTACAGTAGCACACGGTATTGCACAGCGTCTCATATTATTGGTCTGATAATTGACACCGTAATTGTTGCGCATCATTTCATCAATAATTGTCACTGCATAATATTTTATATTATCAATTCAATAATTGTCGTTACACAGTATTTTGCATTATTGATTCAATAATTGTCATTACACTGTATTTCATATCATCGACTCAATAATTGTTGCTGCACTGTTTTTAAAATTATTGAACCTAATAATTGTCACAGTTGCAAATATACTATAATTTATATTACTAAATTAATAATAATATGTAACGTGTTTCTTACATTATTGTGGTAACATTATTTTATATGTTGGACTCACAGGAAGAATAAATAAATAAATAAATAAATAAATAATAAAATAATTAATTTTACTATTTGAAATAGTAACGTGAATAGTAAGAAACATGTGGGACCCATTGTGGGGCCCACATGAAATGTGAGAAATGTGAGAATTTGCTGAAGAGTTGGTGGAGGCTGTGCAGCAGCCTCTGCTGAATTTTTTTTCTGTTCACCTACCACGCATAGTAACTTATTTTCTCCTATAAATAGCTTGCTCAGCTGAATAGAAAAATCACACCTAAAACATAAAAATTTTCTATAAGAATTTTATGAGTTTTCTCTGAGAATAGTAAAGTTATTTTGAGAGTTTGAAAGCCAAAAGGAGTGCAGAAATTTTTCAAGTAAGTGTTTTATTAAAGAGTAGTAATTTCATAAATTCCTATTTTTCACGGTATTCACAAATCTTCCTTTAGAAGACTCTTCTTTGAGAAGATTCATTTTTAAAAGCTTTCTTTGGAAGATTTATTTTGGAATATTATTTTTAAAACTATTTAAAAGTAGTTATATTATACTACAAAAATTATGTTAAATATATATAATTTTGATAATTCATATTATACGAGTTATCATACACTTTGAAATTTATATGTGGTAATTACTAATTTTATTATAAAAATATAGGTTGATCAACCTCATTTAAATCAATATCCAGTCACGTGTTAAACTAAGGGGTATCACTCTTTTCATCATTATAAATGGATATTATTTTCTTTCTTACTTGAAGGGATTATCATTCTTTGATTCTCGAAAATAATATCGTTTCTTTCTTGTGCCATTTACTTCCATGTATTAAATTGTGGGAATAACCTTACGACGCGGTTTACCGCCTGTTGGTGAATAACCTTTTGTATTCATTCCTTATTAATCTTTGAGAATAATCTTACGGTGCGGATTATCGCCTGTTTGGTGAATAACTCTTCGTATTCAAATTGATGGGAATAACCTTACGGCGCGGATTATCGCCTGTTTGGTGAATAACTATTCGTATTCAAATTGATGGGAATAACCTTACGGTGCGGATTATCGCCTGTTGGTGAATAACCCTTTTTATTTGTCTCGTGTGGAAATAATTTGTCTACACGAATTATCACATGACACTTTTATTCCATATTCGTAAGTGATATCATTTTCCTTTATACTCATAAAGGATACCATCTTTTTCATCTTCCATTATTCAAACTTACTATGGTAAGGGATATAAATTTTCTTCACCTTCTGTTAATCAAACCTGTTACGGTAAGGGATATTATTTTCTTCCATACACCTAAATCGAAACTTATTATGGAACTATTGCTTCTATAATTCCTGAAAATATTATATGTTCCATAATAGTTGAACTTCATTATTTCAACTGAACCTTCCTATTTTCTGAACCTTTCTGTTGAACTATAATCGTTATTCTGAACTGTGGATCTTGAATATCATTTTTAAATTTCACTCCACATCATGTTGGCAATTTGGACATTATTTGAATCTGCACAAAGTAAACTTCCGATACTTATTGTTTATCCTGTTCTTCTGTTCATCATTTGTATCACTGTTATTTGTATTAATCATCAAGAATCAAACTGTTGTGAATATCTGTGGCCGGGGGCACAGATGTGATATAATTGTTGAACAGATGATAGGTTAAAGGCGATATACTAGGTTAAAGGCGATACATCTGTTCGGTGTCTTTTATGGCACGTGGTTAATGTTCTCTTTGGCCCGTAGTGCAAAGATGAACTGTTGATTGGTATGATTATGACCAAAGGCTGAATCTGGTATAATCATGACCGTTGGTGTTATATTGAATGTCTTTGGCCCGTAGTGCAAAGATGAACTGTTGATCTGCATAATTATGACCAGGAACTGTGAAGTTGTATTATTTTGACTAATGGTATTTCAGATGATAAAAGTTGATGATATTTTTACTAAAAAGAGAAGCGAGTGGACATTATAGTCTGCATTATTCTTCTAATAGATTGCTCATTCCGCTGCTATTATTGATCTGAACATTGTTTAAGAATTTAACTACAGTTTTTGATATAAACCTTGTAGTCTATTGTATTCTATCAAGAACTCAACTGTTGAAGGCTAATGATAATTTATTCGTCATTATCTTAGTCATGATATTTCTTACTGGGCTACTTGAGCTCACCCTTTCTTTTGTTCCATTGTTTTTCAACAGGAGATGAAAACGTAACGGGGTCTAGCCGGGGGATGGAGTGAGAGTCCGAAGAATAGTTATCCTAGTCTTCACGTGTTGTAAAATAGTGTGGCAATAATAGTGAAGACTTAGTTGTGTATTATTATACACTGTATTGTTGTACGTTGTGCTTTGTTGTAATAATTTTGTTGTAGTCTTTTGACGACTCAAGTTTGGGCTGTGTGGGCCTAGATTTGGGGGCGTCACAGTTGGCATCAGAGCTTAGGGATATGGTCTTTAATGGAGATCTGGGGTTAGAACTAGGAGGGGAGAGACGAATAGAATCAGTCACTAGTGTGTCCTACCTAAATTAGATTTTATTATCTAATGAGTTGATTTGAATATAGGGACATGAAGTGATGAGTCAGTTTATTTGAACTAACATTTATTTTATGACCACAGTTTAGTATGGCATCTGGAAATCAAGAGGTTAACTATGAAATACCCGAAGCGAATGTAGCCGAAAATCAAGAAGCCACAAACAATCCTCCTGCCAACTCAGGAAATAATATTCCTGATAACATGATGAATGATGGATTCTTTAGGAATTTCATGCAGTTCATGCAGAATCAAGCAAGAGGAAATTCAGTTAACAATAACGATAGAAACGCTGGTAATTTGAGGATGGTCACTGTCAAGCAATTTAAAGAATTGGGACCACCTGAATTCCACGGGAAGCCTGACCCACTCAAAGCGGAGGCATGACTGAAGCAGACGACAAAAATACTTGATGTCCTACAATGCGCTGATGATCAGAAGGTGCCCTTTGCTACTTTTATGTTTCGAGGTGAGGCGGATCACTGGTGGGAAGCGGTAAAACGTATCCACCCTTCAGCACTTGAAATGTCTTGGACAGAATTCCAAGAGCTATTTAATGAAAAGTACTTCCCAGAAAGCATCCGCCATATGAAGGAAGTGGAATTCATTAAGCTGGAGTAGGGAAACATGACAGTTTCTCAATATGAAGCTAAGTTTGCTGAACTGTCTCGTTTTGCGACTCATCTAGTAGATGACGAAGCACGGATGAGTCGGATGTTCTTACGTGGTCTAAGATTTGAAATCCGTCAACAACTTAGCTCTCATAAATTTAGTTTGTATTCAGATGTTGTTGATAGGGCTCAAAGGGTGGAGCAAACAGATGAAAAATTACAGCCAAGAGTCAATGATCAGAGAAATGATAACAACCACAGGAACGAGAACCATCGATGAGGTAACCAACACTTCGGTGGTAATTCCACATCAAATAACAGAAGAGGAGAATCCAGTTGGAACAATTTCAAAAGAAAGAGATTCCATAATAATTATGGAAGGGCACTAGTACCAGCACCAGCACCGACCCCAGTTTCAAGGGGAGAAGATCGACCACCAGTGAGATGCTATAGGTGTGGTCAGGAAGGTCACATCAGCCCAAACTGTACACTGCAGTCCAAAAAGTGCTACAGTTGTGGGAAAGAGGGTCATCTTGCGCGGTTTTGTCCTGCCACAAAATCAAGTCCAGCTGCAGTGATGATACCAAAAGCTAGCGCGGATAAGGGAAAATCTGTAGTTCAAGGGAGAGCTTTTGTTGTGACATCCCAAATGACACGAAACTCGAACGAGGTGATAACCGGTAAGCTATTCATAAATTCTCGTGAAGTCTACGCTTTGTTAGATACTGGCTCTACCCATTCTTTTATCTCACCTGCATGTGCTCAGCGTTTAAACTTAACTCCTGAAAATTTGGACTTTGACTTATCAGTTGAAACCCCATTAGGAGAAATGACCATTACATCTACTGTCTATAAATCTTGCCTAGTTCAAATCAACAACCTCACATTACCTGTTGACCTTATTTCTTTGGAGATGCATGAATTTGATGTGATTTTAGGAATTGATTGGTTGACTACCCATCATGCTAAAATTGATTGTTTTCATAAGATTATTAGTTTTCATATTCCTAATCAACCTGTCATGCAAATTCAAGCAACTAAACCATTGAAATCTATAACTATTATTTCTAGCCATAAAGTCATTCGTTTATTGAAAAACGGATGTCAAGCCTTTTTAGCCCATGTCATTGATTTGAACAAAAACACGTCAAACTTGAATGATATTCCTATTGTTAATGAGTTCCTGACGTTTTTCCTGAGGAACTTCCTGGCTTATCCCCAAACCGAGAAATTGAATTCTGTATCGATCTTGAACCCGGTACTAAGCCCATTTCCAAAACTCCATACCGAATGGCTCCCATTGAACTTCAAGAGTTAAAAGTCCAACTACAGAAATTGTTGGATACTGGTTTCATTCGTCCGAGTGCATCACCTTGGGGTGCTCCTGTTCTATTTGTGAAGAAGAAAGACGGGAGTATGAGATTGTGCATTGACTACCGAGAATTGAACCATGTCACCATCAAAAACAGGTATCCGTTACCTCGAATTGATGACATGTTTGATCAATTACAAGGTGCTCAACATTTCTCAAAGATTGATCTCCGTTCTGGATATCATCAGTTAAAGGTTAAAGCTGAGGACATTCCAAAGACTGCTTTCAGAACTCGTTATGGGCATTATGAGTTTTTAGTCATGCCTTTTGGATTAACCAATGCTCCTGCAGCTTTCATGGACATGATGAACCGAATATTCAAGGAATATTTGGATCATTTTGTGGTTGTCTTTATTGATGACATCCTCATATACTCCAAGAATCGCGAGGATCATGAACAACACCTGAGATTGATACTCCAAAAAGCTCCGTGAAAACAAATTATATGCCAAGTTGAAGAAATGTGAGTTCTGGCTTGAGTAGGTCACGTTTCTTGGGCATGTGATTTCTAGTCAAGGAATATCAGTCGATCCTGCGAAGATTGAAACGGTACTAAATTGGGAACAACCCAAGACAGTAACCGAAGTCCGAAGTTTTTTGGGCCTAGCTGGTTATTATCGGAGATTCGTAGAAAGATTTTCTCGAATCGCCACTCCATTAACTCAGCTTACTCGAAAAAGCACAAAATTCATATGGAGCGAGGAATGCGAGAAAAGTTTCCAAGAACTCAAGAGGAGGCTGGTTTCAGCTCCTGTTCTGACCATTCCATCAGGATCAGGAGAATTCGTCATATATAGCGATGCTTCAGGCAAAGGTCTAGGCTGTGTCCTTATGCAACATGAAAAGGTTATAGCCTATGCCTCTCGACAACTCAAAGATTATGAGAAAAATTATCCTACTCATGATCTAGAGTTGACAGCAGTCGTTTTCGCATTGAAGATCTGGAGACACTACTTATACGGAGAAAAGGTGGATATCTATACGGATCATAAAAGTCTCAAGTATTTCTTCACCCAGAAGGAACTCAACATGCGACAACGACGTTGGCTTGAGCTGTTGAAGGATTATGACCACACAATCCAGTATCACCCGGGAAAGGCGAACGTTGTAGCTGACGCTTTGAGCAGAAAATCTTATGCGAGTACAAGTGCACTGCTGACAACACAAAAGCGTATTTTATACGACTTGCAAAAGATGGAGATAGAGCTAAAGACACCAGGGACCCACTCGAAGATTGCTCACGTGCGAGTAGAACCAGCTTTAATCGATAAAATTAAAGCTGCTCAAGCTACCGATCCGGAACTGATAAACATGATAAAGAAAGTACAAGAAGGTACCATTCCCGAAGCAAGAATCGACGAGAAAGGAATACTTCGAGTCAACTCTCGACTCTGTGTTCCTAACGATCCTGAATTAAAGCATAAAATCATGATGGAGGCACACAACACGCCGTTTGCAATCCACCCAGGAGGTACCAAGATGTATCGAGATCTTCGACATACATTTTGGTGGAACAATATGAAAAGGGAGATTGCAGAGTTTATCTCAAGGTGCCTAACTTGTCAACGTGTCAAGGCAGAGCATCAAGTACCTAAGGGTCCATTACAACCACTTGAGGTTCCCGAATGGAAGTGGGAACACATCAATATGGATTTCGTGACGGGTCTTCCCAAAGTTTCTCAAGGCTTAGATGCAATTTGGGTCATCGTAGATAGATTGACCAAATCTGCTCATTTCTTGCCTATACGAGAAAACTTTTCACTTGAACGTCTTGTCGGTATGTATATAAATGAAATCGTGAGACTGCATGGCATGCCAGTTTCCATAGTTTCTGATCGAGATCCTAGATTCACTTCACGCTTTTGGATCAGTCTACAAAAAGCTATGGGCACTGAACTACTTTTTAGTTCTGCATACCATCCTCAAACGGACGGACAATCGGAAAGGACGATCCAGACCCTCAAAGATCTTTTGAGACTTTGCGTACTAGATTTCAAAGGAAGTTGGGATAAGTACTTGCCATTGGTGGAATTTTCCTACAACAACAGTTACCAAGCAAGTATAGGTATGGCTCCATTCGAGGATTTATATGGACGCAAGTGTCGCTCTCCAGTATGTTGGAATGAGGTAGGAGAAACAAAATTGTTGGGACCCGAGTTGGTACGCTTGACGACCGAAAAGATCCAAATGATCCGACAACGAATACAGACAGCACAAGAACGACAAAAGAGTTATGACGATCTTCATCGGAGAGATGAGAGATTCAACGTCGGAGATCATGTATTCTTACGTGTTTCTCCATGGAAAGGAGTTACGAGATTCGGAAAGAGAGGAAAGCTTAACCCTCGATTTATTGGCCCATTTGAAATCCTCGATCGAGTAGGATCCGTAACCTACAAACTAGCCCTACCACCAAGTATGTCTCGCATCCATAACGTTTTTCACATATCTATGTTACGTAAATATGTGAAGGACCCAAACCACGTCATTGAGTTAGAACCAGACGTTATAGCAGAAGATTTAATATATGAGGAGGTACCTGTTAAGATCCTAGATAAGAAGGAGCAGATCTTACGCTCAAAGGTTATACCTCAAGTTAAGGTTTTATGGAGGAACCAAGATATTGAGGAAATGACCTGGGAGCTAGAATCTGAAATGAAGTCTAGGTATCCATACCTCTTCGAAATGCCAGGTACGTCAATTTCGGGGACGAAATTTCATAAGGAGGGGAGGTTGTAAGACCCCGAATTTATGAAATACAAAATTTAATTTTTCTTCATATATATTTTTCCTGAAACAGTAAATGGTTAAATTGACAAAATTGAAAGTTAAGGATGTTATGTGCAAATTTTATTTTGTCGGGGAATATTCGTTTTTTCGGGGAATATTCGTGCCGTACGACGGCGCCGAAATAACAAATTATTTGTGGACCCCGCAACGGAATATTTGTCGGATATAGAAAACGACAGAAGTAACCTTTTTAAATAAAAATAGTCAACGGTGTTAACTGTTAAAATACCGGTGATAAAAGAATAGTAGCATACGGTAAATTATGGTATTTTCTGTAGCACACGGTACTCTACAGTAGCACACGGTATTGCACAGCGTCTCATATTATTGGTCTGATAATTGACACCGTAACTGTTGCGCATCATTTCATCAATAATTGTCACTGCATAATATTTTATATTATCAATTCAATAATTGTCGTTACACAGTATTTTGCATTATTGATTCAATAATTGTCATTACACTGTATTTCATATCATCGACTCAATAATTGTTGCTGCACTGTTTTTAAAATTATTGAACCTAATAATTGTCACGGTTGCAAATATACTATAATTTATATTACTAAATTAATAATAATATGTAACGTGTTTCTTACATTATTGTGGTAACATTATTTTATATGTTGGACTCACAGGAAGAATAAATAAATAAATAAATAAAAAATAAAATAAAATAATTAATTTTACTATTTGAAATAGTAACGTGAATAGTAAGAAACATGTGGGACCCATTGTGGGGCCCACATGAAATGTGAGAAATGTGAGAATTTGCTGAAGAGTTGGTGGAGGCTGCGCAGCAGCCTCTGCTGAATTTTTTTTCTGTTCACCTACCACGCATAGTAACTTATTTTCTCCTATAAATAGCTTGCTCAGCTGAATAGAAAAATCACACCTAAAACATAAAAATTTTCTATAAGAATTTTATGAGTTTTCTCTGAGAATAGTAAAGTTATTTTGAGAGTTTGAAAGCCAAAAGGAGTGCAGAAATTTTTCAAGTAAGTGTTTTATTAAAGAGTAGTAATTTCATAAATTCCTATTTTTCACGGTATTCACAAATCTTCCTTTAGAAGACTCTTCTTTGAGAAGATTCATTTTTAAAAGCTTTCTTTGGAAGATTTATTTTGGAATATTATTTTTAAAACTATTTAAAAGTAGTTATATTATACTACAAAAATTATGTTAAATATATATAATTTTGATAATTCATATTATACGAGTTATCATACACTTTGAAATTTATATGTGGTAATTACTAATTTTATTATAAAAATATAGGTTGATCAACCTCATTTAAATCAATATCCAGTCACGTGTTAAGGTAAGGGGTATCACTCTTTTCATCATCATAAATGGATATTATTTTCTTTCTTACTTGAAGGGATTATCATTCTTTGATTCTCGAAAATAATATCGTTTCTTTCTTGTGCCATTTACTTCCATGTATTAAATTGTGGGAATAACCTTACGGCGCGGTTTACCGCCTGTTGGTGAATAACCTTTTGTATTCATTCCTTATTAATCTTTGAGAATAACCTTACGGTGCGGATTATCGCCTGTTTGGTGAATAACTCTTCGTATTCAAATTGATGGGAATAACCTTACGGCGCGGATTATCGCCTGTTTGGTGAATAACTATTCGTATTCAAATTGATGGGAATAACCTTACGGTGCGGATTATCGCCTGTTGGTGAATAACCCTTTTTATTTGTCTCGTGTGGAAATAATTTGTCTACACGAATTATCACATGACACTTTTATTCCATATTCGTAAGTGATATCATTTTCCTTTATACTCATAAAGGATACCATCTTTTTCATCTTCCATTATTCAAACTTACTATGGTAAGGGATATTAATTTTCTTCACCTTCTGTTAATCAAACCTGCTACGGTAAGGGATATTATTTTCTTCCATACACCTAAATCGAAACTTATTATGGAACTATTGCTTCTATAATTCCTGAAAATATTATATGTTCCATAATAGTTGAACTTCATTATTTCAACTGAACCTTCCTATTTTCTGAACCTTTCTGTTGAACTATAATCGTTATTCTGAACTGTGGATCTTGAATATCATTTTTAAATTTCACTCCACATCATGTTGGCAATTTGGACATTATTTGAATCTGCACAAAGTAAACTTCCGATACTTATTGTTTATCCTGTTCTTCTGTTCATCATTTGTATCACTGTTATTTGTATTAATCATCAAGAATCAAACTGTTGTGAATATCTGTGGCCGGGGGCGCAGATGTGATATAATTGTTGAACAGATGATAGGTTAAAGGCGATATACTAGGTTAAAGGCGATACATCTGTTCGGTGTCTTTTATGGCACGTGGTTAATGTTCTCTTTGGCCCGTAGTGCAAAGATGAACTGTTGATTGGTATGATTATGACCAAAGGCTGAATCTGGTATAATCATGACCGTTGGTGTTATATTGAATGTCTTTGGCCCGTAGTGCAAAGATGAACTGTTGATCTGCATAATTATGACCAGGAACTGTGAAGTTGTATTATTTTGACTAATGGTATTTCAGATGATAAAAGTTGATGATATTTTTACTAAAAAGAGAAGCGAGTGGACATTATAGTCTGCATTATTCTTCTAATAGATTGCTCATTCCGCTGCTATTATTGATCTGAACATTGTTTAAGAATTTAACTACAGTTTTTGATATAAACCTTGTAGTCTATTGTATTCTATCAAGAACTCAACTGTTGAAGGCTAATGATAATTTATTCGTCATTATCTTAGTCATGATATTTCTTACTGGGCTATTTGAGCTCACCCTTTCTTTTGTTCCATTGTTTTTCAACAGGAGATGAAAACGTAACGGGGTCTAGCCGGGGGATGGAGTGAGAGTCCGAAGAATAGTTATCCCAGTCTTCACGTGTTGTAAAATAGTGTGGCAATAATAGTGAAGACTTAGTTGTGTATTATTATACACTGTATTGTTGTACGTTGTGCTTTGTTGTAATAATTTTGTTGTAGTCTTTTGACGACTCAAGTTTGGGCTGTGTGGGCCTAGATTTGGGGGCGTCACAACTATTCATTTACCACCGGATATTTTAACAGTTAAAGGTAACAGTTTCGCTGATAATTTTTTTAAAAATTGATATTTTCATAAATTAATTTGATATTTTCACAAGTATGTCTCATTTGATCTTGTGAAATATCAAATTAGTTTATGAAAATATTAATTCCCATGTGGAAATAATATTTATTTTCACAAGTTAATTTAATATTTTCATAAGTGAGTCTCATATTAATTTGTGAAAATATCAAATTAACTTATAAAAATATCAATTTTTTTTTTATTAAAATGGTTATTTTTGTCATTTTCTTTATCTAAAAATTATTTTATTGTGAGACCCACCAATAATTAGTTATTTCGACGACAACGTACTTTATCGAAAACTCTCCAACATTCTTTTTGTTTCTTATATTTTGCACATGTCATTTTTAATTTTAATTTTTTTTATCAATTTAACATCTTACTCTTTTAAAATAATATTTATAAAAAAATAAATTTTGTTTATTAAAAGTCGGGATATTACATAATAAGTGGAATAGTTTAATTTATTTTATAGTATTAAAAAAAAGGTTTGAAAATAGTCATAAAAATATGATGTGATGCAAAGCCCCACTCGCGTGTGACGCGGGGCTGGGTACGCATCAGCTGGATTTTTTTTTATACTTTTCTCATTTGTAATAATTTATATATTTAAATCCTCTTTGAAATGCTTTTCAGTGATAATATCATTTATAAAATAATCCCTTATTTATCAAGTAGTTTGAAGCTTTATGTAATTCCATTTTCACTTTTAATTTTAACTATTTAAAATTTCAAATACTACTTATACAATTTAACACAATAAAATAAATCATGTGATGAACACACGGTAATTACAATCTTATTAACTAAGTGATATGATAGCACAAAGAGTAAAAGGGATAGTGAATTTGTTTTTGTCTTTTGATAAAAAAAAAAAAAAAAAACATTCATAGTTCGATAGAGAATGTGATAATTCAATAACTTTTTTCTTCATGTCTCAGAATACGGATACCCAATATGTTAATTAATTAATTATGATAAATTAATTGAATTTTACAATTTTTCCCTCTACAATTCCTCTGTGTCACGAGCATCACAAGGGCTCAAGAATAAGTCCATTCGCTCAGTTTCTGGTCACCTAAGAAAAATTATAAACTAAATATAAAAAATTACTAATTATCATATCTATTATTTTTAAAACTTAAACAAAATCATATCAATTATGAATTTCAAGATTTCACAAAATAATTTCAATAAGTCAAAATTTTATTTCCAATTTTGAAACTTAGATGATTTATTTTGAATTTATTTAAGCTTAGCAATTTATCCTTTGACTATATATATATATATATATATATATATATATATATATATATATAATGAATCTAAAGTATATATCTTAAATAAAATATTTTTATTAAAATTATGTCGTTTTAAAGATTTTTTAAAAAAATAAGTGGAATCGCATGTGATATTTTTATAAATAAAAAAAAAAAACAAATAAGATCACTCTATTTTAATATTACAGTTGGTAATTTTCCAATTAAGGATATGTTTTCCTTTCAAACTAATAAGTGATTTAAAAAAAAAATCTAGGAATATTTTCGTCTTATGGAGCTAACAGGGAAAGCAACCAAGGAGAGGTAATAGGAAACCTTACCTGTAATATGTTTTTACTTGGTTAATGAAGATATTTTGCGGCTAAGGATATCACATTTAAAGTGACAAATGACTGGTTAATTTCTTAGTAACAACATGACAATGTAATTACGATCGATGGCGGAATCAGAATTATATTATATGGGGGTTAAAATTTCTCAGTAAAAAAAAATTATTTATTAACGCTTGAACTGCTTCTTTCAGATATATGACTGAGAGGAGGCAACTGTATTCTGCGACTCTGCATAACTTGAAAATGTCTCAAAATTTGTTCATTTTCAATTGTTGAAAAAATATCTTTCTCAATATAAACTATCAGACTCTCATTCATCCACTCGTCGCCCATTTTATTACGCAAGTCAGTCTTGATAATTTTCATCGCAGAGAATACTCTTTTAACAGTAACAGTCGCAACTGGTAAAATCAAAATCAACTCGATCAATCGATATACCAATGTAAAAGTCAAATTTTTTTTTGTTTCAATCAGCTTTTTAGCAAAACTTCCCAAACCTTTGATTCCAAAAAATTGATTATCGCATCGCATATCATAAATGTAATTAACAAGTTGATCCCCAAGTATCATGCGATCAGTCACTGAGAAATATTCTGGATAAAGCTTAGCAAGACGGAGTAACTTATTTTTGTCAAATTTAGAGAACGAATCACTTGGATCAAGGCATAATATGCATAAAAGTAACTCTGTGCTTGCTTCTGAAAAACGATTGTTCATCTCTTGAACAATTGAATCAACAGCCTACATTGTAATAATGAAAAATCAACAAAAAAAGATAAATTCTTGGATAGGAATAATGAAAAAAGATTTATAGAGATTATACTTATACCTGACAAAAAATCTCAACACGATAATGATGAAAATTAGTAATAATTTGTCCATTGCGCCTGCTACGACCGTGGGATCTCATGTTGTCTTCCATATTAATTATTGGATTATGTTCTTCTTACAAAAAATATTGACTTCCTTCAAAAAATTCTCCCATTCCGCCTCCCTAAAATCTTGTAGTAGAGCTTTCATTATCCTAATCAATTTCACAGCATGTACAATGTTTTGATCTTTTTGTTGTAAGGCAAGTGATAAATCATTTGTGATTCCCAATAAATATTTCATCAAATGCATCACAAATACAAATTCATAATTCTCCATCTTATCAATCAAACTTATAGCTATACCGCTATTATCATCAGAAGCACCATCATCATGCACATTTTCAAGCACTTGTAATACGGAAGTCCACATAGACATAAGACGGATTATAGTTATATAATGTGACCCCCAACGAGTAACTTTTGGCCATCTTAAACTCGTTTCTTGATTTTTTTTTCTTTACCACTAACTATCTCTCCATTTTCCAAACATTCTATGATTCTATCATGTTTAAGCTGTCTAAGTTTATCTTTCCTTTTACTTGATGCTCCAGTCACATTCACAATCATAGTAACATATTGGAAAAAATCACTCACAATATGGTTGCTCTTGGCAACAGCAACAACAACTAATTGGAGTTAATGAGAAAAACAATAGATATACCTTGCATATGGATTTTCTTTTAAAATAAGAGTCTTCAATCCATTGAACTCGCCTATCATATTTGAAGCCCCATCATATCCTTGACCTCTCAAACTCGATAATGACAATGTATGTTTTGCAAATAATTCATCAATAGCATTCTTCAAAGAAATAGATGAAGTGTCAGGAACATGTACCACACCAAGAAACCTTTCAATCACATCTTCATGGTTGTTTACATATCAACAACTCTCATTTGCTCCTTCATTGAATCATCTCAAGACTTATCAACCATAATAGAAAAGATGTTATCCCCAATATCATTGATGATGGCAGGTGTAGTTTCCACAGCACAAGCATTTGCTAGTTCTTTTTGAATTTTTGGAGAAGTCATTTGATTGTTTCCAGGAGCATTCTCATTAACTACCTTGCCTACCTTTTCATTTCGTAGGGTGTATCATTCAAAAAATTCAAAGAAATTTCCCTTATTTGATGAAGTCGATGACTCATCATGTCCACAAAAAGGCAAACCTTGCTTCAAAAGAAGGCGTATGACATCCAAAGTCGCCGTTAAACGGGTGCGATAAGCAACCTCCATCTCTTGCCCATGTGCTAGTAGTATATATGACACACTCTGCCTTTGATTTTGAAAACCTTGAAGTCGTATTCTAGCATCATTATGAGCATTATTCGAAGCACCAACATGTTCTTGAAATTTTTCCATTGCCTTTTTTCAGTTGCTAAACCCTTTTTTTATAAAAGCATCTACCCTGTTTGAATTGCCGAATAGATAACAACAAAAGCAAAAGGCCGCATCCTTTGAAATGCTATACTCCAACCACTCAAAATTTTAAACCAAGTGGGCCGAAAGCTTCTCTTCACATTAGAAAAGTTTTTTTTGGGATAATTATGGGCAATTGGTTGACATGGACCTCTAGTCAAATACTCTCTTCGAACTTGATCTCTAATCACAATATTAAAGTCTTCAATTGATTTACGTAACCCCAGATCACTAACAATATCGTTCGGATTGAACTCCACACGTGAATTATGTGACGCCCCCAAATCTGGGCCCACACAGCCCAAACTTGAGTCGTCAAAAGACTACAACAAAATTATTACAACAAAGCACAACGTACAACAATACAATGTATAATAATACACAACTAAGTCTTCACTATTATTGCCACACTATTTTACAAAACATGAAGACTATGATAACTATTCCTCGGACCCTCACTCCATTCCCCGGCTAGACCCTGTTATGTTTTCATCTCCTGTTGAAAAACAATGGAACAAAAGAAAGGGTGAGCTCAAATAGCCAGTAAGAAATATCATGACTAAGATAATGACGAATAAATTATCATTAGCCTTCAACAGTTGAGTTCTTGATAGAATACAATAGAATACAAGGTTTATATCAAAAACTGCAGTTAAATTCTTAAACAATGTTCAGATCAATAATAGCAGCGGAATGAGCAATCTATTAGAAGAATAATGCAGATTATAATGTCCACTCGCTTCTCTTTTTCGTAAAAACATCATCAACTTTTATCATCTGAAATACCATTAGTCATGATAATAAAAATTCACAGTTCCTGATCATAATCATGCAAATCAACAGTTCATCTTTGCACTTCGGGCCAAAGATATTTAATATAGCACCAGCGGTCATGATTATACCAGATTCAGCCTTTGGTGATAATCATACCGAACAACAGTTCATCTATGCACTACGGGCCAAAGAGAACGTTCACCACGTGCCATAAAAGACACCGAACAGATGTATCGCCTTTAACCTATTATATCGCCTTTAACCTATCATCTGTTCAACAAATATATCACATCTGTGCCCCCGGCCACAGATATTCACAACAGCTTGATTTTTGGATGATTAGAATGATATAAATGATGAACAGAAGAAATAGGATAACAATAAGTATCGGAAGTTTACTTTGTACAGATTCAAATAATGTCCAAATTGTCAACATGATGTGAAGTGAAATTTAAAAATGATATTCAAGATCCACAGTTCATAATAACGGTTACAATTCAATAGAAAGGTTCACGTAAATAGGAAAGTTCAGTTGAAATAATGAAGTTCAACTATTATGGAACATATAATATTTTCAGGAATTATAGAAGCAATAGTTCCATAATAAATTTCGATTTAGGAGTATGAAAGAAAATAATATCCCTTACCGTAGCAGGTTTGATTAACAAAAGGTGAAGGAAATTAATACAAAGGGTTATTCACCAACAGGCGGCAATCCGCTCCGTAAGGTTATTCCCACAATTTAATAGAATTTGAGTACAAAGAGTTATTCACCAAACAGGCGGCAATCCGCTCCGTAAGGTTATTCTCAGAGATTAATAATGAATGAATACGAAAGGTTATTCATCAACAGGCGGCAATCCGCTCCGTAAGGTTATTCCCACAATTTAATACATGAAAATAAAAGGCACGTCTTATGAGTAAGGAAGAAACAATATTATTATCGAGAATCAAATAATGATAATCCCTTACCATAGTACGTTTGAATAATGGAAGATGAAAAAGATGGTATCCCTTACCTCAACACGTGACTGGATATTGATTTAAATGAGGTTGATTAACTTGAACAGTACACGTATACTTATAGATCTTCACAAATACTCAAGATGACTTAAGCACACTTAGAGAGAACTTTCACAAGAAGTATTTAGAGAGAGAAAGAAAGAACAAGTAAGGAAGTTTATGAAAAATCCTTAAGTTAAGGCTTCTATTTATAGCCAAAAATCTTATCATTCATTTAATCTAAACCATTTATTTAAAGATCATCTTTTAATCTACACCATCCATTTCAAATATTATATTATCTTTAATCTACACCATTCATTTCATATCACCTAATAATCACCTAACTTTATATTATAAACAAATCAATTTAATTATTCAACAATAATTCACACTTTAATCTGCACCATTCATTTCATATCACCTAATAATCACCTAACTTTATATTATAAACAAATCAATTCAATTATTCAACAATAATTCACACTTTAATCTACACCATTCATTTCATATCACCTAATAATCACCTAACTTTATATTATAAACAAATAACTTTATCAATTCAATTATTATGACTAATTGTTATAAATACAGTATAGTTAGCTCTTAAATATCAAGTCAATAAATTAATGAAATACAACTGTTTAAATAACATCATAATAGAGATAACAATAATGTAAAATAAAGCATACGTTACTGTGTAATGACAATTATTGATTCAATAATGTGAATTACTGTGCATATGTTACTGTGACAATTATTAGGTTCAATAATTTTAAAAACAGTGCAACAACAATTATTGACTCAATGATATAAAATACAGTGTAATGACAATTATTAAATCAATAATGCAAAATACTGTGTAACAACAATTATTGAATTGATAATATAAAATATTATGCAGTGACAATTATCGATGAAATGATGCGTAACAGTTACGGTGTCAATTATCAGACCAATAATATGAGACACTATGCAATACCGTGTGTTACTGTAGAGTACCGAGTGCTACAGAAAATACCAATAACTACCGTATGCTACTATTCTTTTATCACCGGTATTTTAACAGTTCCGTTGACTATTTTTATTTAAAAATGTTATTTCTGTCGTTTTCTATATCCAACAAATATTCCGTTGTGGGGTCCACAAATAATTTGTTATTTCGGCGCCGTCGTACGACACGAATATTCCCCGACCAAACGAATATTCCCCGACAAAGCGAATATTGTCCGACAAAATAAAATTTGCACATAACATCCTTAACTTTTAACTTTATCGATTTAACCACTTACTGTTTCAAAAAAAAAATATATATGAAGAAAAATTAAATTTTGTATTTCATAAAATTCGGGGTCTTACAAATTATTTATACCACCACTTGTCTCGGAACTTGGTAATTGACTATTAGAAGAATTAACAGTTCTTGGTCGCTTAATCAAGTATTTATCCATAATCTAGAAAAAAATAAAAACATCAATTGCTACATGAAAATTATTGTAGTGTGAAAACATCAATTGTTGTGATTGTGAAGAGACGCATAATCATCAAAATCAAAAGCAAAAGCAAACTACGAACACAAAAGGTCTAGAACCCATAAAACACCACATCACAAAAACATCATTTAACCCAAAAAACACACAAAATCAAGTCAAAATATTATACGGTTATACCATTAATATACCATTTTTCAAATTTATATTCAAATTCATTTTGCCCAATTATAGCATTTTACAATAATTTCATCAATTTAAACATTTCATAATTTAATGGCATAACAATTAACTAACTCTAAATCTCTAATTTAATGGCAACATTAAGCAAAAAAATCCTTATTTGTTGTATCAATTTTAACTAATGGCAACAATAACCACAAATTCTTAATTTTTTAAAACCCTAAATCAAATATTTAATTAAATTGACAACTACAGTCTACAGAACAACTTACCCTTACCGGAGAGCGGCACGACAAAGGAGGGGAGAGCCGAAGGCCTGGAGAGGAGATCGACGCCAGTGAGGAGCTGCTGGCCTGGACTGCTTGGTTAGTGGTGACGACTCAAACTGGCGAGGCTGAGGCCCTTTTTTTGCTCGGCTGTTTGCAGTCTGCTGAAGAAGTGAAGCTGTTTAGCCCTTTTTAAAAAAAAAAAAACTTACTAAATGAAACGACGTCGTTTCATTTAATAAGTTTTAAAATATATAAAAAAAAATCAAATCGCTGCAACTCTGCAAAGATCGAAAGAGGGGTTGTAGACGATCATGGAGTATTGGATATCAATAGATCAGAGATGAGGGGTCAAGAAAGGAGACGTCTAGCCTAAGGGTCGGAGTTACCAGGGTCAGTTGACCCCCCTCCCCCCTCTTCCGCCTCTGATTACGATGTTAAAAATTATCTTCAACAAAATGACTCTTTTTATGAATTTCACTTTTGATAATTTTTGAATCAAGGATGTGTTTTCTTTCACATTTTTTTTATTTTACCAAAGCTAATAATTTTTTTATATAAAAAATATTACAAGTCAGTTCTAGGCATATTTCAATCACAAGAATTTTGGAAAACGTGACAAAGGGGAAATAATGTGTAGGGAGAACCTATAAAAACATTCCTTTAATATGATGGGTTAAATATTATATTTAATTTTATGTAATTAACAACTGAATAATTAAATTTTTTATTTTTTTAACATTGAATTCATTGAACTGTAATTTTTTAACAAAACGTTAGTAATTTCGTTATATTATGTTGACTTTAAACAATTATTCAACATAAGAGAGAGAAAGTTGACATGAAAAATATCAAGTTGACATGAAAAAATTGTAATTGACGTGTGACCACTTTTAAGTAGAAATAAAAGAATATTAAGGATAAAATAAAATAAAATTAGAAAAAAATTAGCAAAAAAACATGAAAAATATTATTATTTTTGTAATTAATAGAATATGGTTTTTCAGGTAATTAATAAAAAATATAATTATTTAAGAAATTATAAAAATTAAAAATATACTGAAATTTTAAAAAAATCAAAATGCTGAAATTGACTTTATATACATACATATTTATAAATAATATTTTCAAAATAAATTATTTATAAATATTTTTCGGCGAATCTTCAAAGTGGGTTTGTTCTTCAGATTATTAAGCGACGAATGGATCTGGGAACTGTAAAATCGATTTTTTCAAAAAAATTGTATTCTTTGCCTTTTGATTTCGCATCTGATGTGAGGTTGACATTTAACAATGCTATGCTTTAAAATCCAAAGACAGATGAAGGAACTTCAATGGCTGCTCTGCTTCTATCCCAACGTGGATTTGTTACGAGGGAGTTGTAGGAATGAGATTCCTACTCCAAAGAGACCCAAAAAGCCCAAAACTAATTTAATGGGTTCAATTTCGAAGAAGCCTGAGCGGATTGTTGAGCCGTTGAATCAGAATCAGTCAAGTGCTTCTAATCCCTTGAATTCAAATTTCCTATCAGTTCAATCACCTGTACCAACTCTTTCTCCAATGCGAGCTCAGCCCGTGAAGCCGAATGAGGCGATGAAAGTGGCTCCTACAGGGAAGCAACCAATGTTCTTTACTATCTGTAAATTGAACTACTTAAAGTAACATCCCCAATTTAAACCCTAATTTTTGAAAACCAGAATTAGAAATTAGGGCTTTATTTCTGAATTCTTCACACAGAAGTTTTGCTTGTTATGGATGCCATGACTGGCCAAGAAAAAGAAGAGAGAGAGGAAGGAGGAAGAAGAAGAAGGAATATGTCGCCGGAGAAAGAAAAAGCTCCGGTGATTACTGTTGTTTGTACTAACTATATATATATATATATATAGTTAGTATATATATATATATATATATACTAACTATGTTGTTTCGTCTTTAGTTCGCTTTTTAAAGTTCGCTTTTGAAAATTTTCCTATATATATATATATATATATATATATATATATGAACGTGGGATAATTCTCGACCCGTCAGCTATTTTTTACGGGTCAACTACTTATGTGTATATTTTCGTTTAATTTAATAATTTTTTTAATAATTTGTAAGAAAATAAAAGTTTAATGAATTAACTGTAAGAAGAAAAAAATTTAGTTAATCGTTTATAATTTAGCCTACAATACAATGATAAAACAAACATTTAACTCTTAATATGATCTTACATAATAAAAGGAGAACTCTTATTATTAGACTATTAGCTTTGGTCTAACTATTAAGTGGTTAATTGATTACAAATAATGTGACAATGTAATAACAATGTTAAAAAATATTTTATATTCAACAAGTCTTATTTGAGTATTCTTTCATTTAATTAATATAATTTTATTATCATATCATTACTATTAAATTAGATTTTAATAAATTCAAGAGTAAACATAAGAACAAATATATATTCTCAAGTTTGTAAATATTTAAATGAGATTCTTTTGTTAGAAAGAAAGGAAAAAACTTATGCTACGTTTGGATTGGAGGAGTGAAATTAGTGGGAAAATAAAATAGAGAATAGAATGGAATGATGAATGGAATAATTTATTCAATTCTTGATTAAAATAAGTCATTTCATACCATCTTCTAAAAAATAATATTTACAAATTTGAGATAAATGAAAATAATTCTAATAGAACAATCAAATACAAATTATTATTTTTATTTTATAAGAATGAGTCTTTTTATTTCGTCCTTCATTTCTACAATCCAAACGTGACATTAGATTTCACAAAGTTCTTTCTATATTAAAAAATAATAATAATAAGATAAAGTATCATATCCTGTGTAAGACCCCGAATTTTATGAAATATAAAAATTAATTTTTCTTCATATATATTTTTCCTGAAACAGTAAATGGTTAAATTAACGAAATTGAAAGTTAAGGATGTTATGTGTAAATTTTATTTTGTCGGACAATATTCGTTTTGTCGGGGAATATTCGTTTTGTCGGGGAATATTCGGGCCGTACGACGGCGCCGAAATAACTAATTATTGGTGGACCCCACAACGGAATATTTGTCGGATATAGAAAACGACAGAAGTAACATTTTTAAATAAAAATAGTCAACGGTGTTAACTGTTAAAATACCGGTGATAAAAATATAGTAGCATACGGTAATTTATGGTATTTTCTGTAGCACACGGTACTCTACAGTAGCACGCGGTATTGCACAGTGTCTCATACTATTGTTCTGATAATTGACACCGTAACTGTTACGCATCATTTCATCAATAATTGTCACTGCATAATATTTTATGTTATCAATTCAATAATTGTTGTTACACAGTATTTTGCATTATTGATTTAATAATTGTCATTACACTGTATTTTATATCATTGAGTCAATAATTGTTGTTGCACTGTTTTTAAAATTATTGAACCTAATAATTGTCACAGTTACAAATATACTGTAATTTATATTATTAAATTAATAATAATCTGTAACGTGTTTATTACATTATTGTTGTAGCATTATTTCATTTTATATGTTGGACCCACAGGAAAAATAAAAAATTTTATTTTTCAAAAGTTACTATTCACTCCCGGAATTTACTATTCATTCCCGGAAAAGTTATTATTCACTGACGGAAGTTACTGTTCATCTCGGGAAAGTTACTGTTCATCTGCCGACAAAAACAAAAGTTACTGTTCATTACTGTTCACTTTTTGAAAATTTTAAAGTTACTGTGCAAGTATTGAAAATTTTTAAAAACGTTTGCGCAGCCTCTGCTGAATTTTTTTTTTTTTAGTTCACCTACCATGCATAGTAACTTATTTTCTCCTATAAATAGATTGTTCAGCTGAATAGAAAAATCACACCTAAAACATAGAATTTTTCTATAAGAATTTTATGAGTTTTCTCTGAGAATAGTAAGCTTATTTTGAGTGTTTGAAAGCCAAAAGGAGTGCAGAAAATTTTCAAGTAAGTCTTTTATTAAAGAGTAGTAATTTTATAAATTCCTATTTTTCACGGTATTCACAAATCTTCCTTTAGAAGACTCTTCTTTGAGAAGATTCATTTTTAAAAGCTTTCTTTGGAAGATTTATTTTGGAATATTATTTTTAAAACTATTTTAAAGTTGGTATTTTATACTACAAAAATTATGTTAAATATATATAATTTTGATAGTTCATAATATATGAGTTATCATACACTTTGAAATTTACATGTTGTAATTACTAATTTTATTATAAATATATAGGTTGATCAATCTCATTTAAATCAATATCCAGTCACGTATTAAGGTAAGAAATGTCATTTTTTTTACACTCTTGAACTTGCTACGGTAAGGGATATTATTTTCTTTCATACTCCTGAATCGAAACTTATTATGGAACTATTGCTTCTATAATTCCTGAAAATATTATATGTTCCATAATAGTTGAACTTCATTATTTCAACTGAACCTTCCTATTTTCTGAATCTTTCTATTGAACTGTAACCGTTATTCTGAACTGAGAATCTTGAATAACATTTTTAAATTTCACTCCACATCATGTTGACAATTTGGACATTATTTGAATCTGCACAAAGTAAACTTCCGATACTTATTGTTTATCCTGTTTCTTCTGTTCATCAATTGTATCACTATTATTTGTACTAATCATCAAGAATCAAGCTGTTGTGAATATCTGTGGCCGGGGGCACAGATGTGATATATTTGTTGAACAGATGATAGGTTAAAGGCGATATATTAGGTTAAAGGCGATACATCTGTTCGGTGTCTTTTATGGCACGTGGTGAAAGTTCTCTTTGGCCCGTAGTGCATAGATGAACTGTTGTTTGGTATGATTATGACCAAAGGCTGAATCTGGTATAATCATGACCGTTGTTGTTATATTGAAAGTTCTCTTTGGCCCGTAGTGCATAGATGAACTGTTGTTTGGTATGATTATGACCAAAGGCTGAATCTGGTATAATCATGACCGCTGGTGCTATATTGAATGTTCTCTTTGGCCCGTAATGCATAGATGAACTGTTGATTTGCATGATTATGACCAGGAACTGTGAATTTGTATTATCTTGACTAATGGTATTTCAGATGATAAAAGTTGATGATGTTTTTACGAAAAAGAGAAGCGCGTGGACATTATAGTCTACATTATTCTTCTAATAGAACGCTCATTCCGCCGCTATTATTGATCTGAACATTGTTCAAGAATTTAACTGCAGTTTTTGATATACACCTTGTATTCTGTTGTATTCTATCAAGAACTCACCTGTTGAAGGCTAATGATAATTTATTCGTCATTATCTTAGTCATGATATTTCTTACTGGGCTATTTGAGCTCACCCTTTCTTTCCATTGTTTTTCAACAGGAGATGAAAACGTAACGGGGTTTAACCGGGGAATGGAGTGAGAGTCCGAGGGATAGCTATCGTAGTCTTCACGTGTTGTAAAATAGTGTGGCAATAATAGTGAAGACTTAGTTGTGTATTAATATACACTGTATTGTTGTACGCTGAGCTTTGTTGTAATAATTTTGTTGTAGTCTTTTGACGACTCAAGTTTGGGCTGTGTGGGCCTAGATTTGGGGGCGTCACATCCTGAATATTTCAAGCAATCCAAAAAGTATGGTTCATTTAAGTAGTTTATAAAAATACATTGCACTAAAGAATTACATTTCAAATAAATATTTGTTATACAAAAATCAATTGCAAGTATCTGTCATGCAAGTTGAACTCATATTTATAAAACTGTTCAAATAAAAGATCGCTTAAGCTGTCGGATGGAAAAAGTAAATCTAGAAGCAATCAACGTCCATTATCACACTACTATAATTTAAATTCCACCAGGACCAGAATAAATATGTTATGCTAAAATAAGTTCAGAATCCCAACTTATATATACCACTCCTGTGTATACACATGCATGCACTTCTAATATTACTAAATATCAAATTCTCTCTTCTTGTGCTGCCCTAATGGATCCTCCTGCTAAAGTGCCTAGATGGACTCCGAGCGGCAGCCCAACAAGAACCCTCCTAATGGAATTCGGGTCAGAAATGAAAGATCATGACCATGAATACGGGTCCGGGTCGGAGCCCGAGCCGGATAACATAGCTGCACTTGAAGGGGATCAATATGTTCCTTACAATAATTTTCCATTTAGTAGTGACCCCTCTGCTGCTAATACTAGTCCATCTCCACCTCCTCATATTAGCACTTTTGACGCGCCGTCGTTAAGGGTGCTTGAAGTGCCGAGAGGCGATGACAATTCCGGAATTTATATAACGTGGAAGGACTTGTGGGTGACGGTGCCGGGAAAGAAAGGAGAGCGCCGGCCGATTTTGGAGGGGCTGACCGGGTATGTGGAGCCGGGTCAATCGTTGGCTATTATGGGGCCTTCTGGCTGTGGCAAGTCTACCCTTCTCGATACATTAGCAGGTATGTATTCATTTGTGATTTAATTTTAGAATTTCAAGTTTAGTTTCATAAAATTAGAGATATGGTGTTATTTTATTGACGAGTGTATTGCCTTATCTTATCTACATGTAAAAGTGTTACTTTAGTAACGGTAACATAATAATAAAATTGTGGAATGTTGTGTTATTAATTTTATATTATCATCAATGAATAAAAAAAATTATGTGGACCAATTATTTTAGGAAAGTGGTATTTTTACAGAGTTTTTTGATATTTTACATATAAACTGTCGTTATAAATTTATAGTGACGGTCAAAACTCATAAATCTATAGCAACATTTTTCATGTGAAAATATACAAAAAAATATGTGAAAATATCAGTTTCCTTATTTTATTTTTCAAGTAAATGGACTCTTTTTATAAAATGATGGATTAAGTAATTATAATTAAAATTATGTCATATTATATTCTTGAGTAAATTTCTATTACATTTTGAGTGATTAATGGTACGGTACATTTGTTATATCCTTTTTATAAACTACTTTTTTTTAACCACTATTTCATGTTATTATGAAAAATAAAAAAGAAACGAGGAAGAACTTGATTCTATGTCTCAGTCTTGTTGTATTTTCATCGTTCTACAATTTGTTAGATGTAGTTTATAATTGTCAAGCTAATGGGATAAACTTGAAGGAAAAGCACAATCTTCGGTGGAGCCCGCTAATTCACTATTCTTCTATTGTTTATAGGTAAGCCAATGGGTGTACTGTGTACATAATATTCTACAAACAAGTAACACATAATTTAGTTTGACAAAGAAAATTATTGTAGCAATTACATAGAAATAAAGTATTGAACATATGTCGCTAGACTCGTTGTCACTTGAACTAACCTCTTAAAATTGGTCCACATATTTTTTCTCTCAAAACTTGTACCATTTGACTCATAAAATTCTCAAAACTTTTATATATGTACTTAGAAGTAATTAGGTTGCTAAAATATAGACAAGATTTTAAAAATGTTTGTATTGTTCTTTTATCTTAACATTTTTTTTTTTTTTACTATAGTAGACTCATTTAAACGCCCATACATTCACCTTGTTATTGACAAGGTGGAATCCCTCGACCTCATAGATACCATGGGTTGATCATTTATCATTTTGTTTGAGTTTTAATTCTAAATAATACTAATCACATAATTCCTCGACTTATTTTCACACAAATAACTTTGATCTATTGTCAAATACTGCAGGTAGGTTAGGTTCAAACACAAGGCAAACCGGAGATATCCTAATCAATGGCCGCAAACAAACATTAGCCTTTGGAACTTCAGTAAGTTAAACAAAAATACCCTCCAATTCTTCATTTACTAAAAATAGGTACATTCTCTACAAAAATCATTTAACAATACCAAAATTAATGAACAATGTAGGCTTATGTGACGCAAGATGATACTCTTATGACTACACTCACCGTACTAGAAGTCGTATACTACTCAGCTCAGCTTCAACTTCCTGATTCCATGTCAAGAGCCGAGAAAAAAGAAAGAGCCGAAACGACAATAAGAGACATGGGCTTACAAGATGCCATGAACACAAGAATTGGTGGCTGGACTGTGAAAGGCATTAGCGGTGGCCAAAAGAGAAGAGTTAGCATTTGCATTGAAATCTTGACGCGTCCTAAACTTCTTTTCCTTGATGAGCCTACAAGTGGTTTGGATAGTGCAGCATCGTATCATGTTATGCATCGTATCATAAAACTTGCTCAACAAGACAGAAGGACTGTTATAGCTTCCATTCATCAACCAAGTGGTGAAGTTTTTGAGCTTTTTCATAATTTGTGCCTTTTATCCTCAGGTAGACAAGTTTATTTCGGTCTCACTTCAGGAGCAAATGAGGTAATGTAGTGTAAAATATCTATATTCACTTAAGGTTGTTGATAATGCTTGAGCAATAAGTGTCGCTAAAACAAGTGTAAAAGTGATGCTAACTATATATTTGCTCTAGCTGCTAGCATAAATATTGCTTTGCCAACATAAATATTTTTGACAACATAAATATTGCTCTGCCAACATAAATATTTTTGACAACATAAATATTGCTCTAACAAATATTGCATTGGCATTATCAACAACCTTAATTAAAGGGGGAACTTGATTTAGATGTTAATTTGATGCCTCAAAAGTGGGAGTGTTTGATAATCTGAATTTCTTGATGTTTATGCAGTTTTTCGCATCCAATGGCTTCCCATGTCCAGCTATGAGGAATCCCTCTGATCACTTCCTTAGAACTGTTAACAAAGATTTTGATGTTGTAAGGAATAATTTCTTGTTATTAATTAGGTAGTAAATAATTATACAGTGGGACTTTTATACCATGTAAATATGTTAACAAGTTGTGCTGCCCCAATCATGTCCATAATTTATATATCTTTGATTTAGAATAGATTTATTTACCACATTATACACATTCCTGGACGTTATTAAAATATTATACCATATCAGGAATGAAGATGTAGTGTAACAGTCTCACTAATAGTTTAGTGTTACTAGCTAAGAACTAGGAAGTATTCTTCAATATTTCATATGTATACCTGTTATCACATCAACAGATATTTATTCGAACTTTGAGAATTTATACATTGATTAGGATGTCGGGCAAGGACATGGCGCAGGAAACACAAGTGCTGCAGAAGCCATTAACATTCTTGTGAGGGCATATAAATCATCAGAGTTAAGCCAACAAGTTCTACAAAGAGTGCTACAGATATGTCAAAAGGTACAAAAACAATTCACTAAGATTAGATATTATGTTTAACAAATAGAGGTCTAATTCAAATGATTAGAATCTTAACAAATGTTTAACCTTAATTAAAGCTCTTTTTCTCTTTTACAGAATGAAGCAACATTGACTAGTAAAGGAAGCCAAGCAAGCTTCTTTACTCAATGTCATGTTCTTACAAGAAGATCCTTCATCAACATGTATCGTGATCTTGGTTATTACTGGCTTCGGTTGGTAATTTATGTAGCGTTATGCTTGTGTGTAGGTACCATATTCCATGACATTGGCCACAGTTATGGATCAATTCAGGTGATTTTTTTGAAAAATATATAAAACCCAGTCAATGTATTTTCAAAGTAATCCAAACAAAATTTATTATAGTTACCTCTTTAATTTTGAATTTACAGGCTAGAGGTTCAATGCTCATGTTTGTTGCGGCATTCTTGACTTTTATGGCCATTGGTGGGTTCCCTTCTTTCGTAGAGGATATGAAGGTATGTACTTCATTAATTATTATCTAATTAATAGCCTCATGTCATGAGTGTCAATTTTTTTGTCTCAAATGGTGGGGTAGTGAACAAGACAAATGTTTTTTATGGCATAGTCAATCATATAAGATGTATTTAACGTCACACATCATTTGAGACATAAGAAAATAAATTTGAGCCACTAACCATACCCTAACTAGTAACTTACTAGAGAACTTTAAATTACAATTCCTGATTCTTATTCCTAATTTAACTAGATTTTTGCGCGAGAAAGATTGAACGGACACTATGGTGTAGCTGCATTTGTAGTGGGAAACACACTTTCTTCCATGCCTTACTTGTTACTTATTGGTCTCATACCCGGAGTAATTTCTTATTACCTCGTCGGCCTTCAAAAGGAGATTGGTCATTTTATATACTACGCAACGCTAATCTTCGCCTGCATGATGTTAGTCGAAAGCCTAATGATGATGGTGGCAAGTATCGTGCCAGATTTTCTCATGGGGATCATAACAGGTGCAGGAATTCAAGGCATAATGATGTTAAACGGGGGCTTTTTTCGTTTACCTGATGATCTCCCTAAGCCATTTTGGAAATACCCAATGTACTACATTTCATTCCACAAGTATGCATTTCAAGGATTTTACAAGAATGAGTATATTGGACTAACATTTCCTAATGAAAAAGCTGGAGGGCCTCCTACAATTACTGGTCATGAGATTTTGAAAGATATTTGGCAAGTTGAAACGAGTTATTCAAAGTGGGTTGATTTATTGGTTTTGTTATCCATGGTGGTAATATATCGACTTATGTTCTTGATAATTATAAAGGGTTTAGAGAAAGGGAAGCCGATGATTAGAGCCCTTATGAGTCGCGTTTCGCTTAAGCAAGCGACGCATGCAGAGGAGCAAGACTGTAGTGTAACGAGTGCGAGGGTTTTTTCAGTTTTAGAGTGTCAATGTTATAGAGTGGATATAACATTTCGTGATTAGATTATAAAATAGACAGTATTATGAATTTTCTCAATTAATGGGAGATGAAATAAAAAGATGTAGAAAGTGAAGAGTTTGAAGAATGTGGGTTGGGTTTTAATGGTTTTTTTTTATAGTTATTGCAGTGATTTAGTTAGATAAATGGTACGTTGTATCAAATATCGGAGATTTTCTATAGGTTGGCTGGAATAGACACAACATTTCATGTATTTTGGATATACTAATGTTCTATATATGTCGTCCGTTTTGTAATATAATCTGTCTAGCTTTTGGGACTTTAGATTCCCATCTGTAATGAAAAAATAATAATGTCATTTGCTATTTAAATATTTTTTGTTTTTTCTGATGAAGCTCTATTATTTACAATAATTACTTGCATTTCTTTTGAACTCAAGAACGTGACAACTCATTATTCATAAAGACTACCTAAATGAGATATACACCGGAAAGAATTGAAAAGCTCGCGCACTGAGTGCGTATATATAAGTTATTAACACACATTTAAAAAATGACAAAAAAATTAAGTCATTAGGTCATTAAAAGCTTAGATTACTAGATTTTGAGTTCAATCGCTTCTAATATCTTAAATAAGTTGAGACAAAGGTAAAAAAGAAAAAAATAAGTCCTTTCTCTTGTAATATCCTAACATAAATAAGATGAGACGAAGATAGAACCAAAAAAAAAAGAATTTTAAGGAAGCGTTTATATTTAGAACTTGCAATGAGACTTCGCTGTCGGACTTGAGACTTTATATTTTGAATGTTCTGAGCAAATCTCTCCCTCTTGCAAACTCATTTTTGACTATTAAGCCACTTCACAATTTATAATTAGGATAGCAAAACTTTATTTGTTGATGTGGGATCAACCTGTATTTTAAACATATGTTGTGGGGTCAACTTGGAATTTTCAACAACTTGGTAAATCAGAACAAATAATATTCTGTTTTGATATGCTGTAACAATTGTGATCATGGATCAATGTATTCATTATTATTAGTATATTATTTCTACAACCATATAATAGATCATGATCCGCCTAATCCACAAATGCAAATAAAAAAAAAAAATTTATTTATTTATTTATTTTACATTAACCATGAAAAAATGATTTTAAAAGATTTTGCGTAAGTATGGTTCCAATAAGCCCCAACTAATGTTGGGAGCTAGCCCAGACTTGGATTTTACTGATAATGGGTTATTAATAAAAATTAACCATTCTTCAAAAATATAAAAAATGGAATGATAAGAAATTAATTTGTTTTATTAATTTATAAATAAAAATATATCTCTCATTTTAAAAACAGATAAAAAATAACTAGCACTTTTTAATTATTTTTTCAAAAAATATATAAATACAGTAAAAGATAAGTCCTTCCTCGACATGACAGTGTTTTCCCGAGGTCCCATCACGCAAAAGATATTATTACTTCATATGTAGTAGGAGTGTTTAACCGGTACGAACCGTATCGAACTAGATCAGAATTGAACTGAACCGGTACTGAATCGATACAGAAATTATACAAATTTAGTACTGATATCGGTACCGGTTAGCCGGTTCGATACCAGTTCTTACCGAAATATACTGATTATTATTAATATTTTTATTAATAAATAATTAATAATAATACTAAATTAAAAAAATAAAAAATCGGTATAACTGATACGATACGGCTAATATCGATCCCCCAAAACTCTGAACCAGTTGGTACCGATATACAGAATTGGTACCGGACCGGTCTTTTTTTACCTAACCAGTCGGTTTGAACTGGTCCAATATACCCTATATATCGAAAAAATCAAAAAAAATAGTCACCCCTATCCATATGTATATATTAATACTAATATATAACAACGCAAGAGGCGATCCCAAATTCAATTATTCTGAGTCAATTTTGTTATAATAACGTAAGAAGCGATCCCAAATTCAATTATTCATAAGTCAACTTTGTTGGTCACGAGTCAATTAATCGAATTTGGCTTAACCCAATATGGATAAGGTCGAATGGTCGTTCTTTTCCAAACTCTTCAATACTAATATATAATAACGTAAGAGACAATCTCAAATTCAATTAGTCCGAGTCAATTTTGTTATAATAACATAAAAAACGATCATAAATTAAATTATTTCGAGTTAACTTCGTTGGTCACGAGTTAATTAACCGAGTTTGGCTTAACTTAATTTGAATAAGATTGAAAAGTCATTCCCAAACTTTTTCTCTCCAAATAAATTAGATATTTATGAATCAATAAAATTATATTTATATTAAATAATAATATACATTCGTCAATTTAGGATCCAATTCGAGATTTTATATAGCATGTATGTATAATATTATAATATATATATATATATATATATATATATATATAGAGAGAGAGAGAGAGAGAGAGAGAGAGAGAGAGAGTATTTACAATAATTTTATTTTAAACATTTTAATAAAATCAGAACATCTAAATAAATAAATAGTTTAATTTATAATTAAAACACTAAATTGTACTATATAAAAATAATAAACACATGATGATTATTATTTAAATAAAATAAATAAATAATACTTATAAAATAAATTAAAATATTTATAAAAAAAAATCTTTTACACTAACACAAATCTTACACAATAAAATTAGAACATCTAAATAAATAAATAAATAAATTTATAATAAAAATACTAAATTATACCATAAAAAACTAATAACAATACATGATAATTAATATTTAAATAAAATAAAATAATAATATTTATAAAATAAATTAAAATATTTAAAAAAAAAATATTTCACACTCCCAAGGGCTATCAAACTTGTGTATATAAAAAGGAAAAGTTGCCCCAATAGTTTCTTAGCAAGTTGTATTTTGTTGTGTTTGTTTAGGAGGAGAGAGGAGAGATGGAGGAAGAAGAACATGAGGTGTACGGCGGAGAAATACCAGACGAAGCTGAAATGGAAGGAGACCTCGACCCTCACAACTCCACCGACGTCGATATGTCAGCTGCCGCTGATGACGACGCCGTTAAGGTCTTTCCTTTTATTCTCTTTCTTTCTTTCTTTCTTTCTTTCTATGTATATATTTTATGCGATTAAAAAAACCTAATTGGTGATTCTATTTGTGATATCCCTAATTCGGTATGATCTGATGAATGTGTTTGTTTGTGTTGCAGGAATTGGATGAGATGAAAAAACGATTGAAAGAGATGGAAGAGGAAGCTGCTGCTCTCCGAGAAATGCAGGCCAAGGTTGAGAAAGAAATGGGTGCTGTTCAAGGTTTAATTTTTATTCTTTTTAATAATTTAAGCTTGAAGAAGTGCTAATTATAAAGACTGTTAATTTGAAAAGGAGTTGATTTGATGTGGATTTTGTCTAGCGAGTTATTATGAAGAGGTATTGCTAATTCCTGATAAGTAATGAGTTCTTTTAAGGGTTTCATTTCTTAAATTTTAGCTATATATCAAAATGCATCTATGATTTGATGGATTTGTAATAAATTGTTAATTAGCTTCAGTAATTGTTAGAAGTGGCAACTGTTTTGAAAAGGATACGATTTTGAGTAGATTGCATATTGTGGTACTTATGCCATATTGTGGTACTTATGCTCCATTTGGAACAAGAAGGGAAATGAAAAAGGGGCAGGAGGTTTTTCAGAGGGGAAAGGAACATCCTTTACCTTAGATTGTATGGTACAATTACAAGAGAAGGGGGGGAATGCCAGGGATAAATTTAGAACTTTATATATTTATTTATTATTATCCCCATGAACATCACTTTCTTATAAATGATAATAAGATATGACATGAGGTATTATGCCATTGTCTCGAAACTCCTCAAACACTAGTTTTTCCTCCCCCTCCCCCACACAAAAAAAAATCTTGGGAGGAAAGAGTTTTGTCGTCCCCAAAGTGGAGGATATTCTTCCGCCTTAATTTCCCCACCATTTCTTCTCCACAAAAACAAGGGGAATCTCCCTCTAATCCCTCTACATTGCCTTCCTGTAAAACACAATGTTGGTACTGTTTAAGATTTATTTTTTTTGTAAAGATGTTACTTTTTTGTGATATAAAAATTTAATTAGAAGTTTGATGGCGCTTTCTTGTTTGCTAAGTTTTTTATGGTTTAAAGTAAGTTTCTTTGAACTAATTTATTTTACTTTTTTTGAATTGCTTTCCATTTGTTCTCTACTCCATTGGAATTTACTGATTTTTTTTTTTATGGCAGACCCTGCTAATGCTGCTGCTACCCAGGCAAGCAGGGAGGAAGTGGATTCACGATCAATATTTGTTGGCAACGTAAGAATCAATATAATTTTTCAATTTATGCTTCACCTTTGTGGTGGTGCTGTACTTATTTTGGATGTTGACAGACAATATATGTTGTTTTCATTTTCCTTTAACTAGGAAATATTTTGTAATTCCATGTTTGGAATATTATGTTAGAAAGTAAAAGAAAAAAGAAGAAGAAGAAAAAAGAACAAAGAAAAATTAGTAAGAAGATAAAAGAAAAGAAAAAGAAAAAGAAAGAAAGAAGAGAAAGAAAATTTAATGAGGGGGAGAAACTGTAATGTCACCTGCGAAAGTGCAAAAAAAAAAAAGGAAGAAAAAAAAGAGATTGAAAGTGACTTATGAAAATATTGAGAAAATAAGAGAGGAAAAACACAAGAAAAGGAGGAGAAAGTGACGAGCGGATACATGATGAAAAGAAAGCTTTGAAATCATTCTCTTTGAATTGATCTGGGAAATATAATTTTTTCTTAAGTGGCAAACCTCATACCAGCAGAGGCTGAAATGATAGAGTAGGTGAATTAAGGTTCTTCAAGCTCTGTACCCGCAAGGCTGCCTAATAGTACGCAGCAGGCTCGAAGACCCCTGGTTTTGGAAGGCACATGAGTCCGAACGCTATGTTGAATTAATTACACTAGAAGACCATCATAGATTATTCAAGGGCAATGGCAAATCATTGCAATGCAATAGTTGCCAAGCCTGCTTGCTGCTCGTGGAGGTTGGCTCGTGCATGAATTATTCATAGTTATTGAGCCAGATATGGTGAGGACTTCTAAACTTCTTGTATGTGGCCTAAATTTTTTCTTCGTCTAGTGTTTCCAAAGTCAATATTACCATGAAGTATTGATTACCAGTTTTGGTAATAGTTACTTTCTCCAAGTGTTGGGCCATGCATTATTTGAATGATCCTGAAGTATGTACTATTTTTGTTCTTTCACTTGAATATATATTTTTTTCAAAAAAGCCTCGTATTTGTAGATTTTGCTTATCCTTGTATTGTCCAACTCTTGTTCTGATTTCAGAGAGTTCTGTGAAGCCATTTGATGCTATCAAAGTCCTTTATTGAAACTATGAAAGAGTTCAACCTGCTACGAGACATTGCTTTACAAGCTTTTATTCCTTATATATCTAGATAACCATTTAATCAAACTAGCATTCAGTTTGCAAGTTTTGATAAATGGATGCTTATGATGTTAATGTGGTGACCTATTTGACATGATTTCTTTCTTTGATTGATATATAGTTATTATTGCCATCATGATTATCATCAAAACCAAAAAAAAATTATATCAATGGAATCTTTGCAATATTGTCACTATTATTACATATTATTAGTATATGATTGTTAGCACCCTCTTTTTCTTCTTACTCTTCCAAGTTCCATCCACAATGAGTGTTGGATTTTCTTCTTGTACGTCTTCTACCCGTTGCCCATTTTTGTCCATCTCCTATCTTCCATGTTAGTTTATAACTTGTAGGTTATATATCACTATATATTAGTTATCTTGGACAACGTCAGGATTTTGTGCCCATAAGTGGTGCATTCAATATTTCTAGACATCTTGAGTTTTATTTTATTTTTTCCATTTCCTAAAAAAAAAAAGAGTTAATTTTTATCTAGTGTTCTTTTAATAGTCACCTACTATTTGTTCATTTGTGCCTTGGATTTTGGATATCAAGTGGGTTTTATTGTCTGTTTTCAATATTATAGAATATAGTATTTTATCTCAAGTTGTTGATGGTTTAATGTTGTCTTATGGGGTTCATCCATGTCTGCATTGTAGCACGCATTAATTTTGATATCATCTTTAAACCATTTAAAGTACTCTTGCCATATCTCAATTAATTAAAATTCACCAGGACATTCATTTTAACATGTGATGTATGAAATTGACTAAGAAATGGCACATTGACACAAGACAATAAACTGAAACCTTAATAATTTGGATGTCAATTATAACTAGGTCGAATGAGTTCATATGCAAGCAATTTTCTAACATTTGTTGTCGACTCTAGTCAACTGTCAGTAGGGATGGCTTATTGTGTTGTCACATGTGACCTTGATTTATTTGGGTTGACACTAGCTAAAAAAGGGAAGCACATTTAGATTGCTAGAAGAATATTCATGCTTGGAGAGATTTTTTGCTAGGTTTCTTTGGAAATGTCGGTTGACAAGGCCCCTCATTTAGTTCTATTCAATAGCTAATGATGACAATTTTTGGGAAAACTGGAGAATTGTAATTCCGATTTTAAGTTTCATCATAACTGGTGGGAGTATTGTGGTGTAACGTTGATGCTCATCTTGTATTCACAATGTTTTCTTATAAATTATAATAATGGAGAATCTCAGTATTATTTAACCCCAATTGTTAGGAGCATTTGCTAGTTAATACAATAAAGTTCTAAAACTGAGGTCCACTGGGGGTGCTATAAGAAATAAGCCATATAATTTAAAGATGATCAGTTCATTTTTAGATTCTGAATGCTCTTTACTCGCTGAATCTCATTTTTCAATATTAAAAAATGAAAGGAAAATTTTCAACCTTAGTTGCTGTTTACTGTGAGTTTGTTGCTTCTCCCTAATTAGCATGTGATGAATAAACGGCCGATTTTGCAAACATTTAGCAACTGGCTTGCTTTGTTTTTTTAAACATTGTTTACCTTCAGGTTGATTATGCATGCACTCCTGAAGAAGTTCAGCAGCATTTCCAATCATGTGGTACTGTGAACAGGGTGACTATTCTGACTGATAAGTTTGGACAGCCTAAGGGTTTTGCTTATGTTGAATTTGTTGAAGTAGAAGCTGTTCAAGAGGCCCTTTCCCTGACAGAATCTGAACTACATGGACGTCAGTTGAAGGTAACTAGTATTCTTCTGTTAAACTCCTGTACCCCAGTGCTGCCATCTAACGATTCTAATACGAACTTGAACTGTGATTTGAATGACATTTCCATTTCGTTTCATTTGGGGTTTAACCGTGCGAGTCCACTGGGAACTACGGTTTAAGCCTTGAGTTTTGGCTGCAATATAAGAGACTTTTTTAAAGTGAAATTGTGACATTTTAAAATTTAATATTGACATGATTTATTTTTAGTTTTGAAATTAATAAATCTCATAATTAAAAATACTTTTTAGATATTTTCTAATATTTATAATTGTATCGACAAAAATGAAAAATTAAATTTGGAAATCTTTTCTTGACTTTTAAAAAGTCGATAGTAATTTAATATTTGAAACTGAGGGACTATATGACTTTTATTATATTGTGATTCCAAGCTACTTGCTCGTTAATTGTTTAATAATGTCGACTCTTTCAGGTAATGGCTAAAAGAACAAATGTTCCTGGTATGAAGCAGTACCGTCCTGGGCGTTTTAACCCTTATATGGGTTACAGAGGTAGAAGGCCTTATGTACCACCATATTTCTACTCCCCGTATGGATATGGGTGAGTTTCGTTTTTCTGTCATCCGCTTCAATCCTAAGGTTTCATTTCCAAGTTGGATAATAGATCCATCTCTAACCTTTTACTTTTACAGGAAGGTTCCGAGGTTCAGGAGGCCAACGCGCTACATGCCTTATTACTGAAAGAGTGGACGTATTCAAGACTGGCATTAGTATCTTATGAATGGGTACATGAGGAAATCCCTATACTATTATATGATCACTTTAGAAGATTATTTGGAGATATTTATATTCTATCTGCATTATGACCATCATCGCAGTTAAAACATTTTCAACAGCCTCCTGCTGACAGTGTAGACATTTTGTAATAATTGTGCTTTGATATGCTGCTGGAGTATTTAGCTAGCTAGTTGAAGTGTTCTCACTAATGAATTGTTGTTGGTAAATTTCAGCCTTTGTTTTTTAAATGTAACAAATTTCGTTTAGATTTATATTTTCATCTGACGGATCTTGGAACATCGGAAGGAGGGAGTAAGATTTCATAAATCATGACTTGCTAAAAAGCTTGCCTTCCAATGGAAATAATTCATAAAGATGTTCTAGATGCTTTTACGCAGGTTGCCAATAGAAACTTACTTTTCTAGGAGTCTTTTTATGCTAAATCATTCTAATGATTCTAGTGATTATTGTTAACCTCATATTAAAATTCGTAATCTCCATGTAAAAACAAAGGAAGGTGGACCTTTTTTTTCCTTGGACGTAGCGTCCAATTACCTACTGATAAGTGAGAACAAATTAGACCATCCATTTATGATTTGGTAAGAAGTCTTAATTGTAAAATTTATAAATATTAAAAATATAATCTTCTTTTATGTATCTTTCTAAAATATTATTCTCCGTGTTTAAAATTTTAAGATTAATATTTATATTTAAAAAATCAAATTTAAATTTAAATTTGAGATGAATTTATTTAGTTTATATTGATAAAATTATAAATATTATAAACTAGCTAAAAAATATTTTTAGTTATAAGATTTGTTATTTTAAAATTTTAAATATATCATATAAATTTAAAAATGTCTCGCATTAATTTTTAAAAAATTAATAGTGATTTTATAATTTGAAACGGAGTGGGTAAATTGTTAATTTAGTCATGTGATAATGATAATGAAATTATAATGATAAATTTAAGAATATTTTGTCATTCTATACTAAAGTGATGCTTAGGAAAAAATTATGCCCCAATAGCCTAAACATGCATTGAGGTGGTGTTGTACTAGACAACACTTCGATGCATATCTAGGCAATTCAAGTTGCTTTTTTCGGGCAACACAATTTTTTTATTATATTATTGTTATTATTTAAAAATGGATTTTCTTAATGTGTGTCCTTAGAACATATACTAAGTGCGAAAAATAATGTATAATATTATTTATTTATGTAGGTACACTAAATTTAATGTATAAAAAAATAATATACTAGTGAACCTCATGTATTGAATTCAGTGCAACTATATAAAAAATAATTTTTAGCGGGTCCCATCTCTTGTTTTTCACGCTTAGTGTGTGCCTTTAGGACACACATTAAGCGGACCAAATAGACTCTTTTTGTGAAATAAAGAAAGAAATTGAAGAAGTTTTGGCAACTCAATCATCTAACTTGATGAGCAGCCAGCAAACAGAGAATCATTGATCATCTGGTTCCGTTGCTACAACGATCTCTACACAATTATTGAATGAGTGGGCCTAGCATGAGGCTGAAACTTGAAAGAGAGAGAATTTTTTTGCACACGCTTGATTCCCATCTAGCACAAGATACAAAATAGATTTTTGGGTTCACTTGAAGGAAACAAACAGAAAGGTACATCCATTCTTTCCATAAAAATCTTGGTTGCAATTAGTTTGTTTCCACTTTCCGTAGAGGAGGAATGATTAACTCATTGAATCACAAATTTTAGCAAATCAATAGTATCGAGGGGTCTTGCCTGTCTTTCTGTGTTTACTTCAAAATTCTTATTGATCCTTGCTGATAGGACTAACAATAAAATGACACTTTTCTCATAGATGTTGAGTTCAACCTTTTTGCAAGAAACTAAAACAAAAGGAAAAGAAAGAGAAAACATGAGGAGAGGAGTACATAACCTGGAGAAAGAGGAAGGAATAAGATAAACCAAAAGATAATATACTCCATTAAAATACCATGCCAGATTTTGGGTTTATTCTGTCAAAAAATTCTGGCATCACTTTGTTCAAGCCAAGTGCAACACAAATACATATATTATAATCATCCAACGTAGTAGATAATTTAGGATCACTAAGGCCATTCCACTGTTCCTTGAACTTTCCAGTCTCTGCATTGACAGGTATGCAATGGGAAATGCCAACTTCTGAAATATCATGATCAACTTGTAGTTGAATATCCATTTGAATGCAACGCTTGGGTTTTCCAGCAAGTCACCATTGATAGTCCTGGGATGACCAGAGTAAGGTTCGGTGGATGGCCTCTCTCAATTTTATTACACACCATATATTGCCACTATTTAAAGTAAACAGGAGATTATAAAGTAACCTAAAGACTTAAAAGAGCGAGTTTGTAGATCTAATCCTTCTTCTTCTAAGCCTCTCGGCGACAATAAAGGCTAGCTCAAGAGATTGAGAAGCATTGAGCCTCGGGTCACAATGTGTGTGGTAGCGGGAGCTCAAGTCATCGTAAGTCACAGTTCGCGACCCACCAATGCATTCTGTCACATTCTGCCCCGTCATCTCCAGATGAATACCTCCAGTGTGGCTACCTTCTTGATCGTGCACATCAAAGAAAGCTCGCACCTCCGCCTGCCAATGTACACAATACTATGACCATACATCGTTTACACTAATTTCAGTTCTGGAATTAATTGACATAAAAGAAATGAAAATCCCAAGTCAGTCCAATTAATACTGTTCTTTGGAAAACAGGGGAAAAAATGAAGGGGTAATAAGGAAAAATATTCTTCAGTTCGTGTCAATTCCCTTTCTCTTCTTTTCTGATTTTCCCCCCCTACTCCTATCAAATTTTGAGAAATGTTGTTTCCAACATTGTTTAGACACGAGGGTAAATAGGAAGGATATCAGCATATCACTTCTCTACTACCTTTCCTTCACAAAACCCACAAATCCAAACACAATATTAGTGATGAAGAGAATGTACAAGAGATACCTCATTGTTCAGAATCACAAAAAAATATTAAGAATTTTTGTATCGAATCTGATTTGACTTTTGAACAACCTCAAGTAATTTTCTAATCAATGTGTTCTTACATATGCCACAGAACAAAATGTAAGGCTCAATTATTTAATGTCAATTAAAAGACTAGAGGACAATCCTTGGATCACTGCCTACATTATTCAACCGCTTCCATGATTGTGAATATGATTGATCAAGACGTCAATTATTCACCTACCGACATTATTGGTTGAAGATGCATTAATAAATATATGAATAGTCCACTGAAAGATTGATGTAAAAGGCTTTGGTCAGTTGGACCCTTTCTGAATGATTAACTATGTTTAAAACTCTTCTACCAACCAGCAACCACTAGTAGAAAATGTTTGATTGATTTTATAACCATTGAAAATCAAATTGAATAACCAAAGAACGCTTTGTTCTAATAAAAAAAAAACGAATTATTTTATTTCTCTTAATAATGAGTTATTTTTTCCTTGGTGTATTTCAGTATTTTTGGCAGACGAAGTCATTATACTATTTAACTTTATTACCAATACCATGCAACTCTTTGTGAAATCATTTCATTCATTGTAAAAACAGGGTTTTATCCTAATGCTAGATCTTCGAAATAGTTTTGTAGAACATGGTTTCTAAAGTCTTGATTTTAGAACAAGGGGGGCAGACTATCTAATAGGTCAAGAGAGAACTGGGCAAGAAAGTTGAAGCTGGAGTGATCATAAAAAGTTGGTCAGAGAAACTATACCAAGATTGCATCGAATGCCCGTGTTTTGAGTCCGCTTGGTGCCTTTATGGTGTTTCCATGCATTGGATCGCAGACCCATGTCACAATTTGTCCTGCTCCGCGCACCGCCCTGATCAAATGAGGCAGCTTGACTCTCATGTTCTCAGCTCCCATTCTTACGATTACAGTTATTCGACCAGCCTTGTTCTTAGGATTCAAAATTTCTACAAGTTTAACTAGCTCGTTTGGATCCATCTTCTGGCTCACCTGCAAAGCAAGTTTAATTTTTAGAACTTAGCACCCAAAAAAAAAGAAGTTGAATTTTTAGCCATCTGACTAGTAAGGAAGTTCATCCACGTCCACGACAGCACAAGTCAGTAAAACCACAAATATGAACAAAAAGGATATGTATCAACACTATATATATATATATATATATAAACACACACACACACAGAGCTAAAAGCTTCAATTGAGGAATTGATTTGTAAAAAAAAAATCCAGAAATAAAATGAAACATTTCACATGAATCATGAGCGCACCAGATAAACTTTCTGCAAATAAGCAATTAGGTTTGTAAGGTAAATATAAAAATTACAGCATCTGATAGCAAGCACAAGGAAAAAATTGTGTCCTGAATATGACATAAGATAAAGATTACCAAATAAAAATAAGAACTTCATCAAATACATCTAAGTACCAAAGGTGACGTAGAAAAGAGGAAGAATCACATGGAACCGACCAAACTTTTTGGTGTTTTGGATGAAGACAAATTTTGCTCATTTAATTTGAACCTCCTATTACTACCTAGGTGGCATGACAACCACTAACACTTAACAAGTTCTATCAGGAACATACTCCATGTATATGACATATCTTATGTTCTTCACATGAGACTGGAGTGAGATGTCGTGCCTTGACCTGATACTTAAGCTCTATGGAGCATGGAGTGGAGGCTAGGGTAACTTATGGTCTCCAAGTTGAAACGAAATATGTTAAAAATAGGAGCTTCAGCAACTACACCATAGGATTAATAAAGTCTAAAAAATATGAGTACCTAAAATAAATAACTTACAAAAGACAAAAATAGAATGAGCCAAGAAAGTGTATAGCTGTTAATGAAGGTAAACCAGACGAATATGCCAGCTGAATGAAGGTAAACCAGACGAATATGCCAGCTGAAAACAATAGGCTTTCCTACATCCCCTAAATCAGATCTGACTGGCATAACTGAAGATTAGTGGATGAAAAAAAAAACTACAGATATATTCTTCAGTCAATGATAAAGTACTAGTAGTACTGGTCAATTAACTCTTTAAAGCCTAAGTTGATACCTTGATACCGAGGGGATTAGCAACTCCTCGTAGAAACTCTACATGTGCCCCGTCTAGTTGCCTGGTGCGTTCCCCCACCCAAAGCATGTGGGCGGAGCAATCATAGTAAAGGCCAGAGGTCGAATCCTCTCGAGTGAGAGCTTGCTCATAAGGTAAATGCAAGCACTCATGGGATGTCCAAAAATCAGTTGTAGCCATTATAGGGTGGTCAATGGTGAGTCCTGCAGCAGCCATAAATCCCAGGGCCTCATCAACTCTGTGAGCCAGTTCCTGGTACCTGTTAAGAATCAGAATGTGAAATTTGCAACGTTAAACTGTTCGAAAATCTTACAGAATGTCCAGGAAGTCGATCTATATCTGAGTTGAATTACTAATACTGTTTTAAATGTCAAATAAACAAAACTATAAAGTGAAATATTTTAAACTATAATGGAATAATTGCTTGAGATAGATGTTAAAAGTGAAAAGCACTTCACCGTCTGGTCTAGATAGTGCCACATAATCATAACTAAAGAAAAGTACAAGCAGAAAGAAATATCTTAAAGATTAATTCTTATATTTTGACAGACCTATCTCCCTGTTCACTGTTCTCGACAAAATCAAGATTCCAATGTGTGACTCTCTGCATTGCAGCATAACCTCCAGTTGCAAATGACCTGAGAAGGTTCAGAGTTGCGGCAGCTTGAGTATAAGCCCTTTCCAGTCTATGAGGATCTGGAGTTCTTGATTTAACATCAAAAGCATCACCATTGATGTTGTCTCCTTTATAACTTGGCAATTTTACTCCATCCTTCTCCTCATATGCGTCTGACCTAGGCTTCGCAAATTGACCAGCCATTCTTCCCACCTAAACAATTCACATAAGAATTCAGCAACGCTCAATCAAATTCTCATATAAAATAAGTGAGAAAAATAAAACTCATAATATTGTAGAATAATTTTGAGAATCCACAATTGTCCAATTAAACACGTTAAAAGATTCTGGATTTCTCCCAGGAATCAACTAGGAAAGGAGAATCAAAGTTCAACACCCATATAAATAGATCAAAATTCAATTGGCCAAAAACAATTAAAGGACAACAATCCTTAAACCAAACTTCAATTACTGAAAACCCATATAAAAATATTATTAAATTTCAAATATGATTTGACATATTTACGTTATAGAAATAAATCAGATATTGAAAAGGTGTGAGCTTTATTAGTAATACCTTAATAATAGGCATTTGTCCACCAAACATAAGAACAACACTCATCTGAAGAAGAATCCTGAAAGTGTCACGAATATTATTAGCACTGAACTCCTTGAAGCTCTCAGCACAATCCCCTCCCTGCAATAGAAAAGCCTTCCCCATGGCCGCATCCGCCAAACGATCCTCCAAATTCCTCGCCTCTCCGGCAAAAACGATTGGAGGGAAGGACTCGAGGGTTTTGAGAACTTTGTTAAGCTCAGCTTCATCTGGGTATTCGGGAAGCTGCAAAGCCGTCTTGGTTTTCCAACTCTCAATACTCCATCCCAGCGGCGCCGCTGGGTGGGTGGGAGCGGGGATTTTGGCGGGTTCGGCCGCTTGGACGGCGACGATGGGGCGGTGGGATCTGGGATTACAGGAAGTGGGTTGCTGTCGCTGCAATTGGGAAGAAGAATGGAAGAGAGAATGGTGGCGAGGCTGAAGGATGGATTTGGAAGACAATGGTATGGTGTTTAACAGAGCCATTATTTGGATTTGGCTTCGGAATTCTCTCTCTCAAGCCTATTTGGAATTGAAGAGGGAGAAATAGACGGGGATTATGTGGAGGAAATTAACAGTTGCAAGGGTTTATATATGGGGGCCGGTGGCCAAAAGGGTTATTAAAATGGGGGCAACCAGCTCCACGCAACAAGAGTTAGGTGAGAAAAGGGGGGAAAATGCTCTGTATTTGGTATTCGTAAATGTAAATTAGGACGAAATTCTGGAGAGAGAAGGGGTTGTGACTCGGCGGCGGCAAAGCCTCCACCAACCGGTCAAAGCCTATAATATATTTATTAATTATAATTATGAGATATTATATTTTCTCATTCCAAAAAGAGTTTCACTCTAATTTTAATTACAATTTTAAGAAGATAGTTACACCTATTAAATTATTAAATATTAATTAAAAAAAGTATTGAATTATATATGTGTGTAGAATGTAGGCTCCTTAAATCAATTATTAAGTTAAATATTATAATGTAATGGAATTTATTTTATTATAATTATGAAAAAAATAACTATTTAATTTAATTTAAGTTTGTAATGAAATTTTGTATTAGTGTTTATATTAAAAAATCTACTTGAAACTCTAATTCGAATAAAACTATGAAACCTAAGTTTTAATAAATTTTAATTTAGTTATGACAATTAGTTAATAATGAATTCACTTTAACTTTAAACTAATTTTACAGTTATTATATTTAAAAGAAATTCACATATATTACTAACACAATTATTTTATAAATAATAAAACTTACAACTAATATTAATATAATTAAATCGCTTGATATGTTAAGAATATTTTTGATATCTTAATAACATAATAAAATTATTTTGCATAGAATTTATCAAAATATATTATCTTACATAAATTTGTGATATAAAATCTTGTAATAAATTTGGTAGAAGTAAAAAATATATATATAAAAAAAATAGAAGTTTCTTATGTTATTAAAGATATAAAAATAAAAAAATACCTTTCATTCTCTTGTAATGACCGAGAATACTATGAGTCACTAAAAATATAATTATGAATTAAAATATTAAAGTGGATATGTGATTAGAAGTGGGTAAATTGATTGAATTAACTAAAGACTGAAAAGGAAAGTCAAAGATGAATAATTATCAATGTTTGTAAACCCAGACCGAGCTGACGATCCAACTTGAACTGGTTTGCATGTCGGTCCGGTTTAACCCAAAAAATCGGTTTTCGTCGACTCGGTTGACCACCGGTAAAATCGGTTAGTTGACCCGATTTTAAAGTTTTTTTATACAAAAATATTTTTATTTTTAAAATTAGATATTTTTACTAATATTATAACATTATTTCACTACTTTTTAGCTTATAAAAAATTAGATGTTTTAAATTTTTATTAATTATTAATAATATATATTTTTTATGTATTTATGACATCATCGATTCAATAACGGTTCGGTTACTGGTTGGACCAGTGACCCATTCACCAGGTACCCTTTTCCGGTTCGATGACCGATCCAAGTTTACAAACATTGATTATTATCAAATTGAGAAGTAAGATAAAGACCATGTTATAGATTAACATAACTTGAATGATTGACCTTAAATGACAATATAAGAGGTATGAGTTAAATCCTTGGATTAAACCTCATGATGAGCTTGATTAATTTAATTGTGTAAACTAGTGAATTAGCCCAAATGGTTATTAATTGTATTAGTCCAATAAGGTAAATAGTATCAGCACAAATTAAGTTATGTGGCTAAATGTAATGTGATTCCAATTTATAATACAATAGCCCAATGATGAAAATTAAATAGTCCAATATCTACATGTAAGGTGTTTTATGAATGAGGTCCAATTGAATTACTTATCAAATTGAGAAGTAAGATAAATACTATGTTATAGATTGACATAACTTGAATGATTGGCCTTAAATGACAATATAAGAGGTATGAGTTAAATCCTTGGATTAAACCTCATGATGGACTTAAGTAATTTAATTGTGTAAACTAGTGAATTAGCCTAAGTGGTTATTAATTGGGGTAAATTACACATTATAGTACTTTTTAGAAAGTAATAACAAAAAAAAATACCTCTAAAAAATATTTAAAAAAATAGTACTTTTTAAAAATATATTTTTAAAATTAGTGTTGTTTTAATTTAATTAAAATTGAAATATATCGGGTGATGTGTCGAGAAAAACGGTTTATTGTGTATTTTGTGTTAATTTGAATTGCCCGGTATATCTTTTTTCAATGAAACCCTTATCGTGCAAGGTTCAATTCTGAAGCAAAAAACCTCTTCTTCTCTCTACAGATTTTCGTATGCAATATAACTATTCCGTTTAATGTTTTCCGATTATCTTTTAGAATTTGTATCATTTGGCTTATCTTTGCTATTTATCGTTGTTTTCTCAGTGTTGTAATCGTGTTTGGTGTGATCGGAAGTGGTTTATTGAAGTTGTCTATAGTTGCTCCAGGCGAGAAATTGTTTTCTTCATTTATAGGATGGGTTCGAAGAGGAAGAAAATTGTGAAGATGATTGACAATAAGGATGAGGGTAAGGGTAAAAGAATTACCAGAAGTATGGATGTTGATTCAAAAATAGATGAAAAGGAATCTGGTAGTGTGACTAAGTCTCCAAAACAGGGGAATAAAGGAGTGGTTGGTCCCCCTATTAAGGAAAAGGATTTGAGGAGAGATGTTCTTAAGAATTGTAAGGAATTTATCGAATCAGAATTTGATTTTGAAGTTTCGACGAAGAAAGTTGGGAATGATTCCAAAGATGATGTTGAAAACGTTGTTAGTAAGAATATTATCCCGAGACAAAAACATTTTAAGGTATGTGTTTCTAATTGTATTTACAATTTTTAAATCATTCTTTATATATTAATGATTATGTTTTGTGAAATGCCTGTTGTTATGTTTGGATATATTATGAATGATTATTTGTTTAAAATTATTTTGTTATTTCAATAAAAATATTTGGTAATATTATCAGTTACAGTTTTACAACATGGTTACTATTATACTAAAGTTTGGTAATTGTGATGTAATGGTTTTGTTAACAGTTATAGTTTGGCAACTTGGTTACTTCTATACTGAGGTTTAGTAACTATGATGTACTGTTTTGGTTACTGTCTTTATTTTGACAAATTGGTTAGTGTCACTGCTATATTCTGTGTTGGTTACTAGTTATAATTTGAAAATTTGTTTAGTATTATACTATGGGTTGGTTACTGTTCTAATTTATTTTGGTTGCTAATTAATGTATATTCATATTTTTAGTGTGCGATTATTTTGTGGTATGTTTCCCTCCAAGTCTAGCATTGGTAACTGTTATATTATTATTTGGTTACTAGTTACTTTTTTTTATAATTTGGAGGTGCTTTAAATTTATTTTGGCAACCAAGATGATTCTGTTTGGGAACTGTTTTTGTTATGTTTGGTTACTTATGAATGTTTATTTGTTAAATTGCTTTTTTAAATTATAGTAAGAGTTTGTTAATGCTATATTATGGTTTAGTGAATGCTATAACCTAGTTTGGTAATATTGCATACTGTTTTGGCTACTAGTTAATGTATATTTATATTTTGACTTTGATAGTATTTTGAATGTGGAATGTTACCCTCCAATTGCAGTTTTGGTAAATGTTATATTATGATATTGGGTTCTAGTTATTTTTTTTTAGAATATGGATGTTCAATAAATTGATTTTGACAACATAATGATTGTGTTTTGGAAACTTTTTTGTTATGTTTGGTTACTTATGAACGTTTATCTGTTAAAATGATTTTTTAATTTATGTAGTAAGAATTTGTTAATGATATAGTATGGTTTGGTTAATGCTATAATCTATTTTGGTAAATGTTGTATATTATTTTGGTTACTAGTTAATGTATTTTCATATTTTGAGTTTGATAGTATTTTTATTGATTTTTGATGGTTATCTTTTTATTTTCAGATTTGGGATTTGTATTATCAGGAGATCCATCGTAATTTCACTGGAAAAGTGATTTATTGGTGTGACATGGAAGTGTCAGTTGTAATTATAAATAAATTGAATGGAGTTCAACTAGAAAAGTTTAAGATGACCTGTTTTGGGAAGTTTTTAATTTTTGGTGAGCCGCAGATGTTTTCCCAATTAATACATCAGGCATTGGTCAGAGAAGTTTATCAGAGGGACAAAGGAGATATGTGATTTTTATTTGGTGACAAAAGGGTTAGATTTGATTTACTGGAATTTTGTTTAATTTCTGGGTTGAGTTGGGAAGGGAATGATGATATTTCTTTATTTAAGGGCAGGGAAAATCTGTTAGTTAGAAAGTTTTTTGGAGATGAGGTGGTCACCCGTAACAGTATAGGTATGGTATATAGGGGGGCTGTTTTTGATGATGATGATGAGGCTGTTAGAATGCCTGTTATATTCTTGGTGTTCAATTTCTTACTGTCTGCTGTTTTGGATAACCATGTTGATGTGGTATTGCTTAATTTTATATCATATGGTGAAATTGATAGCTATCCGTGGGGCAAAGTTGCATTTGATCAGACAAAGATGTCGTTATCACTTGCTTTAAAGGGACACTTAAAGAAGAGTAGGAATAGAGGTGTAGTATATAATTTCTATAAGGAAAATTATTGTAAATACTATAAGTTGAATGGGTTGCCTTATGTTTTTCAAGTATTTTTATTTGAAACCATTCTTACTTTGAAGTCCCGTGATTTCTGTATTGACAACCGTATGTCAGAAGTTAGATTGTGTAGGTGGATGGAATTAGGGAAAGCTCCCACAAAAGAGAAGATGATTGATTTAGTTTTTGGAGCTGGACAGGTACGTAGGTTAATATGAACATTATTTTTGGCCACCTTTTATGTATACATTTGGTTTGTCACATTAATTCATAATTTTTGTTGAACTATCATGATTCTTTTTTTGTTCAACATTGTATGAATGATATACTTATTTTTTTTAATCTGTTTCAGTTGAGGATTGAAATGATCATTCCTACGGATGTTGAGAAGAACCAATTGAATTTGGGTGGTTTTCATTATATCAATGGCAATGATGGTGGCTCAGTTGCTGGTGATACGAAAAAGGATACAAATAAGAAGGGTGGATATATTGGTCTTTCACTTTCTGATGTCAGAAACATAGTTGATGAACGTGTAAGTCCTTTGGAAGAGAAGGTTATTGAAGTTAAGAAAGATGTTGAGAAGTTGGGGAATGATTTGAAATGTGAACTACAATCTTTTCATACCGATATATGTAGGGATGTAAGGAAGATCATGACACAGTTTTTACGTGGACACCATACTGTTAGTGAGGGTGGGAATGAAGATCATGTTGATGATGATAATAATATTTATGAGAAGTGCGGTGATGTTGGTAGGGGTTCGGATGATGGAAAAAGTAAATATAATGTTGGTGGTATGCATGAGATTCACATTGACGGTGGAGACGATGACAAGGTTTAACATATATGCTATTTTTTATTGGTGTTTTCTGTTTAAGTTGTAGTGATTATTTATTGATTTATGCTTTTACAGGTTGGGAAGAACAATGAAATACCAATTATGGATATTTTTAGTGATTCTGTTGGGAAAGAACTTGTTGTTTATACTCCTGTTGAGGTTTGTGTTTTTTAATATTTGTTACGGTCTTATAATATTTTGGTTACTTCATTATAATCTTGCTCTTACTGCTTAATTATTTTTGTTTTTGTAGTTTAAATTCTAATTCTAATTGTTACCTAATGTTCTGTCTACTGATCAAGGTCAATAAAATTGAGTCAGGGAGCACTTATGTTTTGGATGAAATGATTTTAACTACACAGGACATTATCCAAGTTGTTGAAATAGAAAAAAATATTTTTAAACCATCTGGTAGACTGATACGTTCTTCAGTGATAGGAGCCGCTTTGAGGTCTCTATATACAACAAAGTTCGGGTTTGCTGGTTCATCATATTCTAATGTGGTTCCTACAAATGTACGCAAAAGTTGTTCTGCATTTCCCAATGTTTGCATGGGTATGCCATCTAAATGGGAAGACGCATTGTTTGATTAATGGTTTAGATTTGGATTTAATAATAGGAAAAGGTATATTTTTTTTAGTTTACTTTATTTTTTTTATTTGTTTAAAAAATATGTTATATGGTACTTGTATGATTTTTATATTGAAGGATTGAAAAATTTCCTAGAGACAATGACAAGATTATACCTGAATTTATCCTTGGGTCTGTTACGATATCATCTAAAATGTGATTTTATAAACTAAAGACTCCTGGACAGTGGCTTGACCATGATGTGAGTTCCTTTATTACTACTTATTAGTTATTTTTGGTTACTAGTTATATTTTGAAAACTTGGTTACTGTTATAATCTATTATGGTAACTGTTATGTAACAATTTTGCTATATAAAAGTAATATTTTGATTAGTTTGTTACTTTTATTCTATAGTTTAGCAACTGTTACATGCTGGTTTGGTTACTACTTATATTTTGGAAACTTGGTTACTGATATAGTCTATTTTGGTAACTGTTATATAATTGGTTGGTTGCCAGTTATATTTTGATAACTTGGTAACTTCTATATAATTGTTTGATAACTGTTACATACTAGTTTGGTTACTATTTATTTTTTGACAACTTGGTTATTTATATTCTATAATTTGGTAACTGTTATCTAATGGTTTTGTGACCAGTTACAGTTTTACTACATGGTTACTACTATACTAAAGTTTGGTAACTGTTATATAATGGTTTTGTTAACAGTTACAGTTTGGCAACTTGGTTACTTCTATACTGAAGTTTGGTAACTGTTACGTACTGTTTTGGTTACTGTCTTTATTTTGACAAATTGGTTGGTGCTATACTTTATTTTGTTAACTGTTATATCATGGATTGGTTTCTAGTTATTTTTTGACAACTTGGTTACTGCTATAATCTATCATGGTAATTGTTATGTAACAATTTTGCTACATAAAAGTAATATTTTGACTGTTGTGTTATATATTGGGGAATGGTAATATTATGTGCTTTTTTTGGTAAATAGTTTTTGACAGTATTGTTTTCCTTAATATATTAAATTTTATCAATTAATTTTTGTCAAAACATTTTTGACTATTGTGGTACATATAGGTGAGTAAGTAACCTTAAGTTTTTGTTTTGATTAATATTACTGACAGTTTTGATTTCATTTATGAGAAAGGTTATTTTTATGCCAATGATTTATAAATTTTGGATTTTGTTTTTTTTCCTTGTACAACATATCAACGTATGCTTCTATTATTTAAGGAAACTATGTAGGCACTATGACAACATTAAAACCAGGGTGACTTCTACAGATTGTTGGTTTCACGTAAAGTTGTCCTATTTATTTAATCAATACTATCAAAACAACTTAGATACATCTCTACTTACTGATGACGATGAAATTGCTGAATACATCCATGGAAATTTAATGGATGTGAACACACCCTGGGTTGATGTAGACTTTGTTTTGTTCCCCATCCATATGACTGTTCCAGAGCATTGGTTTTTGCTGATATTCGATGTGCATCGTAGACGACTCGTAATTTACAATTCTCTTGAACCAACTAGGAGTGTCATGCAGACAAATTTGATGGATGTTTGTGAGCCTTACATCTTTATTCTATCCATAATTCTTAGCAAATGTGGATTTTGGAAGGGTAGGTCAGATATTAATTTATCCAGTTCTCCATATCTTCAAAAGGGTGAACATGACCTAATTGAACTAGAGTTTACAAAAGGGTTGCCTGATAAGATTGAGGGGTAAGTTTTTTATAGTTTATATTTTTTTTAATTATACCACTTAGTATAATATTTGACTTGATTTTTTAGGGTTTTTTGTGTTTTATTTACAGGGATTGTGGCATGTTCACAATTTGTTTTGCCGAACATTTTATTCACCAGCGGTTTGATGAAATTCCAATTTCATTCCCCGTTTTGTAGTACAGGAATAAATTATGTGTAAATCTATATATGCATGCAAGGGACAAGCAGATGGGGGGTTATGATTCTGAGTGAATATTCAGGAAAATTATTTGTGCATGAGGATTATTTTTTGTAATTTAGCTTGACTCGTATAATTTTTTTATTAAGTTGGCTTTTCGGTGGATATTCCATAATTAGTTATTATTGTGACTGAATGTATTTTGTTTAACCAATGAATATATGAATGAATGTTCTTTTTTTACTATATCACCATTAGTGTGACATTAATTGTTAGTTTGGTACATATGTTTTTTTGTAATATTTGATTTAGAGGTAACTGAATGAGTGCTATTAAGTTACAGAACATGATTATGTTCGTAATTATTTACTTTTTTGGCTTATTCATATTAAGTATATTGATGTATTGTATTATTAACTTTTTAATTTACTATTTGTGAATTTTGACGGATTACATTAGTAAGCATTTTTTCTTATCTCAGGTAATGTTGGGTTGGTGTTATATTTGCAAAATAATTGTTTCGTAAATCATTTATTGCTTGTTCTTAGGCATTTCTATTTCAATTTTATGCATTTTTTGTGTATTTGTTTCATATTTGTAGAAAAAAGAAGCTTGCAAAGGCATTTTGGTGATTTAAGGATAAGGGTGACGCATTTGCATCACAAAGTGACGCACCTGCGTCACAAGCAACCATCGTTTCCAGTAAGGTCAGACGCAATTGCGTGATATATGAAGCACCTACGTCACAAGCAGCCATCGGTTCCAGAAAGGTCAGACGCAGCTGCGTGATATGTGAAGCACCTGCATCAAAACATTTCAACGCAATTGCGTGAGTTATGAAGCAGCCGGGCGAATGAGTGGTTTCCCCACGTTGTTGAGCAGTTGCTGAGTCAGTTTTGATGGGCAGTTAAGTTGCTTAAGTGCGGGTAATTAAAAAGCCAGAGAGAGGAAGCCAGAGAGAGTTAAAGACAAAAAGAGATCTGAAGAAGAGGAAGAAAAAGGTTTAGCTTTGGTGAGAAATCCTCAAGCTTGGTGCAGAGAAGAACAACAAGGCATTATTAGTTTATCTCTAACCCTTTGTACCTTAAATATTGTCACTTACTATGGCTAGAACTTATTCATATGTACTTCAACTTAAATTGAATATGAACTAATTACTTTTGTTTAGGGTTTGCAATGAAATTATTTTTTTGATTTGAATGGAGTTATTACTTGTTAGTGTTGGATACATATGAAGGGTGACTATCATACTTGTCTTTATTATATTAATTACCTGGCCAGTAATTAACTTGGTTTTTCATATGGAACCGAGAGAGGGGTGTGAAAATAGACCCTTGTATGGTAGCATGTGATTATAGTTTGTTAACATAATTTGTGATTGTGATAGAAATATACTTATTCGCCATGTGTAATTAGTAGAAACCTGAACTTATGATCCTTTTAAATTCAGCATTCATAGAAATATAGATTGTTGATTTAAATGGAATGTTCTTCTTCAGTCTATTCCATGATCGGTAGAATTGGGGAAGATTTGTTGTATAATAATCGAGAGATATTATTTCAGCTTAATTAAGAGTTCTTAATTAGCAACTCATTACTTGTATTTTAACTTAACAGTAATAATTAGGTTCAGTTGATGACATATAGTTAAATTGTAAACCCTAAACGTTGTTTAACATAGAGATCTCTAGTTTGGAGTAATTTAATCTTTGATATTAATTTCAGAACTTAACAATATGTTCAATTCAAAAAAGTCAAATGATGTTATTTCAATTATTAACTAGTAATTCCATATTTTATTTACAAATCCTCGTGGGAACGATACCTTGCTAGCCTTGTACTACGATTAGACCACGTACACTTGCGTGGAGTATTATTTGAAACGGAAAAAGGTGAACAAGTTTTTGGCGCCGTTGCCGGGGAAATGTTTTAAATAAAGTGTTGATATTAGTTTTAATTGAAGTATTTTATTTTGAAATTTGATAATTTTTAGTCTATTACCTTTCTTGTTCAGGTAATCTTAGTAGTATATGCAAACACGTTCACAGGGTAAGGATACAGTTCCTTTCGAAGATGAGATTGAAAAAAAAGTTCGGATTCAGAACTATATTCAAGAAACAGCGCAACACCGAGATCAGATTCAAGAAAGAATGGCAGAGGAAGAGGAGAAAAAGTCCCTACGGGACTATGCTACTCTGCAGATGACTGAGATACAGTCGAGTATTACAAGACCAGCAATCACTGCGGCACAATTCGAGATAAAGCCAGGAACAATTCAAATGATCCAGAATTCTGTACAGTTTGGTGGGTTACCAAATGATGATCCTAGCATGCATTTGAGGAGTTTCTTGGAGATTTGCGATACTTTCAAATATCCAGGGGTTTCGGATGATACGATTCGCTTGAGGCTATTCCCGTTCACCTTGAGAGATAAGGCAAAGAGTTGGCTTCATTCACTACCGACGGGATCAATTAGTACATAGGATGATTTGATGTAAAAGTTTCTGGCGAAATTCTTCCCTTATGCGAAGACAGTGAAGATAAGGTATGAGATCACTACATTTGCCCAGCATGATTCAAAGTCATTATATGATATGAAGCATGGGAGAGATTCAAGGAGTTATCGAGAAAATATCCACATCATGGGATTCCAAAATGGCTTCAAGTTCAGACATTTTACAATGGGCTGGGACAATCAGTGAGATTAAGTATAGATGCAACAGTGGGAGGTGATCTAATGACTAAGAGTTGTGAAGAGGCATACGCTTTACTGGAAACCTTGGCAGCAAACAACTACCAATGGCCAACAGCAAGAATGAATCCACATAGGGTAGCTGGAGTTATTGAGTTAGATGTTGTTACGGCATTGTCAGCACAAGTGTCGGCTCTTGCTAAGAAGATATATACTATGGGAAGTCAGAAGGTACAACAAGTGGAAGTAATTTGTGAACTATGTGTAGGGAGTCATTCAAGTGATCAGTGTGCAATTAATCTAGAGTCGGTGCAATTTGTGTCCAATCACAACCGACAACAAGGGAGTAATTCTAACAGTTATAATTCGAGGTGACGTAATCATCCAAACTTTTCTTGTAGTAACAATCAATCCCAACCCCAAGGACAGTCTTCAAGAAATACATATCCACCTGGGTTTCATAATCAGCACAATCAACAACCTCAACAGCCAGATAAGTTGGCTCAGATGGAAGATGTACTAGCTAAGTTGGTTAATCAGTTCGATTCTACAGTGAAGACTCAGGCAGTGGCTATAAGGAATCTGGAGAACCAAATGGGACAAATAGCAAGTGCATTGAACAGTAGACCTCAAGGTTCATTTCCAAGTGATACAGAGGAAAATCCAAAGCGAGATGGTAAAGAGCAATGTAAGGTTATTAAACTCAGAAATAGAAGAGAATTGCAGGGTGCTAAGGACAAGCATGGTGAAGTTGTTAAAGAAGAGAAAGAAGATTGGGGTAATTCAAAATATCAAGTTATAGAGAAGTTTAAAGTGGATAAGAAATCTACTGAGGTACTTAATGTCCCGTTTTCACAGAGATTACAAAAACAGAAGTTCGATAAGCAGTTTTTAAATTTTTTGGAGGTGTTTAAGAAACTGCAAATTAACATTCCTTTTGCAGATGCACTGGAACAGATGCCGAGCTATATTAAATTTATGAAGGACATCTTGTCCAAGAAGAGGAGATCGGGAGATTTTTGAGATCGTTGCATTAACTGAAGAATGCAGCGCCATTTTACAAAAGAAGTTGCCTCTGAAATTGAAGGATCCAGGAAGTTTTACCATACCATGTACAATTGGAAGTCAACATTTCAGCTGATGCTTATGTGACTTGGGTGCAATTATTAACCTTATGCCTTTTTCGATTTATCAACAATTGGGTCTTAAGGAAGTGTCTCCTACAAATTTTACACTCTAATTAGCGAACAGATCTCTTACATATCCATGAGGTATAGTGGAGGATGTGCTAATTAAGGTCGATAAGTTCATATTTCCAGTGGACTTTATTATTTTGGATTTTGAGGAGGGCCGAGATATTCCTATCATTTTAGGAAGGTCGTTTCTTGCTACTGGGAGAACTTTGATAAACGTTCAGAAGGGACAATTGACTATGAGAGTGCAGGACCAGGAAGTGACGTTTAATGTGTTGAAAGCAATAAAATTTCCTAGTGAGGTTGATGATTGTTTAAGAGTTGATATTGTTGAGGATATTGTGAATGAGATATTTTTGGTAAATAGTATATGTGATCCACTGGAGAAGTCAATTAGTATAGAGAAAATTTCAGATTGTGAGCAAGTTATGGAGTACGCGTAAATAATGGACTCTTCACCAAGGTTTACAAAGTTCAAGCAACACTTTGAGGAACTTGATTACTCTGAAAATTCAAAGGCAAATGGAAAATCCTCATTTGATGTGCCACCAACTTTGGAGTTGAAGTAATTGCCTAATCATCTCAGGCATGCTTATCTAGGTGAGGCATCTACTCTGCCTGTTATTATTTCAGCATCGTTGGACAAGGTTCAAGAAGAAAAATTATTACGGGTGCTTCGGGAGTGCAAATCAGCTATTGGATGGGTGTTAGCGGATATTAAAGGTATTAGCCCTTCATTTTGTATGCATAAAATTTTAATGGAGGATAATGCAAAGCCAGTAGTTGATCAACAAAGAAGACTAAACCCAATTATGAAGGAGGTGGTGAGGAATGAAATAATTAAGTGGCTAGATGCTGGGATTATCTACCCAATTTCAAATAATGCTTGGGTAAGTCTGGTTCATTGTGTTCTAAAGAAAGGTGGTATGACAGTTGTTCCTAACGAGAATAATGAGTTGATTCCAACGAGAACAGTTACGGGGTGGCGAGTTTATTTGGATTATAGGAAGTTGAATAAAGCCAAATGTAAGGATCATTTCTCATTGTCATTTATTGATCAGGTATTGGATCGGCTTGCGGGACATGAATATTACTGTTTGTTAGACGGGTACTCGGGATACAACCAGATAGCCATTGCACCAGAAGATCAAGAGAAAACGACATTTACATGTCCATATGGAACATTCGCTTTCAGGATAACGTCTTTTGGATTGTGTAATGCACCAGCAACTTTTTAACGGTACATGATGGCGATATTCTCAGATATGGTCTAGTGAAATTTGGAAGTCTTTATGGATGATTTTTCTGTGTTTGGTGATACATTTAATGCCTGTTTGGAGAATCTAACTTTGGTGCTAAGAAGATGTATAGAAACAAATTTGGTATTAAATTGGGAAAAATGTCACTTCATGGTTTAAGAAGGGATTATTCTGGGGCATCGGGTGTCAGTGAAGGGTATTCGTAGTTTCTTGGGACATGCAGGGTTTTACCGAAGGTTCATTAAAGATTTCTACAGTATCACAAAGTCGTTGTGCAATTTATTAGAGAAAGAGGTCCCGTTTGAGTTTGATGAAGCATGTCTCACAGCATTTGGGATTTTGAAGCAAAAATTGGTTACAACTCTGGTGGTAGTAGCTCCAAATTGGGGTCGTCCATTTGAGTTAATGTGTGATGCAAGTGACTTCGCAATTGGGGCAGTTTTGGGCCAGCGTAAGGACAAGGTATTTCAAGCTATTTATTATGTCAGTAAGACTTTTGACTGATGCTCAGCTGAATTATACAACCATTGAGAAGGAGTTGTTAGCTGTAGTATTTGTTTTTGATAAGTTCCGTCCATATCTTATTGGGACAAAGGTAATTGTTTACACGGACCATTCAGCAATAAGGTACCTTGTTGCAAAGAAAGATGCAAAGCCTAGATTGATCCGTTGGGTTTTATTGCTTCAAGAGTTCGATCTTAAGATTCGTGACATAATAGGAATTGAAAATCAGATAGCAGATCATTTGTCTAGAATGAAGCAGCCCAGGAACAACGATGTGGCAGTCAATGATAGCTTCCCAGATGAACAGTTGTTTGCAATTACGTCTGAGGTACCATGGTATGCAGATTTGGTCAATTATATTGTTGGGAATGTCTTACCTCCAGAGTTGTCGAGTCAACAGAGGAAGAAGTTTCTACATGATGTTCGTCAATATCTGTGGGACGAACCCTTTTTATTCAAGATTTGTGCTGATCAGTTAGTGTGACGTTGTGTTCCTCAAGAAAAAATGGGAAGCATTCTTCATCAATGTCATGCATCAAGCTATGGAGGCCATTATGGTGGACAAAGAACGGCTGCTAAGGTTTTTCAATCAGGTTTTTTCTGGCCTACTTTATTTAAGGATGCTTATTCATTTGTTCTGCAATGTGATCGATTTCAAAGAGGAGGTAATATTTCTAAAAGACAGGAGATGCCCCTTAATTCTATTTTAGAAGTTGAAATCTTTGGTGTATGGGGTATTGATTTTATGGGACCTTTTCCCTTGTCTTTTAATAATTCTTATATCATTGTAACAGTTGACTATGTGTCTAAGTGGGTTGAAGCAATTGCATCCCCCACTAATGATGCTAAGGTGGTAACCAAATTTTTGCAACGAAATATTTTCATAAGATTTGGGACACCAAGGGCGATAATCAGTGATGGAGGATCTCACTTCTGCAATAGACAATTCAACACCTTGTTTACGAAGTATGGAGTCACGCATAGAGTTGCTACCGCTTATCACCCACAAACAAGTGGACAAGCAGAGATTTCAAATAGAGAAGTGAAGCGTATTTTGGAGAAGACAGTAAATCTGAATCGTAAAGATTGGTCCATTAAGCTCGATGATGCACTTTAGGCTTATGGAACAACTTTTAAGACACCGTTTAGAATGTCGCCTTATCGGTTGATTTTTGGGAAAGCTTGTCATTTGTCAGTGGAACTGGAACATCATGCATATTGGGCAACTCAAAAATTGAACTGAGACTTTAATCTAGCTGGTAAGTAATGTCTGCTACAACTCAATGAGATGGATGAGTTTCGACTTCAATCTTATGAGAATGCAAGAATTTACAAGGAACGAGTTAAACATTAGCATGACAAACACATCATAGACCAGAAGTTTGAACCAGGACAATTGGTGTTATTGTTTAATTCGCGACTCCAACTCTTTCCTGGGAAGCTGAAATCACGATGGTCAGGCCCTTTCATAATTCATGTTGTTTATCCGTATGGAGTGGTTGAATTAAAATGCAATAATTCAGATGTCATGTTTAAGGTGAACGGTCAAAGACTCAAGCATTACTGGGGAGGCACATTCGATAGGATGAAGTCCTCAGTCAATTTCTCATCTTAAACAGGGAGTATAGTCAGGCTGATGACAATAAAACAAGCCCTGCTTGGGAAGGAACCCAAGTTTCATTTCATTTAAGTTGTTTAATTTAGCTTGAATAATGTGATGAGTTTAGTCGTATTTTCTATTTTAGAGTTATTGTTGTGACTAATTTGAAGTAATGTATGTCAGGTTCAGTTCCTTCAAGGTTGTTCAACGTTGAAGAAATAAGACACGAAATTGAAAATTTAAAAAAAGAGGGTGACGCACTTGCGTCTAAGGTCATGCCCCTGCGTTAGACTACACTGGAACTTTTGGGAAATTTGGTTGAAGGTGACGCACCTGCGTCTGAGGTCATACCCCTACGTCAGACTACATTAGAACTTTTGGAAATTTGGTTGAAGCTTAGATGCACCTGCGTTGGAATCGGAAGCAGTTGCGTAACAATCGACGCCCCTACGTCTGTAGTCACGCTCCTGCTTCACATGAAAGGGAATTACAAATTTTGGTTTTGACACAGTTGCATCAAACCCTTACGACACAGCTGCGTGATGGAGATTTTTCAAAATTAAACGGCTGAGTGTTCAAATCGTGTGCCATTACTTCTGCCCTCTATTTTAGTGTTCTTCTTCTTCCTTCAAGCCCCTTCATTTCACTTCCCAAATACATTTGTTATACATGCATTCAAGGATTAATTGTGCATCTTGGTGAATATAAAGAGAGTACTCAAGGCTACATTGCAATCACAATCCTTCCATTTCTCAAGGAAACATCAAATTGGGGGTCCTCTCTTACTTCATCAAGTAAGATTTTGTATTGTCAATTTTAACAATATTATTCTTGTGGATGGTGTTGAATTCTTGCAAGTATACATACTTGGTGTTGTATTTGGGCTTCTTGGCGCCATTGGAGAATTATTTGAAGAATCAAAGATATAAGTTTTGGGGTTTTCAAAGGGTACCCGCCAACTGTTTGTTTTAATTCCTCAAAAGACAAGCTAAGTGTTTTTGTAATTTGTGGGTGTTATAAACACTTGGGAAAGTTTGTGAATTCAAATGGCACTAAAACATCACCGATGAGAGAGCTCAAGGTCCACCCCTCCATACGATTCAAGCCGGTTTGTTAGCTATGAAGTGGTTAAGTTCCATGAAGAGTACGTATATGTAAAGAAACTCATACCAGAGTGGGGGATTAATCCAGGACCTTTGGATGGTGAGTTAATGAGAATGACTTGCCAACATTGGGGTACATTAACTCACCAACCTAAACATGTTATAATTTCAATTGTTAAGGAATTTTATGCAAATGCCAAGGCTATTAAACATAATGATGTAGTTGTTCGGGGTAAGAAGGTCTCATTTTCTCCTACTAAAATCAATTAGTACTATGGTCTTCCATCGCCACCAGAAGCGGATGAGTATTCAGAATACGCTAAGGTGCCGGTGAATTATGAGGAGGTTATTCGAGGATTGTGCCAACTGGATGCAGTTTGGAAGTATAAAGATGGTGAACCCAAAACCTTCAATTATACATACTTGAGTTGATATGGAAAGGAATGGTACTACTTTCTGTGTGCTAAACTCATGTCTACCACACATGTCACCGAGGTTATCAAAGAAAGAGCGGTCCTTTTATTCTGTATGGTCAATGAAAAAACCATTGATAAGGGTCAAGTTATCAATAGCTCAATCAAGTATGCTATAAAAGGGAAACCAATCCGGGGTTTACCTCATCCGTCATTGATTTGTGGGTTTTGTAAAGCAACAGGGGTGGTATGGGAAGGAGGTGAATTAACTCAGAACTCTCAAATCCCCATAGATTCTAAAATTATTAAGAATTTCAAGCAATGGAATGAGGCACCTCCTGATCAAAGAGGAGCGAGATTTCTTTTGGATGATCTGCATTCTCCAGATACCGATGAGTTATTTTTAGCGGAGCCAGAACATGATGCAGCTTTATCTTCTAACACAATTGACACTTTAGTTGAGGAAGTCAAGCAGCTACGGAGAAACTCTCGTCGACAAGCTAGACAGGATGCCCATTTGGCACAAGCAATGGGTTCCATGATGCAGTACCATATAGCTTTCTCTATGACTTTAGCTGAGGCATTTAATAGCTTGGAAATGAATGTTGTTCGCGAGCCATTGTAGTTTCCACCACCTCCATCGATACTTGCATTTTCTCCTGATTCATCAGACGAAAAAGTAGATGCGTAGTGGTTAACAAGGGAAGTCCCGTTATTTCAATTTTCTTATAATTCTCATTGAGGGCAATGATTTTGACAAGTTTAGGGGACGTATACATTTCTATGTTTTTTTTTTTGTTTAGTTTTGTCGTGGTTCAAAATAAATATATATATATATATATATATATTAGAAATGTAGATGAATTTTGAGGGTATATTCACTGCAAACCCTCACGAGACTTAACTTGTCCCCAGAAGGTAATTATGGGGTTTAAAAGGCTTGTTACATGTGCTAAGTGTAACTGTGATACCTACGAAAACGGTTAGTTATAGTTTGTGATTTTATTAGTAAATTTCTTGTGAAAGTAATCATGAAAACTAGTGTAAGGCCGATGATAAGAATGCTTGTTATTTACTAGCCTTTAAAGAGAAATGGATGAACATGATGAACTTGAGTCTTACAGTCGAGTCGTCTTACTCTATTTTTTATTTTTTTATTCCTATTTCTTTATGAGCACAACTTGTATTGTGTTGATTAGTTAAGAATTAGAAAACTTATTAGATTAATTATTTGTGGGATTTCCTGTGATGAGTTTTAATACTTACTTGAACTTCTTGCGTATGCTAAGTTAAGGCTTTTACATAAAGTTTGGGGGGGATCATAATTACTGCTAAAAAGAAGGAACAATATATATATATATATATATATATATATATATATATATATATATATATATTATATGAGAATAATTGACTTAGTCAGAATTTCGTGGCTTTTGCTATTCGAGTGAGTAAACTCTTAGGGATGTCTTTACATCTAGTGTCCTAAAGCCAACTAGTTTGGGAATCATTGGTCGAAAGCTCGTTACATGGGTAGCATTGAATAGCCTAATGAAATTATGCATTGCACAAGTTATTGTTAGTAAGTTAAGGGGTGAAATAGAGCGTAAAACGCATTCACTCCTATTATTCTTATTATTAGATGTTAAAAAATAATTTCGAAGGTAGTATGATCCCTAATTTATGTGATTGTCTGGCTTAGTTAAGTGTTGTGAAGGTAAAGTTGTGAAGTCACACTGAAAGTACTGCATGTGATTAATCTAAGAGTTTGTCTAAATTTCTGACTAGTTAAAACTACTGAACACACACATAATTAGGAATCGGAAATAGGGGCTAGATTGTCAATTCTGTGAGAATTGTGAGTTTTGTAGTTCTTGAAATTTCTCTAAGGCTTATCTGAGTTACTTTGAGGCCTGAATCTAGTATATGGTTATATTGATGTATGTTATGCTTGAAATTCATGGTTGCTTCTAGTGTTTAGTTATGCTAATTTATTTTGCTTGAAGACAAGCAATTCGATAAGTTTGGGGGTATTTGTTGGGTCGGTGTTATATTTGCAAAGTAATTGCTTCTTAACTCATTTATTGCTAGTTCTTAGGCATTTCTATTTCAATTTTATGCATTTTTTATGTATTTGTTTCATGTTTGCAGAAAAAGAAGCTTGCAAGGGCATTTTGGTGATTTAAGGATAAGGGTGACGCATCTGCATCACAAAGTGATGCACTTGCGTCACAAGTAGCCATCGTTTCCAGTAAGGTCAGACGCAACTGCGTGATATGTGAAGCTCCTGCGTCACAAGCAGCCATCGGTTCCAAAAAGGTTAGACGCAGCTGCGTGATATGTGAAGCACCCACGTCAGAACATTTCAACGCAACTACGTGAGTTGTGAAGCAGCTGGGCGAGTAAGGAGTTTCCCCACGTTGTTGAGCAGTTGCTAAGTCAGTTTTGATGGGCAGTTAAGTTACTTAAGTGCGGGCAATTAAAAAGCTAGAGAGAGTTAGAGACAGAAAGAGATCTGAAGAAGAGGAAGAAAAAAGTTTAGCTTAGGTGAGAAATCCTGAAGCTTGGTGCAGAGAAGAGCAACAAGGCATTATTAGTTTATCTCTAACCCTTTGTACCTTAAATATTGTCACTTACTATGACTGAAACTTATTCATATGTACTTCAACTTAAATTGAATATGAACTAATTACTTTTGTTTAGGGTTTGCAATGAAATTATTTGTTTGATCTGAATGGAGTTATTACTTGTTAGTGTTGGATACATGTGAATGGTGACTATCATACTAGTCTTTATTGTATTAGTTTCCTGGCCAGTAATTAACTTGGTTTTTCATATGGAACCGAGAGAGGAGTATGAAAATAGACCCTTGTATGGTAGCATGTGATTATAGTTTGTTAACATAATTTATGATTGAGATAGAAATATACTTAATCGCCACGTGTAATTAGTAGAGAATCTGAGCTTATGATCCTTTTAAATTCAACATTCATAGAAATATAGATTGCTGGTTTAAATGGAATGTTCTTCTTTAGTCTATTCCATGATCGGTAGAATTGGGGAAGATTTGTTGTATAATAATCGAGAGATATTATTTCAGCTTAATTAAGAGTTCTAAATTAGCAACTCATTACTTGTATTTTAACTTAACAGTAATAATTAGGTTCAGTTGATGACATATAGTTAAATTGTAAACCCTAAACGTTGTTTAACATAGAAATCTCTAGTTTGGAGTAATTTAATCTTTGATATTAATTTCAGAACTTAACAATATGTTCAATTCAAAAAATTCAAATAATGTTATTTCAATTATTAACTAGTAATTCCATACTTTATTTGCAAATCCTCGTGGGAACGATACCTTGCTAGCCTTATACTACGATTAGACCACGTACACTTGCGTGGAGTATTTTTTGAAACGGAAAAAGGCGAACAGGTAACCAGATATTAGTTAACAAAATAATCGTCATGTATGCATTTATGGTTTTATGTACATAATCTTTTAAAAAAATATTTTGCAATATATTGTAGTTGGTTGCCAACTGTTTATACATAGGTAACCAATTTACTTATGTTGGGTAACCAAATCACAAAACATAAAAAAAGTACATATCACTTTGGCAAGTGATACAGGTAGGCGTTTTGGTTAGTTTTTTTGTTACCATTAATATTCACATGGAATATTTGTGATATTAATAGTAGTTACTGTAAAAATAAAGAAATTCAAATTATTATTTTATTAATATGTAACCCAATTTTGGTAACTTATCATCAATTAAAAAGGTTACCATATGTATTTATTATAGGTTGCATACAGTAAACATACATAATATTTTGATTTTTCATTTTTGTAGCATACTTTAGTTGGTTGCCAATTCTTTGTACAAAGGTAACCAATTTACTTGTTTTGGGTAACCAAATTCTAAAATAAATATAAAAAAAACACATATTATCTTGCCAGGTTATGAAGGTAGTCGTTTTAGTAAACTTTTTGGTTACCAAAAGTATTCAGATGGTATATTTGCGATATTTATAATAATTATTTAAAAAGAAAGAAATTCAAATAATTATTTCATTAATATTTAACCCAACTTTGGTTACTTATCATCAATTAAAAATGTTACCATATGTATTTTTATAGGTTACATACAGTAAACATATATAATCTTTTGAAAATTTATTTTGTTACATAGTTCAGTTAGTTACCAACTCTTTATACAAAGGTTACTAATTTAATTGTTTTGGGTAACCAAATTCTAAAATATTAAAAAAAAAAGTACATATCAAGTTGCCATTTGATACATGTATTCTTTTTGGTTAGAGTTTTTGGTTACGATCAATATTCAGAAGGTATTTTGCGATATTAATAGTAATTATCGTAAAAAGAAAGAAATCCAGAAAATTTTTCATTAACAAGTAACCCAACTTTGGTTACTTAACATCAATTAAAAAGGTTATCATATGTATTGCTACAGGTTACATACTGTAAACATACATATGTGTTGCACATATATTTTTTTGCTGATGTAATACCTCACACAATTTTTGGTCGCAAAACTGGTGGATTGTGGCATTTTTTTCCAGTTGTGGCATTTTTCTTGACATCTGCTGCATTTATTTTAAATTTTATGTTCAAACTCATGCTTGTACCTCCCTTTCTTTGGTCTTCCTGCTGGTCTTCTTGTATTGGGTGGTTTGACACATATGTTTCTTATTTCTTCTGGAACATCCCAATTTTCTTTGTCATCCAACGGGAGGATTGAATGTGAATACGTGTCTACCAAAGTTTCATTTGAGTATTTTTTTGAGCAAAAGTCATAACAACTCAAATTCCTTTTGGATATAACAACGGCAACATGTGGACATGACATCTCATGATACTGAAATTTATTACATGTGCATGTCCTTCGCTCTATGTCCACGATAAACTGTTTAGTGATATCGTAAACAGTGTAAATCACTAGGTTTGATGTCTCAATCTGCAACATAATTTAATGGTTTAGTTATTATATATAATCATTTATTATATTTATCTAGGTATAAACTATTTAGTAGTTAATGTTTAGCAACTTTTTTCATCATATTAAAGTAACCAGAAATGATAATTATGGTTTTCTAAAATTGCAACAATGCAAATATTTGTATGCATGAATGCAATAATTCAAAAGTTATATTACTGACCTTAAGTTTTTTCGATTCAATGATATTATATTGCAGACTTCTCTCAGCTATTATGGAAAGTTGAGTGAATGTTGATAGTGCTGCTTGTTTGTTTGTGAAATACCATCTTTAGACCATACAGCGGAGGCATTCAATCATTGTTGTAACAGGAAGTTCCCTAATTCCCTTTATTGCATTGTTTATAGATTCAGCTGTGTTTTACGTCATTGTTGAGTTCCTGCTTACATTTCTATGTAGCCTTGTGTATTTTTCTAATTTAACATCTTCCTCTAAATATTTCCTTATTCGATCATCAATTTCATCAAGTACAAGCATGTGGTTGTTGAATTCTTCAATTGTATAAGCTCTACAAGCCCCATTGTATGCTTTCCTCGGTTCTTCTCCTTGCTTTTTGAATCGATTTTTTATATTTTTCAAGATATGATATGTGCATGAGCCATGCATAACATCGGGGAACATAAATTTCAGTCCCTGTACAATTGTTTCAGGTCTATCCGAAACAATGCATTGGCCTTCTCTAACTCCACATGCATTTTTCAAATTGTTTAAAAACCATCTCCAAGAGAATTCATTTTCACTGTCAACCACTGCAAAAGCAATCGGAACAATGTTTTTGTTTGCATCCTGGGTGCTTGCTATTAAAAGTGTTCTCCCATACGTTGATTGTATGAATGTGCCATCAATTACAATGATGGGGAAGTAATGATGCCATGCTTCAATGGATGTTCATATGGCAAAAAATAGATACTTGAAACGATCATTTATTTCCAACTTCAGGTCTGTTATTGAACCTGAAATGCAATTTATGTATACAATGATTAATATTTTTAAAAACATAGTATATAAATTTTAATTCATATACCAGTTGGTATACAAAACTTCATATACTAATAACCAAATCAGTATGTATTAGTAACCAAATTGTAAAAATATTATTAGTAACCGAATTAAGAATATAGACAGTACAAAAAATTTTCCCTGCATTTAATTAAACATTGTAACAAAATATATATTCATAGGTGACCAAACATAACAAAAACAGTTCCCAAAACACAATTATAATGTTCCTAAAATCAACTTATTTAGCCTCCATATTTATAACAAGCACCCTGTAACCAAAGCATAATATAACAGTAACCTAAATTGAACTTGTTTGTAAAATTCCATTTTCAGAAATAAAAATCCATTAGGAACGAAATAGAAAATAAACAATTTCCAAAAGACATTCACATATTGTCAATATACAAATAGTGGTAACCAAATTTCATATAACATATGGTAACCAAAATTTCAGATCAATGTAACCAAATAAGTTTTATTGGACTACCTATATTTAATATTAAAGTCACGAAGATTTTTCAATTGTTACCTGGATTTGTTTTCCTTGGCATGTGTAACTATGATGGGATGACAGAGTAGTCATGTGGATTTTCTCTTACTTTTTCCAAAGCTTTTTCCTTTACTCTCCATGCTTTTTAATAAGAGATAAACACATTATACTCTGTAATCATATCTTCCACAATATCATTTGTTGTGTACTTTTTTTTCACATTTGTTAATTTATGCAATATGCATTCACTAACCAATTTACTATTTACTTGTTTGTGATCTCCCAGCAGTATATCAGTTGAACATGTGTGTATGTCATTGAATTCTCTCACATTGAACATAATGGTTTTTCGAAACTTTGATGCTCCCAACTTCCATTTGCACATTTCATTTTCTATGCATACAAGCACAAAGTCTTTTCCACTCGTTTTCTCAACCTCGTGTTGTCGATTTTGCCTGATTGAATGTAGTCTTATTGCTTGAGCCAGTATTTTTTTGTCTTTGTAGGTTTGATGTACCCTCACTTCACATTCATTTGGGTATGATATGACACCATCCCATTGTTGTTCCTTGAATGATCTGTCTTGTAGTATATCTAATTGTTGATAAACAGCTTCGATAGCGAGTTGTTCAGTGTATTGTGTTCCCATTTGTTCTTCTTGTGTTGCCAACGGTACAATTTTTGAATTTCATTGTGTCGCTCTGATTAGCGTTACAGACTAAATATTATTTCCTTCTACATTCCTCATATTTTGTACAATTGTAGTCCCTCCTTTGTTGTATACATTCTCTATAATCAGTGGATACTTACCGTGTTCATCCGATTTTCTACTAACTTCCATAAAGAATCTGAATGTAGATTCATCCAATATATTGATTGGCGGCATGCTGCTTCTAATCTGTTTGAGCGACAATTTTGTTGCGTTGCTGTCTAGCCTTAATGCATTGCATACCAAATTTTGTAATTCTCTGAATGAACAAGTTGTTGGGATTAGCAGGCCAGTTACTTCAAAATTGTGGTATTGGTTACCATCAGACCACGTTCCATTGTAGTAAAGTACAACTGGAATCATCTCCATTGTGTGATATCTGAAACATTAAAAATATCACTTTATTTTGAATGTTTTCAAATGAATAACATACAGTAACCAACTATAAATATTAAGTAACCATGAATATAAAACACATTGGTTTTATTAAAACTACATTGTTTTAGAGATTTTTTTTAAAAACAAAATAATATATATATATATATATATATATATATATATATATATATATATATATATATATATATATATATGCAAGCAACATTTTCTAATTATTAAATTAGTTTATAATTCATTCAACAACTAATTAATAAGTATATATGTACGTATGTTTCATGCATGAAGAGTACAAGCTACTAACATGCATGTTTATATCTAATGTTGCATGTACTGGATAATAAATAAATAGACCTTTCGATGTTGTCGAAAAAATGCACCAAGCTAATTAAGGAGTTCTGTATGTTAGTTTTATGCTCAATATACAACTACTTTTTGGTCTAGATATATAACTTTGATTAATTCAGTTGCAATATGTACTACTATGTGCTAGTTAAACACAAGGAACCTTAATAAAAGTAGTGACACAGCAAGTATATCATTAGCAGCACTTGTTCCTACTTATATCAAGCACATCAGTAACAAAGAATTAACACTACAAGCTCTGCAGCAGCAACAATGCTTATAGTACTTGGGAACAAACTGGCAAATGCCAATCTGAGAAAGTTAATTCAAAATTGTGGAATTGGTTACCATCAGATCATATTACGTTGTAGTAAAATACAACTGGTTAGTAGTTAGTTTCCAAATCAATATATTATAGTAACCAAATAACCAGTGACTAGTAACCATAAATCGTAACAACATTTTTTAATTTATGTTCCTAATCAAAATACAGAGTCTCATTCTTCTGGTGACCAATTACATATTGAACTATAAAATATGTAAACAAACTATTATATGTTTAATTTACTTAATCGAAGAATGATATACCCCAAACCAAATTTTCATTATACAGTAATATTTTTTTCTACTATTTTAGTTTACAATTCTGAAATTTTTGTTTCTGGCTACTAATCAAAAAAGAAACTCATACAATCATTTATAAAGTCAATGATAAGATATGAGATTTAATACTCATTTTATAGATTATTGATTACTTACCTTCGTAATAATGTTTCAGATTATGATTTGAACAATCTGTTGTATATGTTTGGTTCCAGGTCTATGCACCTTCTATAAATGGCGAATTCTGGTCTCTTCAATTCGGGATGTATTCGTTGCCGAAACTTTGCCTGATTCGAGATTTCAATTTTTTCCGTTGTCGTATTTCTCCGTAGCACGAAATTGGGCTTGATGGTTACCTTCGTAATAGTGTTTCAGAATATGATTTGAATAATCTGTTGTATATGGTTGGTTTCCAGATGTTTGCACATTATATCAATGGCAATTTGTGGTTGTCGGTTTTGTTTCTATCAATATGTTGAAAATGGTTGAATATGGGTTTATTTCTGATTGTCGATTTTATTTGGTAACTGGTGAATGCGGCAGTTACATCCTTGATTGTAGGTACTGTTTTATTTTTTGATGGACGTGGCATTTATTTTGTAATTATTTTTTATGGATACACTAATAGTGTAAATATTTTTGTGGACACACTAATTGTGTAAATATTTTCTAAAAGTTGTATACTTATGTAAAGAACCCTATTAATTGTGTTAGTCCAATAAGGTAAATAATATAAGCCCAAATTAAGTTATGTGGCTAAATGTAATGTGATTCCAATTTATAATACAATAGCCCAATGATGGAAATTAAATAGTCCAATATCTATATGTAAGGTGTTTTATGGATGAGGTCCAATTAAATTAAATGTCAAGCCTGATATATATATTGGTAATGTGTCTTATAGATCATGACAAATTAGCCTAATGTATGTTTAAAATACAAGCAAGTTAGAAGCCTAATACTTGAATAAATAAAGCCCAACAATTGCTCCAAAGTGGTGTCAAAGTTCTAGAAAGGTGATATATATATATAGCCTAGATACCCAACCATACCCCTCCCTCGTACCCTAATTCCCTAAATTTTTAAACCCTTATAATTACTTATATGTATGGCAATTATCGTTAAGGGTGGGCATCAGTATATAACCAAAACGAATTGAACCGAACTGTACTGAATACCTAATGTAATAAAAATTGTGTACCGAAATTGATACCAATTGAACCGGTTCGGTACCGACTTTACTGATTGTGTACTGAAAATTGGCAATGATAATGAAGTATAGAGATGCCCATGTCCAATACTTTTGTAAATTTTAAGAACAACAACAACAAACTCCATTTAAAAAATATACCCCATTACCCTTTACCCCTACCATGCAAACTAAAGGTATATATATATACTTTTTTATTCCTCCACAAACCTCACCCACCATATTCTTTCTCTCTGGCCACCCATTCAAATTTCAAGAGAGTTTCTAAATAAACGTGGGGCCTTGCCTTAAGGAATGATATATTGATATTTATTTCTTATTTGCATGTTTGTTGCCGAAAATGCTGCCTTGCTTGGTTCATTATTTTTTTTCATGTGGGTCCCTCCACAAACCAAAGAAATAATAATGTTCCATGCAACTTTCTTCTAGCTTGGAGGTGCTATATAAATATGCTCAGGCTTTAGAAAAGGAAAGTGTGCATAACCGATACAATCAGACTAGTTCGATAATTACCGAACAACCAAAATCCCAAATCGAAATCGAAGCGAATCGAAAAAGCTGGTACACTGAATCGGTACCAGACCAGTCTTTTTATAGACTGAACCAACCAATTCGGTTTACCCATAATACCGAAAATACCGGAAAAAAAATTGAACACCCCTAATTTTCCTTATAGCATAGGTAGTTAGCTACTTTTAACCTAATCTCTTTTAACTCATTGGTTAATGCCTAGTTGGTGGATTATATACAAGTATATATACATGTATATGTATAGTATATTTATGAGGAAATCTCTTATAAATAGGAGACCTTTGCTCATTAGAATAAAGTTTACTTCATTTAAGTGAACACTCTAAGTGTGAGTAGTGAGAAAAAGAGAGTGTGGAGAAAGGTAAAGTTTGAGGAAAAAACACTAAGTATGGGAGTACCTTGGTGGAGCAAGGTCTAACAAGGAAGTAGCTTTAGCAAGAGCATAGCAAGCCACAACCACCAACCATCACCCTAGCTAGAAGATCCACTACTAAGGTTTAAAGGTATTCTTAAACCCTAGCTTAGTTAACTTTTATGCTATAGTATAGTCTTGAGCATGTTTGGTTGTGAGAGGTTTATGTGTTGTGGGATCATGAATGATCCGAAGGTATAAGGGAGGATTTATGTAGAAGTTTATGTGTTTAGTGGTGTTATGTTGCTTAAAAATATAAAGGATAAGTATATGAACATGTAACTTGACTAAAGCAAGTGGTAATATGATTTTCGGAACAACGTAAACAAGATATGTGTGCTATTTGTAAGATCTATAAAACATATGTAGTAGATCTAAAAGATACAAAGATAATCCAAGTGAAATGGAAGAAAAATGAGTTAAAATGAATTTATGGTGAATTTTCTTGTAAAAAGTGTCCTAATGTAAACCATAAGGATTTGATCCATGATCTTGGCTAAGTAATGTGTTTGATTTGGTATGAAACCTTTAGATCATGGTAAAACGTGTATTCAACTAGTTGTAAACAAGATTTCAACTCAATAGGATTAAGTTATAAGCCTTTAAAACAAGAATGAATCAAAACCGTAAAAGTTAAAAAATCAAAAAATGAAGAAGAAGAAAATTTGATGACCTGACGCGCCCTGCGCCAGTCTCAGTACATATGTGGCACGCCCCGCACTGTATAGTCAGAATTGAAAAGTCTAACCCAATCCCGGTCGGGTCAGGTCAAAATAATTTGGGTCGGGTCAAATTTTCTTACAATAATAATAAAATAAAATAAATAATTAAATGAATAACGCATAAACAAATAAGATAATAATAAAGGTATTTTATTTGTAAGAATACAATGAGATAAATAATATAACGATTGAGTAAAGAGTATACAAATAAAATAATAAAGAAGATTATTTTATTTGTGAATCTATAAGGGTAAAATGGAAATAGATGAAGTATAAACAAATAAAGATTATTTTGTTTGTAGATTTCAATTGTAAAGATGAAGTAAAATAAATGAATAAATAAGAACAAATGAATAAAATTAGGGATTCTGGTTGTGTAAGTGGAAGAAAATAATTAATAAATAAAGAGTAAATAAATAAAATAATAAAAATTATTTTATTTGTAGAAATTGGTCATCATGATAAATGAAATGAAGTGACACTAAGGTGAGTCGAATAAGATTAGTACATATAATCCGATAGTGACTAATCGATAGGGCGATTTATAGGTTATCCGAAGGTCGATGATTGCGACGTAATTATAACCAATAATTCAGGCAATTTTTCTAACTTGTGCAAATTTATTATTTTGTGTAAGTTTTTCGTAGTATATGCAAAACTCTATGATTATGCAATTCAAATTGATACTGTACAAGTTTCCTAACTTGTTACTTACTTCTAATTTTACAAAACTTTGCTACTGTGCAAATCTTAAGATAACTCTTAAATCTTGTATCATATCAAGTTGAATATTGTTATTTGCAACTATATATATCTTTTCAATGGAGTTGTTCAATTATACATTCGTTGAAGATTAAAATCTTAGATAATCATAAAATGGTAGAAGAAACAGTTTATGTTAATTGTTTCGGCTAGACAATTGTTGAAATGAATGATGGAATCAATCATATTTTTATAGAACTATCCAAACCGATTGCCTCGGTGCTGAAATCCTACATTAAGATTGAAATGAACAACCTTTACATAAGGGGCATATAGTTGTTTATGTCGGGGGATCGACTTGCGCGCACAAATTAAAACTGAATGTTATGCGTAACATGGGGTACAATAGGCTAATTACCTAGGATACTCTGATATTCTTGGTTGGATTGATGTCCAACCCTGGATGGGAATTTCTCGGTTGGTCATGGACATGGTCAATCCTGGATGAAGTTCATGGTCTATAATGACATCTCAGTATGAAGTTTGAATTCTTCATTTATTGGAATTGAATTATTATTCCTATTGTTCATTCATTATCAAACATTGTTGAAGTTTTCGAAAACGTTGGTTAGTCCTTTATTTAAAACTCATATTTATTGTGCATTTTATACTTGCTGAGCAATTAGTGCTCACCCTTGCTTTTTAATAAATATTTCAACTAAATTAGAGAAGGCATGAAGTTCTGGTGAGGATAACGAGAAAGGAAAATCAAATGGGTAGTCAGCGACTAAGTTTAAATTTTTGTTTTGATATTTAATAATTATGTTGATATTAGTCTTTTGAGATGTTCAGACAGTTGTATTATTTAAAGGTTAGAGAACCTAGGATGTATTTAGTCATGTATCAGATAATGTAATTATTTATGTTAAGGATGAATAGATGTATGAGTTAGATGTGATAAATGTTTTGTATTGTGACCACCAGATTCGAGGTAGAAGTACCTCGGATTTGGGGGTGTCACTTCTCCTAACAAATTAGGATTCCTTTTAAATAGGCTAAAATTTTGGATAGTATTTAATTGTTATAAAATTTCAATAGTACTTATATTAATTTCGATAAGAAAAAAAAAAAGTTGAACCAAACATTTGTAAAATCAAGTTTATACTTTTAATTATATAGTTGATTAGTAAAATTTTAAAAAATCTCAAATAATTTAAAATTATTTTGGTTTTAATTAAAAGTTTCATTTCACTCCCCTAAAAATTATTTTTTTTCTCTTTCCCTCTTTTTCATTTACAAAGATGGTAAAATATTAAAATGTGCTTTTGTTTTAGTCTTTTGTTTTTGTTAAATATTAATTTTTACACTAATGAGTTGTAAGTTTAATAGCGATAACATAGTATTAAAATTCAAATAATATTAGGGATCTTTAATTTTTTTTTCCTCAAATAACGTAATATTAAATAAAATAATATATATTTTATTACATCGCCAATCACAAAAAATGTTTTTAACGAATGTAATGATACACTAGAGAAAACCATTCGACCAGACGATGTTCTCCACGTCTCGCCCTAGATGAAGTAATGTTTTTGACTTTGACCGGGTATGACACTGGGATGTGAACTCATCAAATAGTTACATGCAGGGGGTAAGAACGGTTTAATATTTACTGCCTTCATCCCAATCTCCGCCCCAAAATTGATATATTTTTATTATTTAATAAAACAATCTAATTAATTAAAATATTTTAAAATTATAAATGATAAAAAAATTATAATACAAATAATTAAAATAGTAATTTTTTCAAGTATAATAACAAACAATCAGAAAAATGGCATGTTAATCGTAATAACAGTTAGTAAATATTAAATATATTCTTAAAAATCAGTCATAATCTAAAAGTAATAACATAATATACAAATTTGAACAGTTCTTCAATATGAACAATGAGGAACCGATATTTATGATAACTCCATATTCAAATCTGAATAATTTATCTTCAATCATTCATGCACCATAAAATTTCTCATAAACGAAAAAAAGAACCCTCAATTGGAGAAAGTAAGGTCTTTTAAAAGATGATAATAAAATTTCTTCACAAAGAGAAAGAAATCAGTCATATAATAAAGAAAATAAGTATCATAAAAGAAAAAATAAACTCCACAAAAATAAAAAAAAATTATTAAAACACAAGAAGAAAGATTTAGGGAAGGGTTTCTCAGAAATAAAAAAAGTCCTTCTCAAATTTAGGATGAGAGTTAGAGTTTTTGTCTAAAAATAATAGAAAAAAAGAAAAAGAATGTGTTTGATTTTTAGTCGTTGTTATAGAAAATTCGAATCGATATATATACCTTTATGTATTAAGTAATTACAATGTATACTCTTTTTCACACGCATATATATATATATATATATATATATATATATATATATATATATATATATATATATATATATAAGGTGAAAAAATTTATTTTATATTTTTGAACTTATTAATTTTTCAAGAAATATATAAACACTGTAGTATTTGGTAAAGTATATATATTTTTTGATGCATTTTATATTTTTAAATTACTATATTTGCGTAGTAGTAACAATTTTTTTTTTCTTATTAATTTTATCATGAATGCATGAACATATGATTTATTTTCATATATGTATTATACAAATATTAGTAAACAAATGTCTTTTTATATAAACTCACAAAATAATAATTACCATGGGAATTTTAAATCTTTGGGAAGTATAATTTTCGTAGGAATGAAGATGGTTGTTGGGAGTTAATCGTGGGTGGGGAATGATACAGGTAGAGTAAATATCTATTGGACCGGGGGTGGTAGGTGAGATTTGTAATCCCTCGCTCAACCTAGTCCCATTCCATCAATTGCCATTTTTATTTTATCACATTATTTAAAACACTATTTACCAGAAAAAATAATATAACATTTAAAATTATAATGAAAAATTTGTTGAGATATTGTCTTTTCATATTATTAGTACGCACGCACAGCCGCACACGGGAATTATTTTTAAAACATATTTATTGATTTTTGAAAATATAATATAATAGAAAAATAAATAAAAATAATAAATATAACTTTCCCACTAAATTTAAAAACTGTCAAGTAATTTTCTTTTATGACATGTGATAAGTGTTCTAAAACTTAAGGGGGTGGAAATTAAGAGTTTAAAAAGATATTTTGAGAGACAAAAGAGTTCAAAAATGACTAACTTTGATTTTTTGCTCTTCTTTAATAATATAGATTGTCGATAAGTAGTTGATTTTTTTAATTTTTATCTTTATTTTTATTTTTGCAAATGATATTCTTATGTGGAATAGAGAGGGTAGGTTCTAGTCATTTTGAATTGCAAGATTCATTTACTGTTATTGTTGCTTGATATTTCCATTCCACCACAATTAATCTTGCCAAAAAATTCGAGTCTCTGCTTAATTATTGGGTACAAATTAGCTATTAAAAACTTGATTAAATGTTATGAAATGCATTTACTCTCTCTCTCTCTCTCTCTCTCTCTTCTGAATCACATTGAAATTTGTAGAAATTATAATCTTTAAAATTACTCCAATGAGATAGATGAAGAAGTATTATTTTGTCGACTAATCGGTTTTCTATTAAAAAAAGATTTTACTCTTGGCATTATATTTGCATGTGTAAAACGTGCTTAAATTGGAATAAGAGGCATGGGAATGATTATCTTACACTTTTTTCACAGACCATTCATGCAGCATGCATTCAAGTACTTGTGTAAAAGAGCTCATAGAAGTAATTTCAAGATGCGTAATTGTAATTGATGTATGTACGAGGGATCCTATACTTTTGCTGATTAGGCTTTGTTTAATTAAATGGTTGGTTCTTGTCATAAGCTTTATCACAGTAGCACCTGAGGATGTTCATATGATTGGTGATACATGTGCATTTTAAAGTTCTTTTTGAGTTTCATATGTTTATGAAGTGAATGTGATGGAATTGATTTGCTAAACACTATTAAACTAATTATTCATTAATTGAATAACAGTCCGCTAGACATATTAGAGAATGTTTAATTATAACTGATCCCTTGAAAAACAATCCAGCTTTGATCCTTGCGTGAGGGATAAAACAGTCGTCTATATGTTGTTATTAATCCAGTAATACTAGCGGATGGCGTTATTGTCTTTTTGATCTCGTCCATTCGTTATAATTAAAAATCAATGCATTAAAAAGTATTTACTTATTTTTAATCCATAACAAATACTTGTTATAGATCGGGCCCTATATATATATATATATAGGTTGTCGTTTATTTGAACTACCCGCATGCATTTTAATTGACTGGGGGTCACAATCAGTGTTCTCAAATTCGGACCGATCATTGAACCGAAAAAGGTATCGAGTAGATGGGTTACTGGTCCAACCAGTGGTCGGACCGTTATTAAACCGATGACGTAATTAATACGTAATAAATAATAAATAATTAAATATATTAATTATTATTATATGTTATATATAATATTTAGTAAATATGTAAAATTAATCAATTTATCTACAAAATAAAATAAAATTAAACCTATTTGTATAATGTTTACTTTATACGATTCAAATAAATATTAAATTTATATATAAAAAAAAGATATTAAATCATGATCATAACTTAAAATTCAAGACTCAAGAGTAATCAAATCAAACACAAATGAACATAAACATCTCTAGGATACATTCAATCAAATTCAGTAAAAATAAATAAATCTATTTGTACAATGTTTACTTTATACAATTCAAATAAATACTAAATCTATATGAAAAAAGGATATTAAATCATAATCATAACTCAAAACTCAATTAATGATACATTTAATCAAGTTCAAATGCTAAAAAAAAATTAAAAAAGAAGAGAGATAGGGAACCGGTAAAACCGATGGCCTAGTGACCGGGTCACTGGGTCTACCGGTCCAACCGTCGGGTTACTGAATTTTGATTAAAACTGATTTTTTGACTTGAATCAGACCGAAAGACTGTCCGATTCTAATTTTTTTCGATTAGACTGACTGTCCGAATTTGAAAACTATGGTCACAACTTTAGCTCCATTGCACTCTGCACAAAAACATAACACACAGGCGCCCTTAATACATAAAGCCCGTTTCTGGGGACCTCCAACCTTGGAGCCACATATCTATTTCCCGTTCAAACCTTCAAGCATATCAGTCTTTGTAGATTTTAGTCATTTTACTACTATTTTAGATTACCCTGCATCAACCCCGAAATCTCAACATTCTCACCAACTTTGATTTTTCCTTGTTCTATACACCCAATGATAACAGTTCCATGTTCTTAAATTGACAAAACAACTTCAGTACGCATCAAGAAAGGCTTGTCAGATTTCCCCCCAGTGTCCGGAATGCATGCATCTGTAACATCCATCAATTTTAAAATAGCCTTCTTTCCTATTTATTCATTTGTACTCTGTATAACAGAATGTGTTAAACTTCAAATTAAAATTTTAAATAAATTTTGTCAATATAAACATTAATATATAATTTTATTACAAACTTGAGTAAAATACAAATAATTATTTTCTCATAATCATTAATAAATAAATTTATACTCTATTCAAATGTTTAGCTTTATGTATAATTCATCGAAGGAACCTACTATATATAATTCAATAATTTATTATTTAATAATTTAATAACAACAACTATCTTCTCAAAATTCTAATTAAATATTTATCTTACATTTAATTGATTATCTTAATAATTGAAATCAACTATATAATTAAAAGCAAAAACTTAGTTTGGTTTTACCAATTTTTAGTTTCACAAATTTTTTATTCAACTTTCCAGTTTTCATAAGTACAATCTAAATTTAATTTGTCTCAATTAAATACTATCCAAATTTAAAAATATTTTCATCTTTGATAAGAATAGAAAACAATCTTTTTCTTTCTTGTTCAAATTATTATAAATATTATACAAATTTCTATCGATTAAATTTAAAACATTTTTTTTATCATAATTTTATGAAAATAATATAATTTAACAAATTTTGTATAGGATAATTATACTATTAAAATTTTATTAAGATATTAAAATTTCAAAAACAATCTCTTAATGTATCACGCAGTTTAATTTATTAAAATTTGAAATTTTACCAAATCACACAATAATTGTATTAATAACATATGTGTTAGTTCCCAATGACACAATAGAAATCTAGAAGGGGGGGGTTGAATAGATTCTTTTAAAATTTCTTCTATTTGAAAATATCTCACTTAATTAATTCTTAAACAGAAGTTTAACACAGCGGAATATGATTTAGTTATTCTTTTCTTGAAATGTTAAATTAATAATTCAACAAACAATTATATGGTAGATATAGCAAATGAAAGACAGAATGAGAGAGACTCAGGGTTTTAAGTGGTTCAGAGCACACAATACTCCTACTCCACTGTTCTGCTCTTCCAGCAGCAAATCCACTAAGGATACTTTTACAATATCTGAATCACTAAGATTCCTTCAAGACCCGCAGTCTTGGAATTTTAGTTCACAAAGAACTCTCCAAGTCTAACAGACTTGCTTACACTAGTTCACAAAGAACTCTTCTGGATTGATGTATATTTGGATGTGCTACTAAGTTGCTTATCAGCTTGAGTGTTTGAAGGGCTTAGTAGCAATGCAGACTTTCTTATCAGTTCAATCTTTTTCACTTCTTGCGTTTTTCTTTTTTGTGCAGTGCTTGTCTTTTTCTTCTGCTGATCTTCGTATTTAAGAAGTAAGGGCTTCAGATTTCTTCCCGTTGGATCATCTGCTTGAACTTGTATTTCTTTCCGTTACCTCACAGAGGAGAGCTGCTGAATATTATATTAATATAGCTCATTAAAGCTCTAATGAGATATTATTTGATCTGACATGTTAGTCCATGGAAAGTTGTTTTCTTTTTCCTTTGGGACATATATGTCAGTCGTAGGTTCCCACTAACTTTTATAAAGTCGTTTGGTCCTTCCAAACTATAGGACTGATAGGACACAGTCCTCTGACTTTTCTGCCTTGAAAGTCTTCTTTCTGTTCCATAGTGCGCTTGGGTCAGACTCCTGACTTTTCTGACTTGATCGATTTGCAGAGGCTTCCTTTTTGGTTACTTTGATGAAGATTGAATACTTGAATAGAATGGCTCCTGATCTGAGAAACGTGATGTCTCTTGCCTTTTTGCTCAACGATCTTATATGATCAACTCTACGAATATCCTTGCTGACGTGATTGATCTGTAAATGATCATCTCTTACTGATCATCGTAGAGTTTACTCAACTGTTAGACTGTTGATCGTAGAGTTCAATTTAAGGTTTCTCGTAAAGAACATAGTCTGTTTGGTCGTAGAGTCTTCTGGACCACAATCGTAGAGTCCATTCTACGATTGGTTGTCTTGATCGTAGAGTCTGTTCAAATCGTAGAGTTTCCTTAACACAAATCGTAGAGTTCTTTCTACGATTTTATTACATCAACAGATCAACCTAACAGTTTTGATCTTATCTAATACAACCCTTGTACATTATTTCTAATCATCAAATTTAATCATTCAATGCTCAACAATCTCCCCCAATTTGATGATGACAACATTATTAACAGATAGTGATTTGAACATATTAAAATAGGCAAAATGCAAGAGTAATTGAATGCTTAATCATACAGTGAGCAGCTGTATTTTCTAGAGAAAAATATGAATTTTATTAATGTTTTTGTCAGATGATACAATTGAGAAAACAACAGAAAAAGAAATAAAAAAAACTTATCTCCTTCTGCTAGGAGGTCTTCTGCCTTCTTCTTCCCTCTGCCTGAAGAATGCTCTCCTTTCTTCTTCAGCTTTTCTCAGTTCTTCTTCCCTCAACACAGCTTCTTCTTCTTTAATTTGAAACCATTCCTGTGAGATAGAAGGCTTCATTGATGAGGAAGAAGGTCTTGCTGTCACCACCTCCTGTTGTGAGCCAGAAGTCCTCATAGTTGAGGAAGAAGGTCTTGTTGTCACCTCCTGTCTGGGACGAGATGGTACTGCTTCGAATCTAGGAGGATATATTAAAGTTTGAACCATCATCATCCCTTGAAGTGCTCTTCCTCTTCTGCTGTGATCTGAGCTAGTTCTTGTTTGCTCTGTTGTACTCAGTTTCTTCTCCCCCTTGTTGGCATCATTAATTGTTGCTACCTGTTCTGAAAGCTGCTGGATGCCCTGAATAATTTCTTGAAGTTGGGTCTTAGTGGCAGCTACATCATCTTGGTGGGCTTGGAGTCTTTCGTTAGCCATGATTTGTTTTTGCTCCACCAATGACAAAGTGTCATTCGACCGATATTTTTGTTCTGTGAGAGAGTCCTTCAAGACAATGATTTCATTACTGAGGAAGGTGATAGATTTAACATTGGTTTCTTGAAGAATAACAATGGCCTGCTGATGTGAGTTCAAGGCTTCCAGAATAATTTTATCCCTCTCTTGGAGATTTTCAGAGACTGCTGCCGTTAGTTGCTTTAATCTTGTGGAAAATTGTCTATTCAGACTGGTAGAGAGACCATTGGCAGCATCAATGATATCGTCCATTCTACGTTGAAGGTTGTGGGATTTCGATGCCAGGTCGTTTTGTATCTCTGTATGGATATGGCTTGTCAAGTCAGTTAAGCCCTCAGATGTAGGAAGCCGAGATACCTTGTCTAAAATTTCCTGGAGAAGTTGAGATGATTGACCCTGGTCAGCCGTAGAGCTAGGAATATGAAAGTATTCGTGACCAGAGGTGGAGGGAATATCCTCGTGAGTTAACAGGAGTCTTGAAGATGGAGCCGGATGAATTGTTTGCTGAGTAGGCAGAATTTCAGGAGAGTCTGGAGGGCACTCTACGTTTTGATCATGTAGGCTTTCTTGACCACCAATCGTAGATGGTGGGGACTCTACGATCGGGGAAGTGTGGGTCGTAGAGCTTGATGCAGGATGAGTACTTGAGGACTCCTCAAATTTATTGAACATTTGTGAAGGTGTATGACTTTGAATGAGGGTTAGAGGAATAAAATGTACATTTTGCCCTAAAGTTTGTGAAAAGGGGCTGCAAGAGATGAGCTTCTGGGCAAAGAACAGATTCTGAGGATAGCCTTGAGCAATAATCACCACATTTGGATATGCTTTGAAGGTCCAGAAGAGTTGATCCCATGCATTGTGCACCAGAGCTCGGTGGAATGGCATTAGTGGCAAGAATTTTATCAGGCAGTTGAAGTTAAGGTGTCTTTGCTCATTTATTCCAACGACCACTATTTCAATGTCATCCTCTTCATCATCATTCATTGTGGCTGTAAGGATTGAAATGTCATCTTGAGTCTCCCCCTCAGCCAGAGCATCTGCTGGCTCAGGAACAATTGGAAGCTCCCCCTCAGTTTGAGCATCCATAGGCTCAACTGCTTCAGATGACTCCTTTTCACCTGGAGTAAGGTCAGGTCTTTCAAGTAGCTCCCCCTTAGCTACTGAGCTTTTGTCGGCTAACTTTACTAACCTTCTTCTCTTTCTCCTTGGCTCCTTTGGAATGACCTTTTCAGCTTCATATTTGCTGCGAGTCTCTCTTCGCAGATCTGAACTTTCATCCCCTGAGGCAGCCTTTTCTTCAGGAGCAGTAACAGGAGCCTCATTTTAAGATCCTTGAGGTTCTTCAAGCTCAAGAGCTCTTTTTTCTTTCCTTCTTCTGACAAGACCCGGAGAATGCCTGCTGACCTCCTGAGATTCTTCTTCAGCAGGAGTGTTCTTCAGAAGTGATGGCCCTGCACCACTCTGCGTTCCTTCACTATCCCCTGACCGAGATAGTTTCCTATTTTCAACTGGGTTCCTCCTCCAGTTGTCAAAGAGCCTCTGGGTAATCCTTTTGTTGGTATTGAGGGCTTCTCCTTCATCATGCTCAATTAAATCCCCCAATGATGATCTAAGGAGAATGCTGATGAATCTTCCATAGAACATTTTTCTGGTCCCCTTAGCCTTTTCTGTATTTAGGACCCAATTCCCTATCCATTCCAACAACAAGGAGCCATAGTTGATGTTTGTCTTTTTGACTATGGCTGTCATTATTTTCAGCTGTATCTCACTGACTGAGTCATGGGCTGAATCTTTACAGAGGAGGCATTTTCCTACAACATCAGCTAAAAACTTGTATTTCTGAGGAAATTCTTTCTTCTTCAACCCTTTCAGTCCTGGATTCTTTTGATGGTGCATTCTTCTCATCCCTTCTTCGGTGCTTACCATACTTAGAGATGTTAGGCCCCCTTGCTTGAAACCTAGGGCTAGGTTGAATTCTTCGGCGGTGAGGTTGAGCTGAACCCCTTTTACAGTGGTGGTTAGAGTTCCGTTAGCATAGGATCCATTTACGTAGAACTCTCGAACAAGCTTTGATAGAATCCTTGTATTTGTTCCCAACGCTTCTCGCAGTCCAGCTTTATCTAGCAACTGGATTATTCTTTTGAACTGCTTATCTGTTGTATCGAAGGCTTCAAAGTTGAGCTCATTTCCAGAAATAACTTGAGCAGGTGCCATTTGATAGATTTTCTGAAACGAGAAGAACGGTTTATCTGAGAAATGATAACTTAGGGTTCGGAATTGAGAGAGAAAAGAGAGAGAGATATAGATTTTTGAACTTTGAAGAAATGAACGACGTGCAGTTTTCAAAGTATTTAAAACTTCCCTCTATGTTTGCTGAGATACGTGTCAAGTTCTGATAGGATCATTTCAGTTGGTTGATGACCATTTTACCCTTAGTTCCTCAGAGCTTTACGATCCTTAGTCACACAACGATTCTTTTGTTTTTCGTAGAGTTGTCTTTACGATTGAGGAATACTCTGCGATCCTTGGATTGAAAGTCGTTGAGTAAGCTCTACGATTCTTGGCTTGATGATCGTCGAGTGAGCTCTACGATCTTGAGCATACTCTACGATCCTTGACAATTGTTGACTGAGTTGAGCATGTCCATTACTTTCCTTGCACACTTTTGTTCCTGCAGAGTTAGTATCCTAAAAAAAATATGATACATACATTAAGGGTCTAGATTTAGCATTCCTAACTCACTTATTAGTTTATTAAATCTTGATTCATCTAAAGGCTTTGTAAAGACATCTGCTAGTTGATCTTCAGTTGGGATGTAGTGAAGTGATATATTTCCATTTTGTACATGATCCCTGATGAAATGATATCTTATATCTATGTGCTTAGTTCTAGAGTGCATAACAGGATTATGTGTTATAGCAATTGCACTAGTATTATCACAGTATATAGGGATAGAATTTAACTCAAACCCATAGTCTGCAAGCTGAGTCTTCATCCATAGGATTTGTGCACAGCAACTGCCTGCGGCTATATATTCAGCTTCTGCAGTAGATGTCGATACTGAGTTCTGCTTTTTACTAAACCAAGAAACAAGTCTGTTGCCAAGCATCTGGCAAGTTCCACTTGTGCTTTTTCTGTCTATTTTGCATCCTGCATAGTCAGCATATGAGTATCCCACAAGATCAAAGGAGGACTCCTTGGGATACCATAATCCTAAATTTTGAGTTCCTTTAAGATACTTGAAAATTCTTTTCACAGCTAATAGATGAGACTCTTTGGGGTTAGCCTGAAATCTAGCACATATACATGTAGCAAACATTATATCTGGTCGACTCGCAGTAAGATATAATAGTGAACCTATCATACCTCTGTACTGAGTGATTTAAGTGGATTTACCATTTTCATCTTTGTCAAGCTTGGTGACAGGTGGCATAGGAGTCTTCATGATAGATGCAGATTACATGCCATATTTCTTTAATAAGTCTTTGATGTATTTGGCTTGATTAATGAATATGCCTTCATCAGTCTGCTTCACTTGTAGTCCAAGGAAGAAGTTGAGTTCTCCCATCATGCTCATTTCAAATTTGCTCTGCATAAGCTTGGCAAATCTTTCACATAATTTTTCATCAGAGGAACCAAATATGATATCATCTACATAAATTTGAAACTAGTAGTGTCTTATCCTTATGTTTTCTCAAAAATAAGGTAGTATCAATTCTTCCTCTAGTAAATCCCTTTTCAATGAGAAAGTTAGTCAAGATTTCATACCATGCTCTAGGTGCTTGTTTTAGACCATATAGTGCTTTATCTAATTTATAAACATAATTTAAAAAAGTTGGATTGATGAAACCTGGAGGTTGTTCCACGTAAACTTCTTCTTGGAGTTCCCCATTTAGAAAAGCACTATTGACATCCATTTGGAAGACTTTGAACTTCATGTGAGCAGCATGAGCAAGGAAGATCCTTATGGCTTCCAACCTGGCAACTGGAGCATATGTTTCATCATAGTCAATTCCTTCTTCTTGAGAGTAACCTTTGGTCACTAGTCTTGCTTTGTTCCTTGTTATTACACCATTTTCATCCATCTTGTTTCTGAAAACCCATTTGGTGCCAATGACAGGTTTATGCTGAGGCCTGGCCACTAATCTCCAGACCTTGCTTCTTTCAAATTGATTTAGCTCCTCTTGCATGGCCTCTATCCAACTTGAATCTCCTAAGGCCTCTTCAATCTTCTTGGGTTCCTCTTGAGAGAGAAAGCTTAGGTAAAAGCATTCATTAGAGGTTGCAGCTCTAGTCTTGATTCCGGTGTTTGGATCTCCAATAATAAGATCTTGAGTGTGATCTTTGATCCATTTTATTCTACTAGGAACGTCTGTTCTGGTGCCCTCTTGTCTGAGTTCCTCTAAATCAGCTTCTGGTTCTGATCGTAGAGTTCCAATGTCTGATGTGGTGTGCTCTACGATTTCCTCTCCTAGCTCAACGATTTATGTCGCTGGTTCCATGGTCGTAGAGTCGGACTCTACGATTTTGAGTTCTTCGATCGTTGAGCTTGTGTCTGCTGACTCGTTGAAAGGTGATCTTTTCTTTTCAGGATCTGATTCATCGAATGTGACGTGGATGGAGATTTCAACAGTTAGTGACTCCTTGTTGAACACTCTAAATGCTCTGCTATCTGTTGCATAACCAAGGAAGATTCCTTCATCTGATTTTGGCTGGAATTTGGTTAGATGCTTCTTGCCATTGTTGAGTACGTAGCACAGGCAACCAAAAGCATGAAAATAACTTATATTTGGCTTTCTTCCTTTCCATAATTCGTACGGAGTTTTCTTCAATGTTGAGTGTATGAGTGACCTGTTTTGAGTATAACATGCAGTAATGATGACTTCAGCCCAGAAATATTCAGGGAGAGAAGCTGCTGCTAAGAGAGTTCTTCCTGCTTCAATAAGAGTCATATTATTCCTTTCTACTACTCCATTTTGCTGAGGCGTTCTTGGGGCTGAGAAGTTGTGATTTATTCCATTTTCTTCATAGAACAAGTCCATTTCTGAGAAATCAAATTCTCGTCCATGATCACTTCTGATGGCCTTGATCTTTTCTCCTTTTTCATTCATGATCAGTCTGAAGAGCTTGATGAGATGTGAAATGGTTTCATCTTTAGAGCTTAGAAAGAATACCCATGTATATCTGGTGTAGTCATCAACTACAACTAGAGGGTATCTCTTTCCTCCGAGGCTGGTCGTAGATACTGGTCCGAATAAATCCATGTGAAGTAGTTGAAGAGCTCTATCATTTGAGTTTGCTGATTTGCTTTGGAATGACGTCTTTGTTTGCTTTCCAAACTGACAAGCTTTACAGGGCTTTTCTTTAATGAAGTTTAACTTTGGCAATCCTTTTACTAGATCTTTGGAGGCAAGCTTTGAAATGCTCTTGAAGTTAAGATGAGATAACCTCCTATGCCAGAGCCAGCACATATCTTCAGAGGCTTTAGCAAGAAAACAGACAGTTTGTTCTGAACTTAATTTAGCAAGATTGACCACATAGACATTTCCTTCTCGAACTCCTTCTAGCTTTAGAGAATTAGTTTTCAAGTCTCTAACTTGGCATTGGTTGTTGAGGAAGGTGACTTGATGTCCTTTGTCACAGAGCTGACTTATACTTAGCAAGTTGTGCTTTAGTCCCTCAACATATGCCACTTTACTGAAATATATTACACCATTTCCAGTTGAGCCATAACCCCTGGTTTTTCCTGAGTTGTTGTCTCCAAAATAACAGCAGGTCCATCTTTTTCTTTAAACTCTGATAGAAGACTTATCTCCTGTCATGTGCCGTGAGCATCCACTGTCAAGATACTAGATGGATCTCTTTACCTGCATAACAAATCAAACTTCATTTTGGTACCCATATTTGTTTGGGTCCTGCTTTGTTAGTACCTTTTGGGACCCAAATCTGTCTGATTTTAGATCCTTGCATTCTATGATATCTCAACAAATATTTATCATTTTTATGAGGGTGCCTATGAAAAATATGATATTGATAATGATATGTGTGTATTTGTGACTGTTTGTTCGTCCAGGACTTGTATGGATTATGATTTCTCATAGTCTTTTGCTGATCTACATTCTGCTTCCATACTACTCTACGATTCTCATGATTCGTAGAGTGAGTTTTGCTTGACTTATTTTTCAATTTTCTGAATCCAAGACCTGTGTGAGTTTTGTTAAAACTGATTGTAGGTTTAGCAGAATGTGGATGGGTGGTAGAATTTGAGGATTTGATGAACACAATTCCTTTATTAAAATTAAAGGATTTGCCTTCATTTATTTCCTTTGACTTCTCCATATTGGGTTCTGAGAATAAATTCTCAAATCCCAATCCTGATCTATCAGTCACATCTCTTTGACTTGAGATCAGGGTGTCCATAGACGAACTAGACTTGTTCCACATAGAAATAGTATTTTCTAGTTCCTGAATCTTGGAGACTAGTGAGGATTCTTTATAAGTGCTCAACTCATTTATCTCTTTTAGTATTTTATTCTCAGTTTCAAGATTAGAGTAAAGTTTTGCAGTTTGAACTGAGGCTTTTAATTCCATGCTTATTTTTTCTTTATCCTCTTTTAGCTGAGAGTAATCTTTAGATAACCTTCTAAATAATTTTATATATTTGTGCAATTCTGTCATTAAGTCATGCATGCCTTCTCTAAGATCATCAATGCTTAAATCAGGAGAATAGAAATCAAATACTTCATCTATGATGAATTCCTTTTTGCTGCTTCCTTCTTCATTTGCCATTAAGCACAGGTTGGCTTTCTGTGGCTCTTCATCATCACTTGACTCAGAATTTAGTTCTTCTTCTGAGTCACTCCAGGAGCCTTCAGCTATGAAGCTTTTGTCCTTCTTCTTTTGTTTGTGGAAGCTTTTGAATTCTCTTTTTGGATTTGCTCTTGATTTGTCCCTCTTCACCTCTTCTCTTAAGGGTTTTGGACATTTAGCAATGAAATGACCTGGCTTTTTGCAATTGTAGCAAAGGTCATTTGCTTGTTTTTTGCTGCTGTTGCTTCTGAACTTCTGAGGTTTATTTCTGTTGATGAATCTTTTAAAATGTCTGACTAGCATGACAGCTCCTTCATCATCATTTGATTCATCTTTGTCAGAGTCAGAGATATCCTTATGATTGCTTCTGTGAGTTGAGGTTGAGGCTTTAAGAGCAATGTTTTTCTCCTTCTTTCTTTCACAAGATAGATTTTCTGCTCTTTGATTTAGTTCCAGCTCATAGGTGAGAAGATTTCCATATAACTGTTGTACAGTCATCTCGTGCAAGTTCTTTGACTCTCGGATGGCTGTGGTTTTGGCATCCCATTTGCTTGGCAGAGATCTCATGAATTTAATGATAAGATCTCTGTTTGGATAGATTTTTCCATAAGATCTGAGAGAGTTTAGTAGCAAGTTAAATCTCTCGTAGGTGGTTGTAATGTTTTCACCAGAGATGTGAGTGAACATCTCATACTGTTGAACAAGCAGTGATTGCTTATTTTCTCTGACTTCTTCTGTTCCTTCATGCATGATCAACAGAGTTTGCCATACTTCTTGAGCTGTCTTGCAGTTGACAACGTTCTCAAATAGATCATCATCCAGAGATTGAAACAAGATGTTCTTAGCCCTTTTGTCTCTTTGAACATCCTTATTTTTATTGTCTGTCCATTCGTCTCTTTTCTTTGCTACTAGCTTTCTTGGATCTTCAGTTAATAGTGCAAGCTTCATTGGTATGAATGGCCCATTCATCACTGTCTCGAACAGTTCATCATCTATAGCATCCATGTAAGCCTGCATACGAACTTTCCAGTTAGCAAATTTTTCTTTATTACACATAGGTGGTTTGTTATCTCCACCGAGTTCCGATCCATTCTTGTTGAGTGTCATTTGATCTACTCAAGCTTGTAAGGCTTTAGATGTGAGAACCTGCTCTGATACCAATTGTTAGTTCTCAATGACACAATAAAATTCTAGAAGGGGGGGGGGGTTGAATAGATTCTTTTAAAATTTCTTCTATTTGAAAAGATCTCACTTAATTAATTCTTAAACAGAAGTTTAACACAGCGGAATATGATTTAGTTATTCTTTTCTTGAAATGTTAAATTAATAATTCAACAAACAATTATATGGCAGATATAGCAAATGAAAGACAGAATGAGAGAGACTCAGGGTTTTAAGTGGTTCAGAGCACACAATACTCCTACTCCACTGTTCTGCTCTTCCAGCAGCAAATCCACTAAGGATACTTTTACAATATCTGAATCACTAAGATTCCTTCAAGACCGGCAGTCTTGGAATTTTAGTTCACAAAGAACTTTACAAGTCTAACAGACTTGCTTACACTAGTTCACAAAGAACTCTCCAAGTCTAACAGACTTGCTTACACTAGTTCACAAAGAACTCTTCTGGATTGATGTATATTTGGATGTGCTACTAAGTTGCTTATCAGCTTGAGTGTTTGAAGGGCTTAGTAGCAATGCAGGCTTTCTTATCAGTTCAATCTTTTTCACTTCTTGCGTTTTTCTTTTTTGTGCGATGCTTGTCTTTTTCTTCTGCTGATCTTCGTATTTAAGAAGTAAGGGCTTCAGATTTCTTCCCGTTGGATCATCTGCTTGAACTTGTATTTCTTTCCGTTACCTCACAGAGGAGAGCTGCTGAATATTATATTAATATAGCTCATTAAAGCTCTGATGAGATATTATTTGATCTGACATGTTAGTCCATGGAATGTTGTTTCCTTTTTTCTTTGGGACAGATATGTCAGTCGTAGGTTCCCACTAACTTTTATAGAGTCGTTTGGTCCTTCCAAACTATAGGACTGATAGGACACAGTCCTATGACTTTTCTGCCTTGAAAGTCTTCTTTCTGTTCCATAGTGCGCTTGGGTCAGACTCCTGACTTTTCTGATTTGATTGATTTGCAGAGGCTTCCTTTTTGGTTACTTTGATGAAGATTGAATACTTGAATAGAATGGCTCCTGATCTGAGAAACGTGATGTCTCTTGCCTTTTTGCTCAACGATCTTATATGATCAACTCTACGAATATCCTTGCTGACGTGATTGATCTGTAAATGATCATCTCTTACTGATCATCGTAGAGTTTACTCAACTGTTAGACTGTTGATCGTAGAGTTCAATTTAAGGTTTCTCGTAAAGAACATAGTCTGTTTGGTCGTAGAGTCTTCTGGACCACAATCGTAGAGTCCATTCTACGATTGGTTGCCTTGATCATAGAATCTGTTCAAATCGTAGAGTTTCCTTGACACAAATCGTAGAGTTCTTTCTACGATTTTATTACATCAACAGATCAACCTAACAGTTTTGATCTATCTAAGTCTTAGTACAACACACAAGACTTTTATACAATTAACAATAGATCAACCTAACAGTTTTGATCTTATCTAATACAGCCCTTGTACATTATTTCTAATCATCAAATTTAATCATTTAATGTTCAACAATATGTAATTTTTTTTCAAATATAATAAATATAAAATTAGTTGAGAAATTATTGTGATTTCATTACTAACTAATTGTCATAACTAAATTAAAACTCATTAAAATTTGAGTTTCACAATTATATTCGGATTGAAATTTTAATCAAATTTTATTAATATAAACACTAATGTATAATTTCATTAGAAACTTCAATAAAATTAAAATAATTATTTACTCATAATCATAACTAAATACATCTGTACTGCATTCAAATGTTTAGCTTAATAATTAATCAAATAAATTTCTAATATATAGTTCAACAATTTATTATTTACATAAATATTTAATAATTTAGTAACTATAACTATCGCATCAAAATCAAAATTAAATATTTATTTAATATTAAATTGATTATATCAAAAAATAAAATAATAAGTTATTATTTATATCACCCGAGCTTTTCACGAAATTGGTTAGCTTGTAATGTATAATTGTATATTGAATTTTGCAAACACCTATCTAAGCCCAAAGAAAAATAAAAAATGATAATTCAACTACAAAGGCAATTATGTTCCAGATTCGATGTTCATTATTGTGTGAGTTTGTTTTCCCCCTTCTTATCAGTTATTACAAGATTTATATTTCACCTTTAAATTTACTAATATTTTGAGAGATTATATATTGATGTTAAAAAAAAAAAAAATTATAAACGCAGCGCGCAGGTTAGTTTATGGCGAAAAAGGAAAGCTAACATGCGCGAGGATATTCCCCTGATCCCCCCTCGGCTCAAACTTTGGACATATCGACGCACGGTCTTCTTCATCTCTCTGTGACTCAGCTGAAATCCCAACTGCTTTCAGCTTCTACCCGAGCCCCAAATCCAATCCCCAAACAATGATGTCAACAATTCAATCAATCGAAACCCCAATACACTGACCACAACAAAGCCACCAAAATGTCACTCACTCTTCAAAATCTCCTCACAAGTTCCCCTTGCCGCATTTCCTTCTCCGTGAAAAAACCCCATTTCGAAAACCCTTTATTGTTCTCTCTCTCTTTACCCTTTACCCACTTCAAAAAACCCCAGCATCTCCGAATCAAATACCAATCTCCTTATAAATCAGCTTATACCTATCATTCCCCCCTCAGAGCTTTCGAATCCGATAGTGGAACTATACTTGATAAGCGAGAAGAAAATGAAAACAATTTCGAATTCGATGCCTTTCTTTCTGTTGCTGAATTTCTCTGTCTTGCTTCCTCTGCGGTTATTTCATCTGGGCTTATTTTAAATTCCCAGAAGCCAATTTTGGTGTGGTTGGGTAATAAGGTTTCTGTATGGCAGTTTGTGTTGTTGGTGGGAGGAATGGTGATTGGTGCGACAATTAGAAGGCGGCAATGGAGAAGGATTTGTATGAATTATTCAAAGCCCGGGTGTTCAGGGGTTAATCTGGTTGATAGGATTGAGAAATTGGAGGAGGATCTTCGGAGTTCTGCAACAGTTATTAGGGTTATGTCAAGGCAGCTGGAGAAGTTAGGGATTCGGTTTCGAGTTACTAGAAAGGCTTTAAAAGAACCCATTGCTGAGGTAATTATACTTTCTGCTGGCCCTCTTATTTGGTTGGGTTGATTATCTAACATGTCTTTACCAAAGGATAAGTAATTCTTAAATGTGTAATAGATGAGAAAAAAAAATTGTTGCGAATTTTGGGTTTGGATTGATTAGACATGTGGCTTCTGAAGTTGTACCCCTAATTGTAGGTTAATATATGTTTTGGTCAGTGAACTATGGGCCGATTTTTATTATAGTTATCGACTCTCTTTTTGTGACAAACGCATATTACTATACTAAAAAAAATTAAAAAATGGTCATTACTTAACATTCGGTCCAAAAAAGTGGACAGAAATGCTAAGTAGACTAACGGCGTGGCATACCGTGATAGAAAAAAATTATAAAAAAATTACTTAGCAAATTAAACAATTAAAAAAAAATTAATCTCTCCCACCAACTTATCTCACCAGAATTCACTTTCCTTGCCGGATTTCACCATCAATCTCTCTATCTCGTTCCATCTCGTTCATCTCTCAAATTCAACCTTAAAAACCCTAACTCAAACTCAGATTTAATCAATAACCCCAACCAAATTAATCAAATCCTTCAACACCAAAGCCCCCAAACCGTTCATCATCTTGTCGGATATAACATCATTGAATCAACCAGCAGGTTCCTCATTTTCCCCCCTTTTTACTTGATAAAATCCAATTAGCAGCTAAAAAATTGATTACCAAGTGCTTGATTTTGAGCTATTAAAAATTTGAAAACCCTAATTTTTTATTTCCATTACTGTTAGGAAGACGTATTTCTCAAAACATTTTATTCTGAATTGAAATTACCGAATCCTTGAATAATCTATATCCATTAGATTTGAAGGGATGAATCTGCCTTCATATTTCTTGTTCATATCTGAAAGTAACATTGAATTGAGTAGCATAATCTAAAAGAGATCTTACTCGGGAGAGACATACAGTGTTCTTGAAGATTTAGAAAGGAGATCTGGGTGAAGAAGGTTTAGGACTAACAAGAAGGCTACTGCTATCATTAGCTGCTAGTCATGGTGGTTATGGAGAAGTCAGGCAGCGCAGGCGAGAAGTAGATGGGTTGCTTTGAGGAGAGAGAAAATGTTGAGAGAGAAAACAATTTGGTAAATGATCTGAAGGTGTTTTTTTTAATTTTGTTTAATTGTTGTTTTGATTTTTTAAAAATATTATTTTACTTTTAGTAATAATTTGGTATTTTTTTTGTTTAAATATTATGACCTTGCTGATTTGTTTCTCATCTTATATTTTCCAGAATGATTTTTTTTTGTTTGAAAAAATTATGTGAAAATTTCATAAATAGGTATAAAAACAATGCTTTATTAAAAAAATTCTTCAACTTTTCATGGCAATTACTTAATAGAAAATTAACGTTAATTAATATTATTTTAAAAAATTAATCAAATTTATATTTAAAAATTAAAGTTTACAAATTAATTTTGAAACAAAAACAAAAAATTTGTTTTTGATTTATGAGACAAGTGTTGCGCTAGTGTATTTTCTTTGCAAATTACAATAGAATTTAGAAAAGAAAAAGAAATATTAAATGATATTTTTTAACACATAAGCATTATCATGCCACCTGTCAAAGCCACATCACTAACCGTTAGTCTACTCAGTATTTCCGTCCACTTTTTTGGACGGAATGTTAAGTAATAACCATTTTGTATTTTTTTTCGAGTATAGTAATGCGTTTGTCACAAAAAAAAAGAGTCGGTAACTACAATGAAAATCGGCTCCTAGTACAGTGACCAAAGCATATATTAATCCCCTTAATTGCTTGTTAGTTTGGGAGACATGTTTGTGTGGGTAGGAACTTGGATTGTCCTATAATGTCTTGTTGTTATCCCATCCTGATTGATAACTCAGTCTTCTTGCACCCTTTCAGAAATAATACAATAATGTCATTCAACTATATAGGCAATTTAAAGTTAATTGCTATTTAATTATGTTGATGATAATTTAAACTGAAACAATAGCACATTGAGTTTCGTTTAAGTTGAGGCTACTTCCTCGTTTAGCTTGTTTGATGTTCAAATGAGTTGAAAATAAAAATAAAAAATAGAATAGGAGACATTAACGTATACTATTTCAATTGATGGAGTAATGTTATATTTTGTGTATAAAGGATAGGTTGGAATTCATTCAAGACTGCTGTCGGTGTCTCCCTTCTTTTACTTTAGGTGAAAGTTGAAAGTACATCAGTATGTCTAATTCTATGGGGGATGCAAAGTTGGTCAAGCAAGTTTGAGTGGTTGGTAGGACAGTTTTGGTAGAGATGGAAATTCTTTTATTCTTATATGGAAAGTGATGGGAAAGGTAAGTGAAAAATCAATAAATTTATTATTAATTTTGTACTGTTATTTGGAGATAAATATTTGATTATTAATTTAATTATTTTTTTACCTATATTGAGTAGGATATTTTAGAAGTTTTAATTATAGCAATAAATTTTAATTAGGAGAGTATTTCCTTCTTATTCTCTACTTGGTTACTAAATCGTAGAGCTCCTACTATATAAAGAGTTGTAATCTTTATTATTTTTCAGATTATTGAATAGAATTGATGCGGCAGCTTTGAGCTTTGTGGTCTGAGAGCCTTGGTTATCCCCTTATTTCCCCCACCCTTCCCTTGTCATACATCAGAAAGTGTAGGAAATTCAAGATCATAAGAAAGATTATTTAAGAAGTTTTTTTTTTGTTCCAGTCATTAATTGGATTTCAAAGCACTGGAAATATGTGTTTTCCCTTTTGTAGCTGTACGTAGTTGCTTGAAATAATATATTAAAGCCAAGTAAAGGGGTTATTTAAAAAATTGGTCAAGGTGTGATAAAACATGTTCGGACAAACTAATTAGCATTTGGCAAAACATTTTTAGAACACCAGTTACTCCTCCAAGCTAAGGATTGAAAATGAAGAAAGCAAAAAAATTGAAATGGAAGAAAATAACAACTAGAAAATGCTAAAAAATGTGCTCTGAGTTATTTTTGATGGTCAAATATCAGTATATAAGAAGACACAAGTCTGTTTTTTTGGATAAGAATCTCTAGAATATGGAACCATGAATTCTTGACTGAGAAATCAGTAGCACCATTAGCTGATCAGAAAGGAATTCCTTATGCTAAGGTCATGATCTTTAACAGTTCACTTTTGAGTTGTAAATACTTATCTGAGAAAGTTGTTTGTAAGATGTGTATGAGAAATTACTATAGTCAAACCAAAGTAATGGGCTAAGGTTCTTTGATTACAATTTAGTCAACCTTACTAAGAAGCCCTCTTGTTGCCTTCCTTTGCAACGTCTTGTTTGGTATAACTCCTAACTTGTAGTTTAATATATAAAGACTGCAGCTTTGTCTCAGAAGAATTCCGAGACCACTCGTGCATTGGCAGTGCAAAAAGACATTCTGGAGAAAGAACTTGGGGAAATTCAAAAAGTTCTTCTGGCAATGCAGGTTTACACCTTTCAGAATCTTATTGAGTTCTTTTTAACTACTGGAACTTTCATTCCTAGAAGTGCATTAATATATTTTGTTATCATTGCGCCAAAAAGCAGTTTATTGTTTAACAGTAGGTGCAAAATATTTTACATTTTCCCTTCAATATCAGTATATCACTCCCACCCCTATCGTGATTGTAACATGTTTAAACCTGAGTTGAACAATTTATTGTTGGTAAGTAAACTCGGTATGATTATCTTACACAGCAAAATACAGGTTTTAGTAGATGTTTATTGTAGTATACAGTATACTCGCTGCCAAATGTTATAAATAATTTCAAGTCTACACAGAACCTCCATTCAAGATTATAACATCACACCTGTCTAAACAATGAGTTCCAGAAAGACTGGGTAATGCTGAAGCTTAAATTCCTAGACTTTTGAGTGATTTCCTTCGTAGAAAAGAGCATTACAAACGTAGACAAACCTAGAGGGATGGGTAATTTTACAGAGGACAATGAATTCATGTTATGAACTGAACTTGCACAGCATTTGCCACTATATTATATGTGGGTGAAATAGACACCTTTAGTGTTTGAAAATCTAATTGTGCTTCCCGTCTATACTTATCAAAAATTAAACATAAAAAGAACTGTCTTAGTGACTATGTGACTTACCGTACCTTTTGATTCTTGGAACCATTAATTAACAGAGAGAGTTTTCCGCTAGTGATCACAGGTTGGCAGTTTGTAGGTCTTTTAGTAGAATCTATAGTTTCGCCACCTTGTGATTCTTGATATGGCCAAAAAGATTAACCTAATATCTGCTTGGCCTTGCTTCCATTTTTATACAAGATGAGAGGATCTAATTTGACCTTTTAGATCCTGTTCTTTTTTCTTCTTTTTGTTTTTGTCTTCTCCTTTAAAACCACTGCATCAGAAAATCGTTTTAGGTTTCTTATGCATCAGTGCTCGAACCCTGTACTTAATCAGCATGAAGCTGAACAGTGTGATGCACATACCATTCAAATATTAGAAGCATAAATTCTCTTTTCCTCTTATCATCATTGTAATCCAGTTTACCCATCTTTTGAAGATCGAAAATCAGGAACCCTTGGCATTTTCAATCAAAAGAATAAGAAGAATGTCGACTCTGCATATACACTCAATCTATGGCATAATAATTCCAGCAAGAATTTTTTGCTATCACATCTTTTTTTGACTTAATGTATATTCATTGGGTTGGAAAATTTGTCAGATAATATTGTTAAACCTATTAAAAAAAAAACTTTTGATGTCTTAACTCTTCAAGTCCTGTTATTTCGGTTGAATATAACATCAAAGCTCAAAGTTGTTAAGCTGACTTTTACTGCTTTATGGTGTCATTTCTACAGGAGCAGCAGCAAAAACAACTTGAGTTGATTCTTGCAATTGCAAAAAATGGAAAGTTATGGGAAAGCTGACTTTTACTGCTTTATGGTGTCATTTCTACAGGAGCAGCAGCAAAAACAACTTGAGTTGATTATTGCAATTACAAAAAATGGAAAGTTATGGGAAAGCAAGCGGGCACCAAGTCAACGGGATAAAGTTAACACACATAACTCGGTCACCGAGGGGGTAAAACAGATTTCACCCAACCAAATTCAAGCTTTGGCTGGACAAAAAGAAATCAGCAATGACAAAGTGTAGAATTTCAGGCAGGAATGACCTGATTAAAATTTGCTTATTTTTCTCAGTAGTGGGAGTTAAAGTGCCTGATTTTCTTTGTTTGATCCGAGGCATGGTTCAAAGATTCGTTTCGGAAGTACGTTTCAGTTGATTGACACGTTTCAGAAATGCTAAGAAACACAATGGAAATTATGTAATTTTTCAGAAACGATTTGGAAACATATAAAAACACATTACATTTGTAATATACAATCCCCTCTGGGTGTGGATAATTCCTCGAGGTGGCCGAGCTTGCTCATAGGGACCTTTTCTTTGGGGGAGCAGTTAATTTCAGACGTAAAGTGATTATAAGCGGGCTAGTGAAGAGTCCTTCTTCCCTTTATCTTTTTATTTATTTCAGAATTCTAATTGAAGTGTCCTTCCATTTTCTTTGTATTTTGTTTCAGAATTCTTAAAAATAACCTCTTCAAAAAATATAAGTCAAAGTAAATAATTCAAGTCCAGAAAATAACACAATATTCACAAGTTTATGTCAAAATTTTATTAAAATTTCATCAAAATTATTATTTTTAAAAGTAAATATACTTAATATTTGTTCGTTCTAAAAACTTATTCCATCTCCAAAATAAGAGCAGTAACGTCTCACAAGTTCCACTCCGCAAATCTACAAACGACATTAATTTTGGCACCTCAAACTCCAAAGTCACCGTCTCTCTCATTTCTTACCTTCAGTTCACAGAGAGAGAGAAGAGAGGCATAGAGGAAGAATGGAAGGACTAAGGAAGCTAGAACAAGTACAGAAGACTATTTTATTCCTCCAATCCCGTGGCCTTGTTGATTCTGACAAATTCAACGATCCCGATTCCAATCGTTTTCTTGCTGATCTCATCCTTCTCTTGGTAAATAAATACCAATACCTTCTTCATATTCTTACTAATTCATGTTTAAGATGATCATCATTTGGTATTTTGCTTTTAATATGCTTACATTTTGTTTGTGAATTTTGATGTTCGTTGTTAAGGTTTTTTTTAGGGTTTATTTTAACTCAAATTAGCAAAGGAGAAAGCTTCTCAATAAGCTTGGAGTAAACTGATTTTTTGCTATAATATTTAGTGGCTCTAATTGCCACTGAAGGTAAGAAAAAAATTGTAGGAAAGGTTGTAGCTTTGAACCTATTTGATGATTTTTTTTTGTAAACTGAATAGATTTCTAATAACCTGTGATTCTAAAATTCATTTTATTTAAACAGCTTTTTAAAATCAAAACTCGTCACTTGAAAAGATAGTTCTTTTTGCTGGATATTTGCTTCAGAGTTAGGGCAGGTCGGGAATGACTTTTTTTTTTGACTTAAAAGTTAAAATTTTAGTAGATTTATAAGTTAAAATTTTAGTAGATTTATAAGTAAAAGTGTTCGGCATTATTTTTACTTATAAGTCGGGAATTATAAGTAATAGTTGTGGATGTGTTCGGGTAATAATAATTTATAAGTTAAATTAAAATATAAAAATTACTAAAATGTCCTTTAGTAAGAAGAAAATTAAAAAAACAAATGAGGGCATTATTGTCATTTTATCAGAGTTGACCAACTTAAAAAAAATGACTTATAAGTCATTTTTTTAAGTTTCAAAAACCTACTTATATTTTTTGACTTATAAGTAAAAAAAAAAGCAGCAAATGAACACTATTTTTAACTTATCAACTTATAAGTTCGATTGACCAACTTATAAGTTGATCCCGAACACCCCCTTAATTAGCCATGCCGTCATAATTTTTGTGTGTTCTCTTGTTCCTAGGGTATGTTGTCACACTTTGATAGACTAAATTAACGCTTAGCATGAAAATTTTCTTTAGCAAAATATAGATTCTAGAGAAGGTAAAATAAGATTTTGTTTTTCAGTGATTTCTTTGTTTTCTACATGTATGTGACTGAAAGGCATCCAATTCTTCTTGACATAATTGTCTCTTGTTTGTGATTCTTTATTTTTTCCAATTAGTTAAGCTAAAGCAGTTGGCTGCTTGCTGATCCTTATATATTTTGTTAAATTCCACGGTGAAGGTACGACCATGTGGCAAACTTGACATGGATGCGAAGTCCCAATTAATTTCTGTAAGTTTGTCAAAGGTATGTATAACTTGCCAATTTCTCTAATCCATTTCAGTAATTTTCAAGAACTTATCGAGTAGGCTTGTCTATTATTTGACAGATTTCAGCTGCATTTCTTGAGGAAGCAGTATTTTTGCTTGGTGAAGATGGTAAGAATTAAGATACTAGAAAAGCGATCTGGATCTTTGTAGCTATAAATATTCTAATTCTTCGTTATTGGTCTCTTCATTGAAATTTGATTGCCTGCCAGGTATATTACCAATGTTTCCTATCAGTATTTTTCTACTGTTATGCTGGCCTTTTAAATAATAGAAATGTAGTGTCAAAGGAATTTGAAAAGAAATTCTATAGTTTTCTGGATTCTTCTAAAATATTTTAAGAAACTTCTGGAAAGGAAAAATTCCTTGTCATTCATTCCATTTTTGTTATTGACCTACCAAGTGAGTGGAGATCTGTTGTTTAAATATTCATTAATTTACTTTCTGAAAATGTTGAAAATCTTTTATGTCTATTTTGTAGTTTTAAACTGTCTCCAAGTTTTTGAGATTCCATAAAATTGGAATGTTAATTGAGATATTTTATAAGAAAATAATAGGAAGCATTAGTTTATGACATCCCCCCCCCCCCCCCCCCCCCCTGCAAATTGGTTAGTTTTGCTGGAACTGGTTGCACAATATTGTTTTTGAATAACCTAAGCCTTGTGAAACTCTAAGCACTTTGCAGGTGATGAACATATTGAAAATGCTGTCCCACCCCACTCTGATGAAAAAGCTGTTTCTTGCTCATTGCAAAATGATTCTGAAGAGATAGCAATGATTGGGTTGGATGCAATGCTTCGAGCAAATTCAACCTTAGAAGATTTCGTAAGTAGAGGCTTGACATGCGATGAATTTTTAAATTTTCAGCTGTTTTAAATATTGTAAACTAAATAATCATTTATAATTTCAAATATAGCGCTAGTACTGTAATGCTTAATGTGTTGAGTCTATAATTCACATAAGCACAGGAGAATAACATTCTATCTGCTTGAGTGTTTTGATATATCGAGTATTGATCAAAGAGGTATGGTTTTCTGTTTGATTGTGCCAAAATGAATGTATCAACATACAGCTGATAAGTAAACCACTCCTGTAGAGTGTAATTTCATAATTTTAATTCCTCTAGATCTTTACTTGAGTTGGAGAGACGAGTGTCTCAGTAAAATAAATAAGGTTCAATTTTTTGAAAAATATATCTTTCTCCTCCGTACATTTTAAATATTATCAGCTTATAATCAGTGGAACACCTCATTTCTCTGTCCTTGTTATAATGCTTTGTTTTCCATAGCCCACCAACAAATTTGTGTTAACTTCCATGTAATGCTCAATGGACTGATTTAGATTTTTAATGAATTTTAAAATAAATAACACATGGAATAGTTTCAGATACATACCATTGCTTTTATTCAAAAAGTGATATTTATAGCTTTATCTTACAAGAGTTAATGTTCTGGTGAATATTGTCAATATGAAATTGTTGGCTTCAAAAAATGGAGTGATTCAGATATTTCACGACGCTGCGAAATGTTTTTGCACACTTACACGAGTGTGTGAAACCCTCTCCCACCCCCTTTTCCCCGCACAGCTATTGTTTCATCTTCCCTTTCATAGACAAGAATACTTTCTGTTATATGCTTATAAGTAAAATATCTTTTCTGGTTGCTGAGAATTATCCATCAGTTTTCCCAATTATTGATGTATTGATTCAGTATCAAATTAACAGTGCAGATCTTATTTCATGTTTCACGAAATGGATGCTAATAAGCCACAATCAATTTTCAGATACCTACCATTGCTTTCATTCACAGAAAGTTATATTTATCAGGTGAACAATCTTGTATGAGTCTCATTTTATTGTAAATACTGTCAGTGTGATTAGTGGGTTTCAGAATATGGAGATTTGATCTTTCACCGTATTGTGAAGTGTCTATGCAACCTCCACTTGGGAGTGTGGCGTCTAATTTATTAGAATAATGAGCCAAGACGGGCCTATGTTTATCAAACACCAAATCTCCCCCCTCCCCTAACAAAAAGAAGATAAGTCTTTGGCCTAGAGAGAAATAACTGTGTTGAAGTAAGAAATTCTTCGATGGCTTTGGAACCAGTCGTGCGTTGCAAAATGGATCATGAGCTGCCAGATTCTCTCTCCCTTGTGACTTACAGTTTCATGGTTCTGCTCTTACAGTTGGACAACTTAAATGAAAAACTACTGCAAGTACCAACCAGTAGAAATCCAGCTTTAGACAGACAAACTGATTCGGTAATGTTAACACCTATAGTACCACCTTGTACAAAATCTTTTAAGTTGTGTGTCAAACTCTTACTTGGATCGCATGGTTTTGACTGAGGTACAGGAGGAAAACTGGAGCTGGATCCCTAAGTTCACGGAATCGTTCAAAACTGATCCTTTTAGACCACTTGTCCTTCTTCTTGAGCATCGTGGACTTCTGACACAGCGGTGCAACCTATATCTAAATTGCGATGCATTAATATTCAGTAGTTCAAGTATGCTTTATGAATTTTGTTGTTTTAATATCCACTTAATGTGTTCAGGATTAAAGAAGAATTCGAATGTGGAGAACACTATTGGACTGCAGAAAGAAAGCTCTGTTATGCACTAATAAACAAATTAGAGGTAGGTGGTCATTTTTTTTTTCTCGACTCTGACAATAATAATATTTTAGGGGCAAACTATTTCCACAAGGGGAAACACTAGCTCCACGAGGGTATGTTAATAATTTAAATAATTAGACCAATTGGAATCAACTAAGCAATGGTGATTTTTCTTAGTTTTTCCATCTTGTGTATTTTTTCCGTTCCTTGCAAATCCCCAGCGTGCACAACCAAGGGACCATTATCGAAATTGGTGACTTGCACAGAATCTTTCTTCTTAAAATGCATAACCAGGGTTTGATGTTTATTATGACCAAATATCTTTGTAACATAGGCGTGGTTTCTGTTTTATGTAGCTGGTTTTAAGTAAATGTATTCTCTACAGATTTCAATTGAAGATGTGATGAGGGCAATCCACCTGAAATCTTTTGATTATCGAGTTCTGAATCTTCTGTTGTATCAGTTGAGAGGAGAAAAGGTAAATTCCTGTCAGTGGTTATAGCTTCTTGATTCCTTGGTATGCAAACACAATTATTATGCGGAGATCTACCATCCCGTCATTAAGGTTTTTAGAATTATTAAGTTTGCTAGTTCAAAAAAAAAAATAACAAAGTTATCCATTTCACATTCAACTATGAATGAAATTAAGTTTATGTCAGTTTTGAAACATCTGTTGGAGGTAGTGCATTTGCTAGCTAAGTATTTTGTTTTCTTTGAAGCGGTGTGAAGGTTAACGAAATGCATATGGAATTCCTTTCAATCTCAGAATTCCTTGTAGAAGTATCTGATGATTTGTAAGTACTCAACTTTTTTAGCTAATGATTACGTAGTTTCTAGTTCCACTTTTAGAAATTCTGTGATTAACTGGTTATTACGTTTACTAATAAAGTCTAATGAAACTTTCCAACATTCTCTTATTGTTTAATAAGAACCACATATGAATGTAAACTGTACGGGAGAGGTTTTTGATGGTTTCTATGAGCTTTCATTTACATAGGCCCTTAAATAGTTGCAAGTGTGAGCTTTGGAATCCTCCAAGGGCCAGGCGGTTAGGCTGTTGCTTGGTGCAACAGGAAAGCTTGGGCTGTTTTGTGTGAAAAATGACTCAAATATCTGTGCAAATAGCACCAAAGTTTAGTCGAAATACACCCTCACACTAAAAGCACCATAGTTCAAATTAGTGGGAGCAACAATAGCAAGTCCTAATTAGGTTTGAGATCCTTGCAGCATGTCCTTGTGTGCTGAAATCCATGAGTTAGAGTTTTTGCAGCATGCACTTGTTTGCTTTGCTGCTTTTGCACTTGCTACATTTTGTTCTGTTATGTTGGCGAATATGCCTGCTCACTTTTATAATTTTCCAATGCATGTGGAAAGCATAATATGGCTTCTAATAACCGAGTTAACATGATGACTATGCTGTAGGTTTGACTATGAGGTAAGTCCATTTAAATAAAGGGGCTCTCTGAATCCAATGTTTTTGGTTCCTTAATAAATGTTTCTTGCTCTTCAGAAATAAAAGATTGTTGTTTCTCTGTAGGATGATGTATTAGAGAACAGTTTCAATATTCTTCGCATGTTTGTCAGAATATATGGAGCAACCACAGCACCTACCATGCTGGTGAGTTCTAGTGTGTCTCAGTGTGTCATAAATTGAAGCTCTTGGGATTATATTTTACTCATTTGCAATATATTAGCTGTAATCAATTGTGAGCCAATCACAAAGATGCTCAAGGAGAAACAATTGAAATTAGTCAAATTACCATTTGTGTACTAATTTCTCCTCCACACCTAAAAGCACATACAGCACATAGTCAAATTACATTCCCTTGCGACGAGTTTGTGACCATATGATTTGCCTATAAGACTGACATATTAAGCTTACCGATCTGAGAGCATTCATCATTTATTTCCTAGGCTAAATCCATTAGTGAGGCTGAAGAGAAGTACATTCACTTGCTAAAAGCTCTGGATCCCAAACTGTCAATGAATTATCAAAGAAGATGCGAAGAAGCTGCATGTGAAGGTAATATATTTCGCCATTGCCTATAGAGCTCAACTGTTTAGATTGGCTGCATACGGACTGTTTCCTTTTATCTTTAAAAATTTCAAAATCCCGGTCATTTGTCTTTCAGGTGGCAAGAAGTTGGGTCCTCCTCTCGGAACTTGGAATATACCACCAGTAATTGAAGATGAAGATTTATATCGATCTGAATGTTTGAATTATAAACCATTAGTTTCAACTCGGTGCACAACATCAAATGAATGAAGTTGGGATCATGATGTACGATCCGTTTAAAAAAATGATCTGAACATGAAAAATGTAGGGTTCTAATAACAAGTTTTGCACTATTGGTTGTTAAAGTAGAGCTCGCAATAATATGGATCAACTCATCTTTCATGTCATTTCTTTGGCGTTTGATGTGTGTGATAGATAGGGTGGAATGAACATAGTTTTAAAGTGTCTACTATTGGCTGCTGCTTATTTATGTTTTAGATACTATTATACCAGGCTATAGAATAATAATAAATATCCGTGGTAAATATAATGATTTTTCTCTCCCCCGTGTAACGTGATTGGAGATAAATTTGGCACGTTGCATTCTCAACTCAAGAACAATGACTTTTTCTCACAATTTAATAGTTTCATTATCAGAATTTTTATTTATTTCTTAATTTTCTTAGTATTATCAATTGAGAGACCATGCCTGCATAAACCAGCGGATGAAGAATGAGCCCCCCCCCCCCATCAAAGATTCTTAAGTAGATTATTGTGTATAACTCTTACCTTTTGTCCTTTATATATATATATATATATATATATATATATATATATATAGAGTGCTCTAATTTCAGAAAAATTCCCATCCCACCACGTGGGCCTCGTATAAAATCTTTTTCACTTGTACACAAAAAGAAGAGCATATTATTTATTTATATATAGGGACAGCCAATTGTCCCCTTGTGTTCAAATGACATGACATTACCCAAAACAAAAGGCATCTTCCTCAGCTTTATTAGCAACTAAAAGAAACCAAACTGCATAAAACAAATTTGATCTATGTATGTATTTATGATGAAAAATATTAACCTCATCCTCATTCACATGTGATTTTGTGCATCTGTCTGTCTCCCCCTTTCAGCTGACCAAGGAAAAAAACCCTTTTGCCCATTCTCATTTTCATACCGGGGTGATTTTAGTTTACCACCTCTTTCTACAACTATATATATTGAAAAGTTAAACCATGTTTTACACATTCTCCACATAAAAAGTTTATACTAATAGTACTATTTCTTGTATTTCAAAATTAGAGATTCATTTTTTTTTCTGTTTAGTCTAAAATTCGAAATATATCTTCATTTTTTAGATAATGAAATTACTTGAAACTCCTAATATGTTATTATCATGTTAATGCCGCTGCTACTACATTTCTAAACAATGATTATGAATACGTACAGACTTAATATGGGTTAATAAATCCACAAATACATTAGACTATATATATTCAATAAATCTGTCAACTGTTTGACAGACAAATATGCATCCGCCAAACGTTTTGATAAACTGTGTATATATATTTCTTTGTAGCACAAAATCAAGGAAAAGGAAAAAAGGGAAAAATTAATTCATAATATTGTCATAAAGTAATTTGCCCTGCTCTGTGATTAATTGTTGCTTTGGATTCTAGCTTTCATTTCACTCTTCTCGTCATTCTGACCCACTCTTCTTTATCATACTTGCTTTTATGCTCGATTGAGAGGGAAGCAAACTACATAGCCACACAATGACATTGGGTTCCTCAGCCTGTAAATATCAAGAAGTCAAACTATATATATTCTCATGAAAGGTACATCCATCCAGATTGCTAACAGAAGAAATAACATAAAGTCCATCACCAGTTGGTTTTTATTTGATCAACAGCAATAATCATTTATTATTATTGGAAAACTGAAAACAACTGCAGAATAATACTCGGGCCACAACTAATTCATATATACATCTTTGAAAGCATATAAAACTTTTCAACTAGTAAAAGTAGTAGTATATGCAGAAGTTTGGAAAATATAAACATAAAAAAATTTCTTACAAATTTCTCACACAAATTGATGTGACGTCGCATTTTGAAACTTGTAACATGTTGATGTTTCATGATGAAATCCCAGAGTCGATCAATTTGTAAGAAGATTTTGTATGAAACTTTTATTTGTTGAACATTTTCAACACTTCCCAACAGCAGCAGAATACAGAACAGTAATAGAGCCCCTAAACTCCAACCAAGAACTCCATCAAACACTTTAAGCAAGCAAATTTCAAGGGGATTGAGGCCAATCATATCCAGCATCCTCGGCCTCGGGACCATCGTAAAACCACATTTCCACATCCTCAATACTTTGTTCATCTTCCGAAAACCCATCGGACATATTCTCATCATAATACTCATCCATATCGCCAGCCACAAAATCCCATGCCAAATAGCCTGAAGAACCCGAGTAATTAGAGCATGCGTCCCAGCCACTTGTCTCATGATAATAATCTACAACAAGTGGTCCAACCAACTTCAGTCCCTGGAAATTTTTGACAAATTTCTCGTCAAGATTCACTTTCCAACACCCTCGAACATCCAATAACTCAAGCAGCCTACAGTTTGTGAGTATCTCAATCACACTTTCTGTACCGACAAGCAAATAGGCAATTTCAAGGTGCTTGAGTTTGGGCATTGTGGCAGCAATGGCAAGAGCCTCATCGTCTTGAGAGAGCTTGCCAATTACCTCGAGTGGGTGCATTATTCGCCGCAATGTAGTGAGGAATTTACAGTGCTTCCCAATTGCCTCTAGTGCTTGGGCTCCCATCTTTATGCAGTAGCTCAAGTCCAAGAAAGTGATATTAGAGAGCATCCCAGCAACCTGTTCCACTATGGGATCGCTTATTGCACTTCTTGAGGACCGCAAAGTTTGAAGAGACTTGGCGCTAGCAACCAAGGCACAAAACAATTAATAATAGCAAAAGGAAAAAAAGTTCACCAGATTTTCGCCTACTACATAAAGACATGGACGTGGTTGTGGCAACCACCACTAATTTTAGTTAGTAATATGGTGAAATGACAATACTGCCATCAATGAAAAATAGTGAAATGACAAATTTGCTTGAAATGTCCAAAAATACTACGTTGTTTTGGGTCGTGACAACAGCTAGTTGCAACCACAGGCATGCTACCCCATATAATTAATGTTTCTCTGTGAGAATTGAGAGGGTTATATATATGATTAATGAATAGATGAGTTGAAGCTTGTTGGACCTAAAGCCTAAAACACATCATGAAGTTCATGAAACTTGTTTAACTTGATTAAGGAAGCCTCAATGATAACCGCAGTTATTTTACAAATTTCATGCTCGGCGATTGTCCAACAATTATTTTCGATAAATGATACAGTACTTACTATATTAGATTAGACCACAAATGAAGTAAAACCCAGATTCTCAAGTTCATAAAAAAATGATTATGATGCAGGACAGTATAAATTGTACCAATTGAATAAATATACCTTAACTGGAATGACATTAGAGTGATAAAATTAGTATGAATGTCATATTGCACTTACTGGACTGCAATGAAGGAAAAAGTTTGGTCATTGGAGAGGCCAGAAAAACAAAGCTTGCGGAGCGAACCGCAGCTTCTTCTGATAAGCATCTGAAGCATTCGATCAATGTTTTCAGGGCGCTGATTTTGGCTCCATTCTTCGATATCTATCTCCTGCCAGCAATAAGGCCCCATCACTGCTCTCCCCCATGATTTGCATACCCTTGGGACAACAGTAATTACCTCTTGTAGAGGAAGGTTTCTGAATATTAGCCCAAGTGCATCTGGGAACAGTTCGCCCCAATTCCTAACATTACTACATCCTTCCCCCATTTAGTCTTTTCTTTTACTGCAACATAATAACAAAACACAAGGAACAAGATGAATTTAAGGCCCATATAGAAATCAAGACCATAATTAAAAGTAATGCTACGGTACCCAGATTGCTCGGAAATTTTCCAGGTACCATAGATTTTTCCCATAATTAAAATGACTTCATTAATTCTTAATCCAACATTCTCTAGTGGGATATTTTGCAAATAAATAAATAATAAGAGATTGAGCATCACATTAGTATTGCATACCAAATAAAGGAATCAACTTCGTACAGATCGGTGACATGTAAGATTCTCCCTCTTTATAAAAATATGCATGCATATCCTAAGAGAGAAGAGAGAGACATTGGTGTACAAGAAAAGGAAAGCTGTTAGTATTTTAATCTAATAGTAATACTAAAAATAGATGGAATATATTGAGATTTCAATTCTGATGTATCTAAAAATTAATTAAACTCTATTTTATAAAGAAACAGTCAAACAGATACCCCAAAAAACTCAGGAGGAGAAAAGAATTAACATATAGAGAACAGAGAAAGGAACACCATCACCTAAACAATATTTTTTGGGAAAACATTGAAACATACCATAAAGAAAAGCAAAAATGGGAAAACCCTAACTTTCTAAAACTATCTAACTCCAAATCCCAGAACAAACAGTTAAACCCCAGATGAACAAAATTGAAGGAAATTCAATCCCCGGGAAGAAATATTGCCAAAAATAATACAAACCCACAAGTTTATTATATAATCAAATAGACAAACCAAAAGTATAATAGAGACCAAAAATTTGCATTAAATAAGCAATACCCAGTTGAGAAATGCTTAAGCAAAGCTACCATTCAAGAAAAGACGAGAAAAACAGAGATATTTACAGTTACATCACTGTATAAATGTACAGTTAAAAGAAAAGAAAACAGGTGAAATTAAATGCTTTTCAGTAAACCGATTCCAAGAAAATCAGAAATACCTGAAAATTCAAAAGCAAGACAGTATCATCAATTGTCTGACCATCAAGGGAAGTTAATCCATCTTTCATGAAATTTGTGAATTTAACATTTGCACCAGTGAAAATTGGTACAAGAAAAACTATGAAAGAAAGAGGTTTAGCACCTATATGTACTTCTTGGATCTAAAAAGGCACCGGCTTATCCAGCTAAAATGAAGGATAGGGAGAGAATTTCAGAGAGAGAGAGAGAACAACAGAAAAACCAAGAAAAGAAGCAAGATTTGTATTATTTACGAAGAAGAGAAACAAATGAAAGGGTAAAAAGATAAGAAAATGGTAGGGAAAAATGCTAATTTCTTATTTATTCATTTATTATATATATACTTCGTTTTAAATTATAATATTATTAATAATTTTTAAAAATTAATTTAAAATATTTTTAAATTTAAAATTACTAAAATTTAAAAAATATTAAATTTTTAATAAATTAATATTTAAAAAATAATTTATAATATTTATTAAAATTAAAAAATAAATACTTTAAATTAACTTTAAAAAATTCCGATAAAGTACTTTATAGTTGACTTACAAGATAGAATAATAAATGAGCTTTACCATATAATTGTTTACTCAAAATAAAAGTTCCATTTCACTTTGTGAAATCAATTCATAAAATTTAATAATTTAAAAATAGCATTAATTTATCTAATTTTTTTAAGTAATAAATATTAAAAAAATAATATTTTTATATAAGTATTTGATATTTAACATTTGCTCCTCTCATATAAAAGTAGATTTAATCCACTCACATGTAAAAAGTAATCACGTAAAAATATTAAATGTTTATGTAAAAATAGTGATTCCTTAAAAAATATATTTTAATTATTTCACAAAAAAGAATGATATCTATAAAATTTATAAATTTAAAAGATATATTGTTTTTTTATACTTATCTTTAAATATAATTAGTGTTTAGTTTAATAGTAATGGCATGATAACAAAATTATAATATTAAAATTAAAAATATTATATTATTTTATACTATCATCAATAAAAATATAACTCTTCTTATAGAATATTTTTGTTAACAAATGACATTCTTCTTCGGAAATGGATAGAGTAATAAACTTGTGTTTTAAATAATTTATAATATTTAACTAAAATAAAATCTGTCAACAGCCTTAGTATGGCATAATGAAAAAATATAAACATTTGTCAACTATATCATGTGGCATAATATTTTATATTTGATTACTCAGTGTATACGGTATTTAATATGTTTAGAGCATTTAAAAATTTAAATGTATTTTAAAAAATTATTCGTCTAGTAATAATTTATTTTAAATATAATTTATTTAACTCATAAATATAACGTTGCGTTTAGAAGTACAAATATTACAAACACTGTCATTACAAATGTTAAAATGCTAATAGCCCTACAAACCCAATATCCAAGGCGTTGAGTTAATAATAATACCAGCAGATTTACATTTGGTTTAACTAAAGCTTATATAATTCTTTTATTTGTTTAAGCGATATCTAAATTTCAACAATTACTAAAAACTCCGTCTAAAATGAATGTTATTTTTATGAATATGACATTTTACATAGAAAATACTTTAGCAAAATTGTTTTCAATATTACATATATTGAAGATTAATGTTGAAAATATATTCACTAAAATAAGATTGTACCGAAGGATATCCAATTTTCTTCAAACTTAATTGAGGGAAAAAAATGTCAATAAAAAGTTGAGACTCTCTTCTCTTTTTTTTTAAAAGGACAGAGGGAATATATATATTTTATATGCATGGATACTACGTTTGGTTAAAAGGTCCAAGTTTTTGTTTCTATTTCCAGGTCTTCAAAAATGAGAATCATTAGTACACATCACAATTGGTTTTGTAATGACCAAAGTTTTGTCATTTCTACATTGATTGCCAATATATTCTTAGTCTTACAAAATTTAGTCCCACATCACTTATTTAGTAAAACTCAACTCCTTTCTTAGGTTATAAATAGAATACTATCACTCTTGTTTTATTTCATCAACTTAAGGGTCTCCAATTTTAAGAAAAGACCTTGTTGTGTGAGGGTTTTTTATAAAAAGACATCATTAGTTAAATTTTTGTCATCGAGAACGTAGGCAATCTGCGAAACTCATAAATTTCGGGTATGTTTCTTATTTAATTTTTCTGTATTGTCATTTTTGTTTTAAATATTGTATTTAATTTGTTAGTTGATATTTTAATATATTTTGTTAGTAATTAGTATTTTTGCATTGTTATTATTTTTATAATTTTAATTATTATTTTGCATTTAGATTATTAGTTATTAGTTTTGGATTAATATTATTGGCTTTAATTATTGTTTTGTATTTAGATTATTAGTTAATAGTTTTAGATTAATATTATTGGTTTTAATTATTATTGCTATTTAGATTATGATTTTGGCATAATAGTAATATTTGTTTAAAAAATGATTAAATATTGAAAGAATATTTTTGTAAATATACTTATAGTTATGTTGAAAAAGAAATAAGAAAACTGTTAAATAATAGAATTTGTCCTAATGACATTTATTTGTTCTAAATTTATATTTAGGAATTGTTCAACTATTAATTTTGTGTTCAGCAATATCGAGGTAAGCGACTTTCCAAACTATTTAGATTTTTTGAAATTATTTTTTATAATTATGTATGTTTTAGTAATTATTCGAATGCCTAAATATATTGTTTCAAAAATTGTTATACTTTATTTAAGACTTTCATTTGAATGAAAATGTTACACTCGTATTTTGTTAAAAACCCGGACCAAGTATCAAAATAGAATTTTGATTTAGAAAATGAGATTATGTGATTTTGAACTGTGAAATAAGTAAAGTTTTGAATATCGAAAATATTGAGAAATTATTTTTAGAAACTTCACTCCGATTATGTTTAGAATCCGTTAGTGTTTATGCTAGTTCCGGAACAATTTAGGACCTACTAAGACGTACACCTTTAGATATCATTCGGGGGGCGCTATTCGGAACGCGTGCATGATAAGATACCTTAGAGGTCCAAATATTACAAACACTGTCACCACAAGTGCTAAAATGCTAATAGTCGTACAAACCCAACATCCAAGGCGTTGAGTTAATAAAAATACCAGCAGATTTACATTTGGTTTAACTAAGGCTTATATAATTCTTTTATTTGTTTAAGCGGTATCTAAATTTCAACAATTACTACAAACTCCGCCTAAAATGTGTGTTATTTTTATGAATATGACATTTTACATAGGAAATACTTTAGCATAATTGTTTTCAATATTACATATATTGAAGATTAATGTTGAAAATATATTCATTAAAATAAGATTGTACCAAAGGATATCCAATTTTCTTCAAACTTAATTGGGGGGGGGGGGGGGGGGGGGGGGGAAATGTCAATAAAAAGTTGAGATTCTCTTCTTTTTTTAAAAAAAGGATAGAGGGAATACATATTTTTTATATGCATGGATGCTGCGTTTGGTTAAAAGGTCCAAGTTTTTGTTTTTGTTTCCATTTCCAGGTCTTTAAAAATGAGAATCATTAGTATTGACACATCACAAGTGGTTATGTAATGACCCAAGTTTTGCCCTTTTCACATTGATTGCTAATATATCCTTAGTCCCACAAAACTTAGTCTCGCGTCACCCATTTAGCAAAACTCAACTCATTCCTTAGACTATAAATAAAATACTATCATTCTTGTTTTACTTTATCAACTTAAGGGTTTCCAATTTTTGAGTAAAAGTCTTGTTGTGTGAGGGCCTTTTATAAAAAGACATCATTAGTTAAATTTTTGTCATCGAGGACGTAGGCAATCTGCGGAACTCGTAATTTTTGGGTATGTTTCTTATTTAATTTTTCTGTATTATCATTTTTGTTTTAAATATTGTATTTAGTTTGTTAGTTGATATTTTAGAATATTTTGTTCGTAATTAGTATTTTTGCATTGTTATTATTTTAGTAATTTTAATTATTATTATTTTATTTAGATTATTAGTTATTAGTTTTGAATTAGTATTATTGGCTTTAATTATTATTTTGTATTTAGATTATTAGTTAATAGTTTTAGATTAACATTATTGGCTTTAATTATTATTGCTATTTAGATTATGATTTTGGCATAATAGTAATATTTGTTTAAAAAATGATTAAATATTGAAAGAATATTTTTATAAATATACTTATAGTTATGTTGAAAAATAAATAAGAAAACTGTTAAATAATAGAATTTGTCCTAATGACATTTATTTGTTCTAAATTTATATTTAGGAATTGTTCAACTATTAATTTTGTATTCAGCAATATCGAGGTAAGTGACTTTCCGAACTATTTAGTATTTTGAAATTATTTTTTATAATTATGTATGCTTTAGTAATTATTCAGATGCCTAAATGTATTGTTTTAAAAATTGTTATACTTTATTTAAGGCTTCCATTTGAATGAAAATGTTACACTTGTATTTTGTTAAAAATCCGGATCAGGTATCAAAATAGAATTTTGATGTAGAAAATGAGATTATGTGATTTTGAATTGTGAAATAAGTATAGTTTTGAATATCAAAAATATTGAGAAATTATTTTTAGAAACCTTAGTCCGACTATGTATAGAATTCGTTAGTGTTTACGCTAGTTCCGGAACAATTTAGGACATGCTAAGACGCACACCTTTAGATACCCTTCGGGGGGAGCTATTCGGGGCGCGTGCATGATAAGATACCTTAGTAGGGGGTGTATCATTGACATTTTCGAACATAAGGGCCGTGTTACAGGGTTGCTATAACCTTAGTCGCAAGAGCTGTGTATTAAAAGATACGTCGAATATATTGAACATATTGAAATCGTTTATTGAACATATTGAAATCGTTTATTGAACATATTGAAATCGTTTTTGAATTGTGTTTTATGATTATTGATTTTGATTTTGAATGTATATATCGACTATTATTATCGAACAAGAAAATATTATTTTCGAAAAGTATATTTTGTATTATTATTAAATAAATAAAAAGTTATTTCAAAAAAATATTTTGCAAATGATATTTGATCCACCTAAATAGTAATGATTGTCACTTGCTGCTTGCTGAGTTTTACCGCTCACTCTTATATTTATTTTTACATGATACCTTATTAAGAGACGAACACTATGGATACTTTTGTGGATGACTGAAGTTCTTTTTTTGTTTAAGGTGTTTATTAGTATTTTGATAAGACTTTTGTTTAATAGAGATATTTCTACAAAGTTATGTTTTCGGTATTTAGTTATTGAACCTTAGTGCAATTTTGATAATGAAAGACTGTTCAGTTTCAAGTTAATTTTATTATTATGTTTTTGATTGGGCTATACTATTGATATTATTGTCTTGCAAATTTTGTGTTTGAGGCATGTGACACTTTTGGCCTGTAACGAATTTGGAGTGGTACAGGTTTGAAGCTATGACAGAAGTTGCTCCTATGAAAAAGTTTCTAATGTGATCATCCATTTCAAAAGAAAACTGATCGATCAAAGAATCTACAAATTAAATATGGTCGAATGATAATTGCATGTAAACAAATTATACTCCATTTTCACGGTAAAAGTTTTTTATTTTATTTGTAGTTGTAGTGTAAAATAAGGCATTATTTTTAAGTCTATCATCCTAATTTCATGATAATATTACCGCATAAAATTACACGCTCATCATATTTATAAATAAACATAGATATGTTCGTAAAATTTTTAAATTTTATAAATAGAAGTCTTATTATGAACTGTTGGGAGTAACACCTAATATATATATATATATATATTATTTTACATATTACAAAGATTTATTTTAATTTAACTGACATTTAGAGGAAGGACTTGATGCTATGTCTAAGGTCTCTCGTTCTGTTCAACGACAAATTCTTTAAATAACATCTGTCGCTCCAAAATGACAAACTTAGATGGGGGCTTCAAGTTCATAATTTCCCCACCCATTTGTTTGTGTCTGTCCACTCGGTAGTATTTTTTCCTCCCTTAGTTTATAACGAAAAAAATGATTTTCAGAGCATTTTTATTTTTATAAAAATATTTAGCGCAGATGTGAAAAGAGCATAATATGCGTACACTGCAATAGAAATAGTAAACGTTGTGTTGACAATATTTTTTTTTTCTTTTTATATATTAAAAGTTTCTTCTGATATGTTTAGAATTTTTTTTGAATGACTTTGTTGATATTAATTAACTTTTGAGTCATATTTGTTTACAAAAAATATATTTGAAATTATACTATTTGACTTTATTTAATATTATTTTGAATTATTTTATCATTTGACGAGAGACTATTAATATCTTAATGTGAGACTATTAATCACATAAAGTCATTTGATAACTTAAAATAAAAAGGATGGAGATTATTAATAGTCCATATGACTATTTGAAGAAATATAATTCCTCGTCATATGACTAATAGTCCCTTATCAAATCACATAATATTTGCTATTATGAAAAATAACTATCAGGCATTTTTCGTAATTGTTTCAAATAAAAAACTTAATATTTAAAAAAAAAATCAACTTTATGTCATAATAGATATATCAAGGAACTACAATTACTACTTAAGTATGCACATCACTTCAAAATAAAGATAGTACATGAGTTGAATTTTAATTTTTAAAATTAATTTTAGTTTGAATGAGTCAAATCGAATTAAATTAAACTTATAAAAGTCGAGCACGAATCGAATTTGAGATAAACTCTTTTATTTTTATAATTAAACAAATAAAACTATTCTAGCTCAATTACTTAAACCAACTCAAGTTGAATAAAATCGTGGTTAATTTCCAAGAATGCACAAATCAGACAAATTTTATATAGATGGCTGCAAAGGACAACATTAATTTTTGAATTGGAGTGATTTTGCACGTACTTTTAGATGTAGAGGCACTTACTTTTTTTAGAGAAAAGAGAAAGGGAAGTACTTATTAAGACTTGAGCTTCATGTGGGTAGAAACGAGAAACACAGGCCTGAGTGTTTTGACAGATTTGTACCATCAACTAAGCGAGTGAATAGAAACCCCAGTAATTAAGGAGAATTTATTCAGTAATTTTAAAATATCGTCACATAATATTTTAAATTATTAATATATATTATCATATAAATATGTATAATGAATATTTTTATTATACATATTAAAATAACAATATATAATAATTTTAAAATATCACATAATTATATTTCAAAACTATAAAATAATTTCTCACATTTAAGATCCAACATAGAAACACATGCGCATGCTGCATTGAGTTTATAGTGCCATGTGAATATATTCATGTAAAACGCTGTAGTATGTGATATATATATATATATATATTAACTCTTACCTAACAAACTTTATAGCCATAAATTTACCTAACAAACTTTATAGCCATAAATAATTAGGTGTAATATAATGACATAATACCAATGATTATTAAACACAAATAGGCTAATATTTAGAAACATTTTCTCTTCATACATATTATACAAATGCATGTCTTTCTACTGTTTTTGCTTAATAATAGAAAGAACAAAAAAATTAAACTCTCATCGAGATTGTCGATTAGAAATTTCTACAGTTAACCCTAGATTGAATTTAAACCAATTTTGATAAAATAAACTATTTCATTGATAAGATTTACTAATAAGAGAAATTCATCAAGTAAAATTAAAAGCCAAAATTTTCAGAAAAATTTATATAACTGGACGTTACTAGATACATCTGCACTAGCAAAGGAGTGGCAACATTCTACTGAAATTTCAAATAAATGGGAGGGAGCAGCCTGCCATGTGAAAGAGAAGAGAGGGAGGTCCACAGGAAGACGATAAATTAAGAAGAGGAGTTGCATGGTATTGTCCCCTCACCCCATATATATATATATATATATCGGCGATAATTCGTGTCTAAAAATACGGTATAATTAATATAACAATTGAGTATATTTAATATTTTTAGATTAAAAAATTTAAAACTATTATGAATTCTCAATTCCATAATATAACTGAGAGTCTAACCATTAATACAAAAAGATTGATACTCAATTCAGTCATAGTTTCTTTTTGAGGTAACATTAGTGTGCTACTCATTCTTAACTTAAAATTAGTTCTTGGCAGGTTTGAGCAATTAATTGATTGACGATAGCGGGTTCAAATTTGTCTAATATAATATTTTCGGATATTTCACACCTTTCCTTTATTGACAATACGGAATGAAAAGTTTGACAACATTTATTTGTCTTCAGTATCTCTAACAATCGATCAATATTATCCATGAACAGTATTTTCTGTGGAAAAAAGGTAGAACTGCAAGCCATTTGGTGGGATCCAATGAGAAAAAAAAAAGATGTAAAAATTCAAAATAAAAGTTTTTTCATATATATCCAAAAGTATAAAATGAGTGCTCTAAGTCCAAACAAAAAAATATTGTTATAATACCAACTAAATCGCATCACCATAATATTTTTTCCCCTATATTTTTTCTTGAAATTGGACAAAAGAGTCTCATATCATGAGTTAGAGCCTACTATAATAGTTATTCTTGATATAACCCGCAAAAACACCAAAAAGATGACACGTAATTGCCCGTGCATGAAGGCACGACGTAGATTAAAATTTCAAAAATACCCTATTACCTAAAGATTCTTTCCAACTTAAAATAACTTATAAATTAATTAGAATGAATCTAAACTGTCCCAGTAATTTTCTGCCGAAATTAATTTGCATGTGGAAACATAACGACCGCAATACCCGAAAAACAGAAAAATGACATCAATGCTAAAAGGGTGACCCATGTTGTTTATGTGCAATTTTTTTATTTATTATAATAATAATAATAATAATAATAATAGTAGTAGTAATAATAATAATAATAATAAAAATAAAAATAGTAATTATAATACTAATACTAATAATAATAAAAATAAAAATAGTAATAAAAATAGTAATTATAATACTGAGAATAATAATAATAATAATAATAATTATTACTATTATTATTATTATTACTATTATTATTATTATTATAATTATTATTGTTGTTATTGTTATTATTATTATTATTATTATTATTATTATTATTATTACTATTATAATTATTATTGTTATTATTACTATTATAATTATTATTGTTATTACTATTATTATAATTATTATTGTTGTTGTTATTATTGTTATTACTATTATTATTATTATTATTATTATTATTATTATTATTATTATTATTATTATTATTATTATTATTATTGTTATTATTATTATTATTATTACTATTATTATTATTATTATTATTATAGTGTAGTGGTAAATTTAATTTGAGCGAAAAATGTGAGTGCATAGATTTTTGAAAAAAAGATGTTGAATTGGGAGGGAGGAATGTGAGATAGATTAATGATCGTTGGATGTTGAAGACCCAAATAATTTTAGATTATTGGATATTAAAATTTAAATTGATTTGAGGCCGTTGGATGTTAAAATATTAAGATTTGAACAGCTCTATATTATATTATAGATACCACTCTCATGCCGTACAACCCCATATAAACATATAAATAAAATATAAATATTCTACCTCATGCCGTACGAATAATATTTACGAGGATAATGCTAAGGGTATTAAGTTTTTTATTTTATTTTAAAAATTGTCTAGGATCATTATATATATAATTGATTAAATTTTTAAAACTGGCTATTGTCTGTCTTGTTCAATTTAAACGTTGATAATATAGTAGTTAATATCTTTTTTTAATGTGTATAATCACATATTTAAGTTCAGTTCTTAATAAAATCAATACAAATGTTACATAGTAAAAACAAACTTCGTTAGATTTTCTTTAATTTTCCTTGTGGCTTTTTCACAATTTTTTTTTAATAAGAAATTACCATGCAAGGTGAAGCAATATTGTTATTGGATTACGAGACGGCTAAAAATAGCACTTTTAACAATTATATTTTGTCACATTTGAATTTAATTTAAATTCAGTGGTGTACATAATTTAAATAAATTAATGGTATAATCTTATACTCCTTCATGTGAAGAACTAGAGACGATGTAATTTGATTAGAGTAGAAATTATAAGATGTTGCTTAATTGTGTTCTTTCAAATCAGAGCTCTGATAAAGCAGTATTAGTGAGGATTTTGTTAATTTGATATCAAAATAAATTTAAATCTTATAAATTTGACATAAATCTTAAAAATATATTGTGTGAACCTTTAAAAACTTATTTTGATAGAAGACGATAAATACCTTCAATACAAAATTACTCGTGATAATCTTTGTTCCATCTATTCAAATTATTTTTTCCTAACAATGACTAGTCGACGTAACATTTATATGTGCAGCTGCAATAAATGATTTGCAGACGTAACTGTCCAGTCTCCAGTTCGAGTGCACCCACAATTAATTCTGCTGGTCTGTTTTAATGGCTATTAGGTAAGTAACCAGGTCAATGGCTATTTGGCTAGCTAGGTTCAGTCTCTAAATGGGATTTTTCATTTAATTTTTGGTCTGCATGTATTAAAATAAATAAATACACACACACACATATACACACACACACACATATATATATATATATATATATATATAAAAGCATGTCTGTATCGTGTGTCATTAAGAACTTTAAAATGCAATCGTAAATTATTTAAAAAATTAATAAATATATAATTATATGTAATTTCAAAAATAAAAATAAATTTATGTAACGATTTGAATTTTAGAATTTTATTAAATGAGATTCTTTTAATGAAGGAGGAGTATAACTTAGAAAAGTGATCATGGACGAAAAGGTTTCACAGTACAATGTACATTTATAACTAATTTTATGGAAAGTAATTAATTTTAAAATTGTTAACTGTGCTGCTTTTTTCCAAACAATAACGTTAGTCATTGCTGTTAATTTATGGGCTTCACAACATATAACAGAAGAAGGTCCTTTTTTAGTTTTTACCGTTTCCTATGCTGGTAGAAGATCAGTAAGTTTCTGTTTTGTTTTGCTTCTGTTTACTTTTATTTACATCACTGTAGAGAAGGTGTTAATTACCTTTGGGTACATAAGTGTGGCAGTTCACCAGTGACTATTCTCTATCTCTATATATAGTATATAATTATTCTATACAGAGGGAGAAGTCATTTATAGTAAATATTTATTATAATTATTGTTTCAGTAAATGGATTTTATACTATTCATCAATAAAACTAACAGCTAATTTTGAGTGCAAACAATTGTTTGCCGCCTTTTTTTTCTAACGGCATATAATAACTTAGTAACGGTTAGAAAAATAACTAAATTAATCGTTACGACTGCTAGGCATATAAGAAGAAAAACTAAGATTAATTAATTAACCAAGTTGATTAACTAAAGAAGGAAATTAGAAGTTTAAGTTAATAATTAACTAAGTTTGGTAGATGAATCTTTTGTGTAGCAATGTAGAAACTCAAGATAAATTATGTATTAAACCTCATGAGAAATGTAAGTATATTAATCAAATAACTAATGAACTAGGCCAAGCTAAATGCTTGCAAGGCTTGTAGAGAATTAAATTGGCAAGCCCAAGTGTTTGTCTAATTTGGTGATACAATAAGAAGAATTGTGTAGCTCAATCTTTAATATATTTAGGATACTTATAAGTCCAAAGCTAGCAAGAAAAAGGAAATCCTAGAATTGAGCCTAATACTTGAATGCACAAGCCCAAGACCTAGCCCACATATAATTAAAGTCCAAGTTCTAGAAACCTTAATATATATATAGCCCAAGACCTAGCCCACGTATAATTAAAGTCCAAGGTATAGTCCAAGTTCTAGAAACCTTAATATATATATATATATATATATATATATATATATATATATATATATATATATATATATATAGGCAACAACAAAAAAGATATAGAGCTAAAAATCCGACCATCATAGCCATCGCCACCCTTGAGCCTTGCAATTTTTGAACCGTGCAAAAGTTCCTTAAAACCCTCCCTAATGTGTCATTTTCCCTTAAATTGTGAAAGTTTGTTGGTTGCTTAATTAACTTAAACCTCCATTAACTTAACTTGTTGGGAGATTAAGGGGGTCACTAAGCCTCCTAGCTATAAATAGAGGACTCCTAACTCATTTACAAAAGTTTACTTCGTTTGTTTCATCTCACAAGTATATCTAGAGAGAAAATAGTTAGAGAAAAGTCTTCAGAGTTAGAGAGCAAGAAAGATGAGAGAAAAACTAGAGAGTTTGAGAGAAACACTAAGTGTGGGAGTTACTTTGGTGGAGTAAAGGTAGAGGAGGAGCTCTAGTTAAACCCCACGACAAGTTCATAACAAGAAGAAAGAAGATCAAGCCACTAGAAAGTTTAAAAATACTTTATCCCTAAAACTTTAGTTAAGTTATTATATATATAGTCATATGCATGTTTGGTTGTGGGAGTATTGTGTGGAGGAACCATGGTGGGCTCTAAAGGTATAATGGTGATTATTAATGGCATGGAGGTATATGTTTATTATGTGTATTAGAGCATGAAAAGTTAGTTAACAAAAGTGAAAATCATGATTTTTGAAAACCTTAATTGACAGTGTTTTATAGGCCATATGGTTAGGCTATAAGTTATTTTTATAATTTATGAGTTATATGTTCTAGATATATAAGATTCAAAGATAATTCAAGTGGAACGGAAGAAAAATGAGTTAAAATGAATTTATAATAATTTTCTTAGTAAAAAATATTTTTTTTATAAACCCTAGAATGTTGGGTTAATGTGTTTGAAAGCGTGAGAGGCCTATGAATTTTGGTAAAACAAGTAATCAACTAGTTGTAAACCAAATTTGAACTCATTTAGAGGTAAGATGATCAAGTTATAAATATTTAAAAAAAAAAGAATCAAAATCGACAAAAAATAAAAAAGTTAAAAAATTAAGGCAAAACATTCTGCAGGACAGCGCCGGGGCGCTGCTCTGGTTTTTCAGTTGACCGGATCCAGGTCAAGCTGGGTTAGGTCGAATTTTTTCAAAAAAAAGAATATATATAATAAAATAAATAATAATAATAATAATAATAACAATAACAATAATAATAATAATAATAATAATAATAATAATAATAATAATAATAATAATAATAATAATAATAATAATAATAATAATAATAATAAAAGAATATATATAATGAATAAATAAAGCATAAACAAATAAATTAATTATTATTATTATTTTATTTGTATAATTCGGTTATGACGATAAATGAAATATGTATAATACACTAATGTGTGAGTTGAATAAAGTCAGTATGTGGGGTCTAATAAAGACTAATTAGTAAATCAATTTATAATGTAAGTAGGTTATCCAAAGGGAGAGAATTGTGAGATTTTAGACGATGATTTAGGCAAGTTTCCTAACCAAAATAATTATTGAAAATTATTTCATATTGATGTTGAATACAATTGTTCGCACTCGAAAAGATTTATTCTATATGTAAACTGTTGAAACTCTAATTCATGAACTGTTTAATAAGTGGGTCTATGTCATTTATTTCGGCTAGATGATTATTGAATGACTTATTGAATTTAACGTTTTTGAAAAGCTAATCCAAACTGATTGCCTCGGTGCGGACTCTTAAAATAAGACTAAGATGAACAACCTTTATAAAAAGGGTATTATTTTATGTCGGGGAACTGACTTTGAGCCCCATGTCTGAATGTTATGCATAACATAGAGTACAATAAGCTGATGTGACACCCCCAAATTTAGGCCTACACATCCCAAATTTGAGTCATCAAATTACACAACAATTATTACAATACGGTACAAGTACGACAATATAGTGTTTAATAATACACAATTAAGTTTTCACTATTATTGTCATACTATTTTATAATATGTGAAGACTATTACAGCTATCACTCGAACCTTCATTCCATCTCTTGGCTAGTCCCAGCTACTCTCTCATCTCCTGTTGAAGAATAATGGAATAAAAAGAAAGGGTGTGCACAAATAGTCAGTTAAGAATATTATGACTAAGATAACGATGAATAAATTATTAATAGTCTTCAACAGTGATGAGTTTTTAATAGAATAATATAAACAACAAGTTTTAAATCAACAAATGCAGTTAAATTCTTGAACAAAATTTACATCAACAACTGCAGTGGAATAACAACTATTAGGAGAATCATATAGATCATGATGTCTACTAATTTTTTTTTCTTCAGAAAAATCATCATCGACTTTTATCATCTGAAACACCACTGGTCATGATCATGCCACACAACAGTTCTTCTTTGCCTAAGGTGAAAGAGAATATTGACCACGTGCCCTAAAAGACACACAACACAATAATTATATCGCATTTATCCTATCATCTGTGTCCCAGGCCACAAATATTCATAACAACGTGATTATGATGATTAGAACAAATAGTAGTGCTGAATACAAGAAAGAGAATAATACGATAAACAACAGATATTGAAAGTTTAGAATTTTATTTTGTGCAGATTCAAATAATGTCTAAATTGTCAACATGATGTGGAGTCATATTCAAAAATGATATTCAAGATCTAAAGTTAAAAAATAATGATTAAAATTCAATAAAAAAATATCAGGTAAATAGAAAGATTCGAGTGAAATAATATTAAATGAAATACAAACTATTAAGAAAATTATAATCATTTCATGAATTTTATAGAAAAATATTTACCATAGTAACTTTAAGAGTATAAAATAAAATGATATCTCTTACCTTATCACGTGAAAAGAGACTGCTTTAAATATAGTGGATCAACTTATATATTTATAATATAATTAGTAACTACTATATATAAATTTATGAAATTATCAAAAGTCTTTATATAATATAAATCTGTGTAGTGTACAAAATAAATTATAATAACTTCAAAATAATTTTTGAAATAATATTTCAAAATAAAATCTTCCAAATAAAAATTGTCAAAATAAATCTTCTAAAAGAAGAGTCTTATAAAATAAGATTTGTGAACACCGTGTAAAGTGAGTATTTGTTCACATATTACTTTTAAAGAAACGACTCACTTGAGAAATTCTTACACTCTTTTTGACTTTACCAAAATTTCAGAGTAACCTTACTATACTCAAAGTATACTCACAATTTTGGCCATCTAGCGCTCAACCTTCCTGACTTTCCTCCCACTTTGTTTATTTTTTTCTTCCTACCTTTAGTATGTTACCCTACATGTTCCTTCCTTTTTCTTTCTCCCGTTCCAATTTCTTTCCATCAACTAATGACAATGAAGAATGAGTAAACATAGGTGGCTCCACGTTTTCCTTCCCTTCTTTTATTTTTTCAAAATTCTTTCCATCTCTCCTCAAATTTTAAAAACATTCAAAGTATTTTTATTTAAGAGACCACCATATTGTATCCGACTCCATTTTTCCTCCCACGTTTTTTTTACTTCATCTTCTGCTGAAAATATTTTATAATTTATTATATTATATTCAACATATCAACTAACAATTTAAATGTAATAATTAAAGTAATGTTTCAACAATGATAATAATAATTCAAAATAATGTAAGAATACGTTACTGTGATAATTATTAGTTTAATACAATGTATGAGCAACTGTAATAATTATTAGTTTAATAATTTAAAATACAATGCAATAATAATTATTGACTCAATAATACAATGTAATAACTACTGTGATAATTATTGACTCAATAATATAAAATATTATGTGATGTAAATACAGTGTAATAACTACTGTGATAATTATTAATTCAATAATATAAAATATTATGTGATGTAAATTATTGATTCAATAATGTAAAATACTATGTAATAACAATTATTGATGAATACTGTGCGATAACCACTTTATCAGATCAATAATATGAGACACTGTGCAGTACCGTGTGCTACAGTAAAATACCATAAAATATCGTATGTTACTATTATTTTATCATAATGTATTTTAACAGTTAAAATAGACAGTACCATTGACCATTTTTATTTTAAAAGGTTAATGTTGTCATTTTTTATATCCGATAATATTTTCTGTGGGGTCCACCAATGATTGGTTATTTCAGCGCCGTCGTACGGAATAAATATTTTTCGACAAAACGAATATTGTCTGACATAATAAAATTTACATATAACATCTTTAGCTTTTAACTTTTATCAATATAACACCTTACTGTTTCAGAATAATATATGAAGAAAATTAATTTTTATTTAATAAAAATTTGGGGTCTTACAGCTGATCACCTTAAGTACTTGTAGAGAGTGAAAATTAGTCTTTGTGATTAATGTACATTCTTGAAGTTGTCAGTAAATCATTGATAATTTCTTTAGAAGTTCACAGTCTATAGAGACCACTCAGCATGCAAACTAAAACTTTTATTTTATTGGAAATGATTCATTATTCCTATTGCTTCATCATTATTGAATATTGTTAAGATTTCAGAAAGTTAAGTTATTCCTTACATAATTTCATATTCATCATATGCTATAGAATTACTGAGCAATTAATTGCTCACTCTTGCTTAAACAAATTTTACAGTTAAACCCGAGAAGTCCGGTGGTTCTAAAAAGGATAAAAGAAAAGGGAAAGTTGAGGATTAATTGCTGCTTAAGCTTGATGTTGTATTAAACTTTCATATTGAGGCTGATGTAATCTTTTGAACTAAGTTATGTGTTTGTATTAGTAAATGTTATAAGAACCTCGGATGTATTTGTTTATGTAATTTTAATTAGTGTAATTATTTATGTTATTCCGCGTTAAGAGCAGAGATAAATGTGATGGATATGCGTATCATGAGCACCATATCTGGTGTTAGATGACCTAGATTTTAGGGGCGTCACAGATCCAACACTCGATACTTGTTAGTAGTACTGTTAGGGGATCTTGAGACGTGATCTAAAGAGTCATCTCCTCTTCCTGAGATAATTTAATCTCGGACGGGGGAATATAACGACTCAAGATCTTCTCTAGCAGCCAGTAACTCAGCTATACGCACCTTTTAGAACTTTTAAAATCGATGCTGTAAATTATTATTTACATATTAGTTATTAAAAAAAAGTACTCAACTACCTAATATTTAAAACTACTTACCCGTATAGTTAATGTTATAGGAGTAATAGTAGATGGTGTCCCTTTCTTCGTATGAGCTCTATCCCACAACTCGAGAAGGGAAGGATATCAATACAACTCCCTCTGTATGGTCTAATAAATACATTCATATATCATTTAATTAGTAATTAATAATAACATTAAATATATATATATATATATATATATATATATATATATATATATATATTAAACACACATACATACCTCATGGTGGCAAAGAAATCTTACTTCGCTCAATTAGGGTTTCAAATTGGATGATTAGAAGAGAAATTCACAAAGAGTATGGTAATGATTGAGGGTTTGAAGAGGGGAGAAGAACGAGTAAGGAATCACCAAGGCAACGTATGACAAAACTCTGGAGAGCCTTTTTGCGTGTCTTGGAGGATGGAGAGAATCAAAAGTCCTTTATTTAGGAATGAAGGGACTATTTATAGAAGTGATATTTTCTGATAAGTGATTATATGCCTAGCACATGATTGGGTCACGTGCCTGACATGTGACTTTCAATCAAATAGCAAAAATGCTCTTCATTGCCATAAGTGATGCCTAGGTCTCCCGACCTTCTAACCGCCAATCCAAATCCCTCAATCATTTTCCAATCAAAGGTGCCTCCCTAAGTTTTCTGCCTAGTAACTTATAAAGGCCCCTTCAATCCTCCAATCTAATCATGATTCCATTGACCAAGTTTCTTTTTTCCTTCTATTCTATCATCATAAAAATCCCCCGATCCAAAGATTGTTAAACAAAGATCCTCGAGAAACGCTTTGGCCAAACCCTAGAGTGGCTAACTAAGGGGTTGAACACTAGGGGTGGTCGAACCCTAGGGGGCCAAGCCTTAGGTTCGTGCCTCCTTTGATCTTTCTTTTTCTTCCTAGATTGCTCTGTCCTTTTCTTGTCCTTTTTTTCTGGCCCTTTGAGAAGATTTCCAAGTCATGAAGGCCTTGGAAGAGATCATTCCTAAATTACATGTATTCTTTGTTCCTTTTCCTTGGCTGCAATCACCTCGATTTGCCATCGCTCCAACCAAAGTCCGATCGGGAATCATTCAAAAGCTCGTAAGGGAGTGTGCCCCCTTGAGGGCCGAACCCTAGGGGGCACCCTCGAGTCTTCATTCTTCTTTTTGTTCATATTTTTCGATCTCGCCCTTGTTTCATTCGATAATTTAACTTGTGTCAAGAAAGGATAATCCATCGGAACCAATTTGAGAGGTTGAATCCCTAGGGGGCCAAACCTTAGGGGGTCTTCTCTTTCTTGTCCTTTTTTTTCTCGATTTTCTCGTCTTTATTTAATTCTTTGGGTCACACGAGGTTTCTTTGAGTCATTACCTTCGTACGCACTCTTAATTTATATTTAGGCCCACACTTCCTTACACTTTTAGAATGACATAGAGCTAGTAGTATGTATTACCCTAAGCTTGCTACGATTTTTTTTTTCATTTGTTTGAATTTTTTCTTGAAAACCTCATCATCCCAGTAGTCATACATCGCTACCCAGCATCAAATACATGCTATAGCTGATGATCGCGAAAGGGTAGTCTCGACTTGCTTCAAATACATTTGAGAATCTTGTTTGAAATGTTTAGTTCATTTAAAATTTTAAACACGCTTAGAATCTTGTTTATCTAATAATCTTTTATTTTTAATGTAATTTATTTAGCTCACAAATATAATTTTTATAACCCAATGTAATAACATAAAAAAATACACTATATTTAGATTTCTAAATACTCCAAAATCTCACTCTAACCGCCGTTTATAACTCAAACTTAACGTACTAAAAATAATACGATATATTTAAATTTTAAATACTCTAAACGTATCGAAACACTGTCAACAAATATTTTAACTGATACATTTCTCTTTCCAGGTTCCTTTACGGGTTTTTCTGTTCTTTTCCACCCATGCTGGTATCCTTTCCCAATAGGCAATCCAGTGGGTAGAAAAAGGCCAAAAAATCCGTCCTTTTTCTCCTCTCAGATTTTCGTTTCCTTCTCCCGACTTGTTCTTTTCACTCCCCCTGCCTTCTTCTCACTTCTCTAAAATAATTGAACTCAATATATCAGTGTCAATCCTACCCACATCTTCCTTCTTATTTTCCTCCCCTCTTCTTTACCCCCTACCTACCAAGTAAATCACTTCACTTTCATCACCAAATTCTCTACCTTAACGCTTTGTTTAATTTCCTTCTAGCCAGCCAAACAGTGAACTAATTATTTTCAAGTGGTTTCCTTTAACTTGTTAATGGGGGCATGAAAAAAAATGCTTTTTCCATTGCTATGAATTTTTCAATTAAATCCACATTTATTCTCTACACCAAATTGGCCATATTTATTACATTTCTCCACCTTATCTTTCCATCCTCTTGCTTGTACTCAGCCAAACAGCCCCCTGATTCTACTCAGGCAAAAATATATATATAGCCCTTTTCTACTCTTTCGCAATTACGTAAAATTTATTTTATATTAAATGCAATGAATATATTTTTATTTTTATTTTCATGCAGGGTTTGTTATTTGAAGAGAAGACCAGATTGGGTTCAACTCCGCCGAGTTGTCACAACAAGTGCAACCAGTGCCACCCGTGCATGGCGTTGCAAGTTCCTACCCTACCGAGTCACAACCGAGTCCAACCCGGTCTGAGTCGACCAGGCATTGATCCTTTGGATTACTACTATGACTCAACACCGCCTTTGTCAGCAGCAGGTAACAGGTACTCAAATTACAAGCCACTTGGTTGGAAATGCAGATGTAATAACAACTTTTACAACCCTTAAAAGATTAGACTTTTAGTAAGTATATGTCAAATAATAGCTTTAATTTTATTAACTCTTAATTTTGTTCTTGGAATATAGTTGTAATTTGTTCTTTTTTATTTTATTTTATAATATTAAATTCGTGTGATTTTTTCCGTTTCATGGTTAAATATAGAACATAATATAAATTATTATATAATTAGATTCTTTTTTAGTGAAAGATTATCTCGTAAAAAGATTCGATTAGTATAAAATTAATTTTATAATAAATTAAATAATAAATTAATGTAGTGTTAATGTTGAAATATTTTTTTCTCTTTATATGTTAATATTATATTAATTTATTATAAAATTTATTTTAAATTAACCGAATTTTCGTAAAAAATATTTTCTTACGGTAGGTAGCACATGTAAAAGCAGAATATTGTTGGGTGGGCATATTTTAGTGATATAAAAGACTAATAAATCATTTGTACGTGGATATTGCGTATCACAAATAGAATCACCCGAATCAAAAGGACGATTGGACCAAAGTTCAGCCATATCCATATATATGGATTTAAATAGGAGAAATTACATGGATTTAAATAGGAGAAATTATAGTATATTTTTGAGACGGAATTATAATATATTTTATTTTTTTATATGATAATAAAATTTATATAAATTTTATTATGAAAAAATAAAGTACGTAGTTCCGTCTTAAAAATATATAATGATTTTTTTAAAATTGGATATAAGGCTTATAGGGAGTCAGCAGGGAAGCAGTGTAATGTAAGTAGCATCTGTCCTCGCCAGGCTATTATGCAAAAAGTACGTCCGATGCGCGCAATGGTCGTGTGATAATAAATTATTTTCATAAATATATTTATTAATTTTTAAAAATATAATATAAGAGAAAAATAAATAAATAAAACTCAATTGCTTCACTAAATTTAAAAATCGTCAAAGTAATTATTTTTTTGCAATATGTGATAACTGTTTTAAAAATTAAAGTCATGAAAACTAATTTTTTTTATTTTAAAAATATTATTATTTTGAGAGATTAAAGAGTTAAAAATAAATAGTTTTTTATTTTATTTTCTTTTAATAATATAATAGAAAAATAACCTATACTATCTCCTAGGGCCCACCTATGACCTTACATACATGTTACAACATGTGGCATTGCCTGTCGTTTTGTTTCCCCTTGGAGTCTGTCGTCACCATTTTTTATTCACTTATTGGATCGTGTGATTTTTCGAGATGATACCCTCCTCATTTTGGGACAGCATTTTATTCTCCTTGTCATGTGACGATATAAAGTTACTTTAATTAGGCTTCATTAGGTTGTAAATTACACTCTTGCTTAGGTATCAATACAAAGAATTGAATAAGATTACGAAATTGAGATTTTATATCAAATATATTATTTTATTTTTTTAGATTAATAATTTTAAAATAAACATCATATCTGTTTATAATTCCTAATATAAAATATAATTTTTAAGATTATAAAGAATTATAAAAAGACGTTAAATCTCTAATTTTAGAATGTAGAGGAGTACTTTCTAAAGAGTAAAAAAATTTTTTATCTCTGCAACTCCATTGCAATTGTAAATAGTTAGATTGAAGTAATTAATTTTATTTTGTTTCTCAAATTGGTGTTTAATAAATAGATATCCCCTCCATTTCATCATAATTGTCGTTTTAGTTTTTTTGTATAATTCAAAATAATTATTATTTGCATATATTTAGAAGAATTTTAAATTATCTTTCGGAGCAGTTCTCTCACAAGATAATCCATATTTATATATATATTTAAAAATATTTAATATAATTAAACAATTATTCTTCTCTCTCTTCTTTTCTTAATAAAAAATAGTATTATTTTTTTGTAAAAATTAAATTATTAATTATTATTTTTAATAAGTGTACATATTTTTTACTGACAACGGGAGGTTGTTGTTTGGGAAAGACTTTCGATAACCCGGTTGGTATTTCAATGAACAATGATCCAGTAACTATCAACTCCAGAATCCAAATTAGCATAGCCCAATAACGATCTGCTTGGGTTCAAGAGAAATATTTTGGATAAATTACATATTATAATACTTTTTAAAAAGTAATTACAGAAAATATACATCTTAAAAATATTTATAAAAAAAGTATTTTTTTTTAAAATATATTTATAAAATTAGTGCATTCTTATCCCTTAAATTTAGTTGGATGATTTTAAAATTCAAAATTTAAAAAATCAATTACACAAATCAATGCATCTCATCTCTCATCCCTCTCTTTTTAGCAGATGATGGTCTTTCTCTCTCCTCCCCCCTCCATCCTCCCTCCTCCCGCTACCGCTACCACTTTCTCTCTCCTCCTTCCCTCTCCGCCACCTGCCTCCCCCTTCCCCCCACCTGCTGCCTCTTCATACAAAGTAACTATTTTAGTTTTTGTGTGTAACCAAATAGTCATAAAAAAAATTCAATACAGTAACCATTTTTGTTATATTCCAGTTGGTAACTAAACCTTCATACAAAGGTAAATCTAGGTAACCAAATACTGTTATGGAGGTAACCAAACACTAGTATGAAGGTAATCAATTACTGAATGTGTAGTAACTAGTTTTGGTTACCTTTGTATTAAATGTTGGTTACCTGTGTATTAAAGTTTGATTATTTTTGTATTAAAGTTTGGTTACCTTTATATTAAAGTTTGGTTATCTCTGTATTAAAGTTTGGTTACCTCTCTTATTAGAATGTTAGTTTTTTATTTTTATTTTGTATTGTGGATTTTGTTTTGATAACTGTCGCATATATGACAGTTAATTATCCTTGATTTAAGGAATTCCTTATTTATAGGAAACTGAATGATTTAATAAATTTATCTTGTTGTAGCCTTTTTGTAATTATTTTGTATGTATTTTATTTTTATAATTATTTTCTAATTGTTGTATATTAATGTTAAGGACCCAAATATTATCATGTTCCAAGGAGTTATGATAACATTACCCAAAGTTATACGTCATATTAACTCCATGTTTAACTCCATGTACAAGGTTATTTTTGTTGAGTTTTGTTAAGGTTTTATGACACGAATACATATACTCCCTCTTTCTTACGAAAAAAAGTCTCAAATCATCTTTTTTGAATATTAATATAAAATAATATAATAAATTTAAATTTATTATTTAAATTTTATTATCGTATCATTAATATTAAATTGACAATTTATCAATTTTAAGATTAAATATATGATAAAAATATATTTTTAATTTATAAATTTTATAAATATAATTCTTTTTATGGTATTAAAAAAGTTGATAAAATAAAATGTCAAAATATAATTAATAGATAAATTATTATACAAAGATGAATTTAATAATTATAATTATATACTTTATTTTTTATTTTAATAGCGACGCATGTAGTTATAACGTAACGTGGTGTAGTCTTACTCTGACATGACCTTGACACGAAATTACCAGAGTCAAAATTATGAAATAATTAATTATTAGAATACGTGTCTTCTTAATTTTAAAACGTTGAACTTTAAATGTTAAAAAAAGTTTATAAATATTAAACAAAACTATTGATAGCTATAGTCATGACTAACAAAAAAAAAAAACCCCATATCATCATTTAAAAAATGATAATCATTTTATGACCAAGGGAATAGGAATTACCTATCATTTACTCCAAAACAGTTTTGTAAGGATTAGTATTATAAATTAATTTAATATTTTTATAAAATTAAACTAAATTTATTTATAAAAATATTAAATTAACTCGTAGAAATATCAATTTTCTTAACATAATATAATATAGACAATCAGTTCAATGCTTCAAATTTCACCCATAATTTATGGTTGATGACAACTCTCATTATCAAAATTTCTATAGGAATTCTTGGGTACTAGATTTGTTATTTCGGATTTTTCTGTTTCTCTGCTCTTAATTATTTTAGAGTTATTGGATTGTATTTTGTAATTTTTGGCTTTTTAAAAATTAACATGTATTCAATGATTAAAAATACAAAAAAACAGAGGATCAGAGAAATTTGAAACAAAGAATTTGAACCCGAATTCTTGAACTTAGTAACGTATTATGAGTTTCGGTTATCACCTAACTAGTGTAGGAGTTTCTAAGTATTATAAGTCTATAGTTTGAGATATATAATTTACTTTTCATTTTATTTTATTTTTTTTTGAAAAAATTAAAAATAAAATAAGAACATAAGACGTGTTTTTCATTGTCAAAGATGTTTGAACTCTATGATATTAAAATTTTCATCACTTTATCACATTAAACTTTAATTTTAAAACAGAGTAAAGAAATTTTTTTTATTATTATAAAGCGGCTCTTTTGAACTGCAAACATCAACAAAAAATTTATATCACATTATTTTTTTATTTTTCTGTCATTACAAATTTAGTTATATTATTATTTTTATATAAATTTTTATTTAATTCTCTAAATTTATAAAAAATTTATTTTACTCCGCATAATTTATAATCATGGGACTTAAAGATTAACGGTAGTTTATCCGTTGGTCGCCAGTAGAGTAAAAGGTGGTTAAATCCGTTGGAACATCGCGCATACTCTAAAATACCACTGCCCAGCCACAGGAACCGCATCCGCCACAATCTATACATACATATCCATATAAATAAGGAGTTCAAAAATGGCGTCGATGCTTCTTCTCCCCACAAACCCCTCTATCTCTTATCGCCACCCTCTCTTCTCTCTCCGCCCCTCCCTCTTTCCCACTTTTCCTCTCCCAACTTCTTCTTCTTCAGTGAGGCGGCGGCGCGTCTCAATTTCAGCATCTTCTTCTTCACGGTCGCTGCAAGCTCTCATATTCGACTGCGATGGCGTCATTCTCGAGTCGGAGCACCTGCACCGCCAAGCCTATAACGACGCTTTCTCTCACTTCAATGTCGTTTGCCCCTCCTCTCCCTCCTCTCTGCCCCTCAATTGGACCCCTGATTTCTACGACGTTCTCCAGAATCAAATCGGTGGCGGTAAACCTAAAATGCGCTGGTCTCTCTATATTTCTCTCTGTACATTAATCTCTATCTATATATAGTTTCTTTTGTGCTAATTTACTGAGTGGAATTGAAAAAATCAGGTACTTTAAGGAGCACGGATGGCCATCTTCCACAATCTCCGATACACCTCCGGAGAGTGATTCAGATAGGGCAAAGTTAATTGACACTCTTCAGGTATCATTTCAAGTTATAATATTGTATAAAATATCAATAGATGAATTTTGGTATAGTACTAGTATTTTAATTGTTTTTATAGTTATTGAAGTTTCGGGTTAGGATGATTACAGAAATGTATGTTCTGGACGAATAAACAGTTGTTGATTATGTTTTGGATGCTTAATTAGTTTGGTGTATTGTTTATTTGAATGTTTCTGTAGGATTGGAAGACTGAAAGGTACAAAGAAATTATCAAGTCTGGCACTGTAAGCAACGAGTTTGCTTGTTAATACTAGGTAATGGATTATGATTAATGAGTAATTGTGAGGACAATTGGATCGGTATTATTTTTGACAGGTGGACCCAAGACCGGGGGTATTGAGATTGATGGATGAGGCCAAGGCTGCTGTAAGATAGAGTTATATTTTCCTTAAAAGTTCAATTTTGACTCTTTCATCGTACTTCAATTTTATTCATTCTGTCAGTTAGTTGTGTACTCGTGTTTTAATTGTGTATATTATATGCATAAGATCCTTCTCCTACTCTAAAGGTGTTTTTTCCTTCTTCTATAAAGGTTATTTCAATTGTTTTACAGGTTTTTTGTGCATGCGTAATTCTTTGGTGTAGGGTAAAAAATTAGCTGTTTGTTCTGCTGCAACTAAGAGTTCTGTTATACTCTGCCTTGAATACCTTATTGGAATTGTAAGTGTTTCCTCGTATATTGCTTCTCCGAGTAATGTTGCACTTTTGTTTATTCTTGCTGTGACATGGTTGTATTTATTCAATGTTCTATGTTTGTTATAGGAGCGGTTCCAAAGTCTTGATTGCTTCCTTGCAGGTACATGGCCAGTTTTTTTAAATAAATATTTTACTACTTGCAGGCATGGCCTGATTTGATTGCCATGCATATAGTTTAATAAAGTTCTCCTAATGTTGTAGTTTTTTATGCATTCAACTATTTGCTATGATCCATTTGTGCTGGAAATACTATGAAGATGCCATTTATGTTGTACTTGTCGATATTCTATTTTATCAATTTAAGGTCATCTATTAAACAACACGGATAACCATGTTTACCAATTGCAAGGTCTTTCCCCAGACAATCAATGATCCCATAATGTTTGTTACATGTATGGCTCCTTTAAAATTTTATTTTGCATAACATTCATAACCTATAGCACTTGGATCTTGTATATACATTCTGAAATCTATCCTATCAGAAATTAGCCACTGAATCGATCTCCTTTGATGAGGCTATTGATATATGGAGATTGCTTTATTGTTCAGATGTCTAGAAACTTGACATTATGAAGTTTCAATAATTTACTGAAAAGTATCATAATTCCCTTTTCACATGATAAAAATTCCAGCCAAATGTATTTTTCACATATAATAGTACGATGTAGTCTATAAGCTATTTGATTCTTTAAAATATGATTTTTGCTACTTTTTCTGTTTTAGGCGACGACGTGAAGGAAAAGAAGCCCGACCCTTCAATTTACTTAACAGCCGTCAAGGTAATCAATACAGAACAAGACTATTGTATGTGCATACAAGACCCTGATTTCTAATGTTACTTCTTTGTGCTATTAAAATTCATTCAAAATTTTCAGCGACTGGGCGTGTCGGAGAAAGATTGTGTGGTGGTGGAGGATAGTGTCATTGGGCTACAGGTTAACCTTTTAGTTTATTTAATTATACTATTAGATGTTTTGGTTATAAGATGAAACGGCTTCAAAATTTTGATATTGGCGAATATGTTATATAGTATAAACCCTTTTGATGTTGTCATATTCTCAGCAAGTCCTCTAATAAGACGCAGAGAAGACCATTCTTGGGTAAAAGAAAAATAAAATAATTTCAGACTAAAACCAAGCTGATATCTCTGCAGGCAGCAACTGGAGCTGGGATGTCATGCGTGATTACGTATACATCATCAACGGCTGACCAGGTGAGGCATATCCCTTGGTTCTGCTAAGAATAATAGAATAGAATCCATTAAATTCGAAAAGAAAATTTTTATGCACACAGGTTTTATAATAAAATTGTTACTGGCAATGGCTATTCAGCGTAATATGTTGCAGACCGACTTACTGTCCCACTTCTGTTTTAGGATTTTAAAGATGCGATAGCCATCTACCCTGACTTGAGTGCTGTTAGGTATGGTTACTAATTACTTCTAGCAGTTTAGAATTTTGCAGAAATAATATTTACTCGTTCCTGCTAAATTCCCATTCAGATTGACAGACTTGGAGTCATTGCTTCAAAATGTTGTCACTGCCGCCTAAATCACTTGCACGCCCTTGCAGTAAGCTTGGTTGGTGGCTGCCATAAAAAATCGTCACGATCTTTTTCCGATGCTGGTGTTCAATTGTTCAATTATAATTAATTTGACACAATATTGGAATATTTCTAATGATGGTGTTTCCATTAACTGGAAACTCCAAGATGTAAAACTGTACGTTATGACTGAATCATTTGTTTACAACATCCAATAAAAGACTCTTTTTCTCACTCATTTAGTTTATATGTAGGTATGTATGTGACTGGAACCAATGTAGACAACAAGTTCTATTCAGTTATTTTGTCTGAATGATATGTATATAAAACATTTCTGATTGGGAACATATGAAACTAGGTGGGAGTTGGCTTAAACCCACACCCTTATGTGGGTTGGCTTTGGTGTCTGGCCCGTTCCCGAGCTGCACTGTAGGCTAGGCAACAACCCGTGGCTTGGAACCATGGCATTTCACCCGACACTGTTGAAGTTTGAAACAATTGTTTAGGGCTAGGTAACATCCCTTATAATATTTAGTGTTAATGTTAATCTTATAGTAATATTTTAGAAAATTTAAAGCTTTGGCTTGTAAAACTTGCATGTATTCATCTAAATAATACCTCTCTATTTCAATTTATAGGATCATTATTGATTTTTTAAATATATTTTCAGACTCAAAATTGATGAAATTATTTAAAAATGCAATAGTGGTCAATGTGAAAATTTCACAATAATACTTTTAATTCCCTTTCCACGTAAAACTTGATCACAATAATATTACAATAAAGTAAATTGTGAGTTGACATAATTTCACGTTAATATTTGAGTATAAAATTAAAAACTTAATATATTAGAAAAGTTGAAGACATAATAGTTTAAAATTTTGAAATAATCTTTTTTTTTTTTTTTGCTAAATATTTTGAATTAACCTAGTTGGGCTGAACATATATTAGGAACATCAAAATATGTGTTAGAGCCTATTTGGGTTTAGTAGGTGTTTTTGGGAATTTTGTAATGCGTCTTGTAGGCCTAATCATTTGATTATAAATGAATAGAATAATTTACTCGGTTTCAATAATAATCGAAAATTAAAATTTATATAATTTTAATATTTGAACAAATATTTAAATTATGATATAATTAAATAACTAATTTTTTTATTCAGTTATTTTGGTTAATAACCAAAATTAAGTTCTATTTTTTTAAAATAAAAAATTTTATTTAATTTTTTTAATACCATAACTTCCAATCAATAATTAATAACAATCAACAACCATAATAATTCTTAACCTTAATAAAGTTTAATGATTTAAAATTAACAATACATAATTCATAATTAACAATTAAAAATATATATATTTTAAATTTTAATTCGATTAATCGGTTAACCAAATAATATAATTTTCATATTCGAAATCGAACCCAAAAATCGAATTGTAAAATAGTTATAACCAAAAATGTCTAAACAACCGAAATATTTCAATTAAAAAAATCAATTCCGTTAAGTTCGATTAGATTCAATTATTCAATTATATTTATTTTTTGCTCAGTCTTACTCCATAAGCTCCTCAACAAATTAGCTGGTCTTACAGTGTACAAGTGTCGAGAAACATCAAGTGATTGCTTATTTGAATAATTTCTCATATATGAACCCTCAAAATTCGAGAATCATTTTCTTTCTTTCCTTTTTTTTTTTCATATGTTTTTAAGAAAATTCGAGAATAAGGTGGTAAGTTGTTGGGAATGACACCCTCGCTGGATATCTGCTATTACTTGAACAATTACCTAATATTCTCTCTCTGTTTTTTTTATTTATCTTTTTAGACAGTAAAATATGTTACTTTTTATTTATTATTTATAAATTTTAAGAAAATATTAATAACTTAATTTATCTTATTAATGCAAGTTGGTGTGACCAAGAACAAGTGTTGAACCACGTGTCGATCGGGGGTTCTTAACACGTGGATGGACACTACAAAAAAAATGGCCTTTTGTGATGGCACAAATGTAAGACCCCGAATTTTATGAAATACAAAATTTAATTTTTCTTCATATATATATTTTTTTGAAACAGTAAGTGGTTAAATTAACAAAATTGAAAGTTAAGGATGTTATGTGCAAATTTTATTTTGTCGGACAATATTCGCTTTGTCGGGGAATATTCGTTTGGTCGGGGAATATTCGTGCCGTACGACGGCGCCGAAATAATAAATTATTGGTGGACCCCACAACGGAATATTTGTCGGATATAGAAAACGACAGAAGTAACCTTTTTAAATAAAAATAGTCAACGGAACTGTTAAAATACCGGTGATAAAAGAATAGTAGCATACGGTAGTTTATGGTATTTTCTGTAGCACACGGTACTCTACAGTAACACACGGTATTGCATAGTGTCTCATATTATTGGTCTGATAATTGACACTGTAACTGTTACGCATCATTTCATCGATAATTGTCACTGCATAATATTTTATATTATCAATTCAATAATTGTTGTTACACAGTATTTTGCATTATTGATTTAATAATTGTCATTACACTGTATTTTATATCATTGAGTCAATAATTGTTGTTGCACTGTTTTTAAAATTATTGAACCTAATAATTGTCACAGTAACATATGCACAGTAATTCACATTATTGAATCAATAATTGTCATTACACAGTAACGTATGCTTTATTTTACATTATTGTTATCTCTATTATGATGTTATTTAAACAGTTGTATTTCATTAATTTATTAACTTGATATCTAAGAGCTAACTATACTGTATTTATAACAATTAGTCATAATAATTGAATTGATAAAGTTATTTGTTTATAATATAAAGTTAGGTGATTATTAGGTGATATGAAATGAATGGTGTAGATTAAAGTGTGAATTATTGTTGAATAATTGAATTGATTTGTTTATAATATAAAGTTAGGTGATTATTAGGTGATATGAAATGAATGGTGTAGATTAAAGTGTGAATTATTGTTGAATAATTAAATTGATTTGTTTATAATATAAAGTTAGGTGATTATTAGGTGATATGAAATGAATGGTGTAGATTAAAGATAATATAATATTTGAAATGGATGGTGTAGATTAAAAGATGATCTTTAAATGAATGGTTTAGATTAAATGAATGATAAGATTTTTGGCTATAAATAGAAGCCTTAACTTAAGGATTTTTCATAAACTTCCTTACTTGTTCTTTCTTTCTCTCTCTAAATACTTCTTGTGAAAATTCTCTCTAAGTGTGCTTAAGTCATCTTGAGTATTTGTGAAGATCTATAAGTATACGTGTACTGTTCAAGTTAATCAACCTCATTTAAATCAATATCCAGTCACGTGTTGAGGTAAGGGATACCATCTTTTTCATCTTCCATTATTCAAACATACTATGGTAAGGGATTATCATTATTTGATTCTCGATAATAATATTGTTTATTCCTTACTCATAAGACGTGCCTTTTATTTCCATGTATTAAATTGTGGGAATAACCTTACGGAGCGGATTGCCGCCTGTTGGTGAATAACCTTTCGTATTCATTCATTATTAATCTTTGAGAATAACCTTACGGAGCGGATTGCCGCCTGTTTGGTGAATAACTCTTTGTACTCAAATTCTATTAAATTGTGGGAATAACCTTACGGAGCGGATTGCCGCCTGTTGGTGAATAACCCTTTGTATTAATTTCCTTCACCTTTTGTTAATCAAACCTGCTACGGTAAGGGATATTATTTTCTTTCATACTCCTAAATCGAAATTTATTATGGAACTATTGCTTCTATAATTCCTGAAAATATTATATGTTCCATAATAGTTGAACTTCATTATTTCAACTGAACCTTCCTATTTACGTGAACCTTCCTATTGAATTGTAACCGTTATTCTGAACTGTGGATCTTGAATATCATTTTTAAATTTCACTCCACATCATGTTGACAATTTGGACATTATTTGAATCTGTACAAAGTAAACTTCCGATACTTATTGTTATCCTATTTCTTCTGTTCATCATTTATATCATTCTAATCATCCAAAAATCAAGCTGTTGTGAATATCTGTGGCCGGGGGCACAGATGTGATATATTTGTTGAACATATGATAGGTTAAAGGCGATATAATAGGTTAAAGGCGATACATCTGTTCGGTGTCTTTTATGGCACGTGGTGAATGTTCTCTTTGGCCCGTAGTGCAAAGATGAACTGTTGTTTGGTATGATTATGACCAAAGGCTGAATCTGGTATAATCATGACCGTTGGTGCTATATTGAATATCTTTGGCCCGTAGTACAAAGATGAACTGTTGATGTGCATGATTATGATCAGGAACTGTGAATTTGTATTATCTTGACTAATGATATTTCAGATGATAAAAGTTGATGATGTTTTTCCTAAAAAGAGAACCGAGTGGACATTATAGTCTGCATTATTCTTCTAATAGATTACTTATTCCGCTGCTATTATTGATCTGAACGTTGTTTAAGAATTTAACTGCAGTTTTTGATATAAACCTTGTAGTCTATTGTATTCTATCAAGAACTCAACTGTTGAAGACTAATGATAATTTATTCGTCATTATCTTAGTCATGATATTCTTTACTGGGCTATTTGAGCTCACCCTTTCTTTTGTTCCATTGTTTTTCAACAGGAGATGAAAACATAACAGGGTCTAGCCGGGGAATGGAGTGAGGGTCCGATGAATAGTTATCATAGTCTTCACATTTTGTAAAATAGTGTGGCAATAATAGTGAAGACTTAGTTGTGTATTATTATACACTGTATTGTTGTACGTTGTGCTTTGTTGTAATAATTTTGTTGTAGTCTTTTGACGACTCAAGTTTGGGCTGTGTGGGCCCAGATTTGGGGGCGTCACAGTTGGCATCAGAGCTTAGGGATATGGTCTTTAATGGAGATCTGGGGTTAGAACTAGGAGGGGAGAGACGAATAGAATCAATCACTAGTGTGTCCTACCTAAATTAGATTTATTTTTATCTAATGAATCGATTTGAATGTAGGAACATGAAGAGATGAGTCAGTTTATTTGAACTAACATTTATTTTGTGACCACAGTTAATTATGGCATCTGGAAATCAGGAGGTTAACTATGAAATTACCGAAACAAATGTAGCTGCAAAACAAGAGGCGACGAATAATCTTCTTACAAACTCAGAGTTGAATCATTTGCCTAAGGCAAAAATTATGCGTGTTCTATCCAGTAAGGATGAAGGTGAAAGCTCTGCTACAGTCGTTCCAGATCCATTCTTAGAAGCAATTAAAGGAAGTAACGAACTTGCGGAAATTATTGCCTTTAATTTACTCACTAATTGGGAGAGTGATATCACCTGGTTATGCTCTATAACAAAGGATCAGAATATATGGACTTTTCATATTAGTCTTTGGGATTTATGGTGTTCCAGCTATGATTTTCAAGATTATTTAAAAATGATGTTTCTATACTTTTGGGCGTTACAATTTAGAGGAATTCAGGTTAAGTTAGTCACTATCGTGGAAACTGCAGTCTATCGAAAATACTATTTTAATGGAAATCATTGATACCTTACTACTGATGAAGTTGATGAACCCGAAAAACAGTTTGCTAGAAAATTATTCAGTGGTATTCCCATGGTTGAAATACGTGAAGATCCGAATGAAGTATTCGGGATTCGATTTGACGATAACAGTCAAGAAACCGAATGAGGTGATAACCGGTAAGCTATTCATAAATTCTCGTGAAGTCTATGCCATATTAGATACTGGCTCTATCCACTCCTTTATCTCACCTATATGTACTCAACGTTTAAATTTGACTATTGAAAACTTAAATCTTGTCTTATCAGTTGAAACCTCATTGGGAGAAATACCTATTACATTTACTATCTATAAATCTTGCCTAAGTTCAAATCAACAACCTCACATTACCTGTTGACCTTATTTCTTTAGAGATGCATGAATTTGATGTGATTTTAGGAATTGATTGGTTGACTACCCATCATGCTAAAATTGATTGTTTTCATAAGATTATTAGTTTTCATATTCCTAATCAACCTGTCATGCAAATTCAAGCAACTAAACCATTGAAATCTATAACTGTTATTTCTAGCCATAAAGCCATTCGTTTATTGAAAAACGGATGTCAAGCCTTTTTAGCTCATGTCACTGATTTGAACAAAAATACATCAAACTTGAATGATATTCCCATTGTTAATGAGTTTCCTGACGTTTTTCCTGAAGAACTTCCTGGCTTACCCTCAAACCGTGAAATTGAATTTTATATTGATCTTGAACCCGGTACCAAGCCCATTTCCAAAGCCCCATACCGAATGGCTCCCATAGAATGCCAAGAGTTAAAAGTTTAATTATTAGATATTGGTATCATTCGTTCTAGTACAAAACTTATATCGAGCGAGGAATGCCAGAAGAGTTTCCAATAACTCAAGAGGAGACTTGTTTCAGCTCCTGTTCTGACCATACCATCGGGATCGGGAGAATTCGTCATATTTAGCGATGCTTCAGACAAAGGTCTAGGCTGTGTCCTTATGCAACATGGAAAGGTGAGAAAAATTATGAGAAAAATTACCCTACTCATGATCTAGAGTTGGCAGCAGTCGTTTTCGCGTTGAAAATTTGGAGACACTATTTGTACGGAGAAAAAGTGGATATCTATACGGAGCATAAAAATTTCAAGTATTTCTTCACCTAGAAGGAACTCAACATGCGACAATGACGTTGGCTTGAGCTGTTGAAGGATTATGACCACACAATTCAGTATCACCCGGGAAAGGCGAACGTTGTAGCTGACGCTTTGAGCAGAAAATCTTATGCAAGTACAAGTGCACTGCTGACAACACAAAAGTGTATTTTGTACGACTTGCAAAAGATGGAGATAGAGCTAAAGACACCAGGGACCCACTCGAAGATTGCTCACGTGCGAGTAGAACCAACTTTAATCAATAAAATTAAAGCTGCTCAAGCTACCGATCCGGAACTGATAAACATGATAAAGAAAGTACAAGAAGGTGCCATTCCCGAAGCAAGAATCGACGAGAAAGGAATACTTCGAGTCAACTCTCGACTATGTGTTCCTAACAATCCTGAATTAAAGCATAAAATCATGATGGAGGCACACAACACGCCGTTTACAATCCACCCAGGAGGTACCAAGATGTATCGAGATCTTCGACATACATTTTGGTGGAACAATATGAAAAGAGAGATTGCGGAGTTTATCTCAAGGTGCCTAACTTGTCAACGTGTCAAGGCAGAGCATCAAGTTCCTAAAGGTCCATTACAATCACTTGAAGTTCCCGAATGGAAGTGGGAACACATCAATATGGACTTCGTGACGGGTCTTCCAAAAGTTTCTCAAGGCTTAGATGCAATTTGGGTGATCGTAGATAGATTGACCAAATCTGCTCATTTCTTACCTATACGAGAAAACTTTTCACTTGAACGTCTTGCCAGTATGTACATAAATGAGATCGTGAGATTGCATGGCATGCCAGTTTCCATAGTTTCTGATCGAGATCCTAGATTCACTTCACGCTTTTGGATCAGTCTACAAAAAGCTATGGGCACTGAACTACGTTTTAGTTCTGCATACCATCCTCAAACGGACGGACAATCGGAAAGGACGATCCAGACCCTCGAAGATCTTTTGAGACTTTGTGTATTAGACTTCAAAGGAAGTTGGGATAAGTACTTGCCGTTGGTGGAATTTTCTTACAACAACAGTTACCAAGCAAGCATAGGCATGGCTCCATTCGAGGCATTGTATGGAAGGAAGTGTCGCTCTCCAATATGTTGGAATGAGGTAGGAGAAGCAAAATTGTTGGGACCCAAGTTGGTACGCTTGACGACCGAAAAGATCCAAATGATCCGACAACGAATACAGACCGCACAAGAACGACAAAAGAGTTATGCTGATCTTCATCGGAGAGACGAAAGTTTCAACGTCGGAGATCATGTATTCTTACGTTTTTCTCCATGGAAAGGGGTTACGAGATTCGGAAAGAGAGGAAAGCTCAACCCTCGATTTATTGGCCCATTTGAAATCCTCGATCGAATAGGAACCGTAGCCTACAGACTAGCCCTACCACCAAGTATGTCTCGCATCCATAACGTTTTTCACATATCTATGTTACGTAAATATGTGAAGGACCCAAACCACGTCATTGAGTTAGAACCAGACGTTATAGCAGAGGATTTAACATACGAGGAAGTACCTGTTAAGATCCTGGATAAGAAGGAGCAGATCCTACGCTCAAAGGTTATACCTCAAGTTAAGGTTTTATGGAGGAACCAAGATACTGAGGAAATGACCTGGGAGCTAGAATCTGAGATGAAATCTATGTATCCTTACATCTTCGATATGTCAGGTACGTCAATTTCGGGGACGAAATTTCATAAGGAGGGGAGGTTGTAAGACCCCGAATTTTATGAAATACAAAATTTAATTTTTCTTCATATATATTTTTTTTTGAAACAGTAAGTGGTTAAATTAACAAAATTGAAAGTTAAGGATGTTATGTGCAAATTTTATTTTGTCGGATAATATTCGCTTTGTCGGGGAATATTCGTTTGGTCGGGGAATATTCGTGCCGTACGACGGCGCCGAAATAATAAATTATTGGTGGACCCCACAACGGAATATTTGTCGGATATAGAAAACGACAGAAGTAACCTTTTTAAATAAAAATAGTCAACGGAACTGTTAAAATACCGGTGATAAAAGAATAGTAGCATACGGTACTTTATGGTATTTTCTGTAGCACACGGTACTCTACAGTAACACACGGTATTGCATAGTGTCTCATATTATTGGTCTGATAATTGACACCGTAACTGTTACGCATCATTTCATCGATAATTGTCACTGCATAATATTTTATATTATCAATTCAATAATTGTTGTTACACAGTATTTTGCATTATTGATTTAATAATTGTCATTACACTGTATTTTATATCATTGAGTCAATAATTGTTGTTGCACTGTTTTTAAAATTATTGAACCTAATAATTGTCACAGTAACATATGCACAGTAATTTACATTATTGAATCAATAATTGTCATTACACAGTAACGTATGCTTTATTTTACATTATTGTTATCTCTATTATGATGTTATTTAAACAGTTGTATTTCATTAATTTATTAACTTGATATCTAAGAGCTAACTATACTGTATTTATAACAATTAGTCATAATAATTGAATTGATAAAATTATTTGTTTATAATATAAAGTTAGGTGATTATTAGGTGATATGAAATGAATGGTGTAGATTAAAGTGTGAATTATTGTTGAATAATTGAATTGATTTGTTTATAATATAAAGTTAGGTGATTATTAGGTGATATGAAATGAATGGTGTAGATTAAAGTGTGAATTATTGTTGAATAATTAAATTGATTTGTTTATAATATAAAGTTAGGTGATTATTAGGTGATATGAAATGAATGGTGTAGATTAAAGATAATATAATATTTGAAATGGATGGTGTAGATTAAAAGATGATCTTTAAATGAATGGTTTAGATTAAATGAATGATAAGATTTTTGGCTATAAATAGAAGCCTTAACTTAAGGATTTTTCATAAACTTCCTTACTTGTTCTTTCTTTCTCTCTCTAAATACTTCTTGTGAAAGTTCTCTCTAAGTGTGCTTAAGTCATCTTGAGTATTTGTGAAGATCTATAAGTATACGTGTACTGTTCAAGTTAATCAACCTCATTTAAATCAATATCCAGTCACGTGTTGAGGTAAGGGATACCATCTTTTTCATCTTCCATTATTCAAACATACTATGGTAAGGGATTATCATTATTTGATTCTCGATAATAATATTGTTTATTCCTTACTCATAAGACGTGCCTTTTATTTCCATGTATTAAATTGTGGGAATAACCTTACGGAGCGGATTGCCGCCTGTTGGTGAATAACCTTTCGTATTCATTCATTATTAATCTTTGAGAATAACCTTACGGAGCGGATTGCCGCCTGTTTGGTGAATAACTCTTTGTACTCAAATTCTATTAAATTGTGGGAATAACCTTACGGAGCGGATTGCCGCCTGTTGGTGAATAACCCTTTGTATTAATTTCCTTCACCTTTTGTTAATCAAACCTGCTACGGTAAGGGATATTATTTTCTTTCATACTCCTAAATCGAAATTTATTATGGAACTATTGCTTCTATAATTCCTGAAAATATTATATGTTCCATAATAGTTGAACTTCATTATTTCAACTGAACCTTCCTATTTACGTGAACCTTCCTATTGAATTGTAACCGTTATTCTGAACTGTGGATCTTGAATATCATTTTTAAATTTCACTCCACATCATGTTGACAATTTGGACATTATTTGAATCTGTACAAAGTAAACTTCCGATACTTATTGTTATCCTATTTCTTCTGTTCATCATTTATATCATTATAATCATCCAAAAATCAAGCTGTTGTGAATATCTGTGGCCGGGGGCACAGATGTGATATATTTGTTGAACAGATGATAGGTTAAAGGCGATATAATAGGTTAAAGGCGATACATCTGTTCGGTGTCTTTTATGGCACGTGGTGAATGTTCTCTTTGGCCCGTAGTGCAAAGATGAACTGTTGTTTGGTATGATTATGACCAAATGCTGAATCTGGTATAATCATGACCGTTGGTGCTATATTGAATATCTTTGGCCCGTAGTACAAAGATGAACTGTTGATGTGCATGATTATGATCAGGAACTGTGAATTTGTATTATCTTGACTAATGATATTTCAGATGATAAAAGTTGATGATGTTTTTCCTAAAAAGAGAACCGAGTGGACATTATAGTCTGCATTATTCTTCTAATAGATTACTTATTCCGCTGCTATTATTGATCTGAACGTTGTTTAAGAATTTAACTGCAGTTTTTGATATAAACCTTGTAGTCTATTGTATTCTATCAAGAACTCAACTGTTGAAGACTAATGATAATTTATTCGTCATTATCTTAGTCATGATATTCTTTACTGGGCTATTTGAGCTCACCCTTTCTTTTGTTCCATTGTTTTTCAACAGGAGATGAAAACATAACAGGGTCTAGCCGGGGAATGGAGTGAGGGTCCGAGGAATAGTTATCATAGTCTTCACGTTTTGTAAAATGGTGTGGCAATAATAGTGAAGACTTAGTTGTGTATTATTATACACTGTATTGTTGTACGTTGTGCTTTGTTGTAATAATTTTGTTGTAGTCTTTTGACGACTCAAGTTTGGGCTGTGTGGGCCCAGATTTGGGGGCGTCACATCAAATCTATCATATAAATTTAAAAATTCATCACAAAAAGTTTTTTTGATGACTTTAGTCGTTACGGAGGCCGTCTTGTATACCCTCATCATGAAAGTCTTTTATGACGGTTTTGACAATCACACAAACACTTAGTGTTTTTGTGATGATTAATACAATCACATTAACAAGTAATCTATTGATCTATTGTGATTGTCAAAGTCATCATAAAAAAACACATGACTTTAGGAATCAAAAGTAAGAACGTGAATCTCCTTTTACGGACAATTTATTTCACTATATATATATTAAGTGTATCAAATGATATTTGTAGGATTCGAAACCTTATCCCATTTGCAAACTAAATAACGAGTATTACCACTACACCAAAGCCCAGATCATGGTTATAATTTTAAAAATATATATAAAATGAAACATATGTGAGTTGACTTACTAAACAAAATTAGTTTCACATAAGATTTGGTGATTGTAATGGCAATCACAAATACTCTATAATGATGAAAAAATTAGTCATAGCCATCATGTATTTTATTGTTTTGTGACTGCTTGGAAATTCCATCACAAAATACCTTCTTTTTGTAATTGCAAATAAACTTCGTCACAAAAATTTATCTTTTTTAATGATTGTCATGGCCATCATAAAATATTGTTTTGATTATTTCTTTCATTAAAATATTGGTAATGGCTTAAATGCAATCACGAAAAGGGTATATCAATAAGTGATGGCTTAATGCGTCACAAAAAGAAATTTTATTTTGCATGAAAATTTTGGTGATTGACATGACCATCACAATTATAATATATTGATGACAAAATTAGCCATCACTAAGAGCCATCATATATACTATTATTTTGTGATTGCTCAAAAAGTCCATCACAAATTACTATATTATGTGATTGTTTTTAAAAACTGTCACAAAATTTCGTCACGTATTTTTATTTTTCTAGTAGTGGAATTCAACGCTTGAAAGCTTGTCAGCAGGAGTGCCAATGATTTGTTGGCCCTCTTCGCGCAATCAATTGACGAATTGTTATTGCATTTGCAAATTATGGGGTGCTGGTGTCGAACTTGATAGTGATGTGAAGAGAGAAGGGGTGGAAAGGGCGGTGAATGAATTAATGGAGGGTGGTGGAGTGGAAGAAGAAAGCTGTGAGTGCCACTAGTCCTTGTGGTGGGTCCTCTTACTTGAACTTGGACGAAAATGGTGGATGAAGTGATTTTCTCCTCCGCGAAGAAATGCTAATGAAGAAAAGAGTGGTTTGCCTATTGAATAGTTCTCAAATTTTTAGTTTTGAATAGATTTTATTGAATATTTTAGTAATATCAAATGTTTTGCTTGAATAATGACTCAATACTCGAGAGTTTGTCAAGATCATAAATCGTGACTGAAATACCAATTTGTTAGCGTATGTACACTAAAAGATTTATAATAAGCTAGGTGTTTAAACTCAAACTTGAACTTCGAGATTTGAGTATATATAGCCTGAACATGATTTCATTTGATTTGAGTCTATCAATCTCTGATATCAATTAGCTAAGGGAATGCATGTATTCCATTAAAGTAATTAGTAGACTTTCTTAAATATTCTACTGCTGTTGTTTCCATTAGCTGGAAACTTTAAGATGCAAAAAGATTATGACCGAATTATTTGTTTATTACAACCAATAAACGACTCTTTCTCACTCATCTGGGTATATTCAGTTCTTGTGTCTGAAGAATATGTATGCCCTAATTATAAATATATATGGTAAGATGAAATTCATTTTTTTTCTTTTGCTAAATTATAAGGTGAAATCATATATATTCGTACAGGTTTGATCCATAACCAGGTTGTCTATGTACAACTACCGGATAATTATTATGTATGGACTCATATTAAATTGAACTCTTAGTCTATTATTGATGTAGGACAAATGACGTTAGAGTTTGAAGAAGAGATGGATAGACGTCTGGGAAAGAATAAGTCAAAGAAAGGGACTGGGATTCGGGCATAAGCTTCGTCTTCGGGAGAGCTTCGTCTTCGGGAGTTCAGTAATGTTCAGGCCTTTTCGGGAGAATGTCGGATTAGATTTATTTAATTATTATTAATGATAGATCTATTAATTTGGTAATAGTGTTTAATTAGGAAGTAGATTATTTTATGGTAGTAAAAGTTTAATAGGAAGTTAGTTATTCTGTAGGATTTGGTTTCCATATTTCTAAGAGTTTTATCATAGATAGGAAATGAAGTCTGTAACTATAAAACCCAGCTCATGGGTAGAATTAAGGGAACTTATGAATTTATTTTATTAACAAAATTGGGTCTATTTTCTGGTGGATTCCAGTTTACGTTCTAAGATCTTACGTTAGTAAACTCTTGTACTTTCGTTTTGCATCAATTGGTATCAGAGCACGAGGGTTTTGCCTAGTACGATGGCCAACAACGAAGATGGAAGAGATAACCTTGACGACGTTGGTCGCAGGGATGTCGAATTATGGGCAGCAATTAATGAGCAACGACAGTCGATGGCGAGGCTAGAAACCTTGTTGCAACAACTGTTGGTGCAACAACCCAATCCTAACGGCGTTGGACGTGGCAACAGAGTTAGACCCGAGGGATTTGCCCTTGTCCACCCTGGAAGAGTACGCCAGCCTGGAGCAGTGGGATATGCTCAGTTTGAAGATTTGAGTGATGAAGACTCTGAGGAAGAATTGGAAGGAAACCAAAGAAATCCCCAGCGGAACCGAAACCCAAATCAAGCTGACTACAGGATACGTGCGGATATACCATTGTTTCAAGGTAAACTACAGATCGAAGAGTTTTTAGATTAGATTTCTCAGGTTGAGAGATTCTTCGAATTAACCGAGGTCACGCCAGAGCGACAAGTTAATTTAGTAGCATACAAATTAAAAAGCGGAGCTGCTGTTTGGTGGGAGAAGCTGCAGATGGATCGACGACGACAAGGTAAAACACCTGTACGATCCTGGAGGCAAATGAAATAACTGATGATGAATAGGTTCTTACCCCCAGATTACAAACAATTTATTTTTCGAAGTTATCAGAATTGTATACAGGGTAACAGGACTGTCACGGATTACATCGAGGAGTGGACTAGGTTATCAGTTCGTAATAACTTAAACGAGACTGAAGGACAGCAGGTGGCCAGATATTTGGAAGGATTGAAACCAAACATTCGCGACAAGATTGGACTACAAGTCGTTTAGACAGTGGACGAAGCACATAACATGGCCTTAAAAGCAGAGTTGATGGAGAAAACCTACAATCGGACGTCCTACTTTAAAAAGGATATGGCGGAGACATCCAATACAGTTGCGAACATAAACTGATTTTCACCAAGTGATGGGAGGAATCAGCCTAAAGTTGATACCGATCAGCCCCAAAGGAGTTTGGGTCCCACTAATTATCCTGGAGGAGCACAACCAACAGGCGTACCTACGGGAGAAACTCCCTGAACACCAAACCCATATGCTAAAACTGGAGGTTTTAAGTATTACCGATGTGGTCAACTAGGGCATCGTTCGAATGAGTGTCCGACCAGGAAATCAGTGAACTTCGTGGGTATTGAAGCAGATGAAGAAGAGGTTCAGGAAGGAATTGACAGGGGCGAATTCTTGGATGATGCAGAAATAGCTGAGGAACAAGGGGAACATGTCAATTGTGTGATTTGGCGAGTTATGTGTTCAACGAAGTTAGAGGACTCATCACAAAGGAACAACATCTTTAAAACATACTGCAGTGTTAAGGGTAAGGTATGTGATGTTATCATTGACAGTGGAAAATGCGAGAATTTTGTGTCCAGAAGATTGGTAGAACATTTAAATCTGCGAGTCGAAAAGCATCCGAAGCCTTATGTTATCGGATGGGTTCAGAAAGGGCCGAAAGTAAATGTGATCGAAGTTTGCAGGCTACTTATTTTGATCGGTTAACATTATCGAGATGAGGTGGTCTGTGATGTAGTCGACATGGATGTTAGTCACGTGATATTAGGATGACCATGGCAGTTTGACGTGGATGTCACCTATAGGGGCCGTGACAACGTTTTTGTCTTCGGCTGGGATGGCAGGAAGATTGCAATGGTTCTAAAACGAAATTCTGATAAGGGTGTTAGTTCCCAGAGGCGCACAAGTGATCTAGAAGGGGGGGTTGAATAGATCTTCTTTAAAAACTTTTTCTTTTAAATATTAAGTTCAAAGATTTAATAGCAATTAACAATCTTAATTAAGATTTGTTTGCACAGCGGAATATTAGTTTGAAAACACCCCTTAAAGATTTGAAAAACTTCTCCGTTAAGTTTAAGATTATTTAGAAGAAAGTCACTTGTTAAGTAAACTAATTCACAGTCATATGTAAACATATATATATATATATATATATATATATATATGAGACAGAATGTAAATGACTGAATGTAAATGACACCAGAGAGTTTTAAGTGGTTCGGAGACTGAATAACTCCTACTCCACTCTTCTACTTCAACGAGTAGGAAATCCACTAAAGATGGTTCATACGGAACCCTTCAAGCTCATTAGCCTGGAAACTCTGGTTCACTAAGAACCCTTCAAACCCAGCAGATTTGGTTAGTTTAGTCACAAAGACAAAGACATTACTGCCCTCTTCAAGTCCAGCAGACTTGGCTCCTTTAGTCACTATGACAAGGACAACTGCCCTCTTCAAGTCCAACAGACTTGGCTCCTTGATCATTTGAAAGAGGTTGGAATTGCTGCTGAGTTGTGCTTTAAGTCCTATTGTCTTTAATCACTCAGTAGCAGGATGTGATCATTCCTGGGATAATATTGAGTTTGACAATGATGTTTGACTTCTTTATATGCTCAATATCATCTTGTGATCACCCATTGTGCTGCTAGGCTTTTGTACTTCAGCTCCTTTGGTACTTGATGACTTCTCGAGATGAACTCTTGAGATGACTGTGATGCTCCTTTCTTTTTGATACTCAGTTGTTCCTTCTTATCATAGACAGTTTGTTGCTTCTCGAGATGGGCTTCTGAGATGACTGTGATGCTCCTTCCTTTTAGTACTCAGTTGCTACCATGTATGTATCAAGTTGGCGTTTAAGCTTCTCTCTTTCATGTGCCTAGCAGCTCTGAACACTTCTCTTGTAATAGAGTTATACATCTCTATATCTCTCTCAATTCAGTGTTAGTGTTCTGACGGATCGTAGAGTTCTTTAGCATAAGCATTCTCTGTTTTACTCTACGATCGGTTGTTGTCTACCATCATCTCTCTCTTGTATATTTTTCAACAACCGCAACACTCCTTCTTCTGTTTGTTATGTATGCCTTTATATCTCTGAACATATTTTACCGTTGAGATAAATCCCGTTTCTTTCCTCTGGCTTTGTGCAGATCTTAAATATCTTCGATGTTTGACTTTCTTGCCACTTGTGTCAGTGCTTTTCCCTTTTCTGACATGTTTTGATATATTGACCTGTAGCTCAGCTTTCTCTGACTTTATAGCCGTTGTACTCCCAGAGTTGTTCAGCAAGGAGTATTATTTCCTTTGTTAATTAATCTTCTGATTTATCAATAAATACCTTCCTTGACTTTTAGAACCAACTGTTCTGATGCATTCAGAGATGTCCCATTGGTCTGACTTTATTCACCATTTTCCTGAGCAGTGGGTCCTGACTTATAGTCGTTTAGGCACAACGTCTACTACAACTCTGACATGCATCTGTATCTCAACAACATTTAACATTTCCTTAATCTGGGCGAGGAGTATTCCCTTTTCTCTTGCACCATATAGCCGTTCTGTTAGTCTACTTGCCTTGACCTGCTTAATGAATTCGTTGAGTGATAGACTGTCTACTTTGTTTCTGCGAATTCAGCTTCATGAATGTTACTTGAGGTATGTCAAGTGAAACGTTGAGTTAGAACGATCTTTTCTCTAACTCTGCGACCTTGTTGCTCTGGTCAGATCGTAGAGTTTGTGCTTGCAATGCTTTGCTTTGATTTCGTTCTACGATCTTGTAGGTTTGATCAAATCGTTGAGTTAGTTAACTGTAGTGCTTCTTAGTGGAATCGTTGAGTTGCAGTCTGTGTTGCTTCATCCTTTAATTCTACTCAACGATTGTTCCATGTGTATAACAATCTTCTGTTATTGCCTTGTCATTTTGTTCCACTCTACGATCTCTTCTATCAGCATACATTCCAATCCTTGTAAGCTTGCTCAACAATTTTACTATACGATTTTGCTAGAGAGTGTGTATCGTAGAGTACATTTCTTCTCTGGTTCAGCGTTGTCTGTAGGCTAGCTTGGCTGCCTGTTCGACGATCGTAGAGTTCAGCTCTACGATTTGTTCTTGAACAGTTCTTTAACTTTACTCGTATATCCTGTAGACTTCTTGCATATCTGTCTCTCTTTGATGATCGTAGAGTTATCCTGGTAAGGAGTCGTAGAGTTAACTCTACGATTTATACAAGATCGTTGAGTCTTCTTTGAATGAAATCGCAGTGCCCGTTCTACGATCGTATAGACTGATCAACCTAACAGATTTGATCTTTTCTAACCAAGTCCTTTCTTACATTATTACATCATTACATATTGAAAGGACTTTTACAGATTTTGACATACACAAATACATCAATGATTCATTCTTATGCTACTCTGCTTATATCATACATCTTTTATGCAGAGTGACTTCTATTGAAAGATCAACCTAACATTTCTGATCTTTAAAATCTAAGTCATTTGTACACATATAACTAAAAAGGACTTTACAACATTTTATTCCGATAACTTTCATTCTCTTTAATAAGCAGCAGACAGTTTATAACTAGATCATATTTGTGCTATACTAGTGTGTGCATATTACAGTCTTTAAGAAAGATAATATATATCATACACCCACAACAATGTAAGCACATAATTAGATTTAGAACATCTACGCACTTTTTCAGATACATTATATATCACTCAATCATGTAAGCACATAAGCACTTTCAGAGTATCTAAGCACATAATCAATTAAGCACATAAGCACATAAACACTTTCCGAGTATCTAACACATAATCAATTAAGCACATTATAAAATCACATTGTCAAATAACCACATAAGCACATTATAAAATCACATTGTCAAATAACCACATAAGCACATTTAGCCCAGTCCTTTTTGCACAACAGTCATCATCATCAAATCAAACAACATTCAACAATCTCCCCCTATTTGATGATGACAAAACTAAAAGACTTATTTATAAGACATTCAAATAATGCATCTACTTGACAGGTAAATTATGTCTTATGATACAGTGAAATACTGTATGGCTAGTGCAAAAGGATGATTTTATTAAATGAGCATTTTTACAAAAGGTTATACATACTTACAGCTGCTCTTCATGTTTTAACTTTTCTCCCACTCAGTTTTGCTAGCTGTCTTCCTCTTAGCTGGTTGAATCTGATCTTCATAGCTCCCCCTAAGCTGTCTCCCCCTTAGTTGGTTACTCCTCTTTCTTCATAGCTCCCCCTGTATTCTCTCCCCCTTTTTGACATCATCAGTTATGAAATGTATGGAACTTGCAGAGTTACTGCAGATTTTAGAAGGATATTTTGAAGTCTATCACAAAGTTTTGAGACTCTACGAGACAAAGAGTAAGTAAATTTTCATGGTCCATAGAGTGTTGGGACTCTATGACTGGAGAATTGGTATTTTGAGAGATGTTTGCAAAGTTTTGGGACTTTACGAACAGGGAGGTGGTGCAGGGTGATTAAGAGTTTAGTAAGTCACAGCCGAGGACTTTCTGATTTATGCATTTTGATTTTCCACAGAGCTGGAGAGATTCCAGATGGATGTTTCCTGGCAACTTTGGTAGTGAGAATAGAAAGGTTCGCTGCTTATTAGTGTGATTGCAAAGGTCATTGCCTTTGTGAAATGTTGAGCTATTAATGAAAGATTTGGAAAGGGTGAGTAGCTCCAGCTTATAGAACTTTGATCATTCATGACTATTGCCCTTAGAAGTGGTAAAATGGGAATGAAACTCAACAGATGATTATGATCCCAAGCAATAGAGCATCTTTCTATCTGTCTGGCATGCTTCCTTCTTTCTCTACGTCTCCTTTTGATCTGCTTCGATCGATATGCTGCAAATTTCTGCTTTTCAAGTTTTCTTAGCAGTCTTACTTTCTTCAGCTTCTTTTCAGCTTTTATCCTTATTTGTCTCTCCTTGTGATTTGTTTTGAACCTCCTGCATGTGTTCTTCATAAAACCACTTAATCCTTTACTTGACCTTCTTGACCCGTCTTTTAATTTATCCACATCATGAGTGCTGGTCTCTTCTTGACGGTGTTTATCTTCTTTCACCACAGTTTCTTGATAGTCTCCTTCCTCATCTGATTCAGTCTTTCCAGCTTCAGAGTTTTCAGAGCATCGTTCCCTTGGTACATCATCTTCTTCAGCTACATCATCATCATTGTTGAACTCAGGTGTTGAGTCTTTTTCAACTGGTTCAATTTCCTGATCAGAACCCAAAGAGACTTCCTTTTCAGACAGGCTATTTTTATGACATTCTGATCTTTCCTCTGAAGAGTCTGTAGATGTTTGCTCTTTTGAACTGTCAGAAGTTCTTTCTTCAGAATCAGAACTTGCTTCATCATCAATTTCTATCACCTGAGGTGGTCCTGCAGTGATTGAGCTTCTCCACTGTTCTCTGATTCTCCAACTTCTTCTTGGAGCAAGGTGAGGAACTTTCTTTTCTGTTTTCTTCTTCTTCTTCTTTACTTCAGATACTTTGGGATTCATCTTTTCCTTCTTAGCTTTCCCTGAACAGACATCTTTTTCTTCTTCAGCCTTCTCTATTTCAATGAATTTTCTTTTCTTCTCTGATTCCTGACTATCATAGATCACAAGAGTTTTGTTTTTAGATTGTTCATTTTCCTCCTGTAATATCTCCTCAGATATTTCTTTCATTTCCCTTTTTCCTTTTCCCTTTGATTTCACTCCTATCTTACTGTTGAAGCTCATAGAACCTCGTGACTTTTTACCCTTATTGGCATGAGGATTCTTTTTCCAATCTTCAAATAGCCTTGGAGTAATTCTTTTGTTGCAGTTTAGAACTTCTCCTTCATCTTCCCCAATTTCATTTGCCAGCAATTTCTTCAAAATGATGCTTATGAATCTCCCATAAGGCATCTTGGGAGTTGGCTTTCCAGTTTCAGCTCTTGTCTTTGTATCATCTATCCATCTCTTTATCCACCCTAAGAGAACTGCTCCGAAGTTGATTTTCTTTCTTTGAGCAATAGCAGTCATCAGCCTCAGTTGATCTTCACTGATAGTATCATATGCGGTGTCTTTGCATAAAATACACTTTCCAATAATATCAGCCAGAAACTCATACTGCTGAGGGAAATCTTTCTTCTTGATTCCTTTGAGAGGAGACTTCTTTTCATAGCCCATCAATTCCAATCCAAGTTCAATGTTAATCTTATGAAGAGAAACAATTCCTCCGCTTGGAATACCTAGACTGAGATTGATTTCAGAAACCCCAAATTGCAATGTGATTTCCTTAACCTTTGAGATGAGGGTGTTTCCTCGATAATCAGCATTTGAATAGAATTCTTTCACAAGCGAAGAGAAAATCCTGGTGCTAGTTTCCAAACACATGGTGAAGCCAGCATTCTTGACCAGATGTAAAATATCCTTGTATTTCTGCTCTGCATCTCCGAATTTTTCAAAACAAACAAGATTTCCAGGAATGACTTGAAGAGATGCCATGTGATTAAACTGATTGGGGAAAAGCACAGGGAAAGATACCAATATCGGTTTTAGAGGAATTTTCGATTTCTAGGGTTTTGATGAGTTTTGGGAGAATGGGTATTGACAACTGACGGGAAAATGACCATTGTCAGTTTAAAAACAAGACTTATGCTAGTTCCCTCTTATTTTTGCAGAGTACACGTGCCAGATATTTATTTGAAGAACGTGGGTTTAACCCTTTTATTTTCCATAAATGGAGCACATCAATTATTCTAACCCACTTGAGTTTGAAGAGCGTGTGATTCACTTTCTCTGTAGTAAACTTGACCAGTTCGTAGAGTTGGCTGCAAAACATTCAACCATCATCCTTTCAGTAGATGGACTTGAAGACTGGTGAGAATTGAATGCTGGAAAAAGGCTCTGAAGAAGTTTATGGGAAAGATATTGTTATGAGATGCAAACATAGACTCAATGTTCTACGATCAGGAAGATGACCATGGTGAGTCTACGATTTGGGATGATAAGGCTTGCTTGGTTATTAGTCACGGGATTTGGAGATTATTATCGGAGAGATAAGTGCATTTGGTTCATCAATCACATTGTTTTGGGACTTTGTGACTGGAATGAGAAAGATATTCCAATGAAGAACCGATTTACCTTCTGCTTTCCTTTTGAAGTGCAATCATAGAGTTGTGATTTTGAACTGCTCTACGATCTCTGTTAAAACTGGAGACTTTAGATGAATACAGAGATCTTAGTTAAGCCTGGTTGATAGCTCAATGACAGCCTTCTGAAAGGACTTTGTAAGGATAGTTGTCATGAGGTTGCTCTTTGATTTTGCTGGTTTCGTAGACTGGTTGTAGAGAGTCGTAGAGTGACTGACTGTATTGACTCTACGATCTTGAGCTTTATCACGAGGAGACAACTCTACGTTCTTTGGAGAGGACACTTCATTTTTCCAAGCCTTATTCTGCGATCGTCTGACATACTCTACGATCCTTCTTTGTGAGATGAACTGACTTGAATGATCTTTTATCTAACCATGATATTAGTGACAATCACTAAATCAATAGGTGAGATAAAGACTAATAGATGCCTCCTTTTATGATCAGCTTCTTTCTCTTCTAGAGAATCCCAAGATTCAAATCTTCTTCATGCATCAGTATTCAGGCTTCACTTAATCTATCAAAGATTGACTTCCTTGAGATATTCTTCTTTATATCGTTGAGCTTTCTTCCTGAGGCTGTGACATTGTTTCCTTCCTGTTTTTCTGCTAGAATAATCTTCATCCAGAATGATTTGTGAGTATGCATGCTTATCAAGAGACTTTATGTTTAGCATTTTATAGCGCTGACTTCTTCATAGAATTAAGCAAATAAATCTTCAACCATTTCAAGCTTAGAGCTTCTTCTGTTGCATTTGAAGTTGGAGAGTCTACTGCCAAAGGTTATGAGTGAGCTTTTCTTTGAGATTAACTTTTCCTCTTTTCACATATTTGAAGGGTGATTTCTGAACCTTAGAGTAAGTCATTCGTGATTACTCCTTTCTGCCTTGATCTTCTCACCCTTCTCATTCATAGATGGTTTTGAAGAATTTTGACACAAGGAGCATTTGCCTTTAAAGTCTGAGCATGTATACATGGTGTGCCTGGTAAGGATTTCTTCATTTTAAGAGCTGCTTTGTATATGAATGAGGTTATTCAACTCTTCTCAATCTTTGATGATCTGCAGAATGATTCTTAGATCCGGTGATCATTGATAAACATATGTGTCCGTTCATTCATGCTGAGTTGATTTTCAGGTCTCGGGCCTGATAACTGTGATTTGGAGGAATGACTTTGAAAACTCATCACTAAGGATATTGCAGTGAAGTATACAACTGTGATTTGATCTTTCTCCCATTTTCAGAGAAGTTGTTCTAGAAGACCGTTGAAGACTTTTGAAATAGATTCCTTTAAAAATTAGTCATGCTTTCTTCAACTCTTCTCAATCTTTGATGATCTGCAGAATGATTCTTAGATCCGGTGATCATTGATAAACATATTTGTCCGTTCATTCATGCTGAGTTGATTTTCAGGTCTCGGGCCTGATAACTGTGATTTGGAGGAATGACTTTGAAAACTCATCACTAAGGATATTGCAGTGAAGTATACAACTGTGATTTGATCTTTCTCCCATTTTCAGAGAAGTTGTTCTAGAAGACCGTTGAAGACTTTTGAAATAGATTCCTTTAAAAATTAGTCATGCTCTTGATGCTGCTTCAAAATAAATGAAGCACTTCTTTTGACACACATCTTCAGATAGGATCCTTAGAGTAAAAGTCCTTAAGCTTATCGGAAAGCTTAATGCTGAGCCCATCGAGTGACTATAGATTAGAGACTGATTCCAGCTGCTGACATATGGTGGATAGAAAAATTATTTAACAATTTAAGCATAGATTTCTGTTGGGCTTGCTTCTGCTTCAACCACCGGTGAGAAGTAGATTTGTTTGCTTGGTTCAGTGATGCTTCCTTGGAGAAGAATAGGATCCGGTGTCCTTTGGCATCAAGATATAAACTTCCCAGTTTGTTTGAAAGCAACAATACACGTTTGTATTCTTTAAGTGAATTAATTAATAATTCTTGTCAACAGAACATTCTGTTGATTTCTTCAACTTGCAGCACCAGATTAACTTTGAAAGTTCACTCGATAGCTTCTTTGCTGAGATCATCTGAATTTGTATTAGGAAGTATTAATGTCAATTAATATTCAGCATCAGACATGGAATCAATGATCAACATTCAATTAGTACATGAAAAAAAAAACATTATTTTGTAAGCTTGTTCATACGAAGTGGTTTACTTCAGTTCTTAAACTCAAAAACAGAAATTTGCTAGTGCCATAGGATCTACTCAAAGCGTGAGCTTTATGTTCGTGAGAACCTGCTTTGATACCAATTGTTAGTTCCCAGAGGCGCACAAGTGATCTAGAAGGGGGGGTTGAATAGATCTTCTTTAAAAACTTTTTCTTTTAAATATTAAGTTCAAAGATTTAATAGCAATTAACAATCTTAATTAAGATTTGTTTGCACAGCGGAATATTAGTTTGAAAACACCCCTTAAAGATTTGAAAAACTTCTCCGTTAAGTTTAAGATTATTTAGAAGAAAGTCACTTGTTAAGTAAACTAATTCACAGTCATATGTAAACATATATGTATATATATATATATATATATATATATATATATATATATATATATATATATGAGACAGAATGTAAATGACTGAATGTAAATGACACCAGAGAGTTTTAAGTGGTTCGGAGACTGAATAACTCCTACTCCACTCTTCTACTTCAACGAGTAGGAAATCCACTAAAGATGGTTCATACGGAACCCTTCAAGCTCATTAGCCTGGAAACTCTGGTTCACTAAGAACCCTTCAAACCCAGCAGATTTGGTTAGTTTAGTCACAAAGACAAAGACATTACTGCCCTCTTCAAGTCCAGCAGACTTGGCTCCTTTAGTCACTATGACAAGGACAACTGCCCTCTTCAAGTCCAACAGACTTGGCTCCTTGATCATTTGAAAGAGGTTGGAATTGCTGCTGAGTTGTGCTTTAAGTCCTATTGTCTTTAATCACTCAGTAGCAGGATGTGATCATTCCTGGGATAATATTGAGTTTGACAATGATGTTTGACTTCTTTATATGCTCAATATCATCTTGTGATCACCCATTGTGCTGCTAGGCTTTTGTACTTCAGCTCCTTTGGTACTTGATGACTTCTCGAGATGAACTCTTGAGATGACTGTGATGCTCCTTTCTTTTTGATACTCAGTTGTTCCTTCTTATCATAGACAGTTTGTTGCTTCTCGAGATGGGCTTCTGAGATGACTGTGATGCTCCTTCCTTTTAGTACTCAGTTGCTACCATGTATGTATCAAGTTGGCGTTTAAGCTTCTCTCTTTCATGTGCCTAGCAGCTCTGAACACTTCTCTTGTAATAGAGTTATACATCTCTATATCTCTCTCAATTCAGTGTTAGTGTTCTGACGGATCGTAGAGTTCTTTAGCATAAGCATTCTCTGTTTTACTCTACGATCGGTTGTTGTCTACCATCATCTCTCTCTTGTATATTTTTCAACAACCGCAACACTCCTTCTTCTGTTTGTTATGTATGCCTTTATATCTCTGAACATATTTTACCGTTGAGATAAATCCCGTTTCTTTCCTCTGGCTTTGTGCAGATCTTAAATATCTTCGATGTTTGACTTTCTTGCCACTTGTGTCAGTGCTTTTCCCTTTTCTGACATGTTTTGATATATTGACCTGTAGCTCAGCTTTCTCTGACTTTATAGCCGTTGTACTCCCAGAGTTGTTCAGCAAGGAGTATTATTTCCTTTGTTAATTAATCTTCTGATTTATCAATAAATACCTTCCTTGACTTTTAGAACCAACTGTTCTGATGCATTCAGAGATGTCCCATTGGTCTGACTTTATTCACCATTTTCCTGAGCAGTGGGTCCTGACTTATAGTCGTTTAGGCACAACGTCTACTACAACTCTGACATGCATCTGTATCTCAACAACATTTAACATTTCCTTAATCTGGGCGAGGAGTATTCCCTTTTCTCTTGCACCATATAGCCGTTCTGTTAGTCTACTTGCCTTGACCTGCTTAATGAATTCGTTGAGTGATAGACTGTCTACTTTGTTTCTGCGAATTCAGCTTCATGAATGTTACTTGAGGTATGTCAAGTGAAACGTTGAGTTAGAACGATCTTTTCTCTAACTCTGCGACCTTGTTGCTCTGGTCAGATCGTAGAGTTTGTGCTTGCAATGCTTTGCTTTGATTTCGTTCTACGATCTTGTAGGTTTGATCAAATCGTTGAGTTAGTTAACTGTAGTGCTTCTTAGTGGAATCGTTGAGTTGCAGTCTGTGTTGCTTCATCCTTTAATTCTACTCAACGATTGTTCCATGTGTATAACAATCTTCTGTTATTGCCTTGTCATTTTGTTCCACTCTACGATCTCTTCTATCAGCATACATTCCAATCCTTGTAAGCTTGCTCAACAATTTTACTATACGATTTTGCTAGAGAGTGTGTATCGTAGAGTACATTTCTTCTCTGGTTCAGCGTTGTCTGTAGGCTAGCTTGGCTGCCTGTTCGACGATCGTAGAGTTCAGCTCTACGATTTGTTCTTGAACAGTTCTTTAACTTTACTCGTATATCCTGTAGACTTCTTGCATATCTGTCTCTCTTTGATGATCGTAGAGTTATCCTGGTAAGGAGTCGTAGAGTTAACTCTACGATTTATACAAGATCGTTGAGTCTTCTTTGAATGAAATCGCAGTGCCCGTTCTACGATCGTATAGACTGATCAACCTAACAGATTTGATCTTTTCTAACCAAGTCCTTTCTTACATTATTACATCATTACATATTGAAAGGACTTTTACAGATTTTGACATACACAAATACATCAATGATTCATTCTTATGCTACTCTGCTTATATCATACATCTTTTATGCAGAGTGACTTCTATTGAAAGATCAACCTAACATTTCTGATCTTTAAAATCTAAGTCATTTGTACACATATAACTAAAAAGGACTTTACAACATTTTATTCCGATAACTTTCATTCTCTTTAATAAGCAGCAGACAGTTTATAACTAGATCATATTTGTGCTATACTAGTGTGTGCATATTACAGTCTTTAAGAAAGATAATATATATCATACACCCACAACAATGTAAGCACATAATTAGATTTAGAACATCTACGCACTTTTTCAGATACATTATATATCACTCAATCATGTAAGCACATAAGCACTTTCAGAGTATCTAAGCACATAATCAATTAAGCACATAAGCACATAAACACTTTCCGAGTATCTAACACATAATCAATTAAGCACATTATAAAATCACATTGTCAAATAACCACATAAGCACATTATAAAATCACATTGTCAAATAACCACATAAGCACATTTAGCCCAGTCCTTTTTGCACAACAGTCATCATCATCAAATCAAACAACATTCAACAAAGGGCTCAAGTACGACCACAATCGTAGAACCACCCTTACTTTATCTAGTAACTTCAGCAACTGAACTGGAGTCTGAGATTAAGGAAGCAAGGGAGGTACATGTTATTATTGTGCGAGCTCTGGTGGTAGAAGAAAAAAAGAAACTGAGAGTTGTGGAGTCTAAGAGGGTACAGTCTTTTTTGACCGAATTCAGTGAGTTGATGTCTGATGACTTACCAGATGATCTTCCACCTCTGAAGGATATTCAACACCACATTGATTTAATTCCGGGAGCACGTTTACCTAATTTGCCACACTATCGGATGAGTCCCAAGGAAAATAAGGTTTTGCAGGAAAAAGTGGAGGAATTATTAAAGAAGGGATTTATTCGAGAGAGCATGAGTCCATGCGCGGTTCCCGCATTATTGGTTCCAAAGAAAGATGGCAGTTGGAGAATGTTCATTGATAGTCGTGCAATTAACAAGATAACTATCAGATACAGTTTTTCGATCCCAAGATTGGATGACATGCTGGATATGTTGGAAGGGTCAAAATTATTTTCCAAAATAGATTTGCGGAGTGGAAGGGTCAAAATTGTGCTTGTTCTGCCCACCTTTGAAAAACTGTTCGAGATGGAGTGTGATGCTAGTGGAGTCGGGATCGGGGCGGTTTTGTCCCAAGAAAAAAAACCAGTGGCATTTTTCAGTGAAAAACTTAGTGATACACGGAGAAAATAGAGTACCCATGACTAAGAATTTTATGCTATTGTGTGTGCTCTGAAGCATTGGGAGCACTATCTGATTCAACATGAATTCATTTTGTACACTGATCATCAAGTCTTGAAGTATCTGAATAGCCAAAGATGCTTAAGAAATATGCATACTCGATGGGCAACCTATTTGCAAAAATTTCCTTTTGTTTTGAAGCACAAATCGGGTGTCCTAAATATGGTGGCGGACGCATTGAGTCGTCGTTCGAGTTTGTTGGTCACTATGCATCAAGAAATTATTGGGTTTGAATTCCTGAAAGAGTTGTATGTGGACGATGAAGATTTCGCCGAGGTATGGGAAAATTGTGATTGTAAGCAGACCCAAGGAGAGTTTCATGTGACCGATGACTACCTGTTCCGTGGAAATCAGTTATGTATTCCTCGGGGCTCTTTGAGAGAGAAACTGATTCGGGAATTACATGGAGGGAGTTTGAGCGGACAATTAGGACGTGATAAGACCATCAGTAGCGTAACCGAACGATACTATTGGCCTCAGTTGAAACGCGATGTGGGTAACTTTGTTCGAAAATGTTATGTTTGTCAAACTGCTAAGGGACAAGCTCAGAATACAGGCCTCTACATGCCTTTGCCAGTACCGAATGCTATATGGGAGGATTTATCTATGGATTTTGTTTTGGGACTTCCCCGGACTCAATGGGGCGTAGACTCTGTGTTTGTTGTGATCGATAGGCTGAAGTCAAAGCTCGGTTGGAGGAAACGAATGCGAAGTATAAAGCTGCGGCCGATGTCAAGAGACGTTCGAAGGTGTTTGCCGAAGGGGATCAGGTTATGGTGTTTCCGCGAAAGGAAAGGTTCTCGATTGGATCTTATAATAAGTTGAAGCCACGGAAATATGGTCCGTATAACGTGATCCGAAAGATCAATGATAATGCCTATGTGATCGATCTGCCGACAAATATGAATATCTCTCGTACTTTTAATGTAGTTGATCTTTACGGGTTTGATGGTGATGAGCCATTTTATCCAGAACGTAACTCGAGGTCGAGTTCTTTGCAGGTGGAAGGGATTGATGTAGGATAAATGGCGTTAGAGGTTGAAGAAGAGATGGATAGACGTCTGGGAAAGAATAAGTTAAAGAAAGGGATCGGGATTCAGGTATAAGCTTCGTTTTCGGGAGAACTTCGTCTTTAGGAGTTCAGTAATGTTCAGGCCTCTTTGGGAGAACGTCGGATTAGATTTATTTAATTATTATTAATGGTAAATCTATTAATTTGGTAATAATGTTTAATTAGGAAGTAGATTATTTTATGGTAGTAGAAGTTTAATAGGAAGTTAGTTATTCTGTAGGATTTGGTTTCCATATTTCTAAGAGTCCTATTATAGATAGGAAAGGAAGTCTGTAACTATAAAACCCAGCTCATGGGTAGAATTAAGGAAACTTATGAATTTATTTTATTAACAAAATTGAGTCTAGTTTTTGGTGAATTCTAGTTTGCGTTCTAAGAGTTTACGTTAGTAAACTCTTGTACTTCTGTTCTGCATCAATTATCTTCCACAGATTTGAGAGCAAGTACTAAAATTTTTAAGTCCCGACATCTGTGCCAAAGATGGGCCTAGTTATAATTATATATTTTAATTTAAAGATGACAATTTTTAAGAATTATATATGTTTTTAAATGTATACTTAGTATTAACTGAAAATTTAATAATGATAGTGTGACATTATAAATAATAGTAGCCGGTAATGGCATGTTAAGAATATTAATTTAATTTATACTATTAAAATTAAAATATATACTTTTTTATTAGAAATAAACTAAAAAAGAAAATGTAATTTTAATTTTATAACCGATGGAGTATATATATTAGAGTTTATTGGTTGCAGAACAAGTATTGTGACAACTGTTATAAAGTAATAGCAACACCAAACCACACTGCCACAACCTCTATTTTGGTATTTTTTTTGATTAATTACGTAATTTTCATGAATAAATATAATTCATACGTCTTTACTTTTGAAACCACGTGTGTATATATTGTCCTAAAATACAACATGATTTCTGTTGTAACATAAATTAGTGTTTGGGGTAGCTTGGGATGATTCCATTGATGTAGGTCTTAGTCGACGAGTTTCGGTCTTATGGGAGTATACTCTCTCCGTTTTTTTTATATGACGTTTCAGAAGAAAACATAAATATTAAAAAATATAATTAATAATTTATTTGATTAACCAAAATAGTTATAAAATTTTAATATTATATTTTTAAAATTTATTAAAAAATATAAAAGCTAGAGAAACAATATATAAGGATAATATAAAAAATTAAGTCATTAATACTTTCATAAATTAAATTTACAATAATAAGTACAAATGATGAATTATTTTATCATCTAAAATGACAAATAAAAATGAACAAAAAGAGTAAGTCTTGCGAGACAAGAGACAGATTAATTAGAAAGACCCTCAGAGTCCCTAGGAATTCCTCCGAGGTAAAAGTTGGTATGAGTTTTAGATCGATGAGGAGAATATTTCTATTTTTAGATTTTTCTCTAGTCTTTCATGAAACGAGACGAGTTGATGAAGGTTAAAAGTATATAGGGTACAAGTCGTTGTAAGGTAATTATCATTATGCCTTGGTGGTTAATAAATGTCTAGAATACCTTGAGTGGAATGATTATAGGTGCCCTTTGGGCCAGTACACGTGGCATCTTTTGATCGGCAGTGTTTTGATATCTTCACAAATTTATTATTTATACAGATGGAGCAAATGGCTTCAAAAATGGGTCGCTAGACTCCGTTATTGACCAGATACTCAGAACTGGGAATATCTGTATGCGGATTCTTCATCTTTGATTTGGTCACCAGACTTGTCTAATAGCTTTGTCCAGTATTACATTCAGGAGATTTCAAGGACTTATAACGCTTCAGTTGTAATTTTGCACACATTTGATGAATTCCAATTCATCCATAATGAATTCCAACTCATCCATGATGAATTGGGTCTACACCATTGGAACCATTTACAACCTTTCCAAACCGGTCATATTAGGATGCCAAATCTGTAAGATCAAATTTGTGGAAAGAAGATTTGGGTTGAATCCCGTGGTTAATTAGCTTCAAAAGAACCCGGGACAATGTTTTTCATAAACTTTGGTAGTAGTGTCACAGTGTTATGATATGATTGTAGTCCCGTTAGGAATAAATTTGGTATAAGGTAATTCAAAATTTCAAATACCATTCCAAGATAAAAGGAATAGCACATGATATGTAAATATAGGGCTAGGATTAAATATATTTAGTAAGTATAGAAGGTTATGATTTATTTTCAGAGTGCAATGTAGTTGTTAAGCTTATAAAAGACTGTCTTGTATGAAAAAATTATCTTATCGAATATCAAAACATCAATTTCCCAACCTCATCTTCTTCTACTCTCCCTCAATTTCTTTCGAGTCTAGCTAGCTGAGAGACTCTAAATCTTAGCAACAATGGTGCTTTCATCGAGAGCTGAATCCATGAAATCCGATCGTATCACGATTATTTTTGACAAATTTGTTAAGGAATTTTTGACTTCTATGTCCACATGGTTTGAAGCTAGCAAGCTCGCTCGCTCCAAATTCGTTTAAGAACATGATCATAAAGTGTTAATTTATGGTTATACTCGAGATGAAGATTGTCTATGTGTAAGAACAAATGTCGTTCGACCAGATTATGATGAAAATGATGATAAGGGTGATGTTTCGGGTTGTGAAGAGGAATGTAATGCCCACAAAACTTAGTCCCACATCGCCCCTTTAGTAAAGCTCAACTCCTTCCTTAGGCTATAAATAGAATACTAACATTTTTGTTTTACTTCACCAATTTAAGTGCCTCTAATTTTGAGTAAGGACCTTGTCGTGTGAGTCTTTTTTATAAAAAAGACCTCCTTAGTTAAATTTTTATCATCGAGAATGTAGACAATTTGTGGAACTCGTAATTTTCAGGTATGTTTCTTATTTAATTTTTTTGTATTGTCATTTTTATTTTAAATATTGTATTTAGTTTGTTAGTTGATATTTTAATATATTTCGTTAGTAATTAGTATTTTTGCATTGTTATTATTTTTATAGTTTTAATTATTGCTTTGTATTTAGATTATTAGTTACTAGTTTTGGATTAGTATTATTAGCTTTAATTATTATTTTGTATTTAGATTATTAGTTAATAGTTTTAGATTAACATTATTGGCTTTAATTATTATTGCTATTTAGATTATTATTTTGGCATAATAGTAATATTTGTTTGAAAAATGATTAAATATTGAAAGAATATTTTTGTAAATATACTTATAGTTATTTTGAAAAAGAAATAAGAAAGCTGTTAAATAATAGAATTTGTCCTAATGACATTTATTTGTTCTAAATTTATATTTAAGAATCATTCGACTATTACTTTTGTGTTCAGCATTATCGAGGTAAGTAACTTTCCGAACTATTTAGTATTTTAAAATTATCGTTTATAATAATGTATGCCTATTGTTTCAAAAATTGTTATACTTTATTTAAGGCTTCCATTTGAATGAAAATGTTACACTTGTATTTTGTTAAAAATTCGGATCAAGTATCAAAATAGAATTGTGATTTAGGAAATGAGATTATGTGATTTTGAACTATGAAATAAGTATAGTTTTGAATATCGAAAATATTGAGAAATTATTTTTAGAAATCTAAATCCGACTATGTATAGAATTCGTTAGTATTTACGCTAGTTCCGAAATAATTTAGGACTTACTAATGTGCACACCTTTAGATACTCTTTGGGGGCACTCTTAAGGGCGCGTGTATGATAAAATGCCTTAGTAAGGGGCGTATCATTGACATTATCGAATCATTGAGCAGTGTTACAGGGCTGCTGTAACCTTAGTTATCAGGGTTGTGGATTAAAAGATACATCGAATATATTGAACATATCGAAATCGTTTATTGAACATATTGAAATCGTTTCTAAATTGTGATTATTGATTTTACTTTTGAATGTATATATCGACTATTATTATCGAAACAAGAAAAGATTATTTTTAACAAGTATGTTTACTATTGTTATTAAACAAAAAGTTATTTCGAAAAAGTGTTTTACAGATTGTACTTGGTCCACCTAAATAGTAAAGATTGTCACTTGCTGAGCTTTACCGCTCACTCTTACTTTAATTTTTACAGGATACTTTGTTAAGAGTCGAGCATTGTGATACTTTTGTAGATGACTGGAAGATATTTTAGTTTAAGAAGTTTATGAATATTTTAGAATTATGATAAAACTTTTATTTAATGGAGTTGTGTCTCCAATGTTATGTTTTTGGTATTTAGATATTGAACCTTAGTGCAATTTTGATAATGAAAGACTGTTCGGTTTCAAGTTAGTTTCATTATTGTGTTTTCGTTTGGGCTGCGTTATTGATATTATTTTCTTGCGGGCCTTCGGGCTTGTGGCGTGTGACACTTCAGACATGTAATGGGTTCAGAGTGTTACAAGTAGAAAGCCATCAAACCTGCAGGTTCAAAGAGATGTTGATCTAACTAACCATGAGGATAAGGATCCTGAGGGTTATTATGAGCAGATTTCATATTCTAATTTCTCAACAAAGGAGGTGTAAATGAAACCCACAAGTCAGGTTAGTCCCAAACAAACTAGTTTCATCTCTATCCATCATGTTGATGCTCACACTTACGTCTCATTCTCGAAATATCTAAAAAGTGTTTATCACATAGTCGATAAAATGCCTAAAATAGGTAAATCATATTGGAAAGTTTTAATTTCTGAGTACAATATGGATGGGGTTTGTGGGTATTTTATGACTAATCAATATCCACCAAAGTATAATGATAGTGAAGGTGAGACTGGAATTTCAGTGGTTGCCACTTATGGGTTAACTAAGAAACCAAAGGAGCAATTTTTTTATCAAGGAGATGTTACTAATAAATTGGTAGTATGAGGAAGATATGTACACGTTCTATGAGCTAGTTGAGAATGAGAGTCTAATTGTTGATTACGCAGACTCGCAGTTTGAGATAAATAAGGATGGTTCAAATCTTTCGTCTGGATAATTTCGTTTTGGTCCAATCTGATAATGATGTTATTGGAATTGATTTGGGTACAACCAACTCATGTGTTTCTGCCATGGACAACAGTGTTGGAGAAATATTTTTTGCAAATAAAAATGAATTTCCTGATACCAACAAGGTGTTCGACAAAAGTCTGAAATGGGGAGGATACATTAATGCCCTTAACCCAAGCCCACCTGATGATTATAGTAAAGGAATGGCTATTGATGAGAGCCATTTAAATCTCCACTCCAAGTCACTCCCAATAACATTTACTTTTGACTATTAGAAAAAACGGCCATTTCGGTATACATTTGGGTTATTCAATTTACATTTTTCTTAATATATAGCTACAATCAAGCATTTAATGGCATTCGATATACAATGGAATACTAAAGGAAAGTATGTGGTAACTATGGTTAATTCAGTTCATTCCATGGTCGAGGTGGTTGCCGTTATCTACATGTGTATTCACTCAGATGTGATCCACAAACCATTCATGGACATTTATTTTCAAGGAGTTCAGTAATAAGTGAAACCTACGAGTACAAAGTCAATTTTTTTTATTCAGTTAATTATGCTAGTGCCAGGATGGGTGAGTTTCAGATGCAAACATGCAACATACTTTTGGGAGTATGTGAACTCGAAAGTAGTCAACCTGAACTTAAAGGCATTATAGGGTCTATTGTAGATGAAGCATCTCAAGTTGGTAGTGGCAATGAATATGGAATTAAATGTTTTCAACACCAAAAACAGTCAGAGGTTTGTTTTGCACATAAGAAATGCTCAGAGCGAACTTGTCCAGGCAAATCTTGCAGCTAGAGATCTTTTTGATACAGGGAAAGTGAAAGTCATTTTGGGACTGCATAAATGGGAATAAGTATCTTTAGTTTCAGTTATCAGTAGCCAAGCTCATATTCCTATTTTCTCTCTTGTTGATTCAACTCAACAATGGGCAATATTGTGGTGGCCATTCCTTGTTCTATCCTTCATTAACAAATCTTCACAAATAAAAGTTGTGGCTTCTATTTTGCAGTCTTATGGATGGAATTGTCTTACTCTTTTATACGAGAAAGGTAATTGTAATACCCACTCCTTTCCATAGTCCCACATCACCCATTTTAAAAGTCATCCTCCCTTCCTTCACCTATATATATGACCCTACTACTTCCCATTTAGAACATCCAAACAATAAGGACCTCCTATTGTGAGAAAGGACCTTGTTGTGTGAGGGGCTTTTAAGTAAGAACCTCCGTAGTTAAATATTTTATTTTCCTTCTTTGGATTTTGGGTATTGATATAAGCCCAAATTTCTTTTGGTTTTCTTTAGAGATGGTGAATCTCTTCTTAATTTCGGGCATATCTCTTTTTCTTTTTTGGTGTAATTATTTAATTTTTTGTATTCGTTTTAATTCTGTAGCTTTAATTTTTATATGCTATTTAGTTTGTTAGTATATATATATTTTTGTATATCTTTGTTAGTAATTAACATTTTGATATATTAAATTATTATTTTTGTAACTTTAGAATTGTGACATAATAATAATAATAATAATAATAATAATAATAATAATAATAATAATAATAATAATAATAATAATAATAATAATATTTGTTTGTAACATAATTAAAAATAGAAAGAATATTTTTGTAAAAATACTTATATTTATTTTGGAACAAGAAGGTGATTAATTATTAAAATATTATATATGATTAAAATATGTATAACTTTAGATAGAATTTTTCTTAGAACGAAAAGATTTCGGATTCGTCAAAGAGAAAGAAAATGTATAAAGTTTAATCAATCAACTAACTATTTATTTATTTATTCATTTATTTTGTTTAATTAGTTCCGACGGAGAAAATTTAACGAGTCGTTTTTGGAATATAATTTTGGGTATTACATTGCGTATTCTAGGTACGGATTTCGTACTCCTTCAGCGATATTTCTTTAATTTTAATTTGTTCGTCTTGTCTCTTGTTGGGGTGTAAATATTTGAGCCATGTGTCATCCTGTAAATATTTAATAAAGCAAGGTTGGTCATACATATTGTAAGACCCCAAATTTTATGAAATACAAAATTTAATTTTTCTTCATATATATTTTTTTTGAAACAGTAAGTGGTTAAATCGATCAAGTTAAAAGTTAAGGATGTTATCTGCAAATTTTATTTTGTCGGACAATATTCGCTTTGTCGGGGAATATTCGTTTGGTCGGGAAATATTCGTGTCGTACGACGGCGCCGAAATAACAAATTATTGGTGGACCCCACAACGGAATATTTGTCGGATATAGAAAACGACAGAAATAACCTTTTTAAATAAAAATAGTCAACGGAACTGTTAAAATACCGGTGATAAAAGAATAGTAGCATACGGTAGTTATTGGTATTTTCTGTAGCACATGGTACTCTACAGTAACATACGGTATTGCATAGTATCTCATATTATTGGTCTGATAATTGACACCGTAACTGTTACGCATCATTTCATCGATAATTGTCACTGCATAATATTTTATATTATCAATTCAATAATTGTTGTTACACAGTATTTTGCGTTATTGATTTAATAATTGTCATTACACTGTATTTTATATCATTGAGTCAATAATTGTTGCTGCACTGTTTTTAAAATTATTGAACCTAATAATTGTCACAGTAACATATGCACAGTAATTCACATTATTGAATCAATAATTGTCATTACACAGTAACGTATGCTTTCTTTTACATTATTGTTATCTCTATTATGATGTTATTTAAACAGTTGTATTTCATTAATTTATTGACTTGATATCTAAGAGCTAACTATACTGTATTTATAACAATTAGTAATAATAATTGAATTGATAAAGTTATTTGTTTATAATATAAAGTTAGGTGATTATTAGGTGATATGAAATGAATGGTGTAGATTAAAGTGTGAATTATTGTTGAATAATTAAATTGATTTGTTTATAATATAAAGTTAGGTGATTATTAGGTAATATGAAATGAATGGTGTAGATTAAAGATAATATAATATTTGAAATGGATGGTGTAGATTAAAAGATGATCTTTAAATGAATGGTTTAGATTAAATGAATGATAAGATTTTTGGCTATAAATAGAAGCCTTAACTTAAGGATTTTTCATAAATTTCCTTACTTGTTCTTTCTTTCTCTCTCTAAATACTTCTTGTGAAAGTTCTCTCTAAGTGTGCTTAAGTCATCTTGAGTATTTGTGAAGATCTATAAGTATACGTGTACTGTTCAAGTTAATCAACCTCATTTAAATCAATATCCAGTCACGTGTTGAGGTAAGGGATACCATCTTTTTCATCTTCCATTATTCAAACGTACTATGGTAAGGGATTATCATTATTTGATTCTCGATAATAATATTGTTTCTTCCTTACTCATAAGACGTGCCTTTTATTTCCATGTATTAAATTGTGGGAATAACCTTACGGAGCGGATTGCCGCCTGTTGGTGAATAACCTTTCGTATTCATTCATTATTAATCTCTGAGAATAACCTTACGGAGCGGATTGCCGCCTGTTTGGTGAATAACTCTTTGTACTCAAATTCTATTAAATTGTGGGAATAACCTTAGGGAGCGGATTGCCGCCTGTTGGTGAATAACCTTTCGTATTCATTCATTATTAATCTCTGAGAATAACCTTACGGAGCGGATTGCCGCCTGTTTGGTGAATAACTCTTTGTACTCAAATTCTATTAAATTGTGGGAATAACCTTACGGAGCGGATTGCCGCCTGTTGGTGAATAACCCTTTGTATTAATTTTCTTGACCTTTTGTTAATCAAACCTGCTACGGTAAGGGATATTATTTTCTTTCATACTCCTAAATCGAAATTTATTATGGAACTATTGCTTCTATAATTCCTGAAAATATTATATGTTCCATAATAGTTGAACTTCATTATTTCAACTGAACCTTCCTATTTATGTGAACCTTTCTATTGAATTGTAACCGTTATTCTGAACTGTGGATCTTGAATATCATTTTTAAATTTCACTCCACATCATGTTGACAATTTGGACATTATTTGAATCTGTACAAAGTAAACTTCCGATACTTATTGTTATCATATTTCTTCTGTTCATCATTTATATCATTCTAATCATCCAAAAATCAAGCTGTTGTGAATATCTGTGGCCGGGGGCACAGATGTTATATATTTGTTGAACAGATGATAGGTTAAAGGCGATATAATAGGTTAAAGGCGATACATCTGTTCGGTGTCTTTTATGGCACGTGGTGAAAGTTCTCTTTGGCCCGTAGTGCATAGATGAACTGTTGTTTGGTATGATTATCACCAAAGGCTGAATCTGGTATAGTCATGCCCGCTGGTGCTAAATTAAATATCTTTGGCCCGTAGTGCAAAGATGAACTGTTGATTTACATGATTATGATCAGGAACTGTGAATTTTTATTATCATGACTAATGGTATTTCAGATGATAAAAGTTGATGATGTTTTTACGAAAAAGAGAAGCGAGTGGACATTATAATCTGCATTATTCTTCTAATAGATTGCTCATTCCGCTGCTATTATTGATCTGAACATTGTTTAAGAATTTAACTGCAGTTTTTGATATAAAACTTGTATTCTATTGTATTCTATCAAGAACTTAACTGTTGAAGGCTAATGATAATTTATTCGTCATTATCTTAGTCATGATATTTCTTACTGGGCTATTTGAGCTCACCCTTTCTTTTGTTCCATTGTTTTTCAACAGGAGATGAAAACATAACAGGGTCTAGCCGGGGAATGGAGTGAGGGTCCGAGGAATAGTTATCATAGTCTTCACGTTTTGTAAAATAGTGTGACAATAATAGTGAAGACTTAGTTGTGTATTATTATACACTGTATTGTTGTACGTTGTGCTTTGTTGTAATAATTTTGTTGTAGTCTTTTGACGACTCAAGTTTGGGCTGTGTGGGCCCAGATTTGGGGGCGTCACAGTTGGCATCAGAGCTTAGGGATATGGTCTTTAATGGAGATCTGGGGTTAGGACTAGGAGGGGAGAGACGAATAGAATCAATCACTAGTGTGTCCTACCTAATTAGATTTTGTTATCTAATGAATCGATTTAAATGTAGGAACATGAAGAGATGAGTCAGTTTGTTTGAACTAACAATTATTTTGTGACTACAGTTGAATATGGCATATGAAAATCAGGAAATTAACAATGGAGTGCCCGAAACAAATGTACCTGCGAATCAAGAGACGACGAATAATCTTCCTACAAATTCAGGGTTGAATCTTTTGCCTAAGGCAAAAATTATGCGTGTTCTATCCAGTAAGGATGAAAGTGAAAGCTCTACTGCAGTCGTTCCAGATCCTTTCTTAGAAGCAATTAAAGGATGTAATGAACTTGCGAAAATCATTGCATTTAATCTGCTCACTAATTGGGAGAGTCATATCACCTGGTTATGTTCTATCACAAAGGATCAGAATATATGGACGTTTCATATCAGTCTTTGGGATTTATGGTGTTCCAGCTATGATTTTCAAGATTATTTAAAAATGATGTTTATATACTTTTGGGCGTTACAATTTAGAGGAATTCAAGTTAAGTTAGTCACTATCGTGGAAACTGTAGTCTATCGAAAATACTATTTTAATGGAAATCATTGGTACGTTACTACTGATGAAGTTGATGAACACGAGAAACAGTTTGCTAGAGAATTATTCAGTGGTATTCATATGGTTGAAATACGTGAAGATCCGAATGAAGTATTCGGGATTCGATTTGACGATAACAGTCAAGAAACCGAATGAGATGATAACCGGTAAGCTATTCTTAAATTCTCGTGAAGTCTATGTCATGTTAGATACTGACTCTACCCACTCTTTTATCTCACCTATATGTACTCAACGTTTAAATTTGACTATTGAAAACTTAAATCTTGTCTTATCAGTTGAAACCTCATTGGGAGAAATACCTATTACATTTACTATCTATAAATCATGCCTAGTTCAAATCAACAACCTTACATTACTTGTTGACCTTATTTCTTTGGAGATGCATGAATTTGATGTGAATTTAGGAATTGATTGGTTGACTACCCATCATGCTAAAATTGATTTTTTCCATAAGATTATTAGTTTTCATATTCCTAATCAACCTGTCATGCAAATTCAAGCAACTAAACCATTGAAATCTATAACTGTTATTTCTAGCCATAAAACCATTCGTTTATTGAAAAACGGATGTCAAGCCTTTTTAGCTCATGTCACTGATTTGAACAAAAATACGTCAAACTTGAATGATATTCTCATTGTTAATGAGTTTTCTGACGTTTTTCCTGAGGAACTTCCTAGCTTACCCAAAACTGTGAAATTGAATTTTGTATTGATCTTGAACTCGGTACCAAGCCCATTTTCAAAGCCCCATACCGAATGGCTCCCATAGAATGCCAAGAGTTAAAAGTTTAATTATTAGATATTGGTATCATTCGTTCTAGTACAAAACTTATATCGAGCGAGGAATGCGAGAAGAGTTTCCAAAAACTCAAGAGGAGACTTGTTTCAGCTCCTGTTCTGACCATACCATCGGGATCGGGAGAATTCGTCATATTTAGCGATGCTTCAGACAAAGGTCTAGGCTGTGTCCTTATGCAACATGGAAATGTGAGAAAAATTATGAGAAAAATTATCCTACTCATGATCTAGAGTTGGCAGCAGTCGTTTTCGCGTTGAAGATCTGGAGACACTACTTGTACGGAGAAAAAGTGGATATCTATACGGATCATAAAAGTCTCAAGTATTTCTTCACCCAGAAGGAACTCAACATGCGACAACGACGTTGGCTTGAGCTGTTAAAGGATTATGACCACACAATCCAGTATCACCCGGGAAAGGCGAACGTTGTAGCTGACGCTTTGAGCAGAAAATCTTATGCAAGTACAAGTGCACTGCTGACAACACAAAAGTGTATTTTGTACGACTTGCAAAAGATGGAAATAGAGCTAAAGACACCAGGGACCCACTCGAAGATTGCTCACGTGCGAGTAGAACCAACTTTAATCGATAAAATTAAAGCTGCTCAAGCTACCGATCCGGAACTGATAAACATGATAAAGAAAGTACAAGAAGGTGCCATTCCCGAAGCAAGAATCGACGAGAAAGGAATACTTCGAGTCAACTCTCGACTCTGTGTTCCTAACGATCCTGAATTAAAGCATAAAATCATGATGGAGGCACACAACACGCCGTTTGCAATCCACCCAGGAGGTACCAAGATGTATCGAGATCTTCGACATACATTTTGGTGGAACAATATGAAAAGAGAGATTGCGGAGTTTATCTCAAGGTGCCTAACTTGTCAACGTGTCAAGGCAGAGCATCAAGTTCCTAAAGGTCCATTACAATCACTTGAAGTTCCCGAATGGAAGTGGGAACACATCAATATGGACTTCGTGACGGGTCTTCCAAAAGTTTCTCAAGGCTTAGATGCAATTTGGGTGATCGTAGATAGATTGACCAAATCTGCTCATTTCTTGCCTATACGAGAAAACTTTTCACCTGAACGTCTTGCCGGTATGTACATAAATGAGATCGTGAGATTGCATGGCATGCCAGTTTCCATAGTTTCTGATCGAGATCCTAGATTCACTTCACGTTTTTGGATCAGTTTACAAAAAGCTATGGGCACTGAACTACGTTTTAGTTCTGCATACCATCCTCAAACGGACGGACAATCGGAAAGGACGATCCAGACCCTCGAAGATCTTTTGAGACTTTGCGTACTAGACTTCAAAGGAAGTTGGGATAAGTACTTGCCATTGGTTGAATTTTCCTACAACAACAGTTACCAAGCAAGTATAGGTATGGCTCCATTCGAGGCTTTATATGGACGCAAGTGTCGCTCTCCAGTATGCTGGAATGAGGTAGGAGAAGAAAATTGTTGGGACCCGAGTTGGTACGCTTGACAACAGAAAAGATCCAAATGATCCGACAACGAATACAGACCGCACAAGAACGACAAAAGAGTTATGCTGATCTTCATCGGAGAGACGAAAGCTTCAACGTCGGAGATCATGTATTCTTACGTGTTTCTCCATGGAAAGGGGTTACGAGATTCGGAAAGAGAGGAAAGCTCAACTCTCGATTTATTGGCCCATTTGAAATCCTCGATCGAATAGGAACTGTAGCCTACAGACTAGCCTTACCACCAAGTATGTCTCGCATCCATAACGTTTTTCACATATCTATGTTACGTAAATATGTGAAGGACCCAAACCACGTCATTGAGTTAGAACCAGAAGTTATAACAGAGGATTTAACGTACGTGGAGGTACCTGTTAAGATCCTAGATAAGAAGGAGCAGATCCTACGCTCAAAGGTTATATCTCAAGTTAAGGTTTTATGGAGGAACCAAGATACTGAGAAAATGACTTGGGAGCTAGAATCTGAAATAAAATCTAAGTATCCTTACCTTTTCGATATGCCAGGTACGTCAATTTCGGGGACGAAATTTCATAAGGAGGGGAGGTTGTAAGACCCCGAATTTTATGAAATACAAAATTTAATTTTTCTTCATATATATTTTTTTTGAAACAGTAAGTGGTTAAATCGATCAAGTTAAAAGTTAAGGATGTTATCTGCAAATTTTATTTTGTCGGACAATATTCGCTTTGTCGGGGAATATTCGTTTGGTCGGGGAATATTCGTGTCGTACGACGGCGCCGAAATAACAAATTATTGGTGGACCCCACAACGGAATATTTGTCGGATATAGAAAACGACAGAAATAACCTTTTTAAATAAAAATAGTCAACGGAACTGTTAAAATACCGGTGATAAAAGAATAGTAGCATACGGTAGTTATTGGTATTTTCTGTAGCACATGGTACTCTACAGTAACACACGGTATTGCATAGTGTCTCATATTATTGGTCTGATAATTGACACCGTAACTGTTACGCATCATTTCATCGATAATTGTCACTGCATAATATTTTATATTATCAATTCAATAATTGTTGTTACACAGTATTTTGCGTTATTGATTTAATAATTGTCATTACACTGTATTTTATATCATTGAGTCAATAATTGTTGCTGCACTGTTTTTAAAATTATTGAACCTAATAATTGTCACAGTAACATATGCACAGTAATTCACATTATTGAATCAATAATTGTCATTACACAGTAACGTATGCTTTCTTTTACATTATTGTTATCTCTATTATGATGTTATTTAAACAGTTGTATTTCATTAATTTATTGACTTGATATCTAAGAGCTAACTATACTGTATTTATAACAATTAGTCATAATAATTGAATTGATAAAGTTATTTGTTTATAATATAAAGTTAGGTGATTATTAGGTGATATGAAATGAATGGTGTAGATTAAAGTGTGAATTATTGTTGAATAATTGAATTGATTTGTTTATAATATAAAGTTAGGTGATTATTAGGTAATATGAAATGAATGGTGTAGATTAAAGATAATATAATATTTGAAATGGATGGTGTAGATTAAAAGATGATCTTTAAATGAATGGTTTAGATTAAATGAATGATAAGATTTTTGGCTATAAATAGAAGCCTTAACTTAAGGATTTTTCATAAATTTCCTTACTTGTTCTTTCTTTCTCTCTCTAAATACTTCTTGTGAAAGTTCTCTCTAAGTGTGCTTAAGTCATCTTGAGTATTTGTGAAGATCTATAAGTATACGTGTACTGTTCAAGTTAATCAACCTCATTTAAATCAATATCCAGTCACGTGTTGAGGTAAGGGATACCATCTTTTTCATCTTCCATTATTCAAACGTACTATGGTAAGGGATTATCATTATTTGATTCTCGATAATAATATTGTTTCTTCCTTACTCATAAGACGTGCCTTTTATTTCCATGTATTAAATTGTGGGAATAACCTTACGGAGCGGATTGCCGCCTGTTGGTGAATAACCTTTCGTATTCATTCATTATTAATCTCTGAGAATAACCTTACGGAGCGGATTGCCGCCTGTTTGGTGAATAACTCTTTGTACTCAAATTCTATTAAATTGTGGGAATAACCTTACGGAGCGGATTGCCGCCTGTTGGTGAATAACCTTTCGTATTCATTCATTATTAATCTCTGAGAATAACCTTACGGAGCGGATTGCCGCCTGTTTGGTGAATAACTCTTTGTACTCAAATTCTATTAAATTGTGGGAATAACCTTACGGAGCGAATTGCCGCCTGTTGGTGAATAACCCTTTGTATTAATTTCCTTGACCTTTTGTTAATCAAACCTGCTACGGTAAGGGATATTATTTTCTTTCATACTCCTAAATCGAAATTTATTATGGAACTATTGCTTCTATAATTCCTGAAAATATTATATGTTCCATAATAGTTGAACTTCATTATTTCAACTGAACCTTACTATTTACGTGAACCTTTCTATTGAATTGTAAACGTGATTCTGAACTGTGGATCTTGAATATCATTTTTAAATTTCACTCCACATCATGTTGACAATTTGAACATTATTTGAATCTGTACAAAGTAAACTTCCGATACTTATTGTTATCCTATTTCTTCTGTTCATCATTTATATCATTCTAATCATCCAAAAATCAAGTTGTTGTGAATATATGTGGCCGGGGGCACAGATGTTATATATTTGTTGAACAGATGATAGGTTAAAGGCGATATAATAGGTTAAAGGCGATACATCTGTTCGGTGTCTTTTATGGCACGTGGTGAAAGTTCTCTTTGGCCCGTAGTGCATAGATGAACTGTTGTTTGGTATGATTATCACCAAAGGCTGAATCTGATATAATCATGACCGCTGGTGCTAAATTAAATATCTTTGGCCCGTAGTGCAAAGATGAACTGTTGATTTACATGATTATGATCAGGAACTGTGAATTTTTATTATCATGACTAATGGTATTTCAGATGATAAAAGTTGATGATGTTTTTACGAAAAAGAGAAGCGAGTGGACATTATAATCTGCATTATTCTTCTAATAGATTGTTCATTCCGCTGCTATTATTGATCTGAACATTGTTTAAGAATTTAACTGCAGTTTTTGATATAAACCTTGTATTCTATTGTATTCTATCAAGAACTCAACTGTTGAAGGCTAATGATAATTTATTCGTCATTATCTTAGTCATGATATTTCTTACTGGGCTATTTGAGCTCACCCTTTCTTTTGTTCCATTGTTTTTCAACAGGAGATGAAAACATAACAGGGTCTAGCCGGGGAATGGAGTGAGGGTCCGAGGAATAGTTATCATAGTCTCCACGTTTTGTAAAATAGTGTGACAATAATAGTGAAGACTTAGTTGTGTATTATTATACACTGTATTGTTGTACGTTGTGCTTTGTTGTAATAATTTTGTTGTAGTCTTTTGACGACTTAAGTTTGGGCTGTGTGGGCCCAGATTTGGGGGCGTCACACATATAGTCAGCAAGGCAGACGTGGAGGGGTGGGTGGTGACTCACCCTTTAGATATTTGTAATAGTTAGATATTAGGTGGAGGGAGGCGGTCACTTCAGAGGTAGATATTTGGGGAGCCAGGAAAGTAAAAGGGGAGATTATTATCTACAGAGATACATATCACGAAGAGGAAGCAGGAGAGAGGATTATTCACACTTAAAGCCGGCAACACCGTAAAGGAGATAGGGAGGTCGTCTTCTCCAACACACCAAAGATGGAACCGGAATACTTCATCTTGTTCATACTCCGGCACCACGATATATTCATATTTATTGTAATATACAGCATGTACAACAGGCACTAGCCATATAACACATTCAACATCATTCTAGTGGATTCCTGGCATATCACCCGTGGTTTTCTCCCGATTTGGGTTTCCACGTAAATTATTGTGTTATTAATTTCAGTATTTACTTGATCAAATATCTTTAATTCCAGCATGTTTTGGGCTCTTCATTGGTGGCGTATTTTGGGCTGGCCGACCCGGTGATTTCGGCCCACGTCCAAAATCTGACGTCAACATCTCTTAATTAGAATTCAGATATTATTTCGATATATTATTCATAGTCAAGTGTTTATGATAGAATTGTTTGGTTTTAAATATTCGAAAATTCGTAACTTGTACTCTTTGGACTTAGCGAGCATGTCTAGTATTTATTTTGATTATGTAGAAACGTGCATGCTAATATATTTTGAGGACTTTGTATTAATTCGTTTCGGTTTAGCATGTGCATATTAGAACTCCTTTTGTTTGTATTGTGTCGCATATATTGTGACATGATATTTTTGTTAGAATATACCGTAGGATATACCTGAGCTATAACCACCTGTGGGGGTACCACAGGCATGTCCTCTTAGCACCGATGCATGACACTTTTGTGGCGGTGTGATTAGTCCATGGCGTCTCCATTTTGTGTGCTCCGATGGGAGTTGGCCAATTGGTGTTTTGTTGTGGGAGGCATATGGGTCGGCCCTAGCATTCTGTTTTATTCTGTTCTGCGGTTTGGTGTTGTTTGTGCCAAACATACCTTCTGATTTTGCATACATCTGGATTGCGCAGTCCGATATATATTTCTGTTCTGTTTTGTTCTGAGCTCGGTATGAAATCACCCCAACCATTTGATTCAGCCTATTATGTTATTCAGATTAGTTCAGTTTAGTTGGTCTTGTTATTCATTTAGTTTTTATTTTCTTGCACTCTATATCCGTACTGGGCATTTGGCTCATGCTGTGTTTTTTCTTCTGGCAGGTAATCAGGGGAAGCAAGGGCAAGTGTGAAGAGAGCTTCCTTTATGTAAATAGTTTAGATATTTTGTGTAGGATTTAATATTTTGGTTTCTAAGTATTGTTGTAATACACAGATCATGTTTGAGCCAGTTGACAATTATCTATCTAGACTATTCAGTTGCATATTAAAGTTTTGGATATCAGTTTGTTAGTTCTGTTGTGTTCTGTACGTAACCTCCCTTTCCATTTCGGAACGGGGGTGTTACAGTAATGATTCAACCTCTAACAATGTCGCTCATCTTCTTACTGATGCCCTTCACAAAGTAGGTGTAGAAATAAATAGTATCATACCATTCCCACCTTTTAATTCTTCTTCATTTTATGAAGAGCTTAAAAGGATTAAAAGGGAGCAATGTAGTCATTTTGGTTTGTACATCTTTGGCATTGGCTATTCATTTATTTGATAGTGCAAAAAAGATGGAGATGATGACAAATGTTTATGTATCCCACTACAAACAGAATTACTAATTTTCTCCATTCTATCAATGAGCTCACTATTTCATCAGTGCAAGGAATTCTAGGAGTTCAAACATCCTTTCTTGAAAATAGTCCACAATTTTGAGGTTTCAGGAAAGGTTTCGAGAAAAATTTAGCTTAGATTATCCTGAAGATGAAATCATTGAGCCTGGGATTTTTGTTGTGCAGTCCTATGATGCCACATGGATTTTGGCTTTGGAATTAGATGAAAGCAACATGGATAGTCAAGGCAAAAAATTGTTAGAAGAAGTTTCACAAATTGATTTCAATGGCTTGAGTGATAATGTTAATTCCAGAGGCAGGAAAGTAGTTGCAACTTATATATTTCATTTTGTGTATGTGATTGGAAATAGTTATAATGCATTTTGGGTTGAAGGATTAGGCTTCTCGGAGACTATTGATCATGACAGAATTATTTACAATTCTTCTATGGAGAACTTGGAGCAAGTATGTAGGCCTGGGGGACTAAATAATCTTCCTCCAAGTGCCAAGTGCCTCACAGTGGATGTGGCCACTAAATCAATGTATCAACAATTTGTGAAAGTTGATTACATTCCTTGACCTAATAAATGTTCTTTTGTTTGGATTTTCTATTGAAGTCTTTGAAGCAACGATGGCGGGCCAATCACATGATTTTCCATACGAATTTTTTTCATTTAAGGGCACATATATATGATGATTTGGTGGAGCAAGTCTATTTGGAGAATTTTGCTGCAGCAGCTGGTGATATAATTATATTAGCTAATCGAACAAGGCATGCAGATTTTACACAGCTCAACTCTGAATCTGCAGGATTGGAGAACTCAAGGGCTCTGTGTTGAATCAAATTGGAACCCTTTTTTGGTTAGCTTTTACCACACTCTTTTCCTACATGAGGAAAAACTTCATAGCATTTTGTCGCGGATGGCTATGGTAACGTGGTTACTGGTTTCACTAATCATCACACAAAGCTATATGACCAGCCTTGCCAACATGCTCACTACCTAAAGGCTTGTACCAAGAATATCTGATGTTGAGACACTGAAGAAAATGAATTCATTGGTTGGAATATTATTTGATGCGGTTCTCATGGGTGGAGTCTTTCTTGAGTTGAAATTCGTTGCCAGCATCATAGTTGTTGTACGGTACCACCTTGAGGACAAGGTGGGTTTTAAAGGGCGGAGTATTGTTATTAATGTCAGTCCTGTTATGAATAAATTTGGTATATGGTAATTCAAATTTCCAAATACCATCCCAAGATAGAGGGAATAGCACATGAAATGCAAATATAGGGCGATGATTAAATATATTTTGTAAGTATGGAAGGTTAGGATTTATTTTCAAAGTGCAATGTAGTGGTTAAGCCTATAAAAAATTGTCTTGTACTGAAAATAATCTTATCTAACATCAAAATATCAATTTCTCAACCTCTTCTTCTTCTAATACTCTCTCTCAATTTCTTCTAAGTCTAGCTGAGAGACTCTAAATCTTAGCAACACACAGTCATGAGTCCTCAACACTAGGTAGAGTTCGCATGGGGACTTGCCAATAGCATGCAAAACTTCTCGTGGATAATCCGACCCGACCTGGTCATGGGTGATGTAGCTATTCTTTAGCCCGAATTCGAGATGCAGACTAAACAGCGAGGTTTGCTAGCAAGTTGGTGTGACCAAGAACAAATACTGAACCACGCGTCAATAGGAGGATTCTTGACAGATTGTGGATGTGGAATTCAATGCTTGAAAGGGAGTGCCAATGATTTGTTGGCTTTTTTTTCGCAGATCAACTGACGAATTTTTATTGCATTTGTAAATTATGTGTTGGTTTGGAAATTGATAGCGATGTGAAGAGAGAGGGGGTGGATAGGGTGGTGAAGGGGAGAAAAAGGGAAGGAATTGAAGAAAAGGGTGGTGGAGCGAAAGAATAAAGCTAGAGGGTTCATCTTACTTGAACTAGGATAAAATGGTAAATGAAGTGATTCTCTCCACCATGAAGAAATGTTAATGAAAAACAATGAGTAGAGAGTTTGTCAAGATCTTAGATTTTGTCTGACAAACCAATTTGTTAGTGCATGTACACTAAACGACTTGATATGGTTTTTAAACTAAATTTGATTTAAGAATTTTATTAGTCCGCAATTGTTTTATTAATGTCAAACCTGAATTACACTTCTATTCTTTCAGTTGGTATCAAATGTCAAAATCATTCTTAATGTCCATTTCTCGTCGATTGAGTCCATAAAATGACAAATTAGTGTTAATTCTATTCATTTTCTCAATTTTCACCTAAATTCGACTAAAATTTGACTCAACTCGACCTGATCCACAACGGTATCGTTGTACAACTCATACCCCTCTTGATATTCTTATGAGAAATTATATGGGGAGGCTTCTGATTTTGCGCAAACAGAAAGTTGTTTGGTGAGAGAGTGGGTCGTAGCAGATTTGGATTTGTGATGGTGGTAATGGTGGAGCAGAGGGCTCAAACGTATGATTTTGGCAACTTGTAGCATTGATGGCGGGTTTCGATGCAAATGATCTTCTCTTTGACCAGAAATTGAGCTCGTTTGTGTTTAAGAGTTTCAAGGTGGATTAAATCTGTAATGGGTTGGTGCAGAGAGAGGTATGGATCAAAGTTTTGATATTGGAGAGATATTTTTTTGGTATTAATTTTAATTATTTGTCATACTGACTATTTTGATTTTTTTTTAATTTTTTTTTTGTATTTTAATCTATTATGATTTGTAAAGATAAGTTTGTCTTTAAAAAAAAATAAGTTGGATCAGATTTAAGACGGATTTAAATATTTTTTTTTAAAAAAAAATTTAAAAATAATTGACGCTACTTAAGGATCTAATCAATAAAAATAAAATTTAAAAATAATTTTAATATTCAATAACTACTTAAAGAGATAAAAATATGATTCAGCATAAAAAAAAGGCTTGCTTACTTGAATTGCACGCTAATTATTGGAGATTAGATGTATTATCGGGATTCTAAAATGCTATTTTTTTTTTTATATTTTCCTTCTTCTATGTACCAAAGGGAAGATTTTTAAAACAAATACGGTAGATGAAGAACTAATCATAAAGACTGTATTATCTTATAAGACGGTTCTATAATATTTGACCTTTTAAAATTTATTTTTTTTTAAATATTTGTTGTTATAGGATTTTTAAATTTTTTTTATGTATATTTGTGCAACCCTCTCCTTCTTTGCTATTGGAGTCCTATATAAAATTAAAAATTTAACAATCTTCTCTCTCTTTTCTATTAGAATCTTATATAAGATTAAAGATTTAACAATCATCTTCTTCCTTTTTATTGGAGTCAGTTATCTTCTTTATATATATTTATATAATTCTCTCTCTTCTCTTTATCTTTTTAATGTATATTCGTGTAATAATTAAATTTCTTAATATATATATCTTTCAACGACAGATAAGTTGGATCAGATTTAAATCGTGTTTAAATAAAATTTTTTAAAAAATGAATTAGTACTTCGATGGATGTTGGCCTTTATCTTCTTTATATTCTTCATGCCCATGAGCCCATCATGTTCTCGTACCAAATACTCCATAAATTATGTAAGAAAAATATTTTGGAATCTTTTTTTTATATTCTCTTAGTCTCCAGACGAGAATTATATTTTTTTTACGTTAAAAAGTCCATCAAATACTACTTTGTCGGATACTGGCCAGTTGTTAAAATTGAATATGAATAATTTTCTTTTATATATATACACACACATGATACTATCGATAAAATTAAAGATATAAAATTAAAGTTTTGACCATAGAAAATAGGATCTCAATTTGTTATTAGGTCAATGTTAATGCTTTTTTCTTTTTCTTTTTTTCCTTTAAAAAAAAGCAATGTAACAACTAATTAACTCAAAACCAACCAACGGGCATGAAAAATAATAAAATATAATAATAATTAATTTTATTTAAAAAAAAAATTCGAACTTTATTTTATATTTCTGTTAAATTTATGTGAGCTAATAATAAATAATAAAAAATATTACTTTGGTCAAATTACGCTTTAAAACTAATTGAGCCTAATTTATATATTAGTATAATTTATACTTATATAATTTGAATTCTATTAAAATTAGGAGAGTAAATAAAATATATTAATAAAAAATTAATTTAAACCTAGTCTCTCTCATAAAAACTTCTGATACGTAATTAAGGAAGGAATAGAGGCGGTGGCTAAGAAAGAATAACAGGAACAGGAAGCTTGTTTTCGGAAGGAACAAGAAATTTGATCTCTTATTTCAAATACCAGTAAGTTATATGTATATACGTGGAGTATTTTTACAATCCTAAGTCAATGATAACTGTGAATGAGATATTTGAATTCAACCATAAAATTTCGTAAAACGTGCATTATTTTTTTAACTAATGCATATATTAATAATTTATTATGATATAAATCAAATGAATATATTGTACGATTATTAGCATATGGTAGTAGTAGTATCATATAAATATGTATATATATTAATACTAATTGATGATCAGATTGGCCATGTTGGTCCCATGTGAATAAAAGACAAAATAAATTTTTAATAATGTATGTATTAGTTTGCTAGTCGCTACAATTGTTCTTATTCAGACTAACTGGTTAATGGAACGGATTTATGAACAAATGCTCTTTTTCAGCAATAAATGACCCGCATGAATTTTGTAAAGTAATAAGTATAATAATTAGGCGATGAAAATGGTTATTTGAAGTATGTCATAGTAACATAATTATAAAAGATAAGGATTGTTAAATTTAATAATATAATTTTTTATTAAGTTTATAAGTTAGTTATTCATTTATTCTTTTTAATTAGTACGAACTGAATGAGTCTAAGTGAGTTATATTTAAAATATACATCGAGTATTATATTGCTTAATTCATGTATGAATTTCGTACTCTTTCAGAGATACTCTTTTAAATTTTAAATTTAATTGTCTTGTTCCTCATTTAGAATTCGGGTATTGTTTTGATATTTTGTCTATAGTCGAATTTATATGATAGTTTTGTTTGATTTTGAATATTCGAAAATTCGTTTATTGATTATGGTTCGTATTTGAAATAATTTGATATTATTTGGGGATGGTCATATAAGTTTCGTGATTTGAACCCTTTTTGACTTACATTTTATCGTTTGAACCTTAAGGAATACTTGTTAACCATCTATAGGGTACCACATGTATGTCCTCTTAACACCGGGACATGACACTTTCGTGTGAGTTTTGGTCATTTGAAATATTTGTTCAGAATACGTATGGGTCGACCCAATAATATGATCTGATTTGGTTTGGCGGATTAGTGACATATGTGTCTTGCGTACCATTCGGTTTGATTCGCATACATCATGGTATCGATATATTTTGTTAGCCTTTGGCTATTTGTATTTGAGCTCAATATAAAATTGTCACCTTATAAATATTTGATTCAACTTTCATCTTGTTGGAATCCTTTTGAATATGTTTATTCAACTAATAGTGTTCATCGTTTATAACTAGCCTCACTAATTTTGATATATTCATAGTTTGTTCGTAGTTCACATTTGTTCATTCATTCTGTTCTTTTGGTTATATTATATATTGTGGTATATTTGTGCTTCTCTATACATATCCGTACTGGCCAATTATTTTACGCTATGTTCTTTTTTTGGTAGGTAACCAAGAATGATCAAAATTTATGAGATGAGAGTTACCTATGACCCAAATAAGTCAATTAATTTTGAGATTATTTTTAGACTTAGATTTTTTAATATTTTGTAGATGGATGGATGTTTTAGGCCTATTTTGACATTCATTTTTAGAAGAAGAAATTATATTATTGTGAAGTTCTTTTTATTTAAATTGACGTTTATAATAATTAATATTTAATCTATTTAAAACTATTTGAAATTATTGTAAGATTGTATTTATTATATTCTGTATGTGATATCCCAATCCTTTGAGAAAGGGGGTGTTACAATATATATAGTCATGAATCACAATTCCAATACTAAATTCATCATCGATTGGCTCATCTTCCTTCTTCTTTCCACCCAAACACGGACATTATAATATGATTACTTCTTTCTTTCTCTCTCTAATTTTATTGGGCTTTGAGTTGACTTCGAAGCGTGTTGCTGTTTCAGAGTAAAATTTTAAACGAGTGTTGCATTTAGCGTAAATAATACAATGCACAATTATATTATGTAAATTAAAAAGTGAATATTAAATTAAAAATACTAACTTTTGCGTAAAAAACATCATTTACCTAAGTAAAACAAAGAAACTTAAATGATTTGAAATACTAACTAGTACTCTATTTATACGTACCTGCATGCAGATGGTATGAGATTCTCTATAATTAAAATATTTTATTTTTTTGTATCAAAATTTATGACGACTGTTTTTAGGATCTGTGATGACGATATTTTGACATAAAAAAACAGAGTATTTGGTTACAGAAAATCTCACCCCCATGCAGTCTAGCTAGTTAATTCTTATATTGTCCCTACAGATGTATAGATTTGCATGTCCTAGATACGGATTCGGTTAGGGTGAAGTTTGTACTAATTTTATCCTAATAAATTTATAATATTTTTTATTACATTGAATATAGAAAAATATATTATTAGAAAAGTATAATAATTTACCAACTCAATATAATAAAAATATTAAATTTTTTCTAAGATAAAATTAATATCAACTCTACCCTGATCAAATCCCATAGAAACCAATTCACCCTAACCAATTCAAAGACGCGCTCATTTCCATATTGGTCAACTTTGGCGGTGACTTAAATCTGCCACGTATACCGAAAATTAAAATAAAAAATAAATAAATTTATAAACATAATATCAAACACAACATAAATTTTAATCATTAAAAAATAAAATTTAACGCGAAAATTCGTGTCAAATCTTATTTTTTAATAATTAAAATAAATATAATATTTAATATTTTATTTGATTGGTGTTTATGTAATGTTGTCCTGAGAAAAAATCAGATATCGATCCCCAAGGATGGATGAGATAATATGGCCAAATAAAATGCCATTGTTAAATTAGTTCGTGATCAATATTAACATATTAGTTAATCAAAAAGGCTCAATTCACAAGTATGCAAGTCATGCCGGGAGGGATTTAAACTCTATGAAGTTGATAATTGGTCATAAAGCAGTGACATTTATATATAAAAAGAGTTGCATTTTGAAAAACTGCACTTATATTACTACCATATATATATATATAACACTCTGTCATACAAATATAATTTTTTCTCTTTCTTGACAAAAAACATGTAACTTCATGCAGTCCTTGTCTTGGATAGGAGAAATTTGCTTAAAGTATTATTTCTTTTGCAGTCACGCAGACATAATTTATATCAAACTCGTAAAGGATCTTCAAAACGCAAGTTTGAAAAAATACGCAAACATGATTTATCTCAAACTCGTAAAGGATCTTCAAAATGTAAGTTTGAAAAGATTGGATTGGATTACAAAAGTCATCTGTCAGCCTGGTAGTTGTTCAATAGCTGTCTTGTATTAATTGATATCAATATGAATGAAATTGTTATTAGATATTTCTTCTAGCTAGTCGGCCTAGCTGATAAACTCTAATAAATATCAGCTTCAGAATTCTATAAGAAGAACCAGGAATTGATTTATATTGGGAGGGGCCAAAATATTTATGAATAAATAAATAAATTTAATCTAATAATTACTTATGCTTGTGAAATAATAAATAAATATTTACTACATCTCAAAATTTCTAGTAAAAGTAACATATCTCAACACTCTTTTAAGGTCACAAAATACATTTAGATTGAACTTATAGTGATAGTCTTGTCGATTTATTTAAATTTAAATTTAATTACACTCACACACCTTTCTTTGCATGTCAAGATTCGATTTCCAATGTCAAGATTCGATTTCCAAGATTATAGTTATCATAGGTCGGGTAGTTCCACTCGAGCCGTAATTTCCTCTATTTCCGTGCCCTGATAGCTGTTCAATAGCTGCCTTGTAATAATTGATATCAATATGAATTAAATTGTTATTAGATATTTCTTCTAGTATCAACTTCAGACTTCTATAAGAAGAAGCTACAAGAAGCATTCAGTTTCACTTCAGAAAGTGATCCACCTCTTGATAACTCTTTGCCAATAATATTATGGGTTCAAATCCAGCTAAAAAGCCCCATGCAGTTTGTGTTCCATTTCCAGCACAAGGCCATGTAAGCCCTATATTGCAACTAGCCAAACTTCTCCACTCAAGAGGCTTTTATATCACTTTTGTAAACACCGAGTTCAACCACAGGCGGTTACTCCGGTCAAAAGGATCCCAGTGGGTCAACGGGTTCGAAGATTTCAAGTTCGAGACCATACCGGAGGGCTTATCACCGTCGGATCGCGATGCAACGCAAGATCCTGCGGCCCTATTTGATTCCATTCCAAAGAATTGTTTGGCTCCGTTTCGAGATCTTTTAGCTAAGCTCAACTCATCTCCGCAGGTGCCACCGGTCACGTGCATAGTAGCCGATGGAATCATGAGCTTCGCTATAGAGGCTGCTAAAGAAATTGGAGTGCCTGAGGTACAGTTTTGGACTGCCACGGCTTGTGGATTCATGGGGTATTTTCATTATCCTGAACTCATGAAAAGAGGCATTGTTCCTTTCAAAGGTACATATGTTTCAGCAAGGCTTATTATTTCATTTTTTTATGGCTAGCCAATTGAATATATATATATTTCAATTTTATAGCATTTTTTTGATGAATATTTCTATACTTACTTACATTTTTTATCCACTAAGCTTACTGACACTAAAGACAAATGAGTTTGGCCCCACCTCATTTTATCTTTTTAACCCTAAGGTGAGCCACACTCATTTGTCCTTAGAGCGGGTAAATCTAGTAGGTAAAAAAAAAAATATAAATAAGTCTTAGAAATTTTCTTTTTTGATACCCTTAAAACCTTATGCTAATATCAATAAATAAACAAGAGGACTCGCACCACAAAACATTATCCTACGTACGGTCCGGGCCATGGCCACTCCAGCTATGGCATAGTATCAACCCATTCCAGTGGCTGGAGAGACGGTCCAGCCGTTTCAACATTTCAAAATATAGAAACAAACCTTTGTACAGCTTAGTGGCAATTTTTTTTTATAAGACTGTTCAAAATGAATTGTCTGGAATCCAAATCCAGCTTAGTGTGCAGTCTTGAGTTCACCTATTTAAATTTACTAGTCCAGTTTGATTTTAATAACTACATTTGAAGTATTAATTAACATTGACTATTTCCCCTGCTTATGATACATAATGTAAATTAATTAACCTTGTGGATTTACCCTCATGCTGCTAGATGAAAATTTCATTACCGACGATACTCTTGATACTAAGGTAGATTGGATCCCCGGCATGATCAGAAACCTCCGGCTCAAAGACCTGCCAACGTTCATGCGAACAACAGATCCTAACAATGTGTTGTTCACTTACGCGAGAGACGAAGCACAAAACTGCTTAAAAGCATCAGCAATGATCTTCAACACTTTTGAACCTTTAGAACATGAAGTTTTACAAGCCCTTTCCACCATGGTCCCTCACATTTATCCAATAGGCCCTCTTTCATTGCTCTTAAAGAACCTCCCAAATAGCCCACTTTATTCATTTAGGTCAAGCTTTTGGAAAGAAGACACAAAATGTCTAGAATGGCTAGACAAATGGAAACCAAACTCAGTTGTGTATGTGAATTATGGGAGTATAACCTTAATGAGTGATCAACACCTTAAAGAATTTGCATGGGGACTTGCAAACAGCAAACATCCATTTTTATGGATAGTTCGACCTGATATTGTTATGGGGAATTCAGCAATATTATCGGAAGATTTTTTGGAGGAGATAAAAGATAGAGGATTATTAGCAAGTTGGTGTCCACAAGATGAAGTACTTTCACATGAATCTGTTGGAGTGTTTTTAACTCATTGCGGGTGGAATTCCATATTGGAAAGTATATGCGAAGGGGTGCCTATAATTTGTTGGCCTTTTTTCGCGGAACAACAAACTAATTGTCGATACAGTTGTAGTGATGATCAGTGGGGGATTGGTATGGAGGTTAATCAGGATGTTAAGCACGAGGAAATTGAAGCTCTTGTTAAGGAAATGATGGAAGGCGATAAAGGGAAAAAATTGAAGAAAAAAGCACTTGAATGGAAGAAGTTATCAGAAGAAGCTACGAGTGTTGGAGGGTCATCTTATAATAGCTTTGATAGATTCATCAAGGAAACTCTCCAATACAATCAGTGAAACTAAAATTAAAAAATAAAATAAATTTGAAACACCTGCAGGATGATTGAATATGGCTATTGTTTCTTTCTTTCTTAAGTTGTACTAGTTTTAATGTGATTGTGAGTGTAAGGTCTTGATTATATGTAAGGTTATTTGATTGGCAAAATGACTACTTATATAGTTTCAGGATCAAAAGTGTTCTTTGAAGCAATGCAATTATAATCTATTTGTTAGCCTAGAAATGAGCTTCATGAAATTGTGTTAGTTTTTCAATTCTGACCTAATTGGGTCTACAAATGCTAAAAACTCTTGTTCTTGTATACAGGTCGAACAAATAGAACAAAGTAGATATCTTCTAAGAGGAAGAGGAAGGAGAAAATATCAAAAGGGATTATTTGGTCCTAAAAGACATGGAAAAAGTCGTGTATGTAGCTGCCCTATTATTTAGCTTTCACGTCTTGGTGCCAAGGCAAGAGATAAAGATATCCTATTGGAGAATGGCTGGACCACCTTGCCACAATGCAATCACAGAATAAAGAAGACATGCATTGTGACCAAAAATTAAAAGCGTCTCAGCAAGTCCCCCTCATGTCATTTTAGAAGATGGCCATGGAATTAATAATATGTGGATCTTAGGAATTCCCTATCTTCTAGGCACTTTTGGATCAGCCAAATGATATAAACATTTCCTTTATTATTAATCCTGTTACCTTCAACTGTAACAATTTAGTTTCCTTTTTAAATAACCGTTTTATTTGATTAAGTTTAATTACCCCTAAAATATTTATACATTTTACGGCAGTTAAATGGAAATATATACTTCTATCTTTTATTAATTAAGTAGGTTGATTTTTTGTCGCTCTTGAAAACCATGCATATATGCATGCAAAATAACTGACCAATTTATAACTGCAACTTCATGCAAATCTAAGCCTGGAGGGATAATTTAATTACTTGAAACTGATTTCTTTTGTACACACGCAGATATATAACAAATTTGACGAGTATCTTCAAGATGCAAGTCATGCGTTAATTCGTAACGTTGCCAGCACGATTAGCTACTCCATCATTTGCGTTATATATGTCGTTTAAGATAAAATCATACATATTAAAAAAACTTTATTAATACTAACGTTAGGTAATTAATATTGGTTTGAAATTTCATTACTACCCATGCACTAATTAATTACTCCATCTTTTCTCTCTCAATTACTTTATTTTTAAGGGTAAAGTAAAAAATGATTAAAAAAATTCTCTTAGATATATGTAAAACGTCTTATATTTTAGAAAGAAAAAAAACTTTTAAAATGACATATATAATGGAAATGAGGGAGTATATCTTTTTTAATTAACCAAACATAATTTAGTATAGAAAAGACTGGAGTACAAATGACGCAGCAGAATATATTTAGCTATAACGCTTTAATACAAATATAAACATACCAATAAGAATGCAAGATAAACCCTTAAATCTACAAGAAAAATATGAACTCACGAAGATAATAAGAGATAATAATAACAATTTCCTAATAAGCATATTTATAGTCTTAAACAACTTTTCGATATCAATTAGGAATAGAAAAACTAAAATAACGAAGATTAAAAAAAAACTTTAAGTTTGACCAAACTTTGACCAATGACTAGACTATTTAAAACATGTTTTTTGGATTTAAAACAGTACATGTCTTGGCCGATAAATTTTGTAGAGCTTGTCTCAAGTTTTGATTTGATATATAATGAGTCACGTAACACTTCTTCAATAAAAAGTTATATCATTTTGAAATTCTACTTACCCGAACGCGTCCAAAAATCTATTCCGCAACCTAATAAGATTCTTACACAGTATCAACAAAAATCAGCTATCCCATCCTTACCAAAAGAAGTAAGAAAAAGATATCCTGAAGTACAAAAGGTAAATAAAATGGAATGTCATTCCAAAACTTTATACCTTCTTTTTTCTATATACATATTTTTTAATTGGGTTTAATCATAGAACATGGGCGGATTCAACCTAGGGGCGGATGGGGCAATTGCATCGCTAACTGTGTATTGAGAGAAATTGAAAGATAAGTGTAATGGAGGGAATCTTAATCCGTGTCCATGAGATGAAATACTTAATTTCACATGAATCTGTTGGAGTTTTTTTAACTCATTATGGGTAGAATTTTGACATGTGAACGTTATCCGTCAAGATTCGCTATAATTTATATTTTAGTATTTGTGGACAATTTAAATATTTAATGTATTTTTATTTATTAATTAGGATAACCTAGTAGATATAATTATTTTTGGGCTCATTCATGTTTTGGGTTTAATTTTTAAGATTATTGAATTTTATTTTTAGGGTTTAGGTAGTATAAATAGTCTCTTAGGATTATTATTATGAAATAATTATCATCCTTATTAAATTATCATATTAGTCTGACAATTGTTTTACAGTCTTTTATCTCCTTTTTGTAGAATCCTATGATCGTTTCTATTGTTTGCCTCTCTTCCGCCGTATCAAATTATACATTGTTAAAATGTATATGTGAAAGGGTGCCTATAATTTGTTGGCTTTTTTTTGTGGAACAACAAACTAATTGTCGATATAGTTGTAGTGATGATCAATAGGGGATTGGTGTGGTGGTTAATTTGGATGTTAAACGTGATGAAATTGAAGATCTTGTTAAGGAAATGACGGAAGATGAAAAAAGGGGGGAAATTGAAGAGAAAGGCACTTGAATGGAAGAAGATAACAGAAGCAGTTGTACGAGGGTTAAAGGGTCATCTTATAATAGCTTTGATAGATTTATCAACGTGTTAGAATATTTTATTTCATTATATGGCCTCTACTATTTATAAAATTATTAGGCCTACATATTACATTAATTTAATCACTTTAATTTATGGGCTTGGTAATTATGTGACCCATAAATAATATTATTGATAGTATTTGGCATAATAGGCCCTAGGGTTTCATAATCTTGATTGACGATTTTGACTCTTAGCTATTTTAAAAGTAAAACAGTTAGGATTTGGTCCCAATTGTCGTTTCAAGAATTTTATACACACCCATACATTCATCATAAGATTGAGAGAGGTAATTGAAAACTTTCACTCTTAAGCGCAACGGAATCGTGATACATACGAGATGTCTTCTCTCAATTCATGTAAGTACTTAATGTTATGATTAATTTAATTTATGTTTATTTTATGAAATAACACGATTCTATCAATAATTATTTAACATTTGGTATCAGAGCATAGTTATGCTATCAATTAGAATAAACTAATTATAGTATAATGCTGAAGCTTAATACCGTAAATCGTTTATTTGTTATGATATGACTTTTTAATGTATTTTTTGATGAATAAATGGTTCCCGAAAAGAATTCAATGTATTAGATGATATAGGATAATTCATATGTTTCATGAATAAAGATAATTACGTTGTTTTATCAGTTGAAACACTGTTGACTTGCCAAGGTTTGATTTGTGGTTAATTTTCTTAGTTGTGATGATTATTGCTCCTAATGCGGTTGGTCAGGGTCCACTACTGTGTCTGAATATTTGGGTGAAAATATAAGTTTATATGTGAAGTCTATATACATAAATTACATTGTATTATCATGAAAAGGCATCATCATGTTTAGTTTTACCTTTAAATATCTTTACCTTATAACCTACTGAACATGATACTAAAGTTATATGTATTGAATTTATTATGCCTACTGGACATGATATATAGTATTATTATTACGCTATCATGTATTCAAGTTAAAATTAATTTGATTATTTTATATATAATTAATTCATGTTCATAACTTTATATCTTAATTTAGATTTTGGAACATGATATATTATTAGGGCTTTTAAATTGTTACATGTAAATTATAAATAATGTTAATTTTCAAACTTGATTAATATGTTATTTTACGAAAATTGAGTTTGATCATAATAATTTACATATATGCGTGATTCTTTTATTGTTAAAATTAACAATCAGCCCAACAAAGGGTTATTAATTGAAACAATTAAAGATTAAGAAAAGTCACATAATGTTACATTTAATAAATGAAGATTTTAATTTTTCCCAACGAAAAAATTAGAATTAAAATTTATTAAATAAAATTTTATTGCATAACTAACATGTTTATTTTGCTTTTGCCCAATAATGATGCGTAAATAAATGTGTTATGCTTTATTTTATGGGGATATTATTAGCATATTATTAATTGGACCAACGAAAGATTAATAATAATGCAGCACCAACATCTCATTAAAATCTATTTTTGGATGTTGTAAATAGATTTTATATAACTAACTGCTTGCCCTACAGTTACATTTTATTATGATTAATTATTAATTATTGTTATACATTGTGAATTTCTTTTAGTTATTTGTAAACATGCTTATGAGTTTGATCATGTTTCAGCATTGACTCATACTCCTATTTCTAGATATCTCTTTAGAATTGAAACCTTGAATAAGACTAATTTTACTGTTTGGAAAGAGCAAGTGAAAATTGTTCTCGGCGTTATGGAATTGGACTATGCATTACGAATAGATTCTCTTGCTCCACTTACGGCTACAAGCTTAAATGAGCAAAAAGCTATTTATGAAAAGTGAGAGCGATTCAACTGCATGTCCCTTATAATTATGAAAAACTCTATCGCGACATCCATTCGAGGAGACATTCCTAACTCTGAGAATGTCAAAGAGTACTTAACATCAGTCGAGGAACCATTTAAGGTATCTTCTAAAACTCATGCAAGTACCCTTATTTTGAAAATACTCACTAGCAGGTATGATGGGATAGTGGGGTGCGTGTGACGCCCCCAAATTCGGGTTCCAAATACCCGGATCCGGTCATCACGATCCAATACAAACATTCACCTCTAAACAACATACAATAACTAAATGCGGAATAATAAACATATGTTGTTCATTCAAAAGGTGTTACTAGTCCCAAGATACGATAACCTTACACAAAAGTACACAAATACCCTTAATAAAGTACTTAGGGTTTATATTACATAACAATTAATTTAATTAACTACAGGGCTGCATCTCGAAGTCTATTACTTCATCTTTCCTTTACCCTTGTTCTTTCCCGAAGTCTCGGGTTGCACTGCAATAAGGTTTCATGATATAGCAAGAGTGAGCAACTAGTTTGCTCAACAAGTTTAAATAATAACAAGGAACAATATATCATGAATGAAAGGGAATAGCTGAACAATTCAATAATGTGAATAATATAAGCAGGAATAATAATTTGCTTTTAAAATTAGGATAGTCAAATAGACTATGAACTATAAATATCCACTGGAGTCAATAGCAGGTTGACCCAATGGTTACTACCAGAAATATGTACCCGAGGGGATCAGTCTCAGTACAATATGTGTATGCATAACATTTAATTTCCGTATTTTTTTGTACCTGATATTAGATACAGGGTACTCCCCTATAATAAAGGGGTGTTCATAACAGTTTAAGAATCCGCATCTTCAATGATTTGGATAGCTTTTAAAATCTTTAACATAAATGTCTAGCTGAACAATGGCTTAGACCTACTTTGAACAGTTCTTTAAACAGTAGGACAGTAATTAAGTACAAGTCAATGACTGTAAAATCTCAAGTGCAACAAGTGCGAATAACAATAATATCGATGTGGAATAATTGTAAAGTAATTAAACCACTCAAAGCATGCTTGGAAATAACAGTTCAAGCTTAGATAAATAATTTTCTCAATGAAATAAGTTTAGAGATAAGGAACTTGCCTGTCTGCTCAGCTACAATAAATGTCTAGCTTTAACTAATTGGCTTTGAAAAGACCTAACATTAATAAAGTTGGTCTAATAATTAGTATGGCGTATTTGCACAACTATACGCTCACTAAGATACTTATTTATCATATAAGTACTAACACATAATTTACGTTAGTCGAAATAATATTATTAACCTTATAGACCCTCAATCAAATTAGGTTAATAATTTAATAAGTTAGAAAATATTTTTCTTAAGCGTTGGACATTTATTAAACCCTTAAACAACTTATTACAATTGTTTAATTAAAGTATAATTAAATTAAATTTATTTTATTAATTCAATCTCTATTTAATTACTATTTAATCTTGGTTAAATAGAAATTAATTAATTAACTCTAGTTATTATTTAAAATAAATAATAACTAAATGTACTTACTTATTATTTAATCATAATTAAATAATAAATAATTATTGATTCATTTTAACCTTCTTTAATTTAATATTAATCAACTAATAGTTAACTAAGTAATTAACCTTACCTATTATTTAATTTAAGGAAGTTAAATAATAGTTTACTCATTTTAATCCTCTTTAATTATTATTTAATGTCAATTAAATAATAATTAATTATTTAATTAATTTTAATTATTGTTTAAGATTAAATAAAATTTAATTTATTTATCCTTATTTATTATTTAAATTAAATAACTTAATTTCCCCTTAATCATTATTTAATGCTAATTAAATAATAATTAATTACTTAATTATCATTATTAATTATTTAAATTAAATAACTTGATTTCCCCTTAATCATTATTTAATGCTAATTAAATAATAATTAATTACTTAATTATCCTTATTCATTATTTAATAATATTTAAATAATAAATAGTTAATTTATAAATTTTTATATCTTCTTTAATTATTATTTAATGGGAATTAAATAATAATTGCTAATTTATTACCTTTATTTATTATTAACATTTTAAATAATAAATAATTAATAAATTTATTTAACTTAACCATGATTTAGCTAACTAGATTAATATTTAAAATATTTAAATATTAAAATTAATTAAAAATATCCTCCCCAATATCATTTTTGAATTATTATTATTTTTGTTATAATTTTAAATTAGTTTTTAAATATTTAAATTAATTAAATTAAACTCGAATGACATTTCTGTAAATAAGTTGAAAACTGAACCGAGGGCAAAATAGTAATTTTGCCGAGAAAAAAAAACACGGAGGAGCATAATTGTAATTTCCGCAAAATCCGTCTTCCGCGCATTGCGCGTGCAGCATTCAGAACGGCCCAAAACGGTGCCGTTTTGAGAAGCCGGAAACGGCTTCCGCGCGTACCCGCGGAGTAAATTTCTAACGGTGTCAAACGACGTCGTTTGGTTCCGTGTCCTTTAACCGCATAACCTTCCGCGCATTGCGCGGAAAATCCCTTTTTTTTTTTTCTTCTTCCGGCAGAATGTGAACAGTGTCCGGCAATACCCATTTTAAATAAAAATATACCATCAAGTAAGCTTTGAATCTTCAATAAAAATCCAAAAAAATTACCAATCACCTTATATTACATGAAAAATTAATTTTTCATGATTTAATATCATTATTTTTTTATAAAAATTTTTACATCACATAAACTACCACAAATCATAACTTTTTGTGTATAACTCCATTTTGAGTGATTCAAACTTTGTTTTTCTCATGATTTAATGTTCTATAATATTAGAACATCAAACCTAAGTTTTATAAAAATATTTTTGGTCATATATTTCAAGACTTGATTATACACTATTAAACACGTATTTTAGCATACAAATGATACCAAAATACAAACCAAACATATTAAACTCAAGCATGACATAAATATTACAACTACACATTAATAACTATATTAACATATTTATACTAACATGATGATTTATTTAATTTAAAAATAAAACTTAGATTTAGAATAACCATTACCTTGATTTAATGGCTATTCTCCTTTTTCTTCCAAAATAAGTGGTGAATCTTGAAGACATAAACCAAGAACTCCTTCTCTTGATAATTTTGCTCTCAAAATATTTTTCTACACTCTCAAATGCTCTCTAGCTCTCTCTTTTGGACTTGGAGAAAATAATGAAATAACATCTAACAATTTCAAGTATACTTGCAAAATTATTAGATACACATAATATATCTAATAATTTAGCCCATGCTCCTAGATGACAACTTACACAAAGAATGGGTTAAATGACTTAGTTGGTGAAAAGAGGAATGATCCATGTACTTGAAAAAAATAAAACAAACAACCATTAATTAAATAAATAAAAAATAAACTAAAATAAACAAAAATCAATTTTTTTCTCTCTCCTCCATGTGGTCGGCTGATGGCTCTCATTTTTATCCCAAAATGATAGTCATTTTGCTTACTTTAATAATTATTAGTTAATTTAAGTATTTTTCAAGTGGGCCAATCATTGGGCTTTAATTTAAAATACTAATTGGGCTTCTATTAAATTGTTTGGACTACTAAATTGTCAAATTTTATTATTCTCCACTTGGGCTACTAATTGACCCATGTTGGGCTAATTTAATAATTTACACATTAATTATTCAATCCATGATTAAATAAATAATTAGATTGAATAAATAATTAAATATTTTAACCCATAAGTATTAAATTACTAAATGGACTAATAAATATTATTATTAATATTTCACATTATTTACATTAATTAATAATCATATTAATTAATTTATTATATTTAATTAACTCATTATATTCAATTTAATTGAATATTTAATTAATAGGAAACTTATCAATTATTTTGATATTAAAACTTTAGGGTTTGTTCACTAATTTAAATAACATATTAGTGACCCCCTTTAATTAATTTTAGTAATTAATTACATAATCATTCAATCACATAATTAATTAATCACATAAAAAGATTTAAATAATCTCGTAAAACTAACTCGTCGAAAATTAAATTAATAATTTAATTAATAATGACGTGGAAATTCAAGGACATTACAGTGCGCAAGCACATTATGATGATGAATGGTACTGCCTTTAAATTAAAAGGTCTGGACATGAAGATTTTTGAGGGTTTTCTCGTTCACTTCATTATGACTTCTCTTTTTGCACTGTTTGATTCATTTAAGATCAATTATAACACGCAGAAAGAAAAGTGGAAGATGAACGAGTTGATCGCCATATGGATACAAGAGGAAGAAAGGTTTAAGGTTGAAAAACCTAATATTGCTCATTTGACTACCATTGGATTCCAAAAGAAGAATGCTCATAAAAATGGCATAAGGTTTTAAGAATAAGGATAAGCCAATTTCTACCAAAATAAATAAGACAAATTATTCAGGTAACAAATCTGAGGCAGGTCCTAAATGTCACCTCTGTGAAAAATAAGGACATATTCAGAAAGACTGTCCTAAGTTCAGATAATGGCTTGAAAAGAAAGGTATGTCCTTTAATTATGTGACTTATAAATCATTTCTCATTGACATTCCTCCTAATACATGGTGGTTTGACACTGGTTCTATGGTTCACATTACTAATTCATTGTGGGGATTCCTAAAAAAAAAATACTCTAAAAAGGGGGAAAGAACCATTAAAGTTGACAATTGGGAGTTTATACAAGTTAAAGCTGTAAGAACTCTTCCTTTAGTTTTGGAGAATGGTTTCACCTTGTACTTAAAGTAGTGAAATCAGATAGAGACGGCGAGTATTATGTTAAACACTCTGATACAGGTCATAGTCCTGGTTTATTTGCCTTATTTTGTCAAGAAAATGGCATCGTCACTTAGTATACAATGTCTGGTACATCGCAACAGAATGGTATAGCTGATAGGCGAAATCGTACCCTTATGGATATGATATGTAGTATGTTATATAATTTCAGCTTATTTATATTTTTGTAGACTGAGACATTAAAGACAAATGTTCATATTTTAAACCAGGTTCCTAGCAAATCTATCCCTAAGACTCCTTATAAAATTTGGACAAGTAAGAAACCTAGTTTAAAATACCTACGGGTATGGGGCTGTCCAGCCAAGGCTAAGATTTTCAATCCACAAATAAATAAACTTGACTCTAAAATCATTAGTTGTCATTTCATTGGATATCCTGATAGATCTAAATATTTTCTTTTTTACTGTCCCTCACATACCACTATAATTGTTTAGACTAGGCATATAGAGTTTTTATAGAATGGTACTTTAAATGGGAGTGGTGAGCATAGAAAAATTGATCTTGAAGAAAATGGGATTTATGTTCTTTATCCTATAATTCAAGAGGATGAGACGAATGATGTCCCTGAAATAGTTGAGCCACCACCTAATGTTAAACCCTACATTATTGAAAATTACATTCCTGAAATTATGCAGCATTTACGTAGGTCAAAAAGATCTAGAAAGTCTGTTAATTTTGATTTTTTTATAACATATCTTAATGAAATTGACTATGATTATTTAGCAAAAAAAAAAAAAGAAAAAGAAATTGACTATGATTCAAATAAGATTAATGATCCTATTTCTTATAAAGAGGCTATTACGAGTGTTCAATCAACTCAATAGCTTGATGCCATGAATGATTGGTTGAAATCAATGGAGTTTAATAACTTTTGAGATCTTGAAGAGTTATCAAATGGTGTTAAACCTATTGGTTGTAAGTGGGTCTATAAGACCAAATTAGATACTAAAAGGAATGTTGAAAGGTATAAAACTCAATTGGTTATTAAGGGTTTCACTAAAAAAGAATGTATGGATTATAATGAAACTTTCTCTCCAGTATCTAGGAAATATTCATTTAGAATAGTCATGACTCTTGTAACTTATTATGATTTGGAGTTGTACATCAGATGGATATTAAAACTGCATTCCTTAATTGTGACTTGTATGAGAATATTTATATGACACAACCAGAAGGTTTTTTAGCTAAAGGCAAGGAACATATGGTATGTAGACTAAAAAAGTCCATCTATGGGTTAAAACAGGTTTCTCGACAATGATATCTTAAGTTTCATGAGGTGATAAGTAATTTTAATTTTAAGAAAAATATAGTAGATCAATGCATATACTTGAAGGTCAGTGGGAGTAAATTTATTGCTCTTATTTTGTATGTTAATGATATACTACTTACAAGTAATAACTTAGACATGTTTTATGAGACAAAACGTTTCCTTTCTGAAAATTTTGATATGAAGGATCTCGGTGACGCCTCTTATGTCATAGGTATTGAAATTTATCGAGATAGGTCTCGTGGGATATTAGGATTGTCCCAAAGAGCTTATATTGACAAAGTTCTTAACAACTACAATATGCAAAATTGCGCCTCTACTGTCGCCCATATTGTTAAGGGTGACAAATTTAGCTCATATTAAAATCTTAAGAATCAATTGGAACGTGATCAAATGAATCTTATTCCCTATGCTTCTGTGGTTGGGAGTCTTATGTATGCTCAAGTTTGTACACGTACTGATATAGCGTATGTAACTGGTATGCTTGAACGTTACCAGTTAAATCTAGGTTCAGATCACTGGAAAGCAACCAATGTCCTGATATAGGGTATGTAACTGGTATACTTGGACGTTACCAGTCAAATCTAGGTTCAGGTCACTGGAAAGCAGCCAAGAAGGTTTTACGTTACTTACAGGGTACTAAGAATTTTATGCTTACATTCAGAAAAATAAATAACCTTGAAGTTGTTGATTATTCTGATTCTGATTTTGCCAAGTGTAAAGACAAAAAGAAATCTATATCAGGGTACATCTTTATCTTTTCAAGAGGCCCTATTTTGTTCCACGATGATGGCATAATATGTGACTTATTATCATGCTACTTGTCATGTCGTATTGTTGAGAAATCTTATCTCAGGACTTGAGGATGTAGATTCCATTTCAAGGCCATTGAAAATATTTTGCGATATTGATTCTGCTATTAGTTTTTCCAACATCACAAGTTCAAGTAGTGCTAAAATGTACCTTTGTAAGACCCCGAATTTCATGAAATATAAAATTTAATTTTTCTTCATATATATATTTTTTTTTTCATGAAACAGTAAATGGTTAAATTGACGAAATTGAAAGTTAAGGATGTTATGTGCAAATTTTATTTTGTCGGACAATATTCGTTTTTTCGGAAAATATTCGAGTCGTACGACAGCGCCGAAATAACTAATTATTGGTGGACCCCACAACGGAATATTTGTCGGATATAGAAAACGACAGATGTAACCTTTTTAAATAAAAATAGTCAACGGTGTTAACTGTTAAAATACCGGTGATAAGAGAATAGTAGCATATGGTAATTTATGGTATTTCACTGTAGCACACGGTACTCTACTGTAGCACACTGTATTGCACAGTATCTCATATTATTGGTCTGATAATTGACACCGTAACTGTTGCGCATAATTTCATCAATAATTGTCACTGCATAATATTTTATGTTATCAATTCAATAATTGTTGCTACAAAGTATTTTGCATTATTGATTCAATAATTGTCATTACACTGTACTTCATATCATTGACTCAATAATTGTTGGTGCACTGTAGTTTAAATTATTGAACCTAATAATTGACACAGTAGTCATTGCATTATTTTGAATTATTGTTATCACTATGGTAGCATTATTTTAGTTGTCGTATTACTAATTGGTATTTTTATTAGACAATATTATAATAAAAGATATTTGTTTTATTAAGAAAAAATATATATATTATTTTTCAAAAGTTACTAATCACTCCCGGAAGTTACTATTCATCCCCGAAAAAGTTATTATTCACTGACGGAAGTAACTGTTCACCTCGAGAAAGTCACTGTTCATCTGCTGACAAAAGTTATTGTTCATTACTGTTCACTTTTTGAAAATTTTAAAGTTACTGTGCAAAATTACTGTGCAAGTATTGAAAAAAATTTAAAAACGTTTGCGCAGCCTCTCCTGCCCACTTTCAGCGTTGGCGTGCTGCCAACAACCACGTATAGTACCCTTATTCCTCCTATAAATAGCTTGCTCAGCTAAATAGAAAAATCACACCTAAAACATAAAAATTTTCTATAAGAATTTTATGAGTTTTCTCTGAGAATTGTAAGGCTATTTTGAATGTTTGAAAGCTAAAAGGAGTGCAGGAATTTTTCAAGTAAGTCTTTTATTAAAGAGTAGTAATTTCATAAATTCCTATTTTTCACGGTATTCACAAATCTTCCTTTAGAAGACTCTTCTTTGAGAAGATTCTTTTTTAAAAACTTTCTTTGAAAGATTTATTTTGGAATATTATTTTAAAAACTATTTTAAAGTTGTTATATTATACTACAAAAATTATGTTAAATATATATAATTTTGATAATTCATAATATACGAGTTATCAAACACTTTGAAATTTATATGTGGTAATTACTAATTTTATTATAAATATATAGGTTGATCAACCTCATTTAAATCAATATCCAGTCACGTGTTAAGGTAAGGAATATCATCTTCTTTCATATTCTATTATTGAAACTTACTATGGTAAGGGGTATCATTCTTTTCATCACCATAAATGGATATTATTTTCTTTCTTACTGGAAGGGATTATCATTATTTGATTCTCGAAAATAATATCGTTTCTTTCTTACTTATAAGATGTGCCATTTATTTTCATGTATTAATTTGTGGGAATAACCTTACAGTGCGAATTACCGCCTGTTGGTGAATAACCTTTTATATTCATTCCTTATTAATCTCTGAGAATAATCTTACGGCGCGGATTACCGCCTGTTTGGTGAATAACTCTTCGTATTCAAATTGATGGGAATAACCTTACGGCGCGGATTACCGCCTGTTGGTGAATAACCCTTTTTATTTGTCTCGTATGAAAATAATTTGTCTACACGAATTACCACGTGACACTTTTATTCCATATTCGTTTGTAATATCATTTTCTTTCATATTCGTAAGTGATATCATTTTCCTTTATACTCATAAGGGATACCATCTTTTTCATCTTCCATTATTCAAACTTACTATGATAAGGGATATTAATTTCCTTCACCTTTTGTTAATCAAACCTGTTACGGTAAGGGATATTATTTTCTTTCATACACCTAAATCGAAACTTATTATGGAACTATTGCTTCTATAATTCTTGAAAATATTATATGTTCCATAACAGTTGCACTTCATCATTTCAACTGAACCTTCCTATTTGCTGAATCTTTCTATCGACCTGTAACCGTTATTCTGAACTGTGGATCTTGAATATTATTTTTAAATTTCACTCCACATCATGTTGACAATTTGGACATTATTTGAATCTGCACAAAGTAAACTTTCGATACTTATTGTTTATCCTGTTTCTTCTGTTCATCATTTGTATCACTGTTATTTGTATTAATCATCAAGAATCAAGCTGTTGTGAATATCTGTGGTCGGGGGCACAGATGTGATATAATTGTTGAACAGATGATAGGTTAAATGCGATATACTAGGTTAAAGGCGATACATCTGTTCGGTGTCTTTTATGGCACGTGGTGAAAGTTCTCTTTGGCCCGTAGTGCATAGATGAACTGTTGTTTGGTATGATTATGACCAAAGGCTGAATCTGGTATAATTATGACCGTTGGTATTATATTGAAAGTTCTCTTTGGCCCGTAGTGCATAGATGAACTGTTGTTTGGTATGATTATGACCAAAGGCTGAATCTGGTATAATCATGACCGCTGGTGTTATATTGAATATCTTTGGCCCGTAGTGCAAAGATGAACTGTTGATTTGCATGATTATGACCAGGAATTGTGAATTTTTATTATCATGACTAATGGTATTTCAGATGATAAAAGTTGATGATGTTTTTACTAAAAAGAGAAGCAAGTGGACATAATAGTCTGCATTATTCTTCTAATAGATTGTTCATTCCGTTGCTATTATTGATCTGAAAATTGTTCAAGAATTTAACTGTAGTTTTTGATATAAACATTGTAGTCTATTGTATTCTATCAAGAACTCAACTGTTGAAGGCTAATGATAATTTATTCGTCATTATCTTAGTCATGATATTTCTTACTGGGCTATTTGAGCTCACCCTTTTTTTTGTTCCATTATTTTTCAACAAGAAATGAGAACGTAGCTGGGTCTAGCCGGGGAATGGAGTAAGAGTCCGAGGGATAACTATTATAGTCTTCACGTGTTGTAAAATAAGTGTGATAATAATAGTGAAGACTTAGTTGTGTATTATTATACACTGTACTGTTGAACGTTGTACTACTTTGTAATAATTTTGTTATAGTCTTTTGACAACTCAAATTTGGGCTGTGTGGGCCTAGATTTGGGGGTGTCACAACCTTGACACTAAGTACTTATTCATCAGGAAAAGAGTTGAAGGTCAAAACGTTGTCATTAAGTATATTAGTATGCATGATATGTTAGCAGATCCACTTACGAAAGACTTACCACCCAAACTTTTTTTATAGCATGTTGACGGCATGAGTTTAACTAGTAGTCTTAATTAGTGAGTTACTTGATGGAAGACAATATTTTGAGCTTGTTGGTTTGAACTTCACATTACGTTTATGATTTCCTATTCTCTTTACTGTGCACACTTGAGAACTTATAAACAAATAGTTATGTTTGGACCATATGAACGAGTTTATTACCACTTATGTAAACTCTATTTATATCTGTTATGCTTAATGTTAATCCTTGTTCTAATAAAAAGTATTAATTATGTAATTAATGGGGATCTTATGTTAATAGTGACATAAAGATTATATTAATTTGTATTGGTGCTTTTATTTGAATAGGATGTAGACATTAAATTAATACTTGACCAACTTAATGATTGTAAGTGTTATGTTTTATATATAAATAGTATTTCGGTCAAGTGTGAGAATGTTAGAATATTTTATTTCACTATGTGGCCTTTACTATTTATAAAATTATTAGGCTTACGTATTGCATTAATTTAATCACTTTAATTTATGGGATTGATAATTAAGTGACTCATAAATAATATTATTGATAGTATTTAACATAATGGACCCTAGGGTTTCATAATTTTGATAGACGATTTTGACACTTAATTATTCTATAAATAAAACAGTTAGGTTTTGGTCTCAATTGTCGTCTCAAGAATTTTATATACACTCATACATCTATCATAAGATTGAGAAAGGTAATTGAAGACTTTCAACCTTAAGCGCAGTGAAAACGTGATACATACGAGATGTATTCTCTCAAATCATATAAGTACTTAATATTATGATTAATTTAATTTATATTTATTCTATGAAGTAGCACATTCCTATCAATAATTATTTAACACAACGAACCTCTCCAATACAATTGAGTGAAACTAAAATTAAATAAATATGAAACACTTGCAGGATGATTTGATATAACTATTGTTTCTTTGTTTCCTATGTTGTACAGTTTTTAAAAGAACTAATTGTGAGTGTTAGGTTCTTGATTATATGTAAGGTTATTTGATTGGCAAAACGACTCCTTACATATTTCAAAGATGATAAAGTGTTCTTTAAAAGAATATAATTTTAAGAATTAATTACCAAAAAAAAACTAAAAAACTTTTGTTAAATTTTTAAAAAAACATACAAACTATTTGTTTAACGCCAATAATATTGATCTTTCAAATAATTATCAAAAAAATATCTAAATTTGCCAAAGCTTCCACTAGGAGTTAATTAAAGATAATGTAACATCAAATGTGACATTTGATATGTAATCTAACGCTGGCATGACATATGACTTGACTCTAATGTCCAAAAAATATTTTTTAAAATTTTAAAAAAATACAGCATAGAATTTTTTTAAAAGAAAAGAAAAAAGAGACATTTTAACAAGTATTAAATTGTTATTTTAAACTTTAATATTTTACAAATTAAATTTTAAAAAAAGTTAAATAAAATACTTTTTGTAAAACAAAAAAGTATTTATATAAATTATAATATTTTTAATTGAAAAAGGAAAGAAAGAAGAGGAGAGTTCTGTAAAACACATTAGACGTCATGTCATATATTATGTCAGTATTAAATTACATATTAGATGTAACATATAAAACATATAATGATGATACATCATTCTTACTTTGTCGTGTTAGGAGAAGTTTGGTCAAAATTTTAGTACTTTTGATAATTATTTAAAAATTTAATGTTATTGATGTTAAAAAAATAATTTGTATATTTTTTTAATAACTTAATAAAAAAATTAAAAAATCCCCGGTGATTAAGCCTAATTTTAATTTATTCTTTATCCCAGAAATGAGCTTCACAAAATTGAGTAAATTTTTAATCATGGCCTAATTGGGTAAATATGTTGTATGTCAGCATGGTATATTGGTATCATAGAAGCTTCATACATAAATACTAAAACACTCCCCCAAAGTCATACGCATGACCTAGTATACATATGGAACAATTGGAATATCCTAATCACTTGACCTTTTCCCAGCCTTATGATAACTATTAGATAAATTTTTTTAATATAAAATATTTAAGAAAATCACTTTATTTTTTAAGTGACCTCACATTCATTTACACCCTTCATAAAGTAGATTTAAAATATTTTAAAATTTATAATAAATAAAAATTATTAAAAATTATGAAGTATTAAATTTTATAAATAATAATACATTTTACATTATTTATAATATTTATTATTATATTAACTAAAATTAAATAAATTTATATTAATTATTTTAAGTTTAAAAGTATATATATTATATTGACTTCAAAAAAATTAACATAATTTTATATTTTAGAACGTAAAAAATATTTATGTAAGTTGTAATAATGATTAATAACTATTGATAAATTCAAAGAAATAAAATATTAATTAAACTTTGACTTTAGAATACTGTAGGCTCTTAATTTGGTATTTTTTTTTTAAAGTTGACAAACCTGGAAACATTATCATGAAAAATTAATTCATTTAATGAAAGAAAGAAGTTACATGTACGAATTAGGATAGAGTTAAGAGGATAATTATTTTATTCAATTATAAAATTTGAATTACAAACTTTTATAATCTAAGTAAAAAAATAAAATAATCAGAAAACACATAACAGAGACATGCCGTATCCTATGTCCAATTAGAACATTTATAATCAGCCATCACCGAAACCAAAAGTATTTTTTTACATAAAAAGAATCCAAGCTCACTAAAAAAGAAAAATGGCTCACACAAGAGTGGAGAAGAACGTACAAGGGATATAACCCCAACCTAAGAGAAACAAAATATAGCTGTAAATTATTATGAATTTATCTTCCAATAAACAATTCATGAGTCTAATACTTTTCTAAAGGTGATCGCAAAAGTCTTGTAAGCCTTGTATTTATTATAACCAATACAAAAAGAAAAGAAGTTGCCGGACTTTACGATGGTCAAAAAATATGACAATTTCATCTTAATCAGATTTGGTGATAATGTAATCAAGGAAAGCTTTTGAGTGCATTAAATGGCTGATCTTGTGAGAGATTGTCAATAGATGGATTAGATCATAATTTCAGTAACACTACAGTGTATAAAATCCTTGAGAATCTGCAGGTTCTAACATCTTCCTATTATATGGTGTCCTTGACTTATACGTTCTGCCAGTGAGGAGGAAAGGCCGGCAATGGGCATCATCAAGTACAGTACAGAGCAGCAATTGCCCTGTCGTGAAAATTTTATCCCCTTTTTCCCAATCCAATCAAAATACTAATTTTTATTTCGTCTCTTTCTTGAAGGATAAAATTTGCAAGTTGTGCTTTAGTTTCCTTTTTTTTTTTTAGCATGCCAGAAATCAATTGAAGAAAAGTATTGGGATACGGTTTCCGTTATTTAAATAAGTAGTAATAATAATAATAAATAAGTTAAGAAAATAGCAAAACTCTCGAAAGGTGTGGGAGTATGTGTTTTCATCAAAACCGTTCATGAACAACGGTGCCGGAGGTTGATTGAATTTGAGATTAAATGTATTATCGGGATTCTAAAATGCTATTTGTTTTTATATATACACGCATGATAATACTACTGAAATGAGTCTATGAGAAAATGTGAGTTTTGATTTAAAGACTTTTGTATTTAATTTAGAAGATGTGGTTCGATTATTTTTTGATAATATCTTAGTAAATAGGCTTATTGACTCAGAATTTGTGAGTTTTTTAGGTTGGGTTAATTTTGAAGATGAATTATTAGATGTATCAATTAAAATTTTCTCTTTTTCATTATCAATTCCCACATGATTGTTAACCTAGGTAACAAATTTATAAAATGCGATTTAAGTTCAAAAATATTACAAGTTACAGGTAGTAGACTAATGCATGAAGGTTGGGAAGAGCAAGAAGAATATCATCAATCTCTCAAAGAAACGGTTTATGTTACTTTCATTTTTTTTTTTAAAGTGAGATCTTTTAAAGTGAATTATGACACTAATCGAGATGTTTTGTCCTTAATCCATCCTTTTTTGTATGCACTACTAGCAAATAAACAAATAAGCATACAAAAATAAATAAGAAAAAATAAAATATAAATAAATAAATAAATAAAACTATAAATAAATAAAATATCCTAAAAGTATGTTAATTAGAAAGAAAAAAAAAAAAATTTAGCATACCTTAATTTTCCAACAATCATCACAATTTTGAGCATGCCAGAAATCAATTGAAGAAAAGTATTGGGATACGGTTTCCGTTATTTAAATAAATAGTAATAGTAATAATAAATAAGTTAAGAAAATAGCAAGACTCTCCAAAGGTGTGGGAGTATGTGTTTTCATCAAAACCGTTCATAAACAACGGTCCCGGAGCTTGATTGAATTTGAGATTAGATGTATTATCGGGATTCTAAAATGCTATTTGTTTTTGTATGCATTTTTCTCCTTGAATGTACTAATAAGCTAGATGAAGAACTAATCATAAAGACTGTATTATCTTGTATTATTCATGCTCATGAGCCCATCATTTTCTTGTACCAAACACTCCGCGGATATGTAAGAAAAATATTTTAGAATCTTAAGTTTTTTAACATTCTCTTGGTCTGCTGACGAGAATTATATTATTATTTCTTTTACGTTAAAAAGTCCATGGAATAGTACTTTGACGGATATTGGCCAGTTGTTAAAGTTGACTATGAATTATTTTCTTATATATATATATATATATAGACGCGCATAATAGTATTATTGATAAAATTAAAGAAAATAAAATTAATGTTAATACTTTTTTAAATAATAAAAAAAAAGTAATGTAACACTAATTAACTCAAAACCAACCAACAAAATTTCAGAACTCCAGTAAATTGAAAATCAAATTAATTAGACGATGTGAGAAGGTAACACAGGGCTAAGTCACGTGACTTCTTCTGGGTCACCACACTCGCTATTAATCAAGGTAGAAATAAAATAATTGAACATAACTGGAGTCAACATGCATATGCATATTAAATGATGGAGGACACGATATATATAGTGTATCATAATTTCAATACTAAATTCATCATCAATTAGCTCATCTTCCTTTCTCTTTCCACCCAAGCACGGATCAAATTTGATTGGCGTTTGACTTGACTTCGATGCGTGGAACTGTTGCAGCTCAAAATTTTAAATGAGTGTTGCATTTAGGGCAATAATGCAACACATAATTATATTATGTAAATTAAAAAGTGAATATTATATTGAGAATAATAACTTTTGCGTAAAAAATATCACTTACCTGAGAAAAACAAAGCAACTTAAATGATTTGAAATACTAACTAGTGCTGTATTATACATTTATACGTACCTGCATGCAGTACTCTAGCTAGTTAATTCTTATCTTGTCCCTGTAGATGTATAGATCTGTCCTATAAATTAATTCAAAGACGCGCTCATTTCCATATTGATCGACTTTGATGGTGACTTAAATCTGCCACCTACTGAGAATTAAAATAAAATAAAATAAAATATCAAAATGAGTATGTAATAATATGGCCAAAAAAAAAATTCATTGTTAAATTAGTTCATGATCATTAACATATTAGTTAATCAAAAAATCTCAATTCACAAGGATGCAAGTCATGTCTATGAAGTTGATAACTGGTCATAAAACATTGACATTTATATATAAAAAGTTGCATTTTGAAAAACTGCACTTATATTACTACCATACATATAGATAGATATAACACGTCGTTATACAAATATAATTTTTTCTCTTTCTTAACAAAGAACATGTAACTTCATGCAGTCCTTGGATAGGAGAAATTTGCTAAAACTATTATTCCTTTTGCAGTCACGCAAACATAATTTATATCAAACTCGTAAAGGATCTTCAAAATGCAAGTTTCAAAAGATACACAAATATAATTTATATCAAACTCGTGAAGGATCTTCAAAATGTAAGTATGAAAAGATTGGATTGCAAAAGTCAACTGTCGGCCTGATAGTTGTTCAATAGCTGCCGTGTATTAATTGATATCAATATGAATGAAATTGTTATTAGATATTTCTTCTAGCTAGTCGGCCTAGCTAATAAACTCTAATAAATATCAGCTTCATATTTCTATAAGAAGAAGCTACAAGAATCATTCAGTTTCACTTCAGAAAGTGAGCCACCTCTTGATAACTCTTTGCTAATAATATTATGGGTTCAAATCCAGCTATAAAGCCCCATGCAGTTTGTGTTCCATTTCCAGCACAAGGACATGTAAGTCCTATGATGCATCTGGCCATGTAAGCTTTTGTTAAATTATGAGAAAAACATACAAATTATTTTTTTAATATCAATAATATTAAATTTTCGAACAATTATCAAAAATACTTAAATTTAATTAATTAAAGATGATGTGATATCGGATGTGACATCTGATCTGTAATATAATATTGACATTACTCAGATATTTAAAAAATATCTTATTAAATTTTGAAGAAAAATAAAGCCTAGATTTTTTTTTAAAAAAATAGACATTTTAACAAGTATTAAATTGTTCTTTTAAATTTTAATATTTTACAAATTAAATAAAACACTTTTTGTATATCAAAAGAGTATTTATTTAAATTATAATATTTTTTAATTAAAAAAAGAAAGAAATAAGAGGAGAGTCTTTCTCTCACTTGTCTCCCCCACCCCCATTCGTCACCCGCCCCTGGCCCTCACCCCTGTCCCCGTCGGGCGAAATAAAGAAAAATCTCTAATCTATTAAAAAAAAAAATTGCTAAATAATCTATTCAATTTGAAGTGAAATTTGTAATTTGTTGAATGGGGTTGTTGATTTAGTTTGTTGTCTGATCTATGAGTTCAAAGGTGAAAATTTTAAAAAATATTTTGTGATTACGAAGTTTGAGACAAGGTTGAGGATTAGAGAAGAAAGGGGTTTTTGATGATGGTGGTGGAGTTGAAGATGGAAGTGATCGATGATGGTGCCATGCATAGTAGTGGATGGCGGCGGTGACGGTGGTAAAGGAAGATAGTGTTGAGTTTATTTGTTTTTTCTTTATTTTTTATTTTTGGTTAAATATTATTAATTTGGTATAATCTGTAATTTTATACTTGTAAAATGTCTTCTTTTCCTCTTTCTTTTTTTTTATATAATTTTTTTAGGCTATTTTAGAATTTAATAAAATATTTTTTCATACATTCGACTTCATGTCATATGTCATGTCAGTACTAAATTACGCGCTAGATACAACATCTGATATGATACATTATTCTTAGTTTGTCGTGCTATGAGACTTGGTCAAAATTTTGATACTTCTGATAATTGATTAAAAATTTAATATTATTAATATTAAAAAAATAATTTATATATTTTCTCTGATAACTTAACAAGAGTTTTCATTTCTTCTGGTAATTAAGTCTAATTTTAATTTATTCTTTCGCCTATAAATGAGCTTTTTGCATAAATTTTTAATCATAGCCTAATTGGGTAAAATATGTTGTATATCAGCATGGTGTCATAGAAGCTTCATATATAAATACTAAAACACTCCCCAAAGTCATACGCATGGCCTAGTATACATATCGAACAATTGGAATACCCTAATCATTTGACCTTTTCCCAGCCTTATGATAATTATTAGATAATTTTTTAATATGAAATATTTTTAAAAATCACTTTATACTTGAAGTGACCTCACATTCATTTACACCTATTTTTAAAAATTAATTTAAAAAATTTTTAAATTTAAAATAAATAAAAATTATTAAAAATTATAAAATAATAAATCTTATAATTAATAATATATTTTAAATAACTTATAATATTTATTATCGTATTGATTAAAATTAAATATATTTATATTAATTATTTTGAGTTTAAAAATATATTATATTAGCTTCAAAAAATTAACATAAATTTATATTTTGAAACATAAAAAGTATTAATGTAAGCTGTAATAATGACTGTTGATAAATTCAAAGAAATAAAATATTAATTAAACTTTGACTTTAGAATACTGTAGGCTCTTAACTTGGTATTTTTTTTTAATTTTTTAATTGTCGAACCTGGAAACATAATCAGGAAAAATTAATTCATTCAATGAAAGAAACAAGTTTTATGTATGATTGAGTTGAGGGGATATTTACTATATTTATTAATTAAATTTGAATTATAAATTTTTATAATTTAAATAAAAATAAATAAAACAATCAAGAAACAACTAGTAGAGATATGGTGTATCCTATGTCCAATTAGCACATTTATAATCATCCATTACCGAAACAAAAAAAAAAATTACATATAGAGAATCCAAACTCGCTAAAGAAGAAAAATGGCTCACACAAGAGTGAAGAAGAACGAGGGATTTAAGCCCAAACTATACAAAAGGAGAAGATAATAGCTAAATAGTAGAGTAATGATAACAAAAAAAAATCTAGGAGAGAGTCTCCAAAAGAAAAAAGAGATCCTACACTTATCTAAATTAAAAGTCTTGGAGGCTAGGATAGAGAGAAAAGAAAAGAGGAAACTGAGTTTAATCCGACATTAGTTTTGTTTACAATAGTTAACTGACCCATAAAGTTTGAAACAAAGGTCTGAGTCGGCTGCCTTCTTCTAAGTAACTAACCGAGTTAAAACTTGCCTAATAATTCTACTCGATGGCTCAAAAGCCTCAAGTATGTTAAAAATATGTTTAAATGATTATTTATCTTTAGTAAATAAAAAAAAAATTGCTGATCATAATCATTATTTAAATTTAATATTCCTTCTAACCCAAGAAGAAAATTATTTTTCAATTTCTTTTATTCTACCAAAAGAGTTGATTGAAAGTAGTATAAAATGACACAATCTAATCAAGTTTGCATTGTAAAATATATTTTTAATATATTAATACTAAATTTAAAACTTCTTGCTGTTAAGAATAAATATTAAAAAAAAAATCTTTAATATATATTTTTAAATTATGCACATGAGAATTAATAATAATAGAAATGAATGTAATTTTCATTAATTGATTTTGTGAGAATACAGTTGGATATATACAGATAAGGTTACAAACGAGTCAAATCGATTCGAATTTTAAACTGCTAGAATTCGACTCGTAAGGTTAAATTCATACTCGAATTCGACTCAGATTCGAACTATATTTAAAAAAATTTACTCAAATTCGGCTCGACTTGAATTTTCGTAACTCGAATTCGATTCGGATCGAATTATATTCAAATTACTTGCGAACTTCAAATTCAAACTTGAATTCGAGTCTCCACATATTAACTAGTTTTATAATACATATATTTATTAATTGAACTTATTATTTTACTTATAAATGAAAAAATATAATTACAATTACACTTTAAATATATAAAATTATAATTAAAATTACAAATAAAATTAAAAAATAATAACTAATTATTCAAATTTTGTTTAATTGTGTCTATATTATAAGAGAATGTATCGAGTATTCGAATATGTATCAATTGATTATGTATCGGATCATGATTAAAAATTCGAATAGTTTGAATCATAAACGAGTCGAGTATAACATTATTCAGATTCTACTCGTATTTTTATTTGAACTATTTTTTGTGCTCAGATTTAGATCATATTATTAACGAATTCGAATCTCACTCACATTTTTTCAAGTCGAGCCCGAATCAAGCCCGAACTATTTTGTTCAATTTGTAGCCTTATATATAGGTGGTGCACGTGTAACTAATTACTAAACTGTTTACATTACAACTGTCCATTAATACTAATTCTAATTAAGTACAACTAACTAACTAACTATTAAACTAATACATCATGATGGTATACTATAGACTTTGTGAGACACTATTGTATCTTTGCAATAATACATGAGCTGCTCGAATCAAGCCGGTTGCTATCCTTTTGTACAAAAACTGCAACAACTTATGTTGAATTAGCAGACTAATATACCTTATTACACCCCACCCCCACCCCCACCCCCACCCCAAATTATGGATCCACAAGGATTGTGGATACCCAATTTGGAAATATTATACCAGTGTTAATGTCGACCAAAAGCTTTTGTGAAGGCATCAACCAGGTGTAATGTGCTAGGAATAAATTTAGTAAGCATAAAACCTTCTTGTACTTTGTCCCTAACAAAATGACTATCCATTTCAATGTGTTTGGTACGAGAATGAAGCACAGGCCAGAGAAACAGTAGACAGATTGTCAACATGAAGAGTGATAGGTAAAGGAACATGAAGACCTAAATCCTTGAGCAGACTGGTAAGCCAAACAAGTTCACAAGTTGCATCAGCAACTGATCTGTTGTAAGACCCCGAATTTTATGAAATATAAAATTTAATTTTTCTTCATATATATTTTTCTGAAACAGTAAGTGGTTAAATCGATAAAGTTAAAAGTTAATGATGTTATGTGCAAATTTTATTTTGTCGGACAATATTCGTTTTGTCGGGAAATATTCGTGTCGTACGACGGCGCCGAAATAACAAATTATTGGTGGACCCCACAACGGAATATTTGTCGGATATAGAAAACGACAGAAATAACATTTTTAATAAAAATAGTCAACGGTGCTAACTGTTAAAATACCGGTGATAAAAGAATAGTAGCATACGGTAATTTATGGTATTTTACTGTAGCATGCGGTACTCTACAGTAGCACACGGTATTGCACAGTGTCTCATATTATTGACACTGTAACTGTTACGCATCATTTCATCAATAATTGTCACTGCATAATATTTTATATTATCAATTCAACTATTGTTGCTACATAGTATTTTGCATTATTGATTCAATAATTGTCATTACACTGTATTTCATATCATCGAGTCAATAATTGTTGGTTCACTGTAGTTTAAAATTATTGAATCTAATAATTGTCACAGTAGCAAATACACTATAATTTATATTATTAAATTAATAAAAATATGTAACGTGTTTCTTACATTATTGTAGTAACATTATTTTATATGTTGGACTCACAGGAAGAATAAATAAATAAATAAAAAATAAAATAATTAATTTTACTATTTGAAATAGTAACGTGAATAGTGACGTGAATAGTGACGTGAATAGTAAGAAACATGTGGGACCCACTGTGGGGCCCACATGAAATGTGAGAAATGTGTTTTGCTGGATGGTTGGTAGAGGCTGCTGCGCAGCCTCTGCTGAATTTTTTTTATTTCACCTACCGCGCATAGTAACTTCTTTTCTCCTATAAATAGTTTGCTCAGCTGAATAGAAAAATCACACCTAAAACATAAAATTTTTCTATAAGAATTTTATGAGTTTTCTCTGAGAATTGTAAAGTTATTTTGAGTGTTTGAATGCCAAAAGGAGTGCAGGAATTTTTCAAGTAAGTCTTTTATTAAAGAGTAGTAATTTCATAAATTCCTATTTTTCACGGTATTCACAAATCTTCCTTTAGAAGACTCTTCTTTAAGAAGATTCATTTTTAAAAACTTTCTTTGGAAGATTTATTTTGAAATATTATTTTAAAAACTATTTTAAAGTAGTTATATTATACTACAAAAATTATGTTAAATATATATAATTTTGATAGTTCATATTATACGAATTATCATACACTTTGAAATTTATATGTGGTAATTACTAATTTTATTAAAAATATATAGGTTGATCAACCTCATTTAAATCAATATCCAGTCACGTGTTAAGGTAAGAAATATTATTCTTTTCACACTCTTAAATTTATTGCGGTAAGAAATGTCATTTTTTTCTTACTTGTAAGGAACATCATCTTCTTTCATATTCTATTATTGAAACTTACTACGGTAAGGGGTATCATTCTTTTCATCATCATAAATGGATATTATTTTCTTTCTTACTTGAAGGGATTATCATTCTTTGATTCTTGAAAATAATATCGTTTCTTTCTTGTGCCATTTACTTCCATATATTAAATTGTGGGAATAACCTTACGGCGCGGTTTACCGCCTGTTGGTGAATAACCTTTTGTATTCATTCCTTATTAATCTTTGAGAATAACCTTACGGTACGGATTATCGCCTGTTTGGTGAATAACTCTTCGTATTCAAATTTTTGCTACATGGGTTTTTCCATGTAAACTTTTTCCAAAAGATCTCCATGAAGGAAGGCATTGTTAATATCCATTTGATGTATTTCTCAACCTTTAACTGGAGCTATAGCCAAAATTGATCTAACAATAACCATTTTTGCTACATGGGCAAAAGTCTCAATGTAATTTATTCCTTCAGTTTGAGTATAACCCTTTGCCAATAAACGAGCCTTGTATCGTTCTATAGTACCATCGGCATTATATTTCACCTTGTACACCCATTTACAACCAATAAGTACCTTGTCATGAGGTAATTTGGTAACAACCCAGGTATTGTTGGATTTTAATGCTAGTAACTCTTTGTTCATGGCCTCTACCCACTTAGGGTCTTTAGAAGGTTGAGCATAAGTGGTAGGCTCAATAGTATAGGATAAGTTGCTAACAAAATGTTGATGGGATTATGTAAAAGAGCCATATGACAAATAATTAGAAATAAGATATTTAAAAGAAGACACGAAGTTAGATTTCTTAGAGAGAACTGGAAAATTAATCCTTATACCAAGTTGGAACCTGTTTAGATCTTGTAGAATATCTAATTGGAGAATTAATATGAGGTGCAGGACTTATACTAGTTGTAGGTGATGTAGTCTCAGAAGAAACATAAGGAACAAAAGGAATATGATGTACATGTGATGAAGACTAGGCAAAAGGAGGAACATTGAAATGGGTAATTTTTGATGGGGGGAGATAGGAGAATGTGTATTAGGGGAAGTAAGAAAAGGAAACTTATGTTCATGAAAAATAATACCCCTAGAAATGAATGTTTGTTTAGTCTCTAAATTAGACAATTTATAGCCTTTCTGTGTAGTGGGACAACCAATAAAAACAGTTTTGATTGCTCGGGGTGCAAACTTGTCAGGGAGATATTGAGATGCAAAACAAAGACACCTAAATGATTTTAAATGAGAATTATTGGATGGATGATGAAATAAAATTTCATAAAGTGTCTTGAATTGAAGAATAGAAGTTGGAATTATGTTTAACAAATATGTGTCTGTAAGTATACAGTCACCCCAGAATGAAATGGGCAAGTCAGCTTCAAATATAAGAGCTCTAGACATATTGAGCAAAGTCCTATGCTTCCTTTCTACTACACCATTTTGTTATGGTGTTTGTGGACAAGAAGTATGGTGAATTATCACAAGTTAACATAAAATTTTATACCTGAATTGATTCATAAATTATGTGTCATTGTCACTGCGCATAATTCTAACATGCTTATTAAATTGAGTCTGAACGGAAACAATGAAATCATTCAAGATTTTAAAAATATGTTGCTTGGTGGTAATAAGAAATGTTCAAACAGCTTTAGAAAAATCATCTACAATAGTTAAAAAATACCTACAACCATTCCTACTAGCAGTCCTATATAGACCCCAATAATCATAGTGACTAGTAGGGGTGTTCAACCAGTTTTAACCGGACCGAACCGAACCGGTTTCGACCTAAAACTCGGTACCGATACCGGTTGAACCGGTTCAGTACTAGTTAATACAAAAAATAATAATTATTATAATTATAATAATTATTATTAGTTTATTACTATTATTATTATTATTATTATTATTATTATTATTATTATTAATTTTAAAAAAAATAACCAGTACAACTGGTACAGTTTGGTATTTATTGAACCACCAAAAAGCTGAATCGGTACCGAACCGGTTGTACCGATATACCGAATTGGTACCGGACCGATTTTTTTTGTACCGAACCGGTCGGTTCGGACCGATTCGGTATACCTATAATACTGAAAAAACTAAAAATGATGTCCACCCCTAGTGAATAGTCTCAAACAAATTAGGAAAACAAGTCATACCAGTAGGAAAAGGTAAACATATTTGTTTTACTAAAGGACAAATAGTACAAGGTTCACAGTTTCTTTCTATAGAAGAAGAGATAATTGGAATTTTACTCATGACTGCATAAGGGATGTGGCCAAGTCTCTGATTCCACAATACTGTTGAATAAAAGGCAATGGAAGCATTAACAGCAGTAAGTATGGGAAATGTCAAATGATAGAGGTCATTGATCATCTCATCAGCTACCAATATTTGCATCAGGTGTGGGTCCTAAAGAATGCAAGATTTAGAATAAAAAATGATGCTCAGAGAGGTGTGAGATGCTAATTTACAAATAGATAGCAAATTGCAATGAAAACTATGAGTATACAGAACATGTTCAAGAGTAATATAAGGACTAAGATCAGTTGAACCAATATATGTGACCTTGACATGACTACCATTTAGAAGACAAACATAGATTGGGGTAGTTAAAGTAACTAGAAAATGTAGTAAATTCTTATGACATGTCATATGATCTGTGGCTCCTGTGTCAACAATTCGTGCATTAATGTTAGAATTTGTAAGAAAAGCAAAAGGAAAAACCATACCAGCCATGTGACCCTACGGATTATCAAACTTGTATGGAGATTTACCTATCATGGAGAAGAGTTGATCCATTTGAGATTGCAATATAACAATAGAGTCCTGAGTAGATGTTTGGTCTTAAGAAATAGGAGTATAAACTTCATCCAGTTTAGTAACTTCCATTGCCCCGACAACGGTGTCAAAAACTTTTTGCCTAAATTTAAATAGGAATTAACATGTAAGTATACGCAGCCCACAAGTAATATAAATTATATTTAAACAATCGCAATTTAATTATAAAATTAACTAATTAATATTATTAATTAAATTAAACTAATAAAAATGATTAAATCAAATTATAAATAGTTAATATCACAATTTTTTCCAATACTTCATTTAACTATCTCCACTCTCTTTTTAATTAATTAATTATATATAATTGTTAACTGAGAATTTCTAGCTATTTATTAACATTTTTCAAAAATTAATAAAAATACCTATTTCAGTTAGTTCTTTTATGTTCATGCAAACCACTTAAAATAGACTCATTAAGAACAAACTCTCAATAAAGTTATATGTGGTATATAGATATTTTCATCCTATACACTATTATGTTACTCTTCCTAGAAATAATAAACAAATTCACATGTTATCATATCCGGATCTAATCATAGAATTCCTTTTTCAATTCATTCTAAGATAACACAATTAATTATTGCACAAATAATTATACATGAGCGCATAAAATATGATAAACAACTCATATATAATCATTAATAATTAAAAAAAAATTAAATTAAACTACACATTGAGTTCAATTGTAATCTCAATAATAAATTAGCTTATAACTTAATAATAAATTATCCACAAATAATTCAACATCTTAAAATTACAAAAATAAAAGAGAAAGAAAAGAAATCAAATATGTACTGATATCCGTCTGTCACTTGCATCATAGTCTTCAATCCTCAAGCTCTGCATTTAATCCTCAAATCATTCAAGTTAAATATTTTCTTCTAAAACTACTCCTAACTATGTTAAATCTATTCTAATATATGTTAATGTACTAAATAAAAGAGCTACATAATGTATTTATAGAAGTACAATAATAATCATAAGCTAGTGTGAAAAAAAAATTCAATTAAGAATCAAATTAAAATAAAAATCGCGATTAATTCCATTTTCTGGCATTTATATGCAACCAAACGCGGCCTTCATGTCCTTTGACCAAGTCAGCGCTCAGCTATCACCGCACATGGTGCAATTAACCATGTAACGCAGTTGACGACACCGTTTAACTCCCTGTTGTTGATCCACGCCCAAGCGCGCAATGCGCCTGATTCACTAACTACAATATTACCAAACTGCCATCGTGTTTCTCATATTTATAAAATTGTCACCAAACTGCGTATTTATAGTTATGCCACTCGCTTTTACAGGAATTATAGATTTGCCATCAAGGATTATTTTTCCTACAAAATTAAATATAAACTAATTAAAAATAAATAAAAATAATATAAAAATAATAAAAACATATAATATTAAATAAAATACCTAAAATACTTAAAAACTCGCAATTAAATAAGCCTTAAAATATGTAATAAATAGGCATAAAATCCCATTATCAGTATTAGTATTGGAGGAATGGTAGAAGGATTAGGAGCCCCTTGCTCAAGAGTATGTAAATCTCTTAATAGATGATAAACCCTATGACTATCCATAATTGAAAATCTTTCTTTCAATTTAATCCAAACAGACTGACAGTGTGTATGAAATTCATGCTATTACTAACCTCATCAAAAACGCAATTGAGTATCCAATATGTAACCATATCATTGACATGAGCCCATTGAGGAAAAATAGGTTAATTTTGAGCAGGAATAACATAAGTACCATTAACAATCACCATTTTGTTCTTAACATTAAGTGCAATTTGAAGAGATCTTTGCCAGGGATTTTAGTTTTCAGAACCTATGATTTTCTTCGAAATAAGCTGCATACCTGACTGGTCATTATTTTGAAGGTACAAAGGATGACCATTTGTATCAATGGAAGTTGTAATCTGCTCGATGGTTAATTGATTAGCAGAAGCGGTATTGATAATAGGACCGACAAAATTTTGATTATTGTTCATCAAATTTTGACTATTATATGAATTGCCTGGATGCATAGGTAACAAAACTTGTGAAGAAAATGATCGATTCCATGGATTCGTAGGATTCACTGTGATTGTTCAATAGTACATATTTATAAATAAAATAAAAAATCAAGATGTGTAAATCAGAAGCTAAATTAGATATCGAAAAACAGAATAATGAAACAGAGAATTGATGAAGATGAAGTTAAAAACCCTAAGAACGAATTATGAAGGCTCTGATACCATAATAAGAATATAAATGGATGTAATTTTCATTAATTGATTTTGTGATAATACAGTTGGATATATATAGGCGGTGCACGTGTAACCAACTACTAAATTGTCAACTGCTAAACTGTTTACATTACAGTTATCCATTAATACTAATTAAAATTAAGTACAACTAATTAACTAACTATTAAACTAATACATTGTGATGGTATACCGCAGACTTTATGAGACACTGATGTATCTTTGCAGTAATACATGAGCTGCTTGAATCAAGCCTGTTGCTATACTTTTGTACCAAAACTGCAGCAACTTGTGTTGAACTAAGAGTTGAATTAGCATATTGGTATACCTTATTAAGAATATTCTTCATCATGTGGAATGAGAATACAATTTAGTCTCTTTGAAAATATATTGTGCAACTCTCATTACTTAGCAATCAGATATCATTGCCCGCCAAATAAACATATTTGGATCCGTTATACAAATCAAGTGGCAATGGACATGATATGCATATCTTCCAATAACATAAAATGTATCATGACAACGCAGCTCATCTTCCATTTTCTTTCCAATCACAATCATTATATAATATGACTCTTTTTTTTGTCTCTCTATCGTGAGTGGCGTATAGTTGACTTAGAGTACTCTTGTAGCTTTAAATTATTTTGAATTTATCTTCCAATAAACAATTCATGAGTCTAATACTTTTATAAAGGTGATCCCAAAAGTCTTATAAACCTTATTTTCTTAAATAAGTATACAATTACAAAATATCTAAACATTGTATTTATTTTAACAATTAAAAAGTCGGATATAATATTAAAATCTCTGTCATGCTCTATTTTTTAATTGTTAAGATAGATATAGTGTTTGATTTTATATTTGGATGTTGTGTATACACTTGTCTTATTTTCTTTTATCTTCTTTTTCTTTTCCTCCCATTTTGAAGTGTTCAATGCATGATTGAAGAATAATTACTATAAGAAGAAGCTAGAGAAGTGCCTTTGGTTCAATGATGGGTTATATCAAAAAAAATTCACTGTACTCGACTCCAATTTATATATGCATCATTGTACTGAATTTTTTTACAATCGAGTCATTGTACTCGAAATTTTTTACAAACAGTGAAATTTTTGTTAATGATCGTTAATCATTTAACAGAAAAATGACTTGACAGTATTAAATACCATTTTCATAATTGAACTAGAGGTAAATTTATAATTGCATCACTGAAGCGAAAATATTAATACCATCTCCGTTACAAAAAATAATAATAATAATAAGTTTTTCTTTTAAAAAATTAATTTGATGTATTTTAAAAATAATTCTATATTTAATAATAATAATAATAATACCCTTTTCGTTACACCAAAAAATAAAGATTAGTTTTCTTTTTAAAAATTAATTTGAGTTATTTTAAGAATAAATTTTAATATTATAATAATAATAATAATAATAATAATAATAATAATAATAATAATAATAATAATAATAATATCTCTGTTACATGAAAAAAAAAATCTCAAATTAATTTTTAAAAAGTAAAACTAATATTTTTTCCTAGTTTTTGTGTGTAACCAAGATGGTATTATTATTAGTATTATTATTAAATAAAATTTATTTTTAAAATACCTCACATTAATTTTTAAAAAGAAAAACTAATATCTTTTCTTTCTTTTTTTGTAACGGAGAGGGTATTATTATTATTGTTGTTGTTATTATTAGTATTATTAGTAAATTAAAAAAAATTAAAATATCTCAAATTAATTTTTGAAAAGAAAAACTAATCTTCTTTTTTCTTTGTGTAACGGAGATGGTATTATTATTATTATTATTAAATTAAAATTTATTTTTACAATACCTCAAATTAATTTTTAAAAAACAAAATTAATCCTTTTTTTTTTGTGTAACAGAGAGGTTATTATTATTATTATTATTATTATTATTATTATTATTATTATTATTATTATTATTTTCGCTTCAGTGATGTAATTATAAATTTATCTCCAGTTCAATGATGAATATGGTATTTAATAATTACACATTAGTTTTCTGTTAAATGGTTAACAGTCATTGATGAAAATTTTATTTTTTGTAAAAAAATTCGAGTACAATGACTTAATTATAAAAAAAATCATTACAATAATGTATAAAAAATCATATAACACGTTCAATGATTGACGAATAATTGCTATAAGAAGAAGCTAGAGAAGTGCCTTTGAGTCTCAGTTCCAAAAGAAATTAAAACTCCAATAATATTATGGGTCCAAATCCAGCTAAAAAGCCCCATGCAGTTTGTGTTCCATTTCCAGCACAAGGCCATGTAATCCCTATGATGCAACTAGCCAAGCTTCTCCACTCAAGAGGATTTCATATCACCTTTGTCAACACTGAGTTCAACCACCGGCGATTACTCCGGTCAAAAGGTCGGGAATGGGTCAATGGGTTCGACAATTTCAAGTTCGAGACCATACCGGAGGGATTACCACCGTCTGATCGCGATGCAACCCAAGATCCTGCGGCCTTATTCGAGTCCATTCCAAAGAATTGTTTGGCTCCGTTTCGAGATCTTTTAGCTAAGCTCAACTCATCGGTGGAGGTGCGGCCGGTTACATGCGTAATAGCTGATGTAATCATGAGCTTCGCTATAGAGGCTGCTAAAGAAATTGGAGTCCCGGAGGTTCAGTTTTGTACGTGCTCGGCTTGTGGATTCATGGGATATTTTCATTACCCTGAACTCATGAAAAGAGGCATCGTTCCTTTCAAAGGTACATATTTTTAACCAAGGCTTATTAGAGCTTGTAGAGGCAAAGTCACAAAAAAAAAAAAAAAAAAATTGTCACTAAAGATTCTAGTGACAGTCGTGAAATTATTTTTTTTGCCAACCCGATAAAACCTCTAGCATCAACTTTTATATATGTATGTTTGGAGTAATTATTCAGTGGTCCTGGGACACCTGTCACGTGGTGTCCCGCACCACTCATGTGGTGCTATGTGAGCACTTAAAGTTAAGTGACCCACTTTAAAAGCTCACATGACACCACATGAATGGTGTAGAACACTACGTGACTGGTACCTCAAAAGCATCTAATAATTTCTCGTGTATTTATGTGATGATTTTGTTCTTTAATTTAACTAATTAGTAAACCATCTCTTAATATATAATTATTAGTGAAAAATTGACTCTTAGAGTATTAACTAATAGTGTAAAACCTTAGAATTTTGTACTATTAATTATACCGAATTTTTAATAATACTTAAACTCAATGTTTGTAAATTCGGACCGAATCGACAGTCCGATCGAAACCGATTAACACGTCGATCCGGTTTAACTCAAAAAATTGATTTTCATCTACCCGGTCAAAACTCAATTGACCACCGGTCCTATTGGTGGTTCAACTGGGTCAAGCGATAAAACCGATTAGTTGAATTGGTTGACCCGGTTTCAAATTTTATTTTGTACAAAAAAAATTATTTTTAAAATTAGATATTTTTATTAATATTATAATATTATTTTACTATATTTTAGTTTATAAAAAATTATTTATTTTTAAATTTTATTAATTATTAATAATATATATTTTTTTATATTTATAACGTCACCAGTTTAATAACAATTTAATTATTGATTGGACTAATAACTCACTCATCAAATATCTTTTTTAATTCGATAACCGATCCGAATTCACAAAGATTACCTAAACTCATAGATAAAAATGCCACATATCAATAAAGTCATGGGACAATTTTACAGTCTAGTCTAGATAATTCATCCCAATCATGTGTTTTTTAGTTCTGATGATTGTATTGCATTTTTATACCCTTAAAACCTTATGCTAATATCAGTAAATAAACGAGAGGGCACATTTTTACTGCATTTTTTATACCCTTAAAACCTCATGCTAATATCAGTAAATAAACAAGAGGGCACACACCACAAAAACATTATCTTACGTACGGTGGCTAATCGGATACTCTCTCTTTTTTATTATATAAATTATTTTAGATGAAATTTTAAAAAAAATATATAAATCATTTTATATATATTTAATAAAAAAAAATTATTATTTTCTATTTTATTCTTAAAGATGAAATAATTGAAAGAGAGAGAAGGATAATTAACATAAATAATAAAATTTTAAATTAACATCAATTACTTAATATTAATAAAAAAATTTAATATATGTAATTATGTATAAATGAGGGAGTATAAACAAGAGGGAACACACCACAAAAACATTATCCTACGTACGGTATTCTGAAAACTTTATCCTACGTACGGTATGCTAATCAGATATAAACAAGAGGGCGCACACCACGAAGCATTATCCTACATACGGTATCGTCATCCTTGAATAAATAAACCTCAAATATATCATCCTAGCAGTAGTAATTTGTTAGTTTGTATTCAAATTGTAGATAAGATCAGATATTTACATGGAGCAAAACAATTTGATTCACACCATTCAATTTAATTAAATTGTACGTATTTGGCTTAAATTTCACGGTATACTCAATATGAATTCTCATATTAGACAATAAATTCGTTCGATACTAAAAGCTACTCATTAGTTTATTGTTATTTTGATCTAAATGTTTTAACCACCAACCTGCAGTGTCTTCGTATTTTAACCCTATAGAGTGAAACTTTGGTCAAGATCGATAATGCAACATGTTCTAAAATATCTTTCACAATTTCAATTAGTGGGCCAACCCGGTTCAACAGCTTAAAGATAGGTAAATTTTCTTTTTAGAATAATTATATGTCAAATTAAATAAACATATATATATATATATATATAATTTAATGTGTATATGCTTTGAATTTTTTTGTGGTTCTATCCTTTTCTTTTGGATTTGCCAGTTTTATGTAAGCCTTTTTGGACTTTAATAAAATAATTTTTTATCGATAAAAAAAAAAAAAAAAAAAAAAAGAAGAAGGGAAAAAAATCAAGGGCAAAACCAGGAATTGATTTATATTGGGAGGCAAAATATTCATGAATAAATAAATAAATAAATTTAATATAATAATTACTTATGCTTGTGTTAGAATAAATAAATATTTACTACATCTCAAATTTTCTAGTAAAAGTAACATATCTCAACACTCTTTTAAGGTCACAAAATGCATTTAGATTGAACTTATAGTGATAGCCTTGTCGATTTTTTCCTGATGTACAAAGTTTGAGCCTATATGAATAACTAATAATAATTATATAAATTATGAAAAATAAATACAAACTAAAGAAATAAAAAAACTCATACTTGGGGGGGGGGGGGGGGGGGGGGGTGTTATATTGATTGTTGTATACTCCATCTATTCTAAAATATAGGGTTAATTTTAACTTTTTAAAATTAATTTGAGATATTTTAAACTCAAACTTAAAATAAAATTATTTGTTTTTAAATAAAGAATATGAAAATTGTAAACTAATTAATAAGTACACTAGTTTAAAAAATAATTTTTATTAAAATTTAATAAACTCCATCATTTTCTAATATGAGAAAATCTCAAATTAATTTTAAGAAATTAAAATTAATTTTATATTTTGAAAGGAAGAAATATTTTATAAAACCTATAATAAAGTTTTGAGAGAATTATATGCAAATTTATTTGAACTTAAGAACATAAATAAAAAAATCGGACCGGGCCATGGCCACCGGCTATGGCATAGTTTCAACCCAGTCCAGTTGCTGGAAAGTCGGTCCAACATTTCAAAATATAGAAACAAACCTTCGTACCACTCAGTAGCCACTAATTTCTATAAGACTGTTCAGAATGAATTGTCTGGAATTCAAATCCAGCTTAGTGTGCAGCCTTGAGTTCAACTATTTAACATTGAAGTATTAATTAACATTGACTATTTCCCCTGCTTATGATGCATAATGTACATTAATTAACCTTGTGGTTTTACCCTCATGATGCAAGATGAAAATTTCATGACCGACAATACTCTTGATACTAAGGTAGACTGGATCCCCGGCATGATCAGAAACCTCCGGCTCAAAGACCTGCCAACGTTCATGCGAACAACAGATCCTAACAATGTGTTGTTCACTTACGCGAGGGACGAAGTACAAAACTGCTTCAAAGCATCAGCAATGATCTTCAACACTTTTGAACCTTTAGAACATGAAGTTTTACAAGTCCTTTCCTCCATGTTCCCTCGCATTTACCCAATAGGCCCTCTTTCATTTCTCTTAAAGAACCTCCCAAATGGCCCACTATATTCATTTAGGCCAAGCTTTTGGAAAGAAGACACAAAATGTCTAGAATGGCTAGACAAATGGGAACCAAACTCAGTTGTGTATGTGAATTATGGGAGTATAACCTTAATGAGTGACAACCACCTTAAAGAGTTTGCATGGGGACTTGCAAATAGCAAACATCCATTTTTATGGATAGTTCGACCTGATATTGTTATGGGGAATTCAGCAATATTATCGGAAGATTTTTTGGAGGAGATAAAAGATAGAGGATTATTAGCAAGTTGGTGTCCACAAGATGAAGTACTTTCACATGAATCTATTGGAGTGTTTTTAACTCATTGCGGGTGGAATTCCATATTGGAAAGTATATGCGAAGGGGTGCCTATAATTTGTTGGCCTTTTTTCGCGGAACAACAAACTAATTGTCGATACAGTTGTAGTGATGATCAGTGGGGGATTGGTATGGAGGTTAATCAGGATGTTAAGCACGAGGAAATTGAAGCTCTTGTTAAGGAAATGATGGAAGGTGATAAAGGGAAAAAATTGAAGAAAAAAGCACTTGAATGGAAGAAGTTATCAGAAGAAGCTACGAGTGTTGGAGGGTCATCTTATAATAGCTTTGATAGATTCATCAAGGAGACTCTCCAATACAATCAGTGAAACTAAAATTAGAAAATAAAATAAATTTGAAACACCTGCAGGATGATTGAATATGGCTATTGTTTCTTTCTTTCTTAAGTTGTACAAGTTTTAATGTGATTGTGAGTGTAAGGTCTTGATTATATGTAAGGTTATTTGATTGGCAAAGCGATAAAAAGTGTTCTTTGAAGCAATTTAATTATAATCTATTCATTAGCCTTGAAATGAGGTTCATGAAATTGTGTTAGTTTTCAATTCTGCCCGCAGCATGGTATATATAATGAAAGCTTTATATATAAATACGAAAACGCTTCCCAAAGTCATAAATGTACCAACATACATAATGTCCCGGCATTATGACAATTATTAGATAATTTTTTTAATTTAAGAAAATCACTTTGTATTTGAAGTGATCACAGATTCATTATACCCCTTCATTGACTTTTGAAAATAGGTAAAAAAATTCAATGTAAATAAGATTAGTTAAAAATTACGAAGTAATAAATCTTATATTTAATAATACATTTTAAATATAGTTTACAATATTTATCATTTTATTAATTAAAACTAAATGAATTGAAAAGAGTTTTATAATGACTTCAAAAAATTAACATAATTTTATGTTTTGGAAGGTAAGTTGTAATAATGACTACGGAAAAATTCAAAGAAATAAAATATTAATTAAAACCTTGACTTTAGAATACTTTAGGCTCTTCATTTGACATTAGTTTCTTTAACAACTAATTAATTAACCAACACATAAATAGAAAGTAAATTTTAGTTACTATTGAGTCTACCAAGTCAGTCTACAAATGCTAAGGACTCTTGTTCTTGTATATAGGTCGAACAAATAGAACAAATATCTTCTAAGAGGAAGAGGAAGGAGAAAATATCAAAAGGGATTATATGGTCCTAAAAGACTTTAAAAAAGCCAAGGCCCTGAGCAAAAGAAGATATGCATTGTGACAACAAAAATTAAAAGCGTATCAACAAGTCCCCCTCATGTCATTTTAGAAGATGGCCATAGAATTAATAATATGTGGATATTAGGAATTCCCTATCTTCTAGGCACTTTTGGATCTGCCAAATGCTATAAACATTTCCTTTATTAATAGCTCTGTTACTTTCAACTGTAACAATTTAGTTTCCTTTTTAAATAACCGTTTTCTTTTATTCAGCTTCATTACTCCTAAAATATTTACCCATTTTAGAGCAGTTAATTAAATGGAAATTTAGACTTCTATCTTTTATTAATTAAGTAGGTTGATTTTTTGTCGCTCTTGAAGACCATGCACATATGCATACAAAAGAACTGACCAATTTATAACTGCAACTTCAAGCAAATATAAGCCTTGAGGGAGAATTTAATTAATTGAAACAATGGTTTCTTTTGTACGTACGCAAATATATTACAAATTTGACGAGTATCTTCAATATGCAAGTCATGCGTTAATTCGTAACGTTGCCAGCACAATTAATTATATCTTTTTTAATTATCCAAACATAATTTAGTATAGAAAAGATGGGAGTACAAATGATGCAGCAGAATCTGGTTAGATTGCAATGCTCAAAGACAAACGTGATTTGCAGGTTTAAACATACCAATAAGAACGCATTAGATAAACTCTTGAATTCACAAAAAAGAATGAATTTATAAAGAGAACAAGAGATAATAATATTAATTAATCAAAATGTGACTATTAACAAGCTCTAATAAGCGTATTTATAGTTTTAAACAACTTTCCAACATCAATTAGTAATAGAAAAACTAAAATAACAAAAATTAAAAAAAAAAACACTCCAAATTTAACCAAACTTTGACCAACAACTAGACTATTTAAAACAAGTTTTTGCGGATTTAAAATAGTACATGTCATGGCCAAAGGCGATATTGTAGAGCTTCTCACAAATTTCGATTTGATATATTATGAATTTCCTAACTCTTTTTAAATCAAAAGTTTTGTCACTTTAAAATTCTACCTATCTGAATGCATCTAAACATCTGATCCGCATCCTAATAAGATTCTTCCACTGCATCAACAAAAATCAACGGATAAGTATAAATGCACAACACCAATCACAACATCAAACACAACATTTTGATCTGAACCATTGAAAGATTGGGGCTTGACACGAAAATTTATGTCAGATCCTACTTTTTAATGATTGAGATGTATGTAGTGTTTGAAGTAATGTTTGATTATAGCCAAAATCAACTGTCACATGCTTACCAAAAGAAATAAGAAACAGATATATAGAAGTATAAAAGGCAAATAACATGGAATATCATTCCCAAAGTTTATACGTCCTTTTTTCTATTTATTTTTTTTAATTGGGTTTAATCATAGAACACGGGAAGATCCAACCTAGGGGCAGTGAGGGTAATTGTGTGGGCAACTATGTATTGGGAGAAATTGAATTATAAGTATAATGAAGAGGATTTTAATCCGTGTCCATAAGATGAAGCACTTAATTTCACATGAATCTGTTGTAATTTTTTTAACTCATTGTGGGTGGAATTCTGACACGAAAAGAGTTATCAGTCAAGATTCGCTATAATTTCTATTTTGGTATTTATGGACAATTTAATATATTTTTATTTATTAATTAGGATAGCCTAAGTATAATTATTTTTAGGCTCACTTATGTTTCAGGCTTAATTTTTAAGTTTATTGAATTTTATTTTATTTTTAGGGTTTAGGTAGTATAAATATTCTCTCGAGGTTATTATTATGAAACAGTTCTAATGCTTATTAAATTATCAGATTAGTCCGATGACTATTTTACAGTATTTTATCTCTTTTTTGTAGATTCCTATGATCATTTCTGTTATTTTCCTGTCTTCAGCCATGCCAAATTCTATATTGGAAAGTATATGTGAAGGGTTGTCTATAATTTGTTGGCCTTTTTTCGTGGAACAACAAACTAATTGTCGATATAGTTGTTGTGATAATCAGGGGGCGGGGGGGATTGGTGAGGAGGTTAATCAGGATGTTAAATGCGATGAAATTGAAGCTCTTGTTAATAAAATGATGGAAGGTGAAAAAGGGGAAAAATTGAAGAGAAAGGCACTTGAATGGAAGAAGATAACAGAAGAAGCTACGAGGGTTGGAGGGTCATCTTATAATTACTTTGATAGACTCATCAACGAACCTCTCCAATACAATTGAGTGAAACTAAAATTAAAAAAATATGAAACACTATAGCTATTATTTCTTTGTTTCCAATGTAGTACAGTATTTAATAGGATAGTGAGTTTTAGCTTCTGGATTATATGTAAGGTTATTTGATTGGCAAGACGACTACTTATATATTTCAAAATGATAAAGTGTTCCTTAAAAGAATATAATTTTAAGACTTAATTACCAAAAAATCTAAAACATACAAATTATTTTTTTAACACCAATAACATTGAACTTTTAAATAATTGTCAAAAATACCTAAATTTGACAAAGCTTTCAATTACGGTTAATTAAAGATGATGTGACATCATATGTGACATTTGATGTGTAATTTAGTGTTAACATGACTTTGACGTCTTAAAAATATTTTATTAAATTTTGAAGAAAAAAAATCCTAGAATTTTTTTTTAAAAAAAAAAAGAAAAACAAAAAAGAGACATTTTAACAAGTATTAAATTGTTATTTTAAATTTTAGTATTTTACAAATTAAAAAAACAAGTTAAATAAAACACTTTTTGTATAACAAAAGAGTATTTATCTAAATTATAATATTTTTTAATTAAAAGAAAAAGAAAGAAGAGTCGTCTTTCTCTCGCTTGTCTCTTCCTTCCCTAAGGCTATAAACGGATATATATGGATCTAAATACAGTGGTATCCGTAACTGAAAAATTAATACCTTATCCGTATTCGTATTCAGTATTCAACATATTTTAAAAATATTCTCCATATTTGCTATTCAAAATAATATTTGAATACTGATAATATCTATTTTCATTTATTTTATTCGAACGAATAGACTATTTGAATATCTGAGTATCTAAATTCGTTTATCAATTACCTAATAAATAATTTATTCAAATTACTTATAAAAATTAAAAAAAATTAATAAATACTCATCATCTTTTAAAGGTTGTCAAGCACGTTAACATTATCCATCATTAATCAAAAAAATCAATCAAAATTTAAATATCTTAGAGAAAGTATCAAAATAATTACATTTTCAATGAAAGTTTTTCATCCACTCTTACTCTCGCACGTAAGTTTTGAAAATAAAATATTGACTTAAATATAGATTAATACCCTGACCTTTTAACGTTTTTTTACTTTGGGGATTGAACTCTTAATTTTTTCAATTAAGTGATTAAACTTTTAATTTTTTTCACTTTAGAGATTGTCTTATCAGTTTTTTTAATTAGGGGATTAAATTTTTAATTTTTTTTCATTTTGGGGATTGTCTTCTCAGTTTTTTCTAATTATGTCTAATTGATAGTTATGTGTTTGTTCAATTTGTTTTTTTTTATTGAATGAAATTATGTACTTTCTCTGTCCCAAATTAAAAGATTGTTATCGGCTTTTGATAGTTAATTTAAAATATTTTAATCTCAAAATTAATAAAATTTATTAAAATTTATGAAATAACAAAATTTTAATTAGTAGTACATTTATACATTTTAAATATTCATCATTATATTGATTATTGATACTTTTAAAATCTTGTAATGATAATTTTAGATAATCTTGTAATTAGGTATTTATTAATTTTTTAAAGTAAATTTAAGACATTACAAATTCAGCTTAAAATAATTCATCAATAATCAACATAATGATGAATATTTAAAATGTATAAATATACTACTAATTAAAATTTTGTTATTTCATAAATTTTAATATATTTTATTAATTTTGAGATTAAAAATATTTTAAATTAACTTTCAAAAGCCAATAACAATATTTTAATTTGGGACGAAGGAAGTACATAATTTCATTCAATAAAAAAAACAAATTAAATAAACACATAACTATCAATTAGACGTAATTAGAAAAAATTGATAAGACAATCACTAAAGTGAAAAAAATTAAAAGTAAAATCCCCTAATTGAAAAAACTGATAAGACAATTCTCAAAGTGAAAAAAATTAAAAGTTTAATCACTTAATTGAAAAAATTGAGAGTTCAATCATTAAAGTGAAAAAACGTTAAAAGTTCAGGGTATTAATCTATATTTAGACCTAAAATATTTGTAACAAACTAATAACTAGAATTTTGTTCTTGTAATATATAAATTTCTCGTTAAATGATACATTTTAGATATTTTATACTTTACAGTAGTAAAAATACATTAATTAAAATTAAATGAATCTATTTTAATTTTTAATACTATATTTAAAGTGTTATTTTCTATTTTTAAAAAGTAAAATGACATTTTATAAATAATTTTCTTATAATTGTAAAAATTAATTATTATATATGTAAGGGAGGTGAATTGAAAAAATTATGTTTACTTTTATATACACACACACACACACACATAAACACACATATGCAAGTTATTTGAATATGAACTCGAATATCGGATATCGAATATCTGTTATACATCGGATATATTTAAGGTCAGATGTTAAATGAATACAATACGCCTATATCCGTATTCATATTCGTTTATTTACGAATATTTTAAAATCAAATACGGATATATTTGTTTTGTTTCAAATACGAATAATATTCATTTTTTTTTTTAATACAGATGCGGATAAATACTAATTTTTAGCTTGCCATTTACGGCCCTACCCTTCCCCCTCCCCCATTCGTCCCCCGCCCCTGGCCTTCACCCCCTACCCCCGTCCCGCAAAATAAAGATAAATCTCTAATCTATTCAATTCGAAGTGAAATTTGTAATTTGTTGAATGGGATTTTTGATTTAATTTGTTGTTGGATCTATGAGTTCAAAGGTGAAAATTTTTAAAATTACTTTGTGATTACAAAGTTTGAGACAAAGCTGAGGTTTAGAGAGGAAAGGAATTCCTGATGATGGTGATGGAGGAGTTGGAGATGGTAGTGATGATGGTGCCATTCACAGTAGTGGATGGCAGCGGTAGTGGTGGCGTGTGGGGGCGGTGGTGATGGTAAAACGTTAATAGTGTGTGAGTTTATTTGTTTTTTCTTTAATTTGTTATTTCTGGTTAAATATTATTAATTTGGTATTATTTTTAATTTTATACTTGAAAAATGTCTCCTTTTTTATAAAAAAATTCTAGGTTTTTTTTAAAATTTAATAAAATATTTGTTTATAAAAAAATTTAGACTTATTCATATTTTTTACCCGCTAAACTTATCCGTACTAAAGATAAATGAGTGTGACTCACTTTTAGATTAAAGAGATAAAATAAAATGGGGTCAAATTTATTTGAATAAATTTAATGGATAAAAAATATAAATAAATATAAAAGTCCTTTTTTTTTATACATTAGACATCATGTCATATGTCATGTCACTATTAAATTATATGTGATGCAACATACGATGATGATATATCATTCTTACTTTGTCGCGTTAGGAGAGTTGGTCAAAATTTTGATATTTTTGATCATTGTTTAAAAATTTAATGTTATTGATATTAAAAAAATGGTTTATAGATTTTTTTAATAATTTAACAAGAGTGTTTTTTTTTTCTGATAAGTAAGTTTAATTTTAATTTATTCTTTAGCCTAGAAACGGAGCTTCACAAAATTGTGTAAATTTTTAATCATGGCTTAATTGGGTAAATATGTTGTATGTCAGCATGGTATCATAGAAGCTTCATATATAAATACTAAAACACCCCCCACAGTTGTAAACATGGCCCACAGTTTACATTTGGAACAATTGGAATATCCTAATCGCTTGACCTTCTCCCGGCCTTATGATAATTATTAGATAATTTTTTTAATATAAATTATTTAAGAAAGTCATTATATTTGAAGTGACTGCACATTCATTTACACTTTTTATTGACTTTTGAAAATAAATTTAAAATATAATTAAATTTAAAATAAATAAAAATTATTAAAAATTATGAAGTAATAAATTTTATAACTAATAATATATTTTAGATAATTTATAATATTTATAAATTAATTTATACTAATTATTTTTAGTTTAAAGGTATCTTATATTCATTTCAAAAAAATAACATAATTTTATATTTTGGAACGTGAAAAATACTTATGTAAATTGTATAATGACTATTGATAAATTCAAAGAAATAAAATATTAATTAAACTTGGACTTTAGAATACTGTAGGCTCTTAATTTAGTATTTTTTTTTAATTGACAAACCTGGAAACATGATTTGGAAAAATTAATTCATTCAACAAAAGAAACAAGTTACATGTATGATAGAGTTGAGGGAATACCTACCTTATTCAATAATAAAATTTGAATTATAAACTTTCATAATCAAAGTAGAAAAGTAAAATAATCACGAAACAACTAGCAGAGATACGCCGCATCCCGTGTTTAATTAGCACATCTACGATCACCCATCATTGATATCAAAAATAACTTTTCACATATAGAGAATCCAAGCTCCTTAAATGGAGCAATTGTCTCAATTGGTTCAAGGGAGACCCTGGGACGAGCCGTAAACCCAAACGTCCTGAGTTCAACTATCAATAGCAGCATAATTGTTAAGGTTAGAAATGGTCAACTCGGTCACGGATCACACATTTCAGGGTGAAGCTATGTCTCAGGCCGAGACTGTGCGTAAAGCCTGGTCCGGGGTGAAGAGACTTAGTCCGACTGCTGTTGGAATACTCCACATTATAAAAAAAAAATGAGAAGAACGAGGGATTTAACTCCGAATTAAGATAAACAAAATATCACAAAAGGAGGAATTAAACTCCACAAAAAGAAGAAGAAGAAGATAATAGCTAAATAGTAGATTAATGATAACAAAAAAAAATTAAATTGGAAGGGAGTCTCTCTAAAAGAAAAAAGAGACCCTCCCCGGATCTAAATTAAAAGTTTTGGAGGCTAGGACGGAGAGAAAAGAGAGAAGAAAAGAAAAGAGGAAGAATAGTTTAATTTGACATTAGTTTTGTTTACAACTAATTAACCAACCCATAAAGTTTCAAACAAAGGGCTGAGTCGGCTGCCTTCTTCTAAGTAACTAACCGAGTTACAACTTGCCTAATAATTCTACCCGATAGCTCAAAAGCCTCAAGTATGTTAAAAATATGTTAAAATGATTATTTATCTTTATTAAATAAAAAAAAAATCGCTCATCATAGTCATTATTTAAATTTAATATTCCTTCTAACCCAAGAAGAAAATTATTTTTTAGTTTTTTTTATTCTACAAAAAGAGTTGATTAAGAATAGTATAAAATAACGCAATCTAATCAAGTTTACGTTATAAAATATATTTCTAATATATTAATACTAAATTTAAAACTTCTTGTTGTTAAGAATAAATATAAAAAAAAAATAATAATCTTTAATATATATTTTTAAATTATGCACATGAGAATATTCTTAATCATGTGAAATGAGAATACAATTTAGTCTCTTTGAAAATATATTTTGCAACTATCATTACTTAGCAATCAGATATCATTGATCGTCAAATAAACATAGTTGGATCCATTGTACAAATCAAGTGGCAATGGACATGATAGCATATCCTCCAATTAATAACATAAAATTTATCATGACAACGCCGCTCATATATCTTCCATTTTCTTTCCAATCACAATCATTATATAATGACTCTTTTTTTTTCGTCTCTCTATCATGAGTGGAATACAGTTGACTTAAGAGTACTTGTATAGCTGTAATTTATTGTATGAATTTATCTTCCAATAAACAATTCATGAGTTTAATACTTTTCTAATGGTGTGATCCCAAAAGTCTTGTGAGCCTTGTTTTCTTTTCCTCCCAATTTCAAGTGTTCAATGATTGAAGAATAATTGCTACTAGAAGAAGCTAGAGAAGTGCCTTCGAGTCTCAGTTCCAAAAGAAATTAAAACTCCAACAATATTATGGGTTCAAATCCAGCTAAAAAGCCCCACGCAGTTTGTGTTCCATTTCCAGCACAAGGCCATGTAATCCCTATGATGCAACTAGCCAAGCTTCTCCACTCAAGAGGCTTTCATATCACCTTTGTCAACACTGAGTTCAACCACCGGCGATTACTCCGGTCAAAAGGACGGGACTGGGTCAACGGGTTCGACGATTTCAAGTTCGAGACCATACCGGAGGGATTACCACCGTCTGATCGCCATGAAACCCAAGATCCTGCGGCCCTATTCGAGTCCATTCCAAAGAATTGTTTGGCTCCGTTTCGAGATCTTTTAGCTAAGCTCAATTCATCGGTGGAGGTGCCGCCGGTTACATACATAATAGCTGATGGAAGCACGAGCTTCGGTATCGAGGCAGCTAATGAGCTTGGAGTCCCGGAGGTTCAGTTTTGTACGTGCTCGGCTTGTGGATTCATGGGATATTTTCACTTTCCTGAACTCATTAAAAGAGGCATTGTTCCTTTCGAAGGTATATATATATATAATGGTTATTATAAACACTATTTCAACAAATTTATTTTACACTTTTCATAAGTAGATTTAACGGTCTAAAATAAGAGACTTTTTCTCCCTAATCGCTAGAAGTAGCCACATGAAAAAAAAACTCAACTACTACTCCTTCTGACGGCAGGCATCAGTAGTGACCGATGTCAGCTGACAATGCATGGGGCAAGTATTGATAGCCATCGATGGCTGCTGATACTTGATGTCAAAAAGAGTAGCGATTAGACTCTTTTTTTCCTGTCATTACTTCTTCTAGCGACGGAGTAGTATGCCACTAGATTAGGGGGGAAAAATTCCTATTTTGAACTGTTAGATCTATTTATGGATGATGTAAGATACATTTATTAAAATAGTATTGATAACAACTATTTGTTATGGACAATTCTCATATATATATATATATATATATATATATATATATATATAAAGGCTCATTTATTCACGAGATAATTAAATATTCATTTATTCTAAAATTAGAATTTTTTTTTTATTTGTTCTAAAAAGTGAGATATATTTTTGTTTCAGGTTTAAATAAACTAATATGAAGAGTGTATTTATAAACATAAAATTATTGTTAAAAAATATCGTTCCAAGAATGTAACTCTAATTTTAGAACGGGGAGTATTAATTATTTCAATCGTATGTTATTTCTGATTTATTACATCTTTTTTATGCATAAAACTTAATTATACACTTACTTTGTATTCGAGATTTTGATAAAGAGAAGCTCCTAAAATATATCCTACATAGTTAAATGGATCGGTATTGTACTGATGCCCATGATTTTTTCAACATATTTTAAAATGATTTCCACAAATTAACAACCTGGAGGGACAATCAGTTAAACTGCTTAAAGATAGTCAAATAATTTTTCATTATTTATACTGGATGGAATAAAGTGCAGCGGTTACCTGTGACAGAATACCCCCACAAAAGACTTTGTGTACCCTCACCCTGAGAAAATATATAGTATGGATAAAATTAATTTTATAGTAAGTTAAATAATTGATTAATATAATGTTAACACGTAGAGAAAAAATAATTTTGACTTGCGTATTAATACTATATTAATTTATTATTTAACTTACTATAAAATTAATTTCATACTAATTGGATTCATATAGTATCAACTATTACAGTAATATATTGTCATTTATGTGGGTCAACACTTTTTGACCAATCTTAAGAAGTGAGAGAATGAAAAATTATTTCTCTTTATATGTGTTGTCTTGCCATGCACGGTTGCATTCAATTTACTTATGTTTACTCATTTTTCCATATTAATTCTTACAACGATATCAAATGGTCTTACCGGCTAGTTCAACACAATTTCAGTGATGCATGTTCAGTCTGGTTTTGATAACTATTGTTGAAGTACTAACATGATCATTTTCAGATGAAAGCTTCATGACTGACGGTTCTCTCGATACAAAGGTAGATTGGATCCCCGGCATGAGAAACATCCGTCTCAAGGACCTGCCATCGTTTATCCGAACAACGGAACCCAACAATCTTTCGTTCAGTTTTGCAAAAGATGAAGCACAAAATTGCTTTAAAGCATCAGCATTGATCTTCAACACTTTCGATCCTCTAGAACATGAAGTATTACAAGCCATTTCCTCCAAATTCCCTCACACTTACCCAATAGGCCCTCTTTCATTGCTCCTTACGCACCTCCCAAATAGCTCACTATATTCATTTAGGCCTAGTTTGTGGAAAGAAGACACAAAATGTCTCGAATGGCTCGACAAAAAAGAACCAAACTCAGTTATCTATGTCAATTATGGGAGTGTAACCATTATGAGTGACCAACACCTCAAAGAGTTTGCTTGGGGACTTGCAAATAGTAAACATCCATTTTTATGGATAGTTCGACCCGACGTTGTAATGGGGAATTTGGCAATATTATCCGAAGATTTTCTTGAGGAGATAAAAGGTAGAGGATTCTTAACAAGCTGGTGTCCTCAAGATGAAGTACTTTCACACGAATCAGTTGGTGTTTTTTTGACACATTGTGGGTGGAATTCGATGTTGGAAAGTATATGTGGAGGGGTGCCAATGATTTGTTGGCCTTTTTTCGCGGAACAACAAACTAATTGTCGATATTGTTGTGTTGATGATGAGTGGGGGATTGGCGTAGAGGTTAATCATGATGTGAAGCGAGACGAAATTGAAGTTCTTGTTAGGGAAGTGATGGAAGGTGATAAAGGAAAAAAATTGAGGAAGAACGTCCTTGAATGGAAGAAGATGGCAAAAGAAGCAACAAGTGTTGGAGGATCATCTTATAATAACTTTGATAGATTTATCAAGGAAGTTCTTCATCACAATGAGTAAGAAATCAAATTCAATAAATTAGAAATTCCAAGATGAATATATATATATATATATCTGTGTGTGTGTGTAGTACTATGAATATTTCTGTCTTACATATTGTGCAAGCTTTAATGCCTAGCTTGAGACAAACTTGTAAATAGGTTAAAACTTATCAATTGGTTCACTTTCCTATATATATATATGCCCATTTACTATCCTATCTAATTAACCACATGCTGAATTGCTGATCAGTTTGACATGTAAAATTATCCATGGAATTCAATAATTTAAAACATATTCTACTGTTTTTTCATCTCTGATTTAAGATGATAGAATTGTTACTATATATGGTAGACGAATTTTTAATGAATCTACATCTTGGTGAAACACTACAAATTAGATAGTGGTGCAGTTGGCTAGCGCAGGTCTCATAGCTATTTGAGTTATCCTGAGGTCAAGAGTCTGAGCCTCTCTCACCCCATTCAACTCTTTTTATTCTTCTTCCCCAACCTTGAGCCTTTAACTATTAGCCTCTACCCCATACTAACAAAAATCATCTTATTCTTCATTTTTTTTTCTTTCTTATGCATAGAAAGACTGCTTTTAACTCTTTTCATGACTGTTATTATTGACTCATTTGTTGGGATTGGAATGCTCGACTCGCTTTAAAAAATGTGACATTCAATGAAGGCGGAGAATATTCGTTTTTGATTTAGTTTCTAAACAAAATGGTTGGCCGACGAATATGTGGAGCCTAATAGCTAACTCAACTGTGCATGGGACAACCGTGAGCCTTTACAGTTAATGTGTGTTTTAATTTGGAGACACCAATAGAAGAGAAAAGAAAAGGACGAGGAGTCTTAGAAGTCGACTTTTTTCAAGAGAGGAAAGGAAGAGAACACAAAAGAATGGTGTGTGTTTTAGTTGGTAGAAAAATAGAAAATAAGAGAGAAGAAATATTGTTTTGACCAAAAAAAATTCTTCTCAAAAATGAGCGAAAATATATAAGACGTTATGGTTATTCCCCTCTTTCTTTACCTTCTAGTCTCATTCATCTTATAATCAGATTATGTGATAAAACCTTACCTATCCATTGCAACCATTTTATCTTCCTTCAAAGCTAGTGAAGTCGATGTTATCAATCAATCATGAATTTGGTTACGGTAAAGTTGAAAATTAATTTTATTTTAGTAAATTGTAAGATTTTTGTATAACTAATGCAGTACTCTTTCGGTCTATAATATAAATTTATTATTAATATTTTTTTTTAAAATAATTTTAAAAATATCTTAAATTAATTTTAAAAAATAAATAACAATTCTATATTTTGAAACCGACGAGATATATATATATATAAACAATGACAGAAGTCAAAGATAAGCTTATTCTACGTCATAGCAGATTACAAATAGTAAAGTATAAATAAAATATGAACTACAGAATAAAAAAAGAAAAAAATTATCTACCAAATAAATAGTCTTAGCTTACACTGTTAACAAATCAACGTTAAGCTCAGTGTTGGGGCTTCAAATCTTCTGTAATAAAAATTTTATGTATTTTTGTTATGAGGTTTATAGAGACGATTTTTAGGGTTTATGGTAATAATTTATCTCATCACCATAGAATAAGACTATGACGACGGGACAAATCGTCGTCATAAACCTTAAAAAATATCGCTATAAATCTCATAATAAAGATACATAAAAAATTTATTACAGGGAATGTAGTGTGAAGTGTAGTTGGCTCCCATTATATATCCTTAGGTCGCTTGTTCCTTGTACTCCTTACTAGCTCCCTTGACACCGTGCAAAATCACTGGATTTTATTCTTAAATTTTATATTTATTTTTAATTAATTTTATTATAAAATATTTTAAATAAAATAAGTAATATTTACTCTATTTTAAATTATAAAATAATTATTGACTTTTAAAAATTAATTTGAAATATTATCATGTTCAAAATTGAAACGACTCATTAAAAATTATGAAATAATAAAGTTTATAATGAATAATATTTTTTAGATAACTTGTAATATTTATTTTATTGATTAAAATTAACATAATCTATGTCAATTTTAACATGCTATTATATGTTTTTGCATGTTAATATTGGGGGGGGGGGGGGGGGGGGGGGGTTCAAATTTTATTTATTAATTATTATAAGGCCCTTGTAAGAAAATAGTTTGCTTTTAAAATTATCTTATCTAAGTGATAATAAAGTCATATTTATACTTGAAATATAATTATACTTAAATTTAATCATAGTAAAAAATTCAAGTTAATTAGGTAAGATGATATTTATGAAAAAAAATTAATTTCATCTGAAATTATATTATTACAAGTTGCACAGACCAGTTTATATCACTTTTTTTTTTCTTACAAATATTTAATATTTTTTATTGACATATATTTCTTATTTTTTATTGACATAATACATATATAATATTAATAATTTGGATCAACATATTCTACCACAATTAAAATGAATTTTATTGATTTTATTATTGTGTGATTGAAAATTACAAATAATTGTCAAGAAGAAACTTTTCATATTTCTACGTCCACATTTTGAGAGAAATTATTTACATTTATTTGATTAAAATTATATATAATTTTTGATAATTCAAGAAGAAACTTTTCATATTATTCCTCCATAATTCAAGTTAAATTAATTATTAGTTATTTTATTAAATACAATAATAATTATTCGAGTTAACTCATCAATTAGAATGAGTTAACTCATTCTAATTTGATGAGTTAACTCATTCTAATTAATAAATTAACTCAGATGGTCATTCAATTAATCTCATTGCCTACTTGTATATATAAAGTATTGATGTATTATATACATAATTCTTTTATTATAAATATGTTAGTGGATAAATTATTTAATAATTAATTAATTTTTATTTTAATAATTAAATCATATAATTGTTCAATGTATTATATGTATACTTAGACTTTAATAACAGTAGCACCCAATTTCAAAGCACGGGTTTTCATAGGAAAAGTAATAATATAGCAATCTAATATAATAAGTACTAATTATGTAGTTATATAAGTAACTGCATAATTACTTTGTCGTAGTTAAGTAATTTGCAAAGGCTTTGTAAAACCTTAAATAATTACAAGGGCCTAAAGGCTTTTCATTATTAATAGGGGTTTGTAAAGTTGAGACTTATTACTTTATAATTGATTAGTAAGCACGGGTTAGGTTTTGAATTAATGTAAAATAGTAATATTTGCATTAAAATATAAAAAGTAATTTTTGACTTAAAGTAAGAAAAGTAATAATAGAAAAAGTAATTTAATTTTTTTTTAAATAGAAAAAGTAATAGTTCGTATTATAAATAAATGTAATAAAGTTGAATTAATGTACAAATAAAAAATAGTTGACTCAATGGAGAAAAAGTAAGAGGTCAAAAAAAACAATGAACTAAATTGTCTATTTAATTACAGTACTAGTAGTATATCCCATGCAAAGCGGTCTTATTCTTCATTCTTAAATTTTATATTTATTTATTTTATTAATGTTTTTTTATATAATATTTTGAATAGAATAATTAATATTACTTTTGACTTAACAGGCTATTTTATTTTTTATATGTTAATATTTTGGACATTTTTCAAATTTTGTTTATTAATTATATATTTGTAATGATAATATTTTGTTTTTTTTAATTTTATTATTTAAGTTAATTTTTAGTACATATTTTTTTTTTGTTTTTTTAATGTTTTTTGAGATATCTATGTTTAGATTTTTTATTTTGAAAAAAAAAAATTGGTACTTATAATTATGCATTAAACATGAATTTTTTTTTTACATTTAATTCACAATATTTTGAGATCCCTTTCATGTGAGTATCATGCAAACAATGCAATATACTATAATAAAATATTTTATTTTACAATAAAACTCAATTATATACTATATAAATACCATATTTTATTTTTAATAATAAATTAAGTAACGGTGGTGATGAACTCATTAAATATTATAACATACCAATTTATTTTAAGGATGGTGCAATAGATTGAGACAAATAACGTACCAAGTTGACGGGGAGATTGATGATTATCAAAATATTTAATTACTAATAAACTTCATTCCACAATAATATATATGTACATATAGTTGGGTTAGTTTTTAACCTAATGTGGAAAAAATAATTTTTGACATAAAGTAAGAGAAGCAATACTGCAAAAATAAAAAAGTAATTTTTGCAAACAAAAAAAAAAGATAAGAAAAAATAGGAAGAACTAAATTGTTTATTTAGTTAAAATATAGATATATAATACTTCTAACATCTACACTCCACGCAAAGCACAGGGTCTTGTTAAAAAGTTAAGATATTGTAAAACTTTTGTTAAATTTTTTTAAAATATATTATTGGATTTATTAAATAAAATGATTCTAATAAAAAAATAATTTTCTTCTAAAATTATATTATTCTTATACTTGAATATAATTATACTCATATTTAATCAAGATAACAAATTCAAGTTAGGTAAAACGATCAATTTGAAAAAAAATTCTTCTCAAAATATATATTATTTAAGTTGTAATAAAATCTTATTTAGTAATGGTAACAAATTAATTTTAGGTAAGATTATATTGTGATTATTTCCTTGTAAACTGTAAGACCCCGAATTTTATGAAATATAAAATTTAATTTTTCTTCGTATATATTTTTTTCATGAAACAGTAAGTGGTTAAATTGATGAAATTGAAAGTTAAGGATGTTATGTGTAAATTTTATTTTGTCGGACAATATTCTTTTTGTCGGGGAATATTCGTTTTGTCGGGGAATATTCGGGCCGTACGACGGCGCCGAAATAACAAATTATTTGTGGACCCCACAACGGAATATTTGTCGGATATAGAAAACGACAGAAGTAACCTTTTTAAATAAAAATAGTCAACGGTGTTAACTGTTAAAATACCGGTGATAAAAGAATAGTAGCATACGGTAATTTATGGTATTTTATTGTGGCACACGGTATTCTACAGTAGCACACGGTATTGCACAGTGTCTCATATTATTGACACTGTAACTGTTACGCATCATTTCATCAATAATTGTCACTGCATAATATTTTATATTATCAATTCAATTATTGTTGCTACACAGTATTTTGCATTATTGATTCAATAATTGTCATTACACTGTATTTCATATCATCGAGTCAATAATTGTTGGTGCACTGTAGTTTAAAATTATTGAATCTAATAATTGTCACAGTAGCAAATACACTATAATTTATATTATTAAATTAATAAAAATATGTAACGTGTTTCTTACATTATTGTGGTAACATTATTTTATACGTTGGACTCACAGGAAGAATAAATAAATAAATAAATAAAAAATAAATTAATTTTACTATTTGAAATAGTAACGTGAATAGTAACATGAATAGTGACGTGAATAGTAACGTGAATAGTAAGAAACATGTGGGACCCACTGTGGGGCCCACGTGAAATGTGAGAAATGTGAAATTGCTGAAGTGGGTTGGTGGAGGCTGCGCAGCAGCCTCTGCTGAATTTTTTTCTGTTCACCTACCACGCATAGTAACTTATTTTCTCCTATAAATAGCTTGCTCAGCTGAATAGAAAAATCACACCTAAAACATAAAATTTTTCTATAAGAATTTTATGAGTTTTCTCTGAGAATAGTAAGGTTATTTTGAGAGTTTGAAAGCCAAAAGGAGTGCAGAAATTTTTCAAGTAAGTCTTTTATTAAAGAGTAGTAATTTCATAAATTCCTATTTTTCACGGTATTCACAAATCTTCCTTTAGAAGACTCTTCTTTAAGAAGATTCATTTTTAAAAGCTTTCTTTGGAAGATTTATTTTGGAATATTATTTTTAAAACTATTTAAAAGTAGTTATATTATACTACAAAAATTATGTTAAATATATATAATTTTGATAAATCATATTATACGAGTTATCATACACTTTGAAATTTATATGTGGAAATTACTAATTTTATTATAAAAATATAGGTTGATCAACCTCATTTAAATCAATATCCAGTCACGTGTTAAGGTAAGGGGTATCATTCTTTTCATCATCATAAATGGATATTATTTTCTTTCTTACTTGAAGGGATTATCATTATTTGATTCTCGAAAATAATATCGTTTCTTTCTTGTGCCATTTATTTCCATGTATTAAATTGTGGGAATAACCTTACGGCGCGGTTTACCGCCTGTTGGTGAATAACCTTTTGTATTCATTCCTTATTAATCTTTGAGAATAACCTTACGGTGCGGATTATCGCCTGTTTGGTGAATAACTCTTCGTGTTCAAATTCTATTAAATTGTGGGAATAACCTTACGGTGCGGATTACGCCTGTTTGGTGAATAACTCTTCGTGTTCAAATTCTATTAAATTGTGGGAATAACCTTACGGTGCGGATTACGCCTGTTTGGTGAATAACTATTCGTATTCAAATTGATGGGAATAACCTTACGGTGCGGATTATCGCCTGTTGGTGAATAACCCTTTTTATTTGTCTCGTGTGGAAATAATTTGTCTACACGAATTATCACATGACACTTTTATTCCATATTCGTAAGTGATATCATTTTCCTTTATACTCATAAGGGATACCATCTTTTTCATCTTCCATTATTCAAACTTACTATGGTAAGGGATATTAATTCCCTTCACCTTTTGTTAATCAAACCTGCTACGGTAAGGGATATTATTTTCTTCCATACACCTAAATCGAAACTTATTATGGAACTATTGCTTCTATAATTCCTGAAAATATTATATGTTCCATAATAGTTGAATTTCATTAGTTCAACTGAACCTTCCTATTTTCTGAACATTTCTATTGAACTGTAATCGTTATTCTGAACTGTGGATCTTGAATATCATTTTTAAATTTCACTCCACATCATGTTGGCAATTTGGACATTATTTGAATCTGCACAAAGTAAACTTCCGATACTTATTGTTTATCCTGTTCTTCTGTTCATCATTTGTATCACTGTTATTTGTATTAATCATCAAGAATCAAGCTGTTGTGAATATCTGTGGCCGGGGGCACAGATGTGATATAATTGTTGAACAGATGATAGGTTAAAGGCGATATACTAGGTTAAAGGCGATACATCTGTTCGGTGTCTTTTATGACACGTGGTGAATGTTCTCTTTGGCCCGTAGTGCAAAGATGAACTGTTGGTTGGTATGATTATGACCAAAGGCTGAATCTGGTATAATCATGACCGTTGGTGTTATATTGAATGTCTTTGGCCCGTAGTGCAAAGACGAACTGTTGATCTGCATGATTATGACCAGGAACTGTGAAGTTGTATTATCTTGACTAATGGTATTTCAGATGATAAAAGTTGATGATATTTTTACTAAAAAGAGAAGCGAGTGGACATTATAGTCTGCATTATTCTTCTAATAGATTGCTCATTCCGCTGCTATTATTGATCTGAACGTTGTTTAAGAATTTAACTGCAGTTTTTGATATAAACCTTGTAGTCTATTGTATTCTATCAAGAACTCAACTGTTGAAGGCTAATGATAAATTATTCGTCATTATCTTAGTCATGATATTTCTTACTGGGCTATTTGAGCTCACCCTTTCTTTTCGTTCCATTGTTTTTCAACAGGAGATGAGAACGTAACGGGGTCTAGCCGGGGAATGGAGTGAGAGTGCGGGGATAGCTATCATAGTCTTCACGTGTTATAAAATAGTGTGGCAATAATAATGAAGACTTAGTTGTGTTGTATTATCCACTGTATTGTTGTACGTTGTATTTCATTGTAATAATTTTGTTGTAGTCTTTTGACGACTCAAGTTTGGGCTGTGTGGGCCTAGATTTGGGGGCGTCACAGTTGGTATCAGAGCTTAGGGATATGGTCTTTAATGGAGATCTGGGGTTAGAATTAGGAGGGGAGAGACGAATAGAATCGGTCACTAGTGTGTCCCACCTAAATTAGATTTTATTATCTAATGAGTTGATTTGAATATAGGGACAGGAAGTGATGAGTCAGTTTGTTTGAACTAACAATTATTTTGTGACCACAGTTAAGTATGGCATCTGGAAATCAGGAGGTTAACTATGAAATGACCGAAACAAATGTAGCTGCAAAACAAGAGGCGACGAATAATCTTCTTACAAACTCAGAGTTGAATCATTTGCCTAAGGCAAAAATTATGCGTGTTCTATCCAGTAAGGATGAAGGTGAAAGTTCTGCTACAGTCGTTCCAGATCCATTATTAGAAGCAATTAAAGGAAGTAATGAACTTGCGGAAATTATTGCCTTTAATTTACTCACTAATTGGGAGAGTCATATCACCTGGTTATGCTCTATAACAAAGGATCAGAATATATGGACTTTTCATATTAGTCTTTGGGATTTATGGTGTTCCAGCTATGAGTTTCAAGATTATTTAAAAATGATGTTTCTATACTTTTGGGCGTTACAATTTAAAGAAATTCAGGTTAAGTTAGTCACTATCATGGAAACTGCAGTCTATCGAAAATACTATTCTTATAAAAATCATTGGTACGTTACTACTGATGAAGTTGAGGAATCCGAGAAACAGTTCGTTAGAGAATTATTTAGTGGTATTCCCATGGTTGAAATACGTGAAGATCCGAATGAAGTACTCGGGATTCGATTTGACGATAACAGTCAAAAAACCGAATGAGGTGATAACCGGTAAGCTATTCATAAATTCTCGTGAATTCTACGCTCTGTTAGATACTGGCTCTACCCATTCTTTTATCTCACCTGCATGTGCTCAACGTTTAAATTTGACTTCTGAAAACTTAAATCTTGTCTTATCAGTTGAAACCTCATTGGGAGAAATACCTATTACATCTACTGTCTATAAATCTTGTCTAGTTCAAATCAACAACCTCACAGTACCTGTTGACCTTATTTCTTTGGAGATGCATGAATTTGATGTGATTCTAGGAATTGATTGGTTGACTACCCATCATGCTAAAATTGATTGTTTTCATAAGATTATTAGTTTTTATATTCCTAATCAACCTTTCATGCAAATTCAAGCAACTAAACCATTGAAATCTATAACTGTTATTTCTAGCCATAAAGTCATTCGTTTATTGAAAAACGGATGTCAAGCCTTTTTAGCTCATGTCACTGATTTGAACAAAAATACGTCAAACTTGAATGATATTTCCGTTGTTAATGAGTTTTCTGACGTTTTTCCTGATGAACTTCCTGGCTTACCTCCAAACCGAGAATTTGAATTCTGTATTGATCTTGAACCCCGTACTAAGCCCATTTCTAAAGTCCCATACCAAATGGCTCCCATAGAACGCCAAGAGATGAAAGTTTGATTATTAGATATCGGTATCATTCGAGCGAGGAATGCGAGAAGAGTTTTCAAGAACTCAAGAGGAGACTTGTTTCAGCTCCTGTTCTGACCATTCCATCAGGATCAGGAAAATTCGTCATATATAGCGATGCTTCAGGCAAAGGTCTAGGCTGTGTCCTTATGCAACATGGAAAGGTTATAGCCTATGCCTCTCGACAACTCAAAGATTATGAGAAAAATTATCCTACTCATGATTTAGAGTTGGCAGCAGTCGTTTTCGCGTTGAAGATCTGGAGACACTACTTGTACGGAGAGAAAGTGGATATCTATACGGATCATAAAAGTCTCAAGTATTTCTTCACCCAGAAGGAACTTAACATGCGACAACGACGTTGGCTTGAGCTGTTGAAGGATTATGATCACACAATCCAGTATCACCCGGGAAAGGCGAACGTTGTAGCTGACGCTTTGAGCAGAAAATCTTATGCGAGTACAAGTGCACTGCTGACAACACAAAAGCGTATTTTGTACGACTTGCAAAAGATGGAGATAGAGCTAAAGACACCAGGGACCCACTCGAAGATTGCTCACGTGCGAGTAGAACCGGCTTTAATCGATAAAATTAAAGCTGTTCAAGCTACCGATCCGGAACTGATGAACATGATGAAGGAAGTATAAGAAGGTGTCATTCCCGGAGCAAGAATCGACGAGAAAGGAATACTTCGAGTCAACTCTAGACTCTGTGTTCCTAACGATCCTGAATTGAAGCATAAAATCATGATGGAGGCACACAACACGCCATTTGCAATCCACCCAGGAGGTACCAAGATGTATCGAGATCTTCGACATACATTTTGGTGGAACAATATGAAAAGGGAGATTGCAGAGTTTATCTCAAGGTGCTTAACTTGTCAACGTGTCAAGGCAGAGCATCAAGTACCTAAGGGTCCTTTACAACCACTTGAGGTTCCCGAATGGAAGTGGGAACACATCAATATGGATTTCGTGACGGGTCTTCCCAAAGTTTCTCAAGGCTTAGATGCAATTTGGGTCATCGTAGATAGATTGACCAAATCCGCTCATTTCTTGCCTATACGAGAAAACTTTTCACTTGAACGTCTTGCCGGTATGTACATAAATGAGATCGTGAGATTGCATGGCATGCCAGTTTCCATAGTTTCTGATCGAGATCCTAGATTCACTTCACGCTTTTGGATCAGTCTACAAAAAGCTATGGGCACTGAACTACGTTTTAGTTCTGCATACCATCCTCAAACGGACGGACAATCGGAAAGGACGATCCAGACCCTCGAAGATCTTTTGAGACTTTGCGTACTAGATTTCAAAGGAAGTTGGGATAAGTACTTGCCATTGGTGGAATTTTCCTACAACAACAGTTACCAAGCAAGTATAGGTATGGCTCCATTCGAGGCTTTATATGGACGCAAGTGTCGCTCTCCAGTATGTTGGAATGAGGTAGGAGAAGCAAAACTGTTGGGACCCGAGTTGGTACGCTTAACGACCGAAAAGATCCAAATGATCCGACAACGAATACAGACAGCACAAGAACGACAAAAGAGTTATGCCGATCTTCATCGGAGAGACGAAAGTTTCAACGTCGGAGATCATGTATTCTTACGTGTTTCTCCATGGAAAGGAGTTACGAGATTCGGAAAGAGAGGAAAACTCAACCCTCGATTTATTGGCCCATTTGAAATCCTCGATCGAGTAGGATCTGTAGCCTACAGACTAGCCCTACCACCAAGTATGTCTCGCATCCATAACGTTTTTCACATATCTATGTTACGTAAATATGTGAAGGACCCAAACCACGTCATTGAGTTAGAAGCAGACGTTATAGCAGGGGATTTAACGTACGAGGAGGTACCTGTCAAGATATTAGATAAGAAGGAGCAGATTCTACGCTCAAAGGTTATACCTCAAGTTAAAGTTTTATGGAGAAACCAAGATACTGAGGAAATGACATGGGAGCTAGAATCTGAGATGAAATCTAAATATCCTTACCTCTTCGAAATGCCAGGTACGTCAATTTCGGGGACGAAATTTCATAAGGAGGGGAGGTTGTAAGACCCCGAATTTTATGAAATATAAAATTTAATTTTTCTTCGTATATATTTTTTTCATGAAACAGTAAGTGGTTAAATTGATGAAATTGAAAGTTAAGGATGTTATGTGTAAATTTTATTTTGTCGGACAATATTCTTTTTGTCGGGGAATATTCGTTTTGTCGGGGAATATTCGGGCCGTACGACGGCGCCGAAATAACAAATTATTTGTGGACCCCACAACGGAATATTTGTCGGATATAGAAAACGACAGAAGTAACCTTTTTAAATAAAAATAGTCAACGGTGTTAACTGTTAAAATACCGGTGATAAAAGAATAGTAGCATACGGTAATTTATGGTATTTTATTGTGGCACACGGTATTCTACAGTAGCACACGGTATTGCACAGTGTCTCATATTATTGACACCGTAACTGTTACGCATCATTTCATCAATAATTGTCACTGCATAATATTTTATATTATCAATTCAATTATTGTTGCTACACAGTATTTTGCATTATTGATTCAATAATTGTCATTACACTGTATTTCATATCATCGAGTCAATAATTGTTGGTGCACTGTAGTTTAAAATTATTGAATCTAATAATTGTCACAGTAGCAAATACACTATAATTTATATTATTAAATTAATAAAAATATGTAACGTGTTTCTTACATTATTGTGGTAACATTATTTTATACGTTGGACTCACAGGAAGAATAAATAAATAAATAAATAAAAAATAAATTAATTTTACTATTTGAAATAGTAACGTGAATAGTAACATGAATAGTGACGTGAATAGTAACGTGAATAGTAAGAAACATGTGGGACCCACTGTGGGGCCCACGTGAAATGTGAGAAATGTGAAATTGCTGAAGTGGGTTGGTGGAGGCTGCGCAGCAGCCTCTGCTGAATTTTTTTCTGTTCACCTACCACGCATAGTAACTTATTTTCTCCTATAAATAGCTTGCTCAGCTGAATAGAAAAATCACACCTAAAACATAAAATTTTTCTATAAGAATTTTATGAGTTTTCTCTGAGAATAGTAAGGTTATTTTGAGAGTTTAAAAGCCAAAAGGAGTGCAGAAATTTTTCAAGTAAGTCTTTTATTAAAGAGTAGTAATTTCATAAATTCCTATTTTTCACGGTATTCACAAATCTTCCTTTAGAAGACTCTTCTTTAAGAAGATTCATTTTTAAAAGCTTTCTTTGGAAGATTTATTTTGGAATATTATTTTTAAAACTATTTAAAAGTAGTTATATTATACTACAAAAATTATGTTAAATATATATAATTTTGATAAATCATATTATACGAGTTATCATACACTTTGAAATTTATATGTGGAAATTACTAATTTTATTATAAAAATATAGGTTGATCAACCTCATTTAAATCAATATCCAGTCACGTGTTAAGGTAAGGGGTATCATTCTTTTCATCATCATAAATGGATATTATTTTCTTTCTTACTTGAAGGGATTATCATTATTTGATTCTCGAAAATAATATCGTTTCTTTCTTGTGCCATTTATTTCCATGTATTAAATTGTGGGAATAACCTTACGGCGCGGTTTACCGCCTGTTGGTGAATAACCTTTTGTATTCATTCCTTATTAATCTTTGAGAATAACCTTACGGTGCGGATTATCGCCTGTTTGGTGAATAACTCTTCGTGTTCAAATTCTATTAAATTGTGGGAATAACCTTACGGTGCGGATTACGCCTGTTTGGTGAATAACTCTTCGTGTTCAAATTCTATTAAATTGTGGGAATAACCTTACGGTGCGGATTACGCCTGTTTGGTGAATAACTATTCGTATTCAAATTGATGGGAATAACCTTACGGTGCGGATTATCGCCTGTTGGTGAATAACCCTTTTTATTTGTCTCGTGTGGAAATAATTTGTCTACACGAATTATCACATGACACTTTTATTCCATATTCGTAAGTGATATCATTTTCCTTTATACTCATAAGGGATACCATCTTTTTCATCTTCCATTATTCAAACTTACTATGGTAAGGGATATTAATTCCCTTCACCTTTTGTTAATCAAACCTGCTACGGTAAGGGATATTATTTTCTTCCATACACCTAAATCGAAACTTATTATGGAACTATTGCTTCTATAATTCCTGAAAATATTATATGTTCCATAATAGTTGAATTTCATTAGTTCAACTGAACCTTCCTATTTTCTGAACATTTCTATTGAACTGTAATCGTTATTCTGAACTGTGGATCTTGAATATCATTTTTAAATTTCACTCCACATCATGTTGGCAATTTGGACATTATTTGAATCTGCACAAAGTAAACTTCCGATACTTATTGTTTATCCTGTTCTTCTGTTCATCATTTGTATCACTGTTATTTGTATTAATCATCAAGAATCAAGCTGTTGTGAATATCTGTGGCCGGGGGCACAGATGTGATATAATTGTTGAACAGATGATAGGTTAAAGGCGATATACTAGGTTAAAGGCGATACATCTGTTCGGTGTCTTTTATGACACGTGGTGAATGTTCTCTTTGGCCCGTAGTGCAAAGATGAACTGTTGGTTGGTATGATTATGACCAAAGGCTGAATCTGGTATAATCATGACCGTTGGTGTTATATTGAATGTCTTTGGCCCGTAGTGCAAAGACGAACTGTTGATCTGCATGATTATGACCAGGAACTGTGAAGTTGTATTATCTTGACTAATGGTATTTCAGATGATAAAAGTTGATGATATTTTTACTAAAAAGAGAAGCGAGTGGACATTATAGTCTGCATTATTCTTCTAATAGATTGCTCATTCCGCTGCTATTATTGATCTGAACGTTGTTTAAGAATTTAACTGCAGTTTTTGATATAAACCTTGTAGTCTATTGTATTCTATCAAGAACTCAACTGTTGAAGGCTAATGATAAATTATTCGTCATTATCTTAGTCATGATATTTCTTACTGGGCTATTTGAGCTCACCCTTTCTTTTCGTTCCATTGTTTTTCAACAGGAGATGAGAACGTAACGGGGTCTAGCCGGGGAATGGAGTGAGAGTGCGGGGATAGCTATCATAGTCTTCACGTGTTATAAAATAGTGTGGCAATAATAATGAAGACTTAGTTGTGTTGTATTATCCACTGTATTGTTGTACGTTGTATTTCATTGTAATAATTTTGTTGTAGTCTTTTGACGACTCAAGTTTGGGCTGTGTGGGCCTAGATTTGGGGGCGTCACATAAACTATATTATTAATTTTAATTTTTGACTCGGTTGAATTGAACGAAAGATTTTGTTGTATAATTATAATATTATTGATTTTTTGAATTTTATTTTTATAAATTCTTATTGGATGTAGTAATTAATTTTTATTTAATAATTGAAACATATAATCGATATATTATATTTTTATTTTATTAAAAATAAAAATTATATTATCTAAACACTGATTAAAACTTTTGTTAGTGTAAATGGTTAATGATTTGATGATGATCGTATAACTATGATAATTGAACAATTGATTTGATGGAGAACGAACAAAATTGTCTATTTAATTATAGTATAGGAGTAACAAATTGCTATTAGGTAAAATGACATTATTTTGATTATCTTTTTATAAAACTATATTACTAATTCTTATTTTCTCATAAAATTGCAATACTTATTTTAATTTCTTACTTGGATTGATAAATGATAAACTCTGACTTAATGTAAGAAAAGTCAAAAGTTAAACAAAAAAAAGGTCAAATATAAAATAAATAAAAATTAAAAAGATATTTAAATATATATTTTTTATTTTATCTCTTAAAAGTTTACGTTAATCATAATTTAATTTTATCATAAAATTTATCAAAATTATATCATTTTCCAAATTATTGTCCTCGTCGGCCGCCTCTTAATTAGTGAATTGACACACCACTAACACAGTGTAACAAATTACACTCAATTATATGTGATGTTGAAAACTTTTGACTAGGGGCCTATTTAAGAAGACAATACTGAGCGTTTGATTGGTCAAACAAAATTAGTTTTAACTTTTAACATTTAGTTCAGTTCATCTAATAAGTATCTAAGGTGGCTTCATTGTCAATGTCTATTTTAATCAGTAATGTTAAACTTCTTACTGTTGACTGTTTAACTAAGACTACGGGGAAATTCACGTGTTTAAGACTTTCTGTATTCTACTAATATTTCTCAATTTTCTTGCTTTACTGGATTACATCCACGTTTATTCTCAACAGCCTATAATACTGTTTTTTTTTCCTACTTAAGGAATTAATATTTTTATACATAAAAATAATATATAAATCTTACATTTATACATATATATATATATATATAATGAGAGAGTTTCATGTGAAAATATTTTTTATATAAAAATACTCCATCCGTTTTAAATTATTTAATTATTGTTTACTTTTAAAAGTTAATTTGAGATATTTTTTAAACTCAAAATTAAAATGATTTATTAAAAATTATGAAACAATAAAGTTTATAACGAGTAATACTTTTTAAATAATTTATAATATTTATCATTGTATTGATTAAAATTAAAACAATATATGTTAATTTTGAGTTTAAAATAAGTTAATTTTAAAAAATCAATAATAATCAAATAATATGGAACAAATGGAGTATTATTATTATTTATTTATTCATGTAAAAATATTAGCTTCTTTTACATAATTGTTTGATTTTTCAATCTCGAGAAGGTAATATTAATGTTTTGAAAATCGGTTTGGACTTGGCAGTTTAACTGATTAGACCGGAACCGGAGGGACAAACGAATCGATTTGGACTAGAAACCGTTTTATCATCAAATAGGTCAAAATTCGGTTGACCATCGATCAAACCGGCTGTTCAACCTGTTAGTTGATTCATTGAACCGGTTTTAAAGTATTTTTTAATATATATTTTTAAAATTAGATATTTTTAGTAATATTATAACATAATTTCACTATATTTTAGTTTACAAAAAATTAGATATTTTAAAATTTTATTAATTATTAATAATATAATTTTTTTACGTATTCATAACGTCACTGATTCAATAACAAAACTTGTATTCATAACGATTCGATCATTGGTAGAATCAATAATCCATCCACACAGTACTCTTTCTGGTTCGATAACGGTTTGGATGCGAAAATATTGGGTAACATAAGAAGGGAGTCCGAATCAACTATCCCAAACTGCATCTTTATTTTCTGTCCCAGCTAGAAATTATGGCATATGACAATTTTACAATAATTTTTTTACTAACAAATAATTAGATCCGTCTTTTTTCTTTTCTGTTTTTTAAAAAAGGAAACCCAATTATTTCTCCCTTCTTTTGTTGCCAATTCTCTCTCTTCTGTACCAACTCGCGGCGCCTCTTCACCCCTAGTTGGCCGTCAGATTTTGATTTGGTTGAAGAGAACTAATACTAATACAAAAGAGTTGATTATATATATATTCAATGAATGAAATTAACATCTTATATTTTGACAAGTACCCTTAATTTAAACGCAGCATAAAAATGACGAAGAAAGACGAAGTGTAACGAATATTGAGAATTTTTTTTAAATACTGAGAATTTTTTTTAAATAACAAAAATTAAATTTGAACTTATATTTTAAAATATAACGAATATTGAGATTTTTTTTAAAATATTTATTGATTATTATTCTTGATGAACTTTTAAATAAACCGTAAAAAATATGAAAACACATAACAATAACTACTCACCCAAAATGTTATATACGTATTTGACATTTATATTATTTTTAAAAATAATAAAATATTTTTTTTAAAAAATAATCAACTTTAACAATAAAACAGTTAAAATTGGACATTTATTTTGAGACGGAACAGTTGAAAAACAACGCCACTGGGGGACATAGCAGAGTCTGAAAGAGGGAGAGAGTAGCTGGTGTAATAAGTGCTAGAGCTGCTTTTTATTATTCTTGTCAAATATATAATAGTAGCGCATAAGATACAGAAGCTTCTTTCCCAGATTCACTGAGGATATACGTCTCTGCTCATAACAAACTCTTTTCAATGCCCTAAAATTTGATGTTCATTCTCAAAGGTAAATTCTTCACATCTATTTCATTGAACTGCCAAATCACATATACGAATGCTGATTTTGTTTAAATTATTGATTTTTAAGATATCAGAAAGCTATAGAATCTGCTTTATGGATGCATATGCTTGTTAGCTGTAGACATTAACTGCAAATATTTATATTTTTTGTATAGTTAAGAGCCAGAATTAATTCTCTGACTTGGTTCAGTTTGAAGGATTGAAGAGTTCGTATTGATTCATCTGTCAATTCATTTTTTTATTTGTAATTTTGGGGGTTCCTGGTGGTGACAATTTAATTAGATTACTTGAAATTACTGGGGTAAGGAAAGGATCAAGTTATCATAATTACTTGAATCGTACAAGACATACATGTGTGTGTACATGTATATTACTGGTTGATGGAAGGGTTAGAAGAGGTGACTCAAATTGATACTAGGAGGGACGTAAAAGGTTAACTTAAGTTTTATTACTGGCGGAGTCAATAATTTTTTGCTTACATGATCTAGTTATCACCCTCATTTAAAAATTCCTAAGATACTTGAAATCTCTGGACTTTCATGTTTTCACATTGAATTTTGACTTGTTAAACAATTTCCCCAATATACTCACTCAGTTTGTAAGTTTTGACTCAGAAACTTGGTGTTTGAAAAACTCAGCCGAAAAGGGGGTAGAGTATGAAGTTGAGTAATAAAAACGTCTGTGACTCCACTACATTAACAGCACTCATATAAGTGGCAGTCTGCAATTCCCCAACTCCCAAAGAGAAATATTTATGATTGGCATAATATTTGCCATGATGCGAAGTATAGTATTATACAGTTTTTGGATAAATAACTATTTACACAAAAACTGGGCTATATTATGAGTTCGACTTCCTCCTCAAAATAACTATAAAATCTACCCTTTGTAAGTGACCTGTAGAAGGGCGTAAATACTGGGTACAGGATATGCCACCTTAACCCCAATCACCTTCAGCATGTTGACATCATCCCCCATTACTCTTGTTGTCTTACGTACTCCTTTTGTCTCACATTAATTGTCAATCTTCCTAGTTTCAAAAATAAGTGTCACGGTTACACTGTCAAAATCAGGACCTTATTTCTTTTGTGAGTTTGATCAATATTCTATCGTTTAATGAAGGATAAATTATGTATATACATTTTTAAATGCAAGACACACTCTAATAGCAAAAGTGTCATTATCTCAAAAATTGTGTATCGTAGGAGTGTGGCATTGAATATGGGATGAAGTAGAAGTTAGGAAAATCGAGTTGGTTGACAGGTAAATGACGATGAACATCTGTTAATTGTGGTCCATACATGGAGTTCTTTTTCTCTTCTTTTATAGTGGTGTATACATTTTTTCTTCATCAAGATTAGCCCTCCTCGTTAATTCCTTTTGCCCAGGGAGTAAGATGTATGTGCTATTTACCTGCTAGTTTGTCTCTTCATTTAGAAGAAAACATCTCCTGATTCCATTATGTTTAGGATATAGATTTAATTGTTTTTTTTATTACGTATAACTAACAATTATATGCCTGGTCTGATTTTTGAGCAGAGACAATGCTCACTTGCATTTCAAGGCGGATGATACATGATGTTGCAACTTGAATAAGATTAATAGGAATGACATCATTGAAGATGGAACTTCTTGTAGTTCTAGTATTGTCGTGTTTGCATTCTTTTGTGATGCCAGATGCCCAAGGTATACTGCTTAAGTGATAGTTGAATTTACTCAGACAACATTTGTAAATGCTAGATATTGTTATATTTCCAGTTTGAAAGGCATTTTGCTTATTTTCTAATGGGAGCGCAATACATACGTGTAATATTTGTGTTCTTCGTCTAACATAATTTTTTTTTTTGTATATTGAGTTGATGTTTATTTTTCATTCTGTCCGTCTGTTTCTCTGCTAGGAAAGCTTTCATATAACTTAAACGTGGATTTGGAAATTTGAATTGTGGTACACAAGATACTATTTATTGTTGGATAGAATGATAGGCTATGGATTATTATGATGAAGGTTTATTTCTATGAGGTAGTATATTAATAATGCAATTAATATTTCCAAGGTGCACAAGTAGTATATTACTGAAGGAACTTTGTGATGGAGTTAACTATATATTTTTTTGATAAGTAGAGGAATACTCATGGAGTTGTTGTGTATAAATAATTAGCTTGCATATAATATTTTTAATATAAAATTTAGTTAAATAACTTGCTAAATATATCTTTGAATTTTTTATTTTTTGTGCTTCTTTCCCTATTAGAATGCCAACTAAGGGGAGAAATTAAAAAATAAATAAATTATATTTCACTAGATTCAGAATTCTTGAATTTGCAGCTTATCGTAACATGGTTGCATGTGGATAAAGGGGATCTAATCTGTTGTTTCACGACTACCCCATGCTTTCTTCAGCTTGTTTTTCTAATATTACATTGCAAAGATAAGTTAGCGGCTATATGATAGCTTAATGGACGGGGAATAATTCAATTCTGTTTCAGGGGATGCACTCTTTGCGTTGAGGAGTTCGCTTAACGCTTCAGCTACTCAGCTAGCAGATTGGAATCAGAATCAAGTGAATCCATGCACTTGGTCAAAAATTATTTGCGACTCTAATAATCAAGTTACTACTGTGTATGTAGTGTTTTTTTTTTATGTAATTTACAATTTCCATGAGACTATGATAAGTGCGCTAACATATGTTTCCAATATGTTGCTTGCTTATTATTACCCGACTTTAGACCTTGATTGTGTTGTGTGGTTTACCATTCATATGCAGAACATTATCATCCATGGGACTTTCTGGAGTGCTGTCTCCTAAAATTGGAGGTCTGAAGACTCTTTCTACACTGTATGTATAATATAGCTAAATAAACACAACTGTTGAATGATAAAACTCGAGTCATGAGACATTATATAATTTATATGTCACGACTTCTACGTGACCTTGTAACTGAAAAACACTGAAGCTTTTACATTTCAAATGTGTTTAAATTTTCTGTGCCATTGATTAGTGTTAGTGGGAGGGTTCAAGATCTCATGTGTAAAATATATTTATTAATTTAAATTTCTTTCCAAATCCTTTAGTTTTAATTTCCTAATAATGGTGTTGCTGCAATTTTTGTTGCTTTATATTAAGTGGAGAGCACTCTGTTGATTTGGAGGTCGCTCTGTGAATAATGCCCAAGAACATGCCAGAGTTGCCTTAGTGCATTAGCTTCCTATCTGTTCCTCTACTTTCTACTCGCTCAGATGGATTCTTGCTGCATATGACTATGATGCTATATATTAGAGAAATTACCCTCATACTTTATTAATTTATCTGCATTCATTGATTCTATTCATTTGGAGGTACTTGTATTAAACTGTCAAAGGAGAGATCATCCTTGACTTGTAATGTAATCTTCTACATGAGCTATTTCATTGCAGTTGCTATTACGTGTTTCTTACAATTGTGACATCCGAAAATTTGGTGTGTATCAGTATGAAACTATAAATTGTTATAAATATGCCCGACGATGTAATATGATCGATTTTGTTATGAAGTATCAGTTTAGGTCAACAATGAAAATTCAGGAGTACTCCATCTGTCCTAGAATATCAATATAAATATCAAAATTTCTTAGTATATGTCATATGGATTTATAAATATCAAAATTTCTCAAGGATTTCTGTGATAGACTTATTCTAGAGTGCTTTAGATGCGCAGGAATTATTGTGTGGTTCTTACAGCAACCTTCAGTCTATCAACAAGAAATGCATTTTTTGCGTGAACTGATACTCTTTTAATTTTCCATATAAGCAAATAGGAAATCTAAGAATGGTAGCAATGATCCTTTGTTTTCTTTTGGCTTTAAAGAGGGAGCTTATTGGGAAAGACTAGGACCTGTTACTCGCTAGTTTCATTCATTTATTTTTTATGAATCTCTTCCTCTATCTGGTGGTGGATATGCATGACTAATAAGAGACCCGACGACCTTATGCCCTATTATTTCAAAGTTTAATGTTGATTATTTTTAATATTGCAAATTTATCATCATGCAGTGCTTTGAAAGGAAATCGTATAATGGGTGAGATACCAAAAGAGTTTGGGAATTTGACAAACCTTTCAATGTTGGATTTGGAAGATAATCGTTTGACTGGAGAAATACCATCTTCCCTTGGCAATCTCAAGAAACTTCAGTTCTTGTAAGTGATATTATCTTCATTTAATGAGTAATTTTTTACAGTTCCTTATATTGTTAGAAGTGTTATTATTGTATTATGCAAGCAGGTTGCTGAGTCAAAACAATCTCACAGGGGAAATCCCTGGATCACTTTCAAGTCTTTCCAACTTGATTAACATGTAAGTGATAGGTCACACATGATATTTTTATGTTCTCGTGAGAAAGATTTTTGTTTTGATTAAATGTTGAATTGGGGTGATTCGGGTGAAAGAGGCCAGTATCCAATTGGCCTCTGTGAATCAGAAGGTATTTTTATTAATCAAATTAATTGGTCTAAATTATTAAGATTTGGAGAGATCACTGGTTGGTAATTCGTAGAGTTAGGTAACTGTTGACAACTTTTGATGGTATGATTGGAACTTCCTTTGCAGTCAGCTTGATTCAAATGGTCTCAGCGGTCAGATACCTGATCAATTGTTTCAAGTTTCAAAATACAAGTACGAAAAACATTCTTTTTCTTTTTTCTAGTTGCTGATACAACTAATTTCAGGCAGTGACTAGTGCAGCTACTTTAAATATGAGCTGTCTACTTCTCCCTCTCCCTATTTCTCATACATTGGCACTGAAATTGATTTTGCTTCAGTTGCTTGTTACAGTTTTACAGGAAACCATTTGAATTGTGGTATTAATTACTCCCACCCTTGTGCATCTGGTAATCAAGGTAATAGAACTAGCCATATTATATACCCCTGTGCTTTGCAAATAGGGTTAACTGCAAAATAATCCCTCAAAATTCCACACTTTTCCAAGTTGGTCTCAAAGTTTAAAAGTAATCAATCGAGTCCGTCTAACTTTCAGAATTAACAATCCTGTTCCTCTTATCTATCTTTTTGTCAGTGTCAGTCATGTGACCAATTCAATACAGTTTAAAAACATATTTATATATGTATTGACAAATTAAAATTTAGTTTTATATATATATATGGGTAATGATCCATAACATGTATTTGCTATTGATCAAAAATGGGCATACACCATCTATAACATCCGTTTCAAATATCAACGGCAGAAATTAAACTGAAGAATGCGGCGTCCGCTAGTAATTGTAGCGGACGTCCACTAGTATTACTAGCGCACGTAAACCATCTGTTACTATATATATATATATATATATATATATATATATATATATATATATATATAGGGGAATGATCCATAACATGAATTTATTATGGATCAAAAATGGACATACGTCATCTTTATCGTTCAATATAAGAACTAACGGTAGAGATTATAACTGAAAAATTCGCGTCCGCTACTATTAGTAGTGGGCAACAAGTTACGTCTGCTACTAAGAGTAGCGAATGACACTATTAGTAGCGGGTGACGGGTCATTAGTAGTGGACACAACCCGTCGCCCGCTACTAATAGTAGCGGACGTGAATTTTTCAGTTTTAATCTCAGCCGTTGGTTCCTATATTGGACGATAGAGATGGTGTATGTCTATTTTTGATCCATTTCAAATACATGTTATGAATCATTACACATATATATATATATATTTCCTCCATCTCAAATTAAAAGCTTCATTTTGACTTTTTTTGTCAAATTGACCATTTTTAAAAATAATTTTTGTACCATTGTTGAATAAGTTTAGGTTAAGAGATTATAATTATAAGAAGCTAGTTACAATTTGCTACTAACTCCAATTTTTATAATTTTGTAAATGTATTTTTATATGCTTAATTATTAATTCTAAAAATGGTCAATTTGACCAAAAAAGTCAAAAGGAGACTTTTAATTTGAGATCGAGGGCATATATTAATACCTTTAAAAAATAAAAATAAAAAGAAGCTTTTTCTCTCCTCTTCTAAATTTTCACGGGTACTTCAGTCGGGTTGGTATTATGAAAATCCAATTCATATTACATCAAAAAACTTAACACAAGCAAATCACCACAACATAACAACACGGAAATCATCTTCAACAAATAATCCTACCAAATTTTGTGATGTAAAATTCAACCCTAGATCGACTTGCTTTTAGAACAAAGAACAAAAACAAGCCTAGTTCCCAAATATGCTTAGAACAAAGAATAGTAATAAACCAAGATCAAACCCAAATAATAAGCTTGAGATATGACTAGAACAAAGAACAATTAGAAACCCTTCCAATATATAGATCTGCTTTACCGTAAACGAATACACTTTCCTCATCTATCACTCACAAGGGAGGAGTTGACTCAAACTCATGGAAGTCTGTCATCAATACTCATCCCGGCCCCTTTCCAAGGTTGTCGTCTCCCTCAATCCTCTCCGTCCCCAACATGCATATTTCTTTCAGGTTATCATTGTTGTCCGCCATGAAAACTAAATTTCACGTTCCATAGGAAAGAAAGTGTCTTTTTTTTTTTCACCTTTCCCCTTGAGGTAATTGCCTATACTGCTGGCTGGATTAGGTGTGGTGCTCCCTGTGATGATGATGCTGTTATGCATAAAGATGACAGTGGCGGAGATGAAGAAGTGACGAAGATGAAGATGGAGGAGGAGATTGGGAGAAAGATAGATGATATTTTATTGCATTAATAATATTTCAAATACTAATAATTTTATTACATTAATAATATATTTAAGATTATTAGTTTATTTGATATTAATAGCTTGCCTATCATTAACAATTATTCAACATTACTTATATTTCTACACACACACACACACACACACACATATATATATAGAGAGATGGCTATTTTAAAACACTTAAACAATTATTTATTTATTTTCCAATTCATATACACTGATAAAAAGTTATCAAAATAAGTAGTGCATTGGTCATATACGTGGGTCAATGCTATAAAAAATACGGTAAAAAAATTGAATGGACCACAAAAAGGAATAGGATTGCAAATTTATAAAAGTTAACGGATTTGATTGAATATTTTTAAACTTTTGGGTCCAAATTTACAAATTGTGGAGCTTTGAGGGACGGTTTTGCAGTTAGCCCTTGGAAATACACGTACATTGTGACATACCCTTTCTTGGGCAAGATTAACTATAATTCCACTATCTGCACAGGTGGTAAAAGAAAGCCAAAGATTGGACTTATAGTTGGTATTGTTGGGGGACTTTTGGGTCTTCTTCTTGTTGGGTACTTGCTGTTATTCCTGTGCAAGGGGAGGCATAGGGGATACAAACGTGAAGTTTTCGTTGACGTTGCAGGTATGATTTACTTCTTGTGTATGAAAGTTGTCTATAGAAGCTAAACTGGTACATTTGCCGGCTGTATTTTGTATAGTATAAGTTTGATGTTTCTGAAAAGAGACGTGCAGATATTCTGTAGTTTATTAAATCAGTGGGGCTCTTGGTACAGACATAACTTGTTAATTTTAGTTGCCAAATGTGTGAGATGTTTACTCCAAATTCGATGATATTAACCCAACAAAACTCTTAAAATATCTATAAATTGCACAACTAAAATTAGATATCAATTTAAATCTTGTTGCAGACACATCGAAAATTATACACATATATTACAATATATTTATATATTTAAACTCAATTTCAGCCCTATTATTGGTTAAGGAATCCATAATTATGTATATGTAGACTCAAATTTCAGCCCAATCAGCAGAGTGAATAAGATATTTGCTCGTCGTGGCTTACATTTAGTTCAAATGTGTACATTGTGTATTTAGTCTTATCATTGTACTGTACATCAATCTCCAATTGATCACTCTTAAACGAATTTCCCTGATCTTTTTAGAGTATGATCCAATTACAAGCTTGAAGTAACTTCAACCTTTTAGTTTCATTAGGACATTTGCTGATAAATTCCTGTTATCTCATGCCCAGGGGAAGTTGATCAAAGAATTGCATTTGGTCAATTAAAAAGATTTGCGTGGAGGGAACTACAGATAGCTACAGACAACTTCGATGAGAAAAATGTCCTTGGGCAGGGAGGTTTTGGAAAAGTGTATAAAGGACTGCTCGCAGATAGCACAAAAGTTGCTGTGAAACGGTTAACTGATTATGAGAGTCCTGGCGGAGATGCAGCCTTCCAGCGTGAAGTTGAGATGATAAGTGTGGCGGTTCACAGGAATCTCTTACGGCTGATTGGGTTTTGCACAACACCGACAGAGCGCCTTTTGGTGTACCCATTTATGCAGAACTTAAGTGTTGCCTATCGTCTAAGAGGTTTTATGCCATAATTATCTTACACATGAATTTAAACTTGCTAATTTCTCTGCTTTGGATTTATTTACCTAGGATAATTACCTTCTGTGGATTTCTTTCCCCATGCTTCATGTATTTCTCTCTACTCATAGACATTAAGTTTGTGATGGGTTTGTCTATTAGCAGCGACCAACAATCTTATGAAGTATTGCAAAACATATAGAAGGTAGCTAAGGTAATGTGTCAGGCATGATCAGTGACTGATAGAATAATTGGGTTGTGAATGGTAAACCAAGAAGAATAATTTTTATGCCGAATCTGTATTTTTTAAGGCTTTATTGCAGTGTAGATCTTTAGTAAAGAAGAATGGAACTATGTGTTAGGTTGGCAATTGCTCTAAAAGTTTTAGCTGTTATTAGAGAGAGGACCAGACGATGCATATCATGCTTTAACTCTCCCCCTCATGTGCCAACTCCACCTGCATGTGGAGAGACAAACCAAGGTACATTACAATGTACAAAATAAACAAAGTGCAATTGCACTACCAACATAAGGGAAAGAAATTTCATGCGGGAAGACTTGATTACAAAACCTTGCATACCCACAGCTCTGATAGACTCATTTAATGAAAGTAGACATGGCTGGAAGAGGCAAAAAGGTTCTTGTATCTGACACTGTACGGTTTAGATTATAGAAAATTTATATTTCAAATTCAATAGTGTATATTTCAGTTGTGTGGTTTCCAGTCTTTGATATTTATGAAAATCAAGGAGTACTGCTAGAATATTCATACTTCTCGAATGCATATCTTTAGAGTTGCTTGCTCATGGCAATTTTGTTATGTTAGTCATTTTTCTATTAAGCCACTAGTGCCAATAATACATACATACATTTATTTCTGGTGTGCATGCAACTTTTAACAAGTCTTCCCTAATCCGTAGTTGGCTGAAAAAATAGTTTGCATTAATGTTTGTTTTATGACTGCATGGGGAACTAAAAGATTTAAACTTAGTCTACCGCCACACTTCTTTGCTGGGGCAATCAAAAAGCAATTCGGATTATAAAAGTTATGGTTTTCATGATTGTACAAAGCATACTGAAAATTACTTTCATTATATGTCAGCATATAGTTTACATTACTAATTACATCCTCTCTATTTTTTGATCAGATTATTCACATCTTAACCAAAGCACATTCAATTGAATATAATTTAGAAAAACTCATCTCATGATCTGCTCTTTCACTTTTGTCCCAAACAGCCAGTTTTGAGCATGGATTTTGATTACAATCTATGGGCCATCACTATTTTTGGGGAGTACCTGATTAAAATTATTTTAGTAGAAGAAAGCATTTGATTGCTGTTGTATGAATTCATTCATTAATTCATATGTGCAGAAATATGGACATGCGTACTTACATAGTTAACCCCCCCCCCCCCCCAAAAAAAAAAAAATTTTCAGAAAGCTCTTTTAATAGAAATGTCCTCTTAACTTTTACTCATTGACTCAATATAAGTAGAGAAATGATGAGTGGATTAAGATTATTGGTTGATGCCTATCCAGCTCCTTTACTGAATAATGATACAATATATCTTCGTTTAATTTGATGGACGGATTAAAATTTATGCGAACTTCTTATAGGAAAAATTTTATATACAAGGAAAGAATGTCACTCCAGAAAATCTAAATCAGAACATAATTGAGTTGGAACTTTGAGCAAAAGTTTTTAACCAAAACTAAACTAGTGATGGAGGGGAAGTACTTGCATTTCCTTCTGAGCATTTCCTTCTGAATAATGCCTGGCATGCAGGATTCTGGCATTGCTTTGTTTGATAAACATAGATAAAAAAAACACAAAAAAAAAAAAAAAAAAAGTGGAGAAGATTTGATGTTTCTATATATGTGAGGCAGAAGGAAAAAAAAAAGTTCAGTACGCTTGTAGTTGACAGTCATTGATTCTCTGCACTCTAAATGATTATTCTGAACTTTTAGTTAGGAAACTTGTATAACATTATGGCTATTTTTTGTGTGAAGTTAATACATAATCGTTCCTTTTCCATAACTTCTATGGCGGTTTATGATTGGTTTGAATTTTGATGCAGAGATTAAACCTGGAGAGGCTGTTTTGGATTGGCCTACAAGAAAACTAGTGGCTTTAGGCACCGCACGTGGACTAGAGTACCTTCATGAACATTGTAATCCTAAAATTATCCATCGTGATGTAAAGGCCGCCAATGTATTGCTGGATGAAGATTTTGAAGCTGTTGTTGGTGATTTTGGTTTGGCTAAGTTGGTTGATGTGAGAAAGACTAATGTGACAACTCAAGTTCGTGGAACGATGGGTCACATAGCTCCTGAATATTTGTCCACTGGGAAGTCATCAGAAAGGACAGATGTTTTCGGGTATGGGATTATGCTTCTAGAACTTGTAACGGGTCAACGTGCCATAGATTTTTCACGCCTGGAAGAAGAAGATGATGTTTTGTTGCTTGACCATGTAAGATAACCTTTACATTTTAGTTGCTGGTTTGCTTGCTCTCTCTCTCTCTCTCTCTCTCTCTAGCAGTATCTACCTATTTACACATAAATATCAAATCTATTACAACCCTCATAGCTGTTCAAAATTCAAGTGTATACATGTATGCACTTTTGAGCCTTTTCAACTCTTCTACCCTTGTACGTATAGGTATTTCCACTCTAACACTGGTTGTGAGTTTTGAAAATAAGAGAAAAAGAAAGGATAATGAGGGAAATTTAGAGAAGGGACAAAAAGTCCTTTGATTATGAGTTTTTTTAGGAGAGAAAAGAAAGGAGAGAGATTTTTTTAAAAATTCCTTTCAAACTTGGGAAGACTTGGTTGGAAATTATGGAAGACTTAGATAACATATTAAAAGACCAAGAATTATCCGTATAATAGTTCTCAAATATAATCTCATAAGAGTAAAATAGTAATATAATCTTTTAAGTTGAAATTTTCTTCCAAAACTCACAAATACAAGGAAAGAAAGTAAATTTCCTTTCTTTCATAAGTTTTAAATTCCTTTCTTTTCTTCTCTCTTCAAACTCACAAACACATTGAGCCTCTCTCGGTAATCTGTTAATAACTGTGCATTGGAACTGAATGTAGTCATCCACGTGTGTTTGTAATTCCCTCAAGAACCCTTGTTTCTGGCATATTTAAATTTTTCCATTATATTCACCGTTGCTGCGCAGTTAATTTTGAGAATGTATTCTTGAAGGTCAAGAAGCTGGAAAGGGAGAAAAGGCTAGATGCTATTGTAGATAGCAACCTACAAAGGAACTATAACATCCAAGAAGTGGAGATGATGATTCAGGTTGCATTACTTTGCACCCAAGCTTCACCGGAGGACCGACCTGCAATGTCAGAGGTGGTTCGTATGCTGGAAGGAGAGGGGCTAGCTGAGAGGTGGGAGGAATGGCAGAATGTTGAAGTTACTCGAAGGCAAGAGTATGAGAGATTACAGAGAAGATTTGACTGGGGAGGCGATTCAATTCATAATCAGAATGCTATTGAGTTGTCTGGTGGAAGATGAGGTAGCTGATAAATTCATGATATATAATTTCTTTGTTATTAGGTTAGCTTGATTATTATTTCCATTATATAGCAACCTTTCATCATCTTCTATTTGCCTTCCACTTTTATTTCATGATTGTTCTTGTGTGCTGTGTCTGTGTGTTTGAGCAACTCATAATTTGAGGACAGACCTTGCACTTTGTACCATGAAGCCTTCTCATTGTTTATGACTTTATGTTGAGGATCGCCGTTTAGCAACTACTTTGTCTGACTTTTTTCTTCCCCATTTAAGAAAAAAATGGTTTTTAACTTTTATGATCTGAGAACTGATTTTGTGTAGTTAAAATGTTAAATAACCCTATATTACCTCTCGTAATTATGAATAAGGGATTATACAAAAGAAAATCTCTATCTTTACTCTCATTGATATACTTGCTTAAAATTTTACCTGGCAAGTAGCTTTGAATTCTGGGAATTTATCCTTGGTTACAATACAGGGAAATGGTCTGTGTTTCCCATCTTATCTTGTTGTAAGCTCAAATTTTCTATTTTCTTTTCCATTCATTTTTGTAAGGAAACCTAGGCTTGAATATTATAGAGGGCCAGAATTTGGGATGTTTATGGCAGCTCCAAGAGTTTTCAAATTATTTGAAAGGTTTGCAATGAAATATCTGCAATATGGATATATCTGGTATTCAGCAGCTTCCTTACTTTCAATAAGAACTGCAACTGTTCTTATACGACTTCAGAAAATGGCATCAGGTATTTCTGCAGAAATGGCTTCCATCCAAGCTTCCCTGTTTGAATTAATCTTTCTTTAGTGGTGATTCTTCTACCATCAACTTGCATGTTTCATTGCTATTCTTCTACCATCAACTTGGATTGGAGAATAACAGTGTAGCGAAAATAATAACAAAGAAAAATCGAAAGAAAAAACAACACAAAAAAAATTACGTGGTATACCCAAAAGGTTGGATTACTCCACGGTCGGCGGAAAATCAGTCTCACCGTCTGTCTCAAGCTGCCATGAAAAAGTCAATAGTTTTGGAACTGAAGATGTATTTTTTAAAAGAAAAATTCCCTTTTGTTTTTGTGCTTAATTTGTTCAAGAATTGCTTTCATGCATGACGGTTTACTAATGAAGAACCAACCAAACCTGCCATGCTATGTTGCAGGGCTGCATTAAAGTCCACCAAATAATCGATCAAGCAAATGTTGAGCATGACTAGACAAGTTAAGCTTGCTAGTATATATACAAATCTTATTGAAAATGATAAACTTGTCGTGTTATATATATGTGGAGTTCTCTATATTGTAGCAGAAAGTGTTGGAAATGATTACTACATTGAAACATGAACTCTCCTGGAGTTATATATGCTTGGTATTTTCTTCTCAATATATCAATTCCAATAAAGAAGGACTTGTTTCTTAAAGATTTTCACGGCAAGTATACTGAATGCAGTTCCAACTTTTTGAGACGTTTTTTTAATACTTTTCCTCATACAGTGCTCTTATTGGGCTTGAAATAGTGTATTAAACCGGCAACCCTGATATCATATGTATGTTATACAACATTAATCTATATACTATTATTAGAATTGGTGGCTTTTGTAATTTTATTGGTCCAATTATCATTATAATTTTTTTTATTTTACTTTTTTTATAAAAAAATAAATTGGGTGACACTTTACAACTCTATAAAAGGAGGATCTTGCTACCTCCTAACAAGCACACAACCGCAACTCCTCTCCTTCACTCCACCAAAGCCTCTGCTGAGAAAATGATGATGAACATGAATATGTTACAGTTTTTTCTAACTGCATGACCATTTGTACTTGCAACCTTCAATTTTCCCTTGTTCATAGTACTCCTCTCCCTTGCCTTCCTCTTTTCATATCATCTCATACGAAAGAAAAAAGCACTAATAAGAGATGTGCTCGATAGTTTCTGATCAAGTGGGGACTTTTTTCCATTTGTTGGATGGATGTTGGACTTCATTAATGGGCAAAGGACGAGGCTAGAGATGTGCTCGATAGTTTCTGATCAAGTGGGGATTTTTTTCCATTTGTTGGATGGATGTTGGACTTCATTAATGGGCAAAGGACGAGGCTAGAGATGTGCTTTAGTCAGCTTGATGACTTCTTCCAGATGGTGCTTGATGAACATCTTGAAAGGGGTAGGCCACAACTTGGCCTTGATCAAGACCTTGTTGATAGCTAGCTTGATTGAAACATCTAGAGATGAAAAGGGGCCTTCTCCTCTCACAAAGAACCATATCAAAGCAATGTTTCTGGTAAAGTCTCGTTCATTTCTATTTAGGTTTGTTTCAGTTAGTCGTGATGGAATCAGACTTTTAAAAATAAGGGACCCGCAACAGTTTTCTAACAAAGATTGAAGTTTAAATTAGGTTATTAATCTTTTCTTCTTCTTTTCTATAAAATAAAGGTGGGGTGGGGGAGCATATTGAATTTTTACAACTAAAGTCATATTTTGATTATTTTTTTAAGGGACATTAGTTAATACTTCCTCTGGAATTCATTTGATTTTTTTTACAATCTTTAAACATGCTAAAGTTTTCCACGTTGTCAAGAATAAATAAATTTTAACTAATTTATGTTATTTTAAGAATACATTTGTGGGAGGGATTGACACTAGTTCCGAGCTTGTCAAGAACCCAAGAGTGATGCAAAAGCTGCAAACTGAAGTTAGGCACTTGGAAAAAAATCCAAAGTCCAAGAAGAGGATCTTCCAAAGTTCACCTGCTCAAAGATATATGGTTGTCAAAGAAACTTTAATGTTGCACCCACCTGCACCATTCTTACCTCCCACCGCGAGATTGGGCAACATGTAGCCCAAAGCCTGAGTTTTGGGTAACGTGTGGGTAATATGAAGAGATCCAAATAGCTGGAAGAATCCAAATGAATTTTACCCGGAAAGGTTTGAGGACGACAACATTGATGTTAGAGGACAAAATTTTGAGCTACTTCCATTTGGGGCGGGTCGGAGAATTTACACCGGTGTAAACATGGCCATTTTGGCTATTGAACTCACGTTGGTAAATCTATTACACTGTTTTAATTGGGAAGTTCCTAGTGGCACGAAGATAGAGGATATCAGCATGGAAGAGAAAAATGGCCTTATTATTCTTAGGAAAGTTCCTGTCTTGTGCCTATCAAGTATAATTAGCAAACCGACTAGTAGGTTATAATTGGCCTTATATATGTTATTAACAAATTAAGAGTATATAGGCTTGTAGTGTTTGCTGCTTTATAAATGGTAAGTGTGCGTGTATTTTGGTTGGCCTTCTGTAAGATGTTTTTGACGGGGAATCACTCGGGTTTGTCTTTTAAGTAGGTTAAGATAATGGGATTTTGTATGGTTTGTTTAGTTATCTGGCGTGTAATATATTTGCTAATAAATGAAGATTTTTAGCTATTAAATATATAAAATAGAAACGTGAAAAATGAGATGTTTTTGTTTGATTACTTTTACTATTAAATAGGAGTTCAAGATATATATGGTAGGTGTGGACTGTGGTGGAAAATTTTGAATATTAGTGAAAAAGGAAGCTTTCTTGTCGGACATTGAAGTTATCCATCTTATAGCATTAAAATGTCCATTAATATTTTTTTAGAGGTTGCGGGCCTTAAATTTTATCAACCGAAATAAATTTTAATTCCTGGAAAATGAATAATAAATCCTGAAAAATTAACTATAAAACCCCAAAAACAAAAAATTGAATCGTAAATATGTAGTACTCCTAATACTCTATTGTAGCCATATATGATCATCAGATTTGCAAAGGCTAAAAGATTGGGAGTGATTTAGGTGCAAAGATTGTGCGGGGAGATTTACGGAGAGCTTAATTGTGGAGACAAATTGAGAAGGACCCGTTTCATTTTTACAAACGAACGCAGCACAAGTCTCCATTGTTCCTTAAATTCCCCTTAGGCAAACAATTAAAAAACAAAATCTCAGTTATATGTCACCCTCTCCTTATCCACTCCCAGCCCGGAATTTAAGTGCAGTTGTTTTTAAATAGGTTTTAGTAAATGTGAAAGGGTTTGATAAATTGTTTAAGCCACTATGAATTTAGAGATTAAGAGTGTGAGCCCATGAATAAAATTAGGATTCACATTGAGTGAACTAAAACAAAATTAACGAATAACAAACAACAAACCAACGAATAACAAACAACAAACTAACGAATAATAAACGAACGAACAAAAGACCGAAAATGACGAAAAACCTAAGATTGTTCCTTAAGATTGGACCCCCTAGGGTTCGGCCCCCTTGGTGGGTCCCCTCTTCATGTTAAAAACGTCCAATAATAAATGCCTTGTTGAATTTGACCTGAATTTTCGGAGTGAAACGACGACAAAACGAACTAAAATTAGACAACATCCTAAGGAGTTTCCCCTAGGGTTCGCCCCCCTTAGGGATTGATCAATTAGGGTCCGTTTAATGATTTGTTTCTCAAACTTTGTTCCGAACAAGTTTTAGGCGTGACAATAAACGAATAATAAATCCAAAATTGAGAAGAGTTGTGAAGGCTTAAAAGTGATCTCTCTTAACTCATATATGGCGAGATAAACTTTTTGAAGAAATAAGAATCAAGATAAAACGACAAATAACCGATCAAGAAAACACGAAACGAACGAAACGCGACTGAAAATAAGTGTGTTCCCTAGGGTTCGGCCCTCTAAGGTTCGTTCTCACCGGCTCCGTGATGCGTTTCTTCGGGTTTTTTTGACAGTAAAATTGTTTTGTGTGATTTTCTGAACTTAAAATTGTAAAACCTTTGGAAATGTGATTTGAGATGTGTCATCGTGAGTCCCGAGACAGAAGGCTAGCTCGTGGGGGCAACTCATATTTGGAATCGGTTAAGGGATTAGATTGGTGGCTAAAAAAACTAGATGATTTGGGCATTACCTAAGTAACTAGGGGCATTTTAGGAATTTTCCTGTCTTAAGGATATTTCTAAAAAAAATTCTTCTAAAATATGCCTAACACATGATCTGGACCCTATAAATACATCTTCACTTGACAAGTAAATGAACTTTTTGGAACTTGAAAATCTTTTGCCACCTAAGAGCTCTCTCTCTCTCTCAACAAAGAAGAAGTTAGAAGGAATTGCGAGACTTGTGGATAACTCCGAATTGAGTGAATAAGAGTATTGACGTTGTCTATCTTGAATTCACTCGAAACCACATAACACTTGCCACGATTTTCGAACACTACCGGAATCCCAAGAGTTCTATCAAGTGTTACTCTGGTAGTTGCTCATCGGTTATTCTCTCCTCTCCAATCTTTCAACCGATTTCATATCTTTCGCAAGTTTCTAGCCTCCACCATTATTACACCGAACCTCAACCCTAGCAAGGTATGCGATTTTGATGCCTACAAAAAGAATTTTCAAATGTTAGAATGAGATAAATGTCATGTTCAATTCCTAGGGTTTCAATTTTGGAATGGAGATTCAAGGGGAAAATGTTCACACTTGTCCGCCAAAACTAGAGATGAAATTCATAAATTTTAACCAAGGTTACCTTCTACTCCATGGTCCACAGAACGATTTGTTTGTTTGCTCGAGATGAAGTTCTTTCCCAACAACACGACGTTGTTTCATTTCGTGTGATCAACACCGTCCACTTTCCTTCAAGCTAATTGCGTGTCGTTCTCCAGCTGCATGCATACGCAATTGGCTGGTGATCATTTAATGGTAAACGGTTGCATGTGGCTGAATTTCAAGAATCTTGAAATGACAGGTGCAGGTGGTGAATTGATTTTTCATATTCCCTTGGCATTTAGGTTTTATTAGGATTATACCTTTTTAATAAAGTATATTAATAAATTTTCATAATTTTTTTCATGATCTCTAGTTTTGGTTAAGTATATGCATGGTTGTACCTTCCTATTTTCTATTTTTATACATGCTCTTGCCATATTTCTTGAACTCTAATCCCAGCAAGTATTACCTCTTTTTGTTTTTAAACATTGAAATGACTGACGAGAGTTTTGTATATTGAATATAACATTGGCAATTCATAGAAAATTGTAGGCTGATTGTTAATATGTGCATTATATATATTATATATATGTGTACAATTTTGCTATACGTAATGACTTGTAGAATAACTTGTGCAATGAATCTTTACAAAATAATGGGTTCACTATTTTAATTGTCAAATAGAACCTACTATTTTACAAAGAATTATTGTACAAATCATTGAACAAGTCATTACGTATAGCAAAACTCGTATATATGTGCACTATATTTTTCAATAGCTATGAACTTAATTGAACTGGATCAAGTTGTATGTCTTGTTTTATGGTTTGAGATATGCTAAGGATAACTTAGCTGTAAAGTATGTTGTCAATGAAATGTTTCCCTCTCTCTAGCCTTTTAAAAATTAAGAGGTCCTGGAAATTTTAATGTATATGCCGAAGATCCTATTTTTGTTCTCAAATGTGGTAAGAAAAACTTCAAATATAATAAGCAGCTTCAACCAAACCAAGAGTGGTTCTATTTTTCCCATGTTCTTATAGAAGATCATAAAACTAATTTGATTCCTCATTCAAGTGATTAGAACATATTGATACAATGCAATCATCTAAAAATCATATATATGACAATTTATATTGCACAAAACTTGTCTAATATATGTATAATCAAAAGCTAATACACGTAACTCGTGATTTGCACAAATTATTTGACTCATGGCCAAGTCTACTATTCCATTATGTACGGTGAAAGTACATGAAATTACTGGAAAGAAAGTCTACCAAAGAATAGATAAGTTCGCCAACTGAAACTTCTCCTGATAATTGCGCCGTTATGCTTGGACTGTGAGGGCTCTCATCCACGTAGATCCTCTCACACATAGTTCTGCACCTGACTCAACTGCTCTACTTTAAAAAATACGAATCAAATTTTGGAATCAAATTAATTTGGGTTAATGTCCTAGAAATATTTTTTGTGAGAAAAATTGTAAGTAGGAAGTGTTAATGGGCTCAGTTACTTATGGAAATAACTTTGGGACCAGTTAAGGAAGTTCAGGTAAGGTGTTTGGGCTTGGATAGTGCCAATTGTTAAAAGCTACTCCAAAGCATGAACGGAAGTAAATTTCAATGGCCTTCGCATAGAAGCCTTGAAGTAAACGCAACCATGTAGTATATTTTACTGGATCAAAAAATCACGGGGAAGGGAAATAAGATAAATTACAAGTTTTGTTTGCAGTTATTGAGACCCTAATGATTTTTGAAGTACAAAATGTACTTGAGAATTTTATTAGTTTAAATATAATTTATTTTTAACTTAATTTATTTAAATTAAAAACATAATTTAATTCTAAATTTTAAATTCACTGCATCATATTTGATGTAGCAAGTTTGGAAATTATATATAAGCCGCGTGCCCAAAACGCATAAATCAAACGCCATTCAAATAGATGCGAGAGTTCTCTAAACTTGTGTTATTGACCTTAATTCTCGTGGATAGATAAAAGATATTCTCAATAAAACAGTAGTCACTATGGTATCTTCTGCCATAGGTATGACATTAGTTAAGCTTGTAATTGCTGTAGCTGATACCACTTGTGCCATGTCTTGTGCTGCAACACACAGTAACATTATGCATATATAATGAGGTAACCAACAGTATATATTAATAATAATTTAATCTGGTGATTTAACAAACATATTTATATTAATTCATGATTGGATTCCTCACCACCAGTCACCAGACAGCAACATTTGCAGCATGACATGCATGTGAGCATAGAGTAGGAACAAGATAAATCTCTTTTTGATTAATACACCCTTTCTTAATTACATAAAAAATCATATTTGCAATAAAATTTTATTACAAAAAATGAGTTATCATATTATTGATAATACTATAAAATAATATAATATTCTTAAATTTGTTATCAAAAATTTATTATTATGTCACTATTTCTAAATTATCAACTTATTATTTTTAATGGTTAACATAGAATAAATATATATTTTTAATATTTACAAAATTTGCAACTGTGATTCTTTTGTGTAAGGGAGGGAGTATAGAACTCAGCCAGTTTCCATACGTCTCCACATTGGTAGTACCAACTACCAACTGCACGGTCGTACTATGAATAATTTTATATATGGAAGTCATTGTTATTACAATAATTGCTTTAATATATACGCAATTTTAGAATTCAATCCTGCTGTATGTCATGTGCAATACTTTTAATAAAATAAATAAATCAAATATATATATATATATATATATATATGTATATATATGTGTATATAATGATTTATGTAAATGCTTTATATTTAGTACTCAAACCACAAATTATTTAGTCATAATGCTTGTGCTAAAAGAAATTCTAGGTCATTAGCTCACCAGCAGGTCAAATTCCTGTCTTCCAAGTTTCCTAAATTGCTATTTTCCAAGGTTTTTCAAAGTTTGAATTTTTACGGTTCGCCAAACTCTTTGATCTCCTCGGCGGTCAGTAGCAGGTAATTAATCTGGTCAAGCCTTCTTATCTTCCCTTTCAGCTCGAGAGTTTCTTCTAAGTTATTTCATCTTACACTCTAACTAGATGCAGGTACGCCTCTTTTGTTCTCTACTTAGTTTTACCTATGTTAAATTTATTAAGATCGAATAATAGATACAATCTTACAGAAATTAGATGAATAATATAAACGAAATAACACATGATATATTTAGATTCACTAAATTGTGGTTAGTCCTACGTATCTAACATATTCATTAATTTTGCCTAACGCACTTTACAATAATCTATGCACCAAATATCATTTATATAGCAACTTAAAAATCTTAACTACTATAACAGGACTTCAAACCCATGCGACTTAAAATATTAAACAAATTCAAGATCGGATTGTTAATAAATTTCCGTCTATCATATCGTAGTGTGGCTATTATTCGCTGAATTATGAACTAATCCCAATAAGTCATATAGATAATTTTCTTTTATTTTAATTTAGTGAACTTATATTCGTACTCTCAGTGTGTGATGTCTATTCTTCTTATACATTAATATTCCCTCCAACCATCTTATTCAACTCTTTATCCTTATGAATTCATGTGTATTCATTTACACTAAAACATCGACTAATAGAGCATTTTGTCTTCTTATGAAAATTGTACAGTTTCCTTCAACAAAAAAGAACATATATATATTGAAGATGAGATATATAGACAATAAATTAGCGTAAGAAGTCTTTAAGGAATATGCTTAACGCGAGGATGATTCACATGGGATCGATATATATTATCTTTCACTAATTAAAGCACCTAATTAAGTAGATCATTGCCATGTTACAATTAACTTATTGGTTAATTATTAATCTTAAAGTGAACGCGTGGTCAGTCTCTGAGGGCAACCATTCGCTTTAAGCAGTTCAATGAAATTTTTCACACAATGGAGGCTTTAATTAATTAATTAGTATCTAATTAACAAATGGGGTGGATTAGGTGGTTATCTTTCCTCCTCTGATTCTTTACATAATGCAAGTAGGAAAAAATGATATAGGCATGTAAGTATTTAATTACATTTTGCTAGCTTTTGAAAAGTACTATTACCATCTTGACTTATTAACGGTTAGTTCTCTTTTTCAAATTTGGCTTACTTAATAGAAGAAGAAGAAAACTACTCTTTAGTTCTAGAATTTTTAATTAGTGGTTTTTAATTGTATGTTAATTGAACAAGAGTGTTATTAGTCATGAATCACTTGTTAGAGTATTGCACATGACATACAGCAGGATTGAATTCTAAAATTAAGAACTTTTCTTCTATACAACTACGGGAGCTTTTCAGGACTTTCAAAATTACTTGCACTATACCTATCAGTTAGTTTTATTGAATTGACATGTTATTGACTTACTAATTTTTCGGTCTTTTAAAACTTTAGACTCTAATTTTGGAGTTATTTAATGACAGTTCAGGTGATGGAACGTATGATGTTTTGATAATGTGGACAATAAATTAACAATTAATTATCATTGTTTTGAATTAGGGTCCCAACCCCAAAAAAAAATTAGGGTCTACCCGAGTTCAGCAATCTAATTACTCTAGTCTGCTTTTCAGGTTGTAGGAGCTATTTTAATCTCTTAGATTTTATGCAACTATATATTCATGGATACAAAAGCTGAACTTGGTGGCGTAGAGTGAAGAAGTTGAAATGGAGTTTTTCTATGTTTTTGGCTAGCTAGTATTTTTCTGAAGAGCATATCACAATAATGTGGGGTTGAATAATTTATTTTTAATTGAACTGAATACTAATTTATATATGTATTATTGAATTATTTTTCTTTACAATCGACTAATTGAACTAGATTTTTTTTACAAAATTAAAATTTTCTATTTAAAAGTATTAAAATTTAACGAGATATTGAACTAACACCATGTCAACGATCGGTTGTATATTAAAATAATTAAAAAACAAATATAACCTAATATGAAGAGAAATATATATCTGGTAAGAAATATTCCCTGCCAGTCCAAACCCAAACCAGTGTCTATTCTAAATAATCATACTCCAACCTGAAATTAGATATAGCACCAACTCCATTGAAACCATTTTCTTTCTGTTTCTGAGCAGAGCAGCAAAGCAAGTGTAGTTTCTAGGCACCAAAACTACACAATATACAACTCTCAAAATTAGGGACTAACCTTTAATTATGGATAGTAAGGATAAAATTGGAGGAGATGGAGGAAAAATTCGCCGCCGAAAATAATGCCTCCAGTAGAACCACCTTCTTCAATTTGGAACTAGTGCAGTAGAACCACCATCTTCAATTTGGGACTAGGGCTAGGGTTAGAGGGAGAGAGACAGGAGAAATAGAGAAGGAAAAGAGGGGATGATTTAGCAAAACAAAAAAGAGGGAATGAGCTAGGGCTAGGGCATGAGGAAGAGAGATAGAGGTTGGGCCGCAGGGGGAGATGGCCGCAGGAAGAGAACTTTTTTTTTTATTTTTTTAATATGAAGGTCTAAGGCCACATGCGAAAAATAATTTTAAAAATTTTATTTTTAATACAAGTCATTATTATCATGTCATATTTAATATGTTAATTATTCATGTAAATAGACAGATCAACTTCGTGTTAAATTTTAACACTTTTAGATGAAAATTTTAAATTTTATAAAAAAAAATCAATCCAGTAAATTAATTGTAAAAAAAATTAATTTAGTGATAGATATATAAACGGGTATTTAATTTAATAAAACATAATAATAATTTAACCCTAATAATGTAGGGTAGTTCACAGCTTGACTTTGACAACTAGAATTATGAACTCTGATGTATTTACTAGTGTATGTGAACAAAGAAATATAAAATGCAACACAAAGTCTACGACACACTTAAATAAAAATTGAATAACTTTTTTTCTAATAATGAAATTTAATATTCAACAAATTATCTCTAATCATGTCTTACATTAGTCTCAATATTGAAAAAGAAGAAGTTGTTAAAAGAAATAAGCAGGACCATCTTTATTAGACAGAGTGAAACGGAAGTATGATTAAGTGAAAGAAATATAATTAATGCACAATTCTAATTGAAAATCCTCCTAGTCAAACTTTACGTCTTTACCCAATCCACCCATACTTAAGATTTTGACTTCATGTATAAAACCTACGACTTAACTAGTAATTGTAGTGATTAATAGGTTTGTTTATAATTTACGCCATTTTGTTACGGTCAAGCTTAATTACATGTGTGTGTGCGTCTATATATATATATATATATATATATATATATATATATATATACACACGCACACACTCTTGTTCTCTCCTTCAATTTTCATTGTCAATGACTCCGCACGAATTGAAGAATGCAAAATATACGCAAATGGTGCTACCGAATTTGTACATTAGTGTGTCTAGCTAGTGTATATATTTTATAAAATTAATTAAGAAAACTAGACCGCCTTATCATATATCAATGTAGAAAAGAATTTGATGGGTATAGGCCACAAGATGCGTGCATAGTACTGTAGCCTTGCTCTATTTATTCAGGGTAATGTAGAGATTTTAATTTTTTTGTCTAAAAAAATATCTCAAATGATATATATTGTTTGGTAAATTTTATGTGATTGATTATGATATAAATTATTATTAAAATATTCAATATCATGACATTTGAGAGTAAATTATTCAACTTCTTTTCCTTCTGAACAATGAAAAAAAATATTATTCTATTTCAACAACTATATTTTTGAGTTGGGTAGGTTGGATAATTAAGACTTAGATGGAGACCCTGATTTCCTTTTAAGTCTCATGTTAGATTTTCATTTTTGTATGAATTTATTTTTTTATTTTTTATGTTGTTCGATTAGTTCTCATGAAAAATTTGTACTAAACTCCTTGATCCAAGTCCTTTGGATCAAAGCTCTATCAGTTTTAAAAAAAAAATTGTATTTTGCTAAAAATAAAAAATATATATGTTAAATTTGTAACCTCTTTCATGTGATATTTGTTTTCTGCTTCATATGAAATTAGTGACTAATTATTGTAAATTTTCGATATATAAAATAATTGATATTCATCTATTTGATGCTCATTATGAAAATTCATTACGTACGCGACCTCGAAAAATGAGAATTTAAAATTTAAAAAAACAAAGAGTGAGTTTGCATGAAATTGAAAGTGTCCATGTAGTCTTGGGGTTAGGACAGTGGTAGCTATCTATATCCACTATGGTTGCCAAAATTAAGTGATTAAATAAACCATATTTTCCTAACAACTTTGGGTCCCTCCCCTCGCCACGCCACCCCACCCTTCCCTTCCCATATCATTGCGAATCCTTTTACGTCACTCTTTTGACATTAATACTTTAGTCAACTCTCCCTCTCTTTCTGATATGGAAAAACTTACCCCAAGTATATATTCCATTGCTTTGCGGATCTGAAGAAGATCACTTAGCTACTCTTCTATAATTCTACAATATGTATATAGTGGTTGGCTGATTATACAATTGTTGAAAGGTTCGGTCAATGGCTCGATCAAACTTAACCATAGTATAGTATATATGCAGACCAACATAAATATTATAATTAATACCCTTTTTGTTCTATAAAAATAGTTTATTTGAAAAATAAATATTATTTTGCAATTTCTTTCGGTGATGTCAGTGTAAAATATTATGTTCTTAAGTATAAAAACATTATTTCATTATAGTCTTGATACAATTATTAAACTAAACACTTATTGTATTTGGGGATAATTTGCAAATTTTGCACTCTTTTTGTGAGTGCTAAGTATCTAAACATAAAGGCATGATAAGGAAAGAAAAATATACCAAGTTTATCCTAAATCAGTGTGAACGACAACAATAATTTCAACCTTCGATCTGATGAATTTTACCCTTGTTAAGATTATTGTGCATGCTTCAATTGCAGAAAATCGATCAGAAATGAAACTATGGGACCACTTCCTACAGTACTTTCCTTCCTGTGGCTATTTCTAAGTTGTTTCTAACCTGTTTACATACGTTTTCTCATGGAATCAAACGTTATTGCATTGTCCATATATGCGAATTAGAAAGAGAACGAAACTGGGATAAAGTGAACCAATCGTTGAAGCCCTAATAATTTGAAAATTTACTTTTCTTGTAAGTTGTAACTTTACACACATGATTATATATATATATATATATATATATATATATACCATTTTCTTCTTGTTTTTATTATGTTGTGCTTGTGAATATATAGTTTCACTATGATTGGCTATAATTATTTGTATTAGCTAATAATAGAACTCACAAGCTATATGACAGAAATATAACCCTTAAACATTAAAAGAAAAGAAGTATTACAAGGGAAAAGGATCCTGATGTCATACATTACTGGTTTTTCTGTACAAAATACAGATTAGAAACGTATATAAACATTATATATATGATTAATATGCAACTGTATATGGAGAGATGTTTATAGTTATAATAAAAAGCAGGTATATATACTCTAAGAAACTTACATATAAAGAAAAAGGGTGGCAACTTCAAACCTTTCACACGCAGACTATATTTGTTTACAAAAAATATATTTGGGGATTGGATTATTTGTATTAATTTAACACTACTTTGGACTATTTTATCACATGATGGAGGATTAACAGTCCTTTAAATAGTTCTGTGAACTATATTTTTTAATTATTTCTAATATTATTTATGAGAGATTATATAATCCCATGAAAAATATGGAATTAATAGTCCCCAGAAATGCTATTAAATGATTTTATGGGACTAATAGTTCAACATTAAGAAACTAATAATTCTTCATCAAATGATTAAATAATACAAAATATTGTTAAATTAAGAAAAATAATTCAATCCCAAATGTGTTTTTTACAAACAAACATAGCCGTGAGCTTAAATATATGTGGACTAATTAGGCAATCTCATTAAATAGAGGATCTTCAAGCAAAAGTTCTGAGTACCAACATGAAGTTTGTGGCGCCCCTCCATAGCTAGAAGTACTACAAGCATCGCCTGCATTAATGGAAGTCTCGGTTACTAATGGAGCACCCGGAGGAGGAGACAATGGAGATAATGAAAAGTTTGAAACTTGATGAACCATTTCCTCGTTGTTTAGAGTTGTTTGAAAGTTGCAAGGGATTTCCAAATCCGGCATATGAGAAAAAGGAACCATCGATTTATGAATATTGTCTTGAGAAGATTGGATGGGAGTTTCTAAAAATGGAATAATATTATTGTCTTTAGTCATGGATGAAAGTGAGCTTAAGAGATTATATGTCTCAATATCTGTGACACTGCTGGTCATGTTGTTGGAGAAAGATGGCATCGGGGAATTTGAATTGGGTGGTGGATTAGGTTGAAGCAGATATTTTAGATATTGAAGCGTAGCCATTTGAGCGGCTTCTGATTGTAATCTAACCGCTTGTTCTTCCCATGAGTGGTGGTCCATGAGCTCTTTGAGGTTCGCTAGCGCGATAAGATGAGGTAGGCTTGAGAAGATATCAGTGCGAGGGCGGTGAGTCATTGGATCAAATCCCATCTGAATTAGCTTCTTCTTGAGATGAGTGTTCCAGAAGTTTTTAATCTCATTGTCCGTCCTTCCCGGGAGGTTTGTTGCAATTGCAGACCACCTAAATAGTAAGAGAATATACGAAATTAAGTACATATGTTACGAGGGAATAGTACCATATTCTTAGGGTTATTGACCACATATAAAAAAGGGGGAAAGGGAAAAGAGGGAGAGACTGAATTACTTGTTGCCAAGGATAGAATGGAGATTGAGAATTGTTTGTTCCTCTTCTTGGGAGAACTTTCCTCTCTTAATATCAGGCCTTAAGTAGTTTGTCCATCTTAGTCTACAACTCTTCCCACATCTATTAAGACCTGATCATAAGAAAAAGAGAGCACATATATATTAGATACACACACACGCGCATATATATATATATATATATATGTAGACAGATTGAGTTATAGATGGAATATATTGTGCCTGCAAGTTTTGGAAGGGCTCTCCAGCTGCCATGGCCATGTTTTTGGATGTGTTTGGCAAGTTTTTGATCTTCTTCTGGAGTCCAGGGGCCTTTCTTGAGGCCAGTTTCATCACAACAAGGAGATCTTCCCATTTCTATCAAAATGTTTCCTTATGATTTGGCTGCCCCCTCCAGTCCTACCAAATAACTGGAGGTGGCTATTTATATATCTGGCTAGCTAACGAGTCCTCTTGTTGTGTACGAATACAATATGACTGATGTGGGAGCCTCCCATTTGCTCGTAGACTATCCGTGTCCCTTTCCATCTTGAATTGACATATATACCTCTTTCCCAAATCCAACATGTATTTCACGGTAAAAGAAAAATATCCAAAGTGTATACTAAAAAGTACTTTCTTATGTCTGCATCGAATATCACTTTTGTTATACGTAATGATTCATACAATAATTATTTATAAAATAATGAGTTTTATAAATTAATTAAAATATGAAACTTACCATTTTATAAAAAATTATTATATAGATTATTACGTATAGCAAAATTCATACGAATATGAATATGGTGAATTTAAGAATTTTCAAATCATGTCAGAATTATAGAAAAATGTTTCACCTGTGTAGCACAAAATTGTATATGATAATTTTTGTTATTCAACAATATTAATTCGTATCATACTAGGTCAATACTTTCCTTCGGTCTTAACTCTTAACAAATGACTTGATAGTTTTAACCAATGTTTAAAAAATCGGATCGGACCGACGGTCGGATCGCGGTTCGATCGGAACCGGTCGATTTTCAGGTCCGGTCCGATTCGGCCAAAAAATCAAAAAATCAACGACTCAGTCAAAAACCGGTTGACCACCGGTTGAACTGGTGGTTCAACCGGTAAAATCGGTGGTTGAACCGGTGACCCGGTTTTCAAGTTTTTTTTTTTTTTTTTTTTTTTTACAAAAATATTTTTAATAATATTATAACATTATTTTACTATATTTTAGCTTATAAAAAATTAGATATTTTAAAATTTTATTAATAATATATTTTTTTTATATATTTATGACGTCACTGGTTCAATAACGGTTCGACCACTAGTTGAATCAGTGACCCATCCACCCGGTAACTACTCCAGTTCGATCACCGGTCCGATTTTCTAAACATTGGTTTTAACCCTATCGAGTCTCAATCCCCGTTCCTAATGCACACATATTAATACTCTTTTTATTTAAAATTAGACATACAATTTAACTTTTGAGATCAAACGACAATATATTAAATTTTAAATTATTATGAATTTATTTAATTTTAATTAATAAAATTATTATAATATATATATATATAGTATATAACAAAATTGATTTTAATTTAAATTTTTTGTGAGTCATATTAATTTTAAAGTTTAATATTCTATCGTTTAATTTTAAAAGTTAAATGATATATCTAATTTTAATTTTAAAGTGAAAAGAGTATTATATTATAGGGTCCGCTTAATGTGTGCCCTAAGAGCACACACTAAGCTCGAAAAACAAGAGATAGGACCCGCTAAAAATTATTTGTTTATATAATTGCACTGAATTCAATACATGGGATCCACTAGTATATTATTTTTTTTATACATTGAATTCAGTGCCCCTACATAAACAAATAATATTATACATTGTTTTTCACGCTTAGTGTGTGTCCTAAGGGTACACATTAAAAAAATCCTATATTATATTATAAGGGCAATATGGGAATCTAAGTGGAAGTGTCAAATCGGAGATAATAAATTAAGAGTAATTAAAGCCAAAAAGTAAGAGAGTCAGCCTCAGAAAAACAGATGGCAAGTGGGCGCTGGTCGGAGAAACTCCGGTTCTTGCACGCAAAAGAAAGCATTCTTCCGTCATCAAATTGCATGGATCTTTCTATCATCTGCATTTTAGATCCTACGTACGTACTACCGATACAAATATACGGAGAATTCGGTTATTATGAAATAATTTTCATGATAAATTTATTTTTAAATTAATAAAGTCTTAATATATAAGTTAAAGAATATTATTTTTATCTATGTATTAATATTTTATTAGTTTAAAAGTAATTTATCGTGAAATTTACTTTATAGTAGTTGGATCCTAAATATACTCTTCAAGATATATTTAATTTTTCTTGTTGAAGTTAATTTATAGAAGGGTGCTTCTATATTTACCCAAAAAAATTACTCACAAGTCTTACTCTCATAAAAGACAAAAGAGTATGGTCCTACCTCATTTGTAAAATACAAATAAAGTGAGACTATACTCTTTTATTTTTTTCGCGGGTAAGGCTACCCAATAATTTTTCCAAGTAAGTTTAAATTTTTTCTTTATAGAGCTTCAAAATCCTAAAGTGCACTAATTTATTTAATTTGAATATAAATAAATATAATTATTATATATGAACTAAAGAGTATTATTAATTACATTATTTATTACTTGAAAATTTTAAATGAAATCATATCAATTTAAAATTAGTCTTGAAATTTCAAAAAATTTAAAACCAAGATAGTATGAATTTTGCATTTCTATATATTTAAGCTGGGGCCTATCATCTCACTCACTCATTTCAGAAATTGTTGGCCACCTTCCACAGAAGCGTAATACGCACTCTCAAATTGAGTTTAGCTCCTCTCAGGTGAGCGACCTTCATAACACAACCAACCATTAGTAATGGGACACATCATATATAGATTATTGATTCTATATCAATTCAATATTTGATCCTACCATGAGAGTTATAAAGTGGATTTATACGCCCTTTTGGTTAAGGTATTACTAAAAATCTAGGAGTTTTTAAGTTCAAATGTAAGGTAATTAATTAAACAAGATCTTATTGAAGGATCTGGTTTTGGATCGTTAAATAAGATCTTATTTAATGAACTTGTGTCCTTGTCCAAATCTTTTGGATCTGTCACATCTGTAATTGTATTAGAATTTAATGAATTTTTATTTTTGCCGATCAAAAAAAATTAAACAAGATCTTAAGAGCCAGCCTAAGGGAAAACTGATCTAAAAACTATATATTAGCACTTGTTAATATTTCTTGGAGAAATGTTAAGCTAATGAAAAAATTCAACAGAATATCTAACCATAATCACTCCTTCAAATGTCTATTTCATTAATTTCACGTCATTTTGCTATATCTTTTGTTAAATCATTATTTGATATATAGGGTTTTCATTATTTCTTTTTGTACGTAGTTCAATTGAGTCCATTGTTAACTAGTTACCTATAATAATTTATCTCATCCATTGACAGTTAAATGGTCAATTAAACTTGCTGAGGAGCAAATTTCATGGACTAGAAGATCAACGCCGGCCTCGGCCACTTGTTAAACCTGTTCTATATATGTTTAAGAAATTTGTTTTTATTCATTCGATCTCACGTAAAAGCCTAATTTAGTTAAGCTTAGTGACAATATGATATTTCATTAGCTGCCCCACGGCAGCGCAGCCCTTGGCCCCCATTTCTCCTTGTTAATCAGCTGTATAGGTATTTGTGATGGGATTAGTATATAATAATTAACGTACTAATAGTAGTTAAAATAGCTTACAATGGAGCTTAGCTAACTTGTGATTAAAATAATTATTAAGCCAATGAAAATTCCTCCAAGTATATAATAATAATAATAATAATAATAATAATAATAATAATAATAATAATAATAATAATAATAATTTCATAACAGAAACGTGAACACACCCAGACAGAGAATGATGGGATACTTGCAATTTCAATCATTTATCAGAGATATATTAATTAGTATAAATGGCTTTAAAATGTGCTGAACACTTTAGATACCTAATTATCATAGTATATTTCTGAGGGTTTAGTCTCTTTAACTGTGACTTGTAAGCGGTATAATAATATAACAGATGGAATATGCCTCTAAATCTTAATTAGCTGAGTTTTGAAGGTAAACGATTATATATATATATATATATGACTATGTAAAAAAAAACATATTTTCTGATGAATTTGAACCACAACATGGATCCATATGGTACTTATAATTATAGTAAGCCATGGTCTAATTTCAACACCGTTATTATCGAAGTATTATTTAGCAACAAAACTTGCACTAAGAAAGAGACAAGAAGTGAATATCACGTATGCATTTGACCATTTAGGGAGCTGGTTAGAGAGGAAGTTGGTGCAGCAAACACTTTGATTTTCACCACCATTAAACCCTAATAACATCTTTCTTTCTTTCTTAATTTCTTTCACCCTAAAACCGCGTCAACTGCATTACTCTATCTCCCTTTGTCCTCATATACATTGTCCATAATATCACAACGTGTGTGTGAAGATATCCTAAATTGACTTATAATTAATTAATGGTAGATAAAAGCCAATCTTAATTCTTAATTAAGTTGTTGATGATTTCATTAAAGGATCGAACAACAGACAATCAAAGTAAATGTTATTTACCCATAGTATACAATCACAAGTAATTAATTAATACTCCCATAAATACAAAGTCTTAATTGCAAATTAAATATGCAAACATTAAGAAAGATTATTTTTTCTTTATTAATTCACCACTAAAATTACAACTTGATAGAAAAATAGTGTTGGTATGATACTAAAATTATGATGACAAATTTGAGTATATTATGTCATTTTATAATGCTATCAATTAATAAAAGAATAACCTTTTGGGGGGGATAAAAAATAAATTAGCAAATGAGATTTTTTGTGTGTGAAAAAAAGGGATCAGTAGCTACCATGTTATTAAGGAACTGTTTGAGAATATAAGACTAAAGTTTTAACTACAGGTGCTGCGCGCTGGGGCTGGGGGCATGCATAGAAAGGCTCACTTTCGTCATTCTTTCCATTCTTGGGGTTTTCAGAGATAGTTAACTTCACAATTCCAATTATGCAAGTCCAAACTCAAAATATTGCAATTAGGCCCAGGCCGACATATATTCTCTTTATATTGAATCACCTCAAACCTAATTAATATGCATGGATGAATGTAATGTATATAGGAATGCAAGCATAAGCTATATAAGCATGTATACATTTATATATAACTATATATATACATATGCGTGCAAGCGTGCATGCATGAATGTAATGTAAAAGCATGCATAATAATTAAGCTGTATATAAATGCATGTAGATATATATATGCATGTGTATGTATATAGTACGTGGGTGTCAATGTTGATGGTGATCAGTAAGAAAAATCAAAGTCCAGGGGTCCGACTTGTTCTTAGGAAGGCCATATCTTACGTGTCTAGCTGCCTCTGTCAAACTTAATTAAACTCAATATTAAAGTAACACATCAAAGGCCACGTAGAGTCGAACTAACAACGACCAGAGACATATTAGAAGCCTCTCTCTCTCTCTCTCTCTCTCTCTCTTCTTTTTCTCCTCATCTTAGGTCATATTGCTGTGGGCACAAGTTTTACTCTTTAAAGAAGCCGAATGCTTGTAACTTTAGGTTAAGAGAAAGAAGAAAAAACCCTAATTTATCAACACCTTTCACCAAAGTTTGTTAAAGATTTTTCACTAGAAAGAGAAAAAAAATTCATACTATAATAATAACTGAGGAGAGGAGAGAGGGGGAGAGAGATTGCTTCTTCAACTAAGGTTCCTTGTCGGGTGGACCACCTTCGCACATCAAAAAAAAAGAAAGAAACAGGTTTAGTTTAAAAGTGTTTGTGAGGTCACATATATAGACAGAGGGATTACTTAAATTAGACAAAATAATGATTGTGTTAGTGTCAGTTAAACAACTGATTTGCTTGCTCACTTGGGTTTCTACCCAATACATCTAAATTCGGACTTTGTGTGCCTCTAGTAATTTGCCACGTACATCCATTCGTCTTTAGGGTTTCATTTCTATGCAGGGTGAACGTACATATAATAATCATTGTCTTTTTTATAAAACTACTAGTATACAAAATAGTGCATGTTAATATAATATATATATATATATATATATATATATATATATATATATTTAATGATATTTTTATAATACTTTAAATGATACATTATTTTGACAATATTATGTCAGCCATAATTCCTTTTTTTATTTGATAGGCTATAAAGAAGTACATAAATTTGCACTAATAATAGAGAGAAAACAGTATATGAATCTAATTTAGAAAATAATTACATACTCTCTTTTTTCTGTTAGTGCACACGTGTTAAATGCGCATTGAATGCCCTAATCAATTTTTCAGTAGATTACGTATATATGTACGTAGTTCTAGTATTCATTTACTCTATTTCTCATCAATTAGCTACTCCATTACCTGGCCAACTCACACGTACACAGTACAGCATTCAGACCGGAATAGCATTAAAAACCTTGGGATCATCATAGCAACAGTTCTGTTCAGTCCCCCTGAAAAAATGTCACAACTGAATTTATGAGAAATGCTATGTATAATGATGTTTTATAATAATTTAGTCAATGACCTTTGTTAAAAATAATAGGACCCACTACTTTGTTAAAAATAGTGGGACCCACCACTTACATGATGGGTCCCACTATTTTTAACAAAGGTCATTGGCTAAATCATTGACTAGATCATTATACATAGTATTGCTCTGAATTTATATCACTATACATGAAGAAGAGAAGAAAATAAAACGTTCAATTTATATGTCAACAAATATGGCATCCATATGTTTATTGCCAAGCTACAAACAATGGTCTACATACTAAAAAAGGTTAAGCTTTGAGCTTTGTCATGTTAAGTTATTGGTTATATATGTCAATTAAGCTAGTTTTATTAATTCTTGTTAGATTGTTTAACTAATCAAACCGTCAATTAACATAGGGTTTGCACGTATAGCTGCGCAAATGATAAATATTCTTGATTACTCAGATCTTTACACAAGCAACAAGCATATGCTATTTAATTAGTAATCTTAAGAAGCTTAATTAGATAAGCTCCAAATAGATTAATATACGGTGGTCCAGCATCTTCAATGAAACACTTGGCTTCCTCAAGAATCTATAGACTAGAATAGTATATAACCGTTATATATAAATAGTATATTTAATTAAAAAATAAATAGAAGAAAATCAAGAAGAAGATGAAAGGTGAACAGTTCTTCCATGATTTTCTTTTTGGTATTTCAAGCCTTCACTAGAAAAATTAAGCTTATATATATTAATTATAGCTTGGACTAACCAATTAAGTCTTTCTCTCAAGTATGTGACAGTGACACTTGCTTTCTAAACATCGTTAAGAAGCTCATTAAACAAATTATAAACAATAAACATCATTAAATAAATAGAAAATGCTCACAAGACAGCATATTGGTATGTAAGAAATACTAGGTCTATTTCGTATGGTACACGTGAATTGTATTCACTTCAACCTTGTAAACTATAAAAGCCAACAACCCTAATTGATCCAAAGACCAAAAAAATGATATGGGGTAAAGAAAATATGTGTCATTTTAAGCGTATCTTACACTATTGTTTAAACAATAATTAACATGTTGAAATGTTCGCTTAATTATAGGGCTCTGACGTAACAGCCTATTAGCCTCCCTGGAGTACCCTTAAGATGATACATAATTTATTAATTGTATGGTAATAATCGTCTCCTTTATTTTTCATGTATTCTTTGTGCATATTAAGACTTGTCATAGACAGATTTTTTTTGTCAATATTTAAGAATACTTAATTTGAGATATCTAAAATTTAGACTGCGGTTTAAGTTTTGATTACTACTTCAATTTATTAATTAACACTAAGACTTAAAGTCGTCGGCTTCAAAGTTTAATTTGAAAAGTTCTGATCAAATCTTCTTAAGGACTCTTGTCCATATAAATGACAATATTAGCTTCAAGTTTTCTCAACCGTTATATCCAGTATCAGGGAAATACAAATCTTTGATGACTAATTAGTTTATATGCACCAATAGATATGATATGATATGATATATATATATATATGTGTGTGTGTGTGTGTGTGTGTGTGTGTGTGTGTGTGTTACAATGATTTTAAATTGTACTCTACTAAATCATTGTTTTAGCAATCAACCACTACCTATTATTTGTTGGCTTAACTTCCATCGGCAATGACATCAGGTGAACAGCTAATTAAGGACACTAAAAGATGGTGAGAGTTTGACAGTTATACCCCATTATTACTAGCTACGTACAATAATATCAATTAAATTCATATTAAATTTAAGAAGACTCTCAAATGTAGTATTATCTACTTCAATTGCTAGTCGATCGTATAAATAATTTAGAACTATATAATAATTAATACTAAATAATCATGACTTGTGGCCGGGAGATGACAATAGTGTTCGAATTCAATGGGAAACATATTACCATACCAACTTGAGACAGTAACGTGTCCTTCTTCTAGTTTCTTAATTCCCCCAGATATACATACGAATATCCCAAAGCCACACATAAACCTCCCCAATCCTAAATGAAGGTGCAAATTTCTTGATGATTTTTTCAGCAAGAGTAATTACTACATGAGATATTTATTTATGAAAAAGGGAGAGACATAGAGACTAGTGGGTGTACCTTATACGGTTAAAATATCCTTTTTAAGAGTTTTTTACATATCCAATAACAGCTAGTATATATATTTGCAAAAAATATGCAAGAGTATGATATGGTTATAAATTTTCACATGATCTGCTGATGTGCATCAGTAACTGTATATATATATATATATATATAGTAAAAAAATAACGTCTTTAATTTGAGCTGCTAAAAAGTTGATTCTACTATATATATATGACTATAATATTCATGCTCCACAAGCTCAAAGCAAATAAAAAATTTATCTTTTATATTAGAAGTCGAATTTTTATCTTTTATTTCAAATATCTAAAATATATCCCAGAGAGTTAATACATCCATTTTTAAGGCTTTTTAGATAAATTTAACTTTACGAATTTAAAATATATATAAAAATATTTGAACGTGTGAATTTTCATATGATCTGGCTATACCAATTATCAATTTTATGGTAATGAAAGCTTAATTAATCTTAGTCGTCAAAAAACATATTTATTTTACAATGTTATAATGATGGTGGTACACAACCTCAAATTAAATAAAAATTAATATTTACTCATATTTTTGTATGATTTTTTCATCCGTAAAGTTAAATTTTACTAAAAAACCTTGAGATAAACTCATTTTAAAAATCTAAGGTATACAATTTATATACTCTAAAAAGTATCCCTTAAATATAAGATCATTATTAACCTTTTAAAAGTTAATAAAAAACAGTTTTAAACTCAAAATTGGTGTATTATACTTATTTACCTCTAAATCAACCATATCGATCATAAATTTAAAAATGATTCATTGATTTTCTAAAATTCAATAATAATAATAATAATTTTATATTTTGAACGATGGGAATATAACATCTGACTAATAATTCATAAAAAAAAAAAGTTAGCTTTATTAGCACCTTATTCCAGCCGGCTGGTTCCAACTTCCAGTAAGTCAGAATCGATGCATTTTTGCGTTAATTGCTATACTTCACCCAGTGTACATGAGTGTCCATCTTTTCCAGATATTTTCTACAAAAAGAAATAAAAAATAATAGATTAATTCTCCATGAATTGAACTGTTCCATAACTTTTTTAGAAAAGAAAAAATCGAATATACGCACAGAGGAAAGAAAGAAAAATACTGATATACTCTCTCCTTTTTATTATATAAGTCGTTTAAGATATAATCACGTATATTAAAAAATCTTATTAATTATAATGTTAAATAATTAATATTGATTTAAAATTTCATTATTACTCATGCACTAATTAATTACTCTTCCTCCTCTCTCTCAATTACTCTATTTTTTTAGGAGCAAAGTAGAAATTATTAGTTTTTTTTATCCTAGATATCTGTAAAAACGTCTTATATTATGGAGAGAGAAAAAAAACTTCTAAAATGACTTATATAATGAAAAAAAATGAAATATTAAATTGAAATTCTTAGTCAATAAAAAAAGAAAGAAAAAAAAACCTTTGTGGTAGGAGTAGATATATGTATGTAACATTATTGTTAAAAGAGCAGAAGCAGCTTATGTACTCATATATGTAGCAAACAATATAGTTTTTCATATAAGATTATATATATAATCATAATAATCCAGTTAAATCGAATTTATTGTTGCAGTTTACAGGTCAATATAATACAAGTGTTGATTACACGAACTAGTTCAATATTAAAGAAAATATTAGAGAAACATTTGTTAATTACTTTTTGCCAAACTATCAGGTTGTTACTAGTCGATATATTTCATCAGTTTCAGCCTATGCATTTTTTAAGTCTAACACTGACTTAAAAATATGACTGTCGATATCATATAGTAATTTATATATATTAGGACTCGTGGCTTAATTATAATCCACTGATTCCAGAAATTATATATTAAGATATTATCATCGCCTCCATCAAATTATAATAACGTACTTATTTTGGTAGATATCTCGAACGGATTGGATGATGTATACGCTCACTAAAATTTGTATAATACTTAATATATTTATAAAAACAATTCAAGAAATATATAGGTGGCAAGAAAGAGAGGACAGACGCTAATGGTGTCATTTTGGACCAAAATTATACAACTAGTCATGTTTGTTTACGAGGATTATAATCTCGAAATTATAATCCCAAAACATAGATTATAATCTTTTGTTGATAAAGATTACACTTGAATAAGCCTATTAATTTCAAGTGTTTTGTTTGTTTTGAAATTTAGACTTGAGACTACTAGTCCAAAGATTATAAAATGACTTAATACGGAGAATTATTAATATCATATTATAATCCCAAGACTATTTAATCCTAAGATTATAATATCATAAATCATAATCCCGATATTATAATTCTTACAAACAAACATGCAATAAAAATTGTGTTTTACTTTACCGTAACATGGAGAATATAGAATTATTAGAGTCATTTTCCTTTTAAATTTCTAATTTTTTTTATTCTAGGTATATATCTGACCAAAAGAGTTTGACTTGTTAATTTTCTTTCTTCCAAAAAGAATCTCATTATTTTAATTATGAAACTATAAAATGAGTCAAGTTAATTAAAATTATTATCGCAATTTTATTACTATGTCGTCATTACCAAATTAAATAATTAGTAAGTTTAGAAATAAACATGAAACAAACAAATCTTTTTAAATTTTGTAAATGGAATTACTTTTTATGAGAAGAATGGAGTATTTTGAGGTTTTTTCTTCTTTTTATGCATGCTGTCAACTCCTAACCTTCTTTGGGCTAAGAGGTCCACACTGAGAGTAAGAGGGTGGTAAGGTAAGGAGAATAATGATGCAGAAGGCCTTCGGCCTGCTTCAGTTAGAAATTTAAAAGGAAATCTTAGACCATGTAACTAAATTGGGCCTAAACTATGGACCACAACTTATTTAATTTTGTGACTTTCTTTAAAGCTAAACAGCCCAATGGATATGCTGCTCAAAGTGAAGATATAAATCCTAATTAATCTATAATTTTTGAAATAGTAATTTTGCACTTTGGCTAATATTATTAAACTTTAAAATGGTTTACACTGCATTAACTTGGTCTCTATTCTCGTCTCTCTCCATCCCATTTCTTGCACTGCTCTGCTTTGCAGAAAGAAGAAGAACAGTTCCTCTGTCGAGCTCCGACGATTCAATATGAACTTCCTGTAACTCTAACTCTACCTAATTCAATTTGATTGATAAATTACTGTTGACTTAAAATTTCCTCATATTTCCTCTGGTTTGGTTTTATCTTCACTTTACTCTCCTTCCAGCATACTCTGTTTTTGTTTTTATCCTTCCCAAGAATAAAAACAACCGTTGATGGTATATATAATTTCTAAATAGCCGACAGATATGGCAATCATTTCAACATATTCCATGTCATGCGTGATGAAAATATTCATGAAATCATATTCCAACAAATGTACATTAACATCATAATATAATAAAGTCCGAGGGCAGGGAGGGCATGCATACCTTCATTTAGATGTCCAAATCTTAATAAGACTTCCCCACCTCTCACCGCTTAGCTTAGCTTATTAGCTTAAGACAAGACGAGAAAAAGAAAAGAAACGAAACTCGAAATTAATATACAGGCATATATGAACATGATGAAGTTTGTATTGGGGGCAGAGGAATGGAAAAAGAATACCTTCATCATTTATATAGGAGCTCACTTATAATAAACAGGTTATGTTAGAACATATTTAGTTGTATGAAAGAATCTGGTCAAAGGTTCTCAGTATGAACTGCACCTGTGATAAAGACTAAAGATGACATGCAAAGTGGGAGTTGGTGAGAAAGCATATCAAAAACAATAGATTGTACTTGATTTAGAAAAATCAGAAAGAAAAAAAAACACCCTCACAGATGCTTAGCTCTCCTCTACAAATGAGCTGTACAATAATTCAGGTCATGAGGGCACATGGATCCTAATAACTAACTTACAAAACACTCAGATGAACTCAAGAGCCAGCTGGGTTCAAAAAGATGCCGACTGAAGTCTAAAAAGATTTAAATGCATGACTTCAGCTGGGTGTGATTGCCAGCCCCAACTTTGAAAATGCTGCTGGAGAGACCATATTAGGCATTAATTTAAGGATCTAGGTGCCCATAATTCAACTTAATAACATATATGATTAGCAATAGTACAAGAAAGCTGGAAAAAATTCCATCTAAAGGGCTAATCAAGTCAATTATGCTGAATAGGCAATTTTCACTTGAGGGGCTGAGCATGGTTTATCCTCTGCACTGCCAGGTCAATTGATGCAACTGAAATCGTTGGACCAAAGATGCATTGTTTCAAGAGCAAAAATGTCAAAGCTTAATCACCGAATCAGTGCCCCCATTAACGGTGACTAATTCATGTGATTGTGATCAACCATATGATTATAGGAGCGGCAGATTTTCTAACTAAATTGTCTGGAACTTCTAGAATTAATTCAAGCTCATTGAATTTTCTGTTCACAGAAAACTAACACTAAGCTTGTCTGAGGACTGATTTATTTTTAGCCTCCATGTCATTAGGATTCTAAACATGCGCACATTAACCAAAGTGATAATGTTGATCCCTGGACCTCAGAGAGTCAAAATGTTAAGGATATATCACAAGCTTCATACACTGCCATATGCTGCAAGTGACTGGTTAAAAAGAATGGAAAAAAGCTACCCAATGCTGCAAGTGCTTTCAATAATGTACAAACTAGGCAAGTATGCATTACAAATTCATTCATACGAGGACTTGGATTTTCACTGCTTGAATCTACTCTCACTCTAAAGAGCCTTAAACTTATATGAGAGTCAGTTTTAGGATGAACCTCTATAAAGATTTAAGAATAAGAGGGGAATGTCTGGACTGACCCTCGATATTTAAACAGATGACCTTTAGATCAACATCAAACTTCAGTATAACAAATCTCATAGGTCAATTCAGTTATAACTTGACCAATCAAGATCGACATAAATCCTTAGGGACAATTACAATGATTCATCTTCCAACCAAATCTATCATTAAACACAATATAGAGGTGCACATTAAACCTCTGGTCACTGAATCTCAAAGTCTGTCAGGATTAAGAACTAATGGCAGTTCAGTAATAACAGAAGAAGTTAGTATATTCTAGAATAGGATACTTATACGTAAGCACATGGGTTGTTACTTTGTGTGCAGGATAAAAAAAGGTGTAGGATTAGGAGTATTGTTATTTTCAGCATTTTGAGCTATATCGGGACATGTATTGAAAATATGAGAACGTGCGTATGAAATGAATTGAATGAAAAGTTACTTATCTTTTCTCTCTCTTACTTCTTCCTCACGAATTATGCTGAGACTTCTTCTTCCTCCATTCTTCTTCTAAGTTCTGTCAATTCTCTTCTTCTCCCTATCTATTTCTGTTATTCCTCTTCCTCCCTTTCTGTTTCTAACTAGATTATAGGTCAGGCTCAAGGAGGTTCCTGACAACTTGGCATCAAAGTTGCTCCTTCACTGGGAAAGATCATCCTCCTCCTCATTTTGCTACTGTTCATCGCCAGAAAACCAGATCATCCATAAACACTTCATTCAGCCACAAAACCTGTTGAAATACATCACAAACCATCACCCCAACACAACCCAAACTAGCCCAGAAGCAAACAAGCAAGGACCTGAGCACAGCAACAGCAGAACTCCAGAAACGATGCTCTGTTTTCTAAAAATCCTGCAACTCAACCATCTCAAGTGTTAGCCCAAATAAAACACTTCCTCCATACTCAAATTACTCTTATTATATTAGCCCATAACATAATTCTCATAAACAACAACAACCAAACATGATTCGATCCAAATTTTGCTTATTCTACTCGGTTGGGAAAAATTTCCAGAATCTAGAAATTAAGGCTGTTTGATCTGTTCTGCTCAAGTTTAGTAGTTGCAATTAGTTTGTTTAGCATATCTAATAGCAGACTAAATATTCAAAAACCAAAAATTAACAAAATCAGTTTCCAGAAATTTTTTCAATTCCAATAATAAAAAGTTTCAGCTAGATAGTCATAGTGTTTACACTCTTACTACTGCAATAGTAGCATGTGTTTATACCAAGTCTTAATCCTTTTGTGTTGTAACTTCAATTGTGTGCTCATTTACTCATTAAAACTTCAACTAAGCTTTAGCTAGTTGAGTTTAAAAACTTGTTGGCCTCGGATACTCAGCTTGCTTCACTGAGGAAGTCCACCTCTCACCTAAATAGCTACTCAAGCTTACTTACTCATAATCAGATAGTGTTGTCATTGCTTGATAAAATTTTCAAACTCAGAATCACACTTGTCCTGTGATTCATTTCATTCTAGTCTCTATAAACATGGTTGCGCCATCACAAATGCTGCAGCAGGACTTTATGAATTACAGAGAGTATACTAATGAGAGGTTGCAGCTTCTAGATGAGAAAATGGACCATTTGATGGAAGGAATGAATGAACTACTGAGGCAGAAAAGTTCAGATGAAGGTGACGGGTTTGAGAATCCATTTGGGAATAATGGAAAGGACAAGAGACCAACACATATGGGGCAAGGAAGGGACAGGGGTTTCTTCAGAGATCCTAGAAAGGACTAAAAAATATGAGGAAGATGATGCTTATTGGAGGAGGAGAAACCGCACTAGGAAAATGATGAAGAAGATAGAGAACTGAAACACCTGAAGTTGGTGTTTCCCTTATTTACTGATGGCGATGATGCTAAAAGTTGGATCCAAGATTGTGAGGAATATTTCAGCATATATGGAATTCATTCTCACAAAAGAATTGCCATAGCTGGGATGCATCTCCATGGGCCTCCAAAATATTAGTATAAGTCCTATGTCAGTGGCAAGGAGGACCTCAGTTAGAGGGAATTTGCAAGAGATTTCATCATAAGATTTACTGAGGCTGGTGGGGAAAACATCTATGAACAATTCAAGTTGCTAAAGCAAGTTGGGACTGTGAATGTGTATGATGAGTTTGAAAGGAAAAGAGGAAGATTATTGAAAAAATTGCCTCATTTGAATGAAGAACTTTTTGTAGGAAACTTTATTGGTGGGCTGAAGGAAGAATTCAAGAAAATGGTGAAGCTTCTTGACTCAGAAAGGTAAAGAGGATGATTACTGGAAAAATTGCCTCATTTGAATGAAGAATTTTTTTTAGGAAACTTTATTGGTGGTGGGCTGAAGGAAGAAACCAAGAAAATGGTGAAGCTTCTTGACTCAGACACTCTAGCACAAGCTTTCAAACAAGCCAAGTTTTATGAAAGTCCCACACCAAAGCCTATCAACAACCTTAACCATCCTAACCCACAACCTAACCCAATCAACACTCAACTTAGTTACAAAAAAGACCTTCCTGTACCATCCTCCACTAAAACCCCTATGCTCACCTATCCTAAAAGTAATTTTAATAAACCTAAACCTATCACTGTTGCTCAAAGAGATGAAAGAAGAGCCAAGGGTCTATATTTCTATTGTGATAAGAAATACACCTTGGGACATCAGTGCAAGGCTCCACAAAATTTTATGATAACCTGTGAAGACTTCCTGGAATGCGATGACCCTCAGCAATCTGGACCTCCCCTATATGATGAAGAACCCAATACAGCTCATACCAAGGAAGAAGAAAAACTTAATGAAAAGGCCACCTTTTGTAGCCTGGATCTCTAGAAAGAAGCCCAACAGGAACAAGTTTTAGTACTCAAAGGGAAAAGGGAAGAGAAACAGTTAATGATGCTAATAGATAGTGGGAGCACCTTGAACTTCCTAAGTGAATATGTTGCTAAATCCTTAAACTGCTATACACAGCCTATTGAACTAATCACCATCAGCCTTCCTAATGGGGAAGAACTCCACAGTTATATACCAGGTGCCCTGAGTTTACCTGGAGCATTGATGCCTGTAGTTTTAGCACGCCAATGTGGCTTATTAAGTTACAAACTTATGGTTTTATTCGGGGAACGACCTGGCTAAGGCAGCTAGGAAAGATACATATGGACTATAGTAAGCATGTCGTCAGCTTTACACAATAAGGAGCATAAATTCAGTTGCAAGGAGAATCTAATTTCCAGAAGTTTGCAAACCTTAACTACTTGACTGTAGCTCATCCAGCATGGATGTCTCAAATAGTTGAAAGCTATGAGGGGGACAACAATGTTTCCCAAGTTATAGTGGATTTGAGTTAATTCAAGGGTTATTGAAGTATAGGGGAAGATGGGTGATAGGATTTCATGGAGATTTAAGAAGGAAATTGTTTGAGGAACTACATGAAAAAGGGCAACTCTGAAAAGAATAGAACAACATTTTTATTGGGTAAGGATGAAGGCTGATGTTAATAGATGGGTGGCAGAATGTCCTGTTTCTCAGTTTTCTAAGCATAAGAATGTGGGGAGTCCAAGGTTGCTCCAACCTTTAACCGTACCCAATCAACCTTGGGTGGATATAGCTATAGATTTTATCAGTGGTTTACCTTAACTCTAAAGGCTATAAAGTTTTTTGGTTTATCACAGACAAATATAGCAGGAGTTCTCATTTTCTAGCTCTTAGCCACCCCATTTCTGCAAGGACTTTGTCTTGGTTATTTTTGAAAATATCTTCAAGCTCCATGGGCTTCCCAACTCCATTGTAAGTGACAGAGATCCTATTTTTTTGAGTGATTTCTGGCAAACCTTGTTCAAACTAGCAGGAACCAAACTACATATCAGTACTTCTTTTCACCCCCAAAGTGATGGAAGCACTGAAGGATAAATCGGTGCCTTGAGCAATACCTAAGAAGTATGTGCAGTCACTCGCCAAAGCAATGGAGTTCTTGACTACCTATGGCAGAATGGTGGTTTAATACTACCTACCACACCTCCCTACAGACTACTCCTTACAAGGTTCTCTATAGACATGATCCTATACACCTAGCCCTGCCTCCACAAATTAAGACCAACATTGCTGCAGTTGAAGACATCCTTGCAGAAAAACAGCAACAGCTGGAGATTCTGCAAGAAAACTTGACCAAGGCCTAGCAGAGAATCAAGAGTCAAGCTGATAAAGAAAGGACTGAAAGGACTTTTGAGGTTGGAGAAATGGTGTATCTGAAGTTACAACCTTACAGGCAAAGTCCAATTTCTATAAGGAAGTCTATGAAACTGGGTCCTAAATTCTATGGGCCTTTCAAAATTTTGGAGAAATATGGATCTGTAGCTTATAAACTGGAACTTCGCATTACTTCAAGAATACATCCTACTTTCCATGTCTCACAACTAAAGAAGCATATGGGAGCAGCATTAACTAGTAGGTAGCTACCAGAGGTAAACCAGGATGGGCAATTTGATGTAGGACCCCCTTAGAAGGTTCCTGACAAATTCATTACAAAACTAAGTCGGGTATGAGTAGGAATAACTTTGTCGCCCAAGTTCGAAACCTTAATAAAGCATTGGCTATAAGTAATTATTCAACACTAATATATTCTTAAATCCTGAAGTGGCTACTCATTGGCAACTACAGGTCGGCTACTGAGCTTCCAGCCAAATTCAACTAAAATCCTTGAAAAATAGGGACACTATTACTCATCATCCAACTCTTAAAACATTCTTGAATCGTACAGTGGCTCCTCAATGGGAACTATAGGGGAGGCACTTACTAGGCCTCTCTTCAGATGTCTTAATGCAGAAATAAAGTTGGTAATCAAGAACTTAACGCGGCAAATTGAATACTGAGGTCTGAAGAAAAGGAAGAAGCACCAACAGAAAGTTTTCGAATGAAAGAGCCTCACCAGAAAAGCAGGGAGATCAACCAAAAATAGTACAGTAACATTTCTTCATAAGAAAACGCTAGCTATTCTAAAATAGCATAGGACATCTAATCTGAGACTCATACCTAATGGAAAGCCCACATCCATAAGAATGAATAAAATAAATATATGTTAAATCAGGTAGGGAACATTGTCCATATCTAATTTAACATTTACTTATATGCGACTGTATGTAATTGCAAAAATAAAATAAGAAAGTATGGCCAATCAGTAAAAAAAACCATAGACACAGGTTAAAACCATCTTTTATCTTTGCTTCATCCCTACAACTATCTTGCTCATGATCATCAATACTGAAGGGTAGTTCTAAGCATGAGATTAAGTATGGAATCAAAAATAAAACATACATATGACATATCCTTTACATCATACGAATAAGAACACCAGAAATGGGAGTTAAAAATGCTCACCATTTACAATTAAAACGTACATAATACAAGTAGTGCTCAATCAACTAAAATTGTATCAACTTAAATAACAACTACATATAAAAGTTACTTCTTTTACACAATGGACTCATTAATTCGCATTACAAAACTGAAAACATTATGGTAGTCATATAAGAAAAGAATTCAAAACCTTAGTCCTCATCTCACATCTTCAAAATATTCATTGTGGCAATGCGATCACTTTCGTGCAAAACTGACCAATTTGGAGAGTGAACAGCTCTCAACCACCGGAAGTCATCCACATTTTCCCAATTCCCTGTCTCCTCATCAAGATTGGACTTCTTAAGATCTCCCTCAATCCCATCATAACACAAACAATACGGTGCAAACCTCGCCCCACTACAATCCTCAATTATAGGCCTACTCCTCGCTCTAAGATAAAAATCAGTCCCCTTGGCATGGTGAATCCTAATCTGATGCGATGCCATCACAAAAACACAGTCCTCCACTTCTTCAATCAAAATCGACCCAAACACTGGCCCTATGTAAAGTCTACAATTCACCAGCTTGTGAACAAACAATGCCCGCAAACAACCCATTAGCCTCACCTCACAATTTGTCAAATTCGAAAGGGTAAATTCCCCAATTTCCTCCTCATTACCCTTAAATTCCTTGACTAAAACCTCGTTTTCCTTGCCCTTAAATCCGGGCGAATCACGAACCCCAGAAAAACTCACTTGTTCGATAGGATTGGCATTTTGAGTTTTATCATCAAGCTGAGTGGCACTGCTCGGGAGTGTGTTTGTAGTTGTTTTCTTGGATTTGAAGGAGAATTTCTTTTTGGGTATGACTTGGGAAGTGATAATATCTAATGTTTGTTTGAGATCGGAGATGGATTTGAGGGAAGCACGGAGTTCAAAGGAGGGTAAAAAGTAGGAGTTTTGTGCGACAAGGTTTTCGAGGTCGGAGATGGAGAGAGAGATTTTGTCGAGATCGGGTTTAGGATCGGAGGATTTGGGGACGAGAGAGAGGCGGGATTCGATGGAGAACTTGGAATTGGAGAAGGTAGACAGAAAGAATTGGATGGATTCGAAGGAAGAGGCGTCGGAAGGGTTGTTGGATTTGGAAGAGTTGCGAGATTCGTGGAGGCGAGAGAGGCGCTCCAGCATTGCAGCGTGCTTCCGTTCGGTGGTGGAGCGAGCTTCTTCCTCCATTAGAGAGAGAATATTTACTTGTTGAATAGGTTTTCGAGGTTCTGCGGTTCTGCCGTCGGAAGCAGAAAACCGGGGTTTTACAAATCAGAAATCAGTACAATGAAACGGATGTGTTTTCCTTCCATGTCGTAACTAGCAAGGAGTGAGGTGTAAAACAGTAAAACAATGAATTATCCCAACTAAATTTATTTATTTTTATTAAAGGTGCACAATAGTCGATTTAGTAAATAAAAAAATAAATAAATTATTTAAATCAGTTATAAAAAATTAAAATTTTAAATCGCTCAAATTTTTATACCGTAATCGTTTATTGGTTTAATCGGTTATTAAAACTAAAATATAAAACATAAAATTGGTATGTCACCAATTTTTAAAGTAATGTATTGTTGGATAATAAGGAATTGATATGTCACCAAATTATAAAAAAGACATATAATTAATATATAATTATATAAAATAAATAATTATTGAAAATTATATAAATTATATTATAATATTAAGGCGTTCGATCGATTTCGATTTTTGAATAAACCAAACCAAAATTGACCAATATAATTTCGATTTTTTAGTTTTTTAAGTTTCGATTTTTCGATTTTGTGATTTTTGAACAAATCAAACCGAAACCGACCAATATAGTTTCGATTTTTTAGTTTTACAAATTTTGATTTTTCAATTTGATTTGTTAACAGTTCGATTTGATGTGATCAATTTATCGATTATTTTCGATTTTGTGTGCACCCCTATTTTTTATGATGGACCAATCTTTTCTTTCAAATTAAGCTTTTAAGTAAATTTTAAAATCCTCATTTTTTATCATTAAACTTAATACTAATATTTTATTTAATCCTTCTGGCAAAAAATTAATATTTTAAATTAACAATTAATAATATAACATGAATTATATTAGTTACAAGTGCATATCAAAACTCGATTTATTTTACTGTGGCACTTTCATGTCATACTTTCGTTAAAAAACTTTACCCCATTGACAGTAATTCAAAATTTCGTAAAAAAATTAGGATTTAATAAATTAACTGTTAAAATATATATATAATTACTTGACCGAAAGTCCAACTAAAGTAAAATGACCTGCAAAGTATTTAACCCGATGATTAAATGTAAAAGTAAGCACTAAATTTGTAATGCGTTTCGAGTGTCACGGGAAACATAGAATAATATTTCTTTAGAATTATTAAAAATTGACAAATTTAATCAGTTGGCTCTAGTTTCGAGACAATGATAATTACTGGCTAGTTCCAAAGCAAATGTTCAATGAAATAACATTTTATTAGCCAATTCCACTTTAAAAAATTTAGAGCTCAATTTCAGTTTCAATTCTTAAAATTGAATTGCCAAACATAACTTATTATTTGCCCAAAACCAACTGCTTTGGCAATGGTAATTTCCTCGTTGATGGCTTGATGCTTCATTTACTTGTATGACATTGATTCTTAAGGGTCAAGGGAACAAGTTTGTCAACACCTAATAACACAACGGAGACTCCCATCCCAAAAGCCATGAAAAATCATTTGTTTGCTGCATCACCCCAGTCGAGATCAGTGCAAGGTGGAAGGCAAACACCTCCGGCTTGAGATAAGTTGTACAGTAAATGAGTATGATACATGTTACATCAGCTGCACCACAATAAACTACTCGTTTCATACAATTAAAAATGGCAGATTAAAATTTCAGAGGTATACAACTAGCTCATGCAGCTGCTTCTTCCTTTGCTTCTGCAGCTGCTTCTTCCTCTTGTAACTTCTTTAAAGATGGAGGTGGTCTGACAACAATGCTTTTCTTCCATTGCCGATCAAGCTTTCTTGACAACCTCTTGTTAATTCCCTCGTCAATTTCTCTCTCCCTCTTGACAGTGAGCATACGAGCAACCTGTTCCCATATCAAGACAACAAATAGAGCAAAATATCAATAGATTACCTCATCTTTCTCCAGAATTTCTTTAGATTGCTAGCTGGGAAAATATATATATATATATATATATTTATTTATACGAGAAGGAGAAGGATAAACAGAAAAAGGAAGGCCATCATATTATTACAGGTCATATTAAAATGGAAAGGGAACACTAGTCAGTCTAGTCTCCTAACAACTGAGGTACACAAAGCATAAAAATGTGCGGTACGGACACACGAAGCAAATCTATAGCTCCAGGCCAATCACGTGTTATTTTGGGAATGAGCTACATGCATTGAATTGCAATGTTTACTCTATTTAATATGGGCCATCAACTACTTCTATACTAGCTTACACTTTTACCCCCATACATTGTCCTTGTAGCAGCTAAAACTTAACCATATATATTCCTCCTTAACAACCCCTAGTAGCATTATGACCAGCAAATTCTTTGAGGTATGCTTGCTCTATCAATTTTTGTTTGCCCACAAGAATGCAGTCATTGACCAAGCTTGTAGATATTTAAATCCTGTCCAGGTGAAAATTTGTGTGCTTGGGAAAAAGAGAGAATTTCCTATTTTTACTTGAATTCAATACAATATGAAATAAAATAAGTAACTAAGGCGTCATGCTTATAAAATGTTTATTTAAGCCAGAAAGAAATCTTAAAAGTTGAAAGATAACACGAGTCTGCTGCAAAGAATGATATGAAGAAATGAAAGAATGTAACAAGAAAGAAGAAAACTGATGGAGAAGTTAGTTTGCCTTTCGCATTCAATTGTAGAATGACATAATACCACTTAAATTCTTAATTTTATTGTGAAGCAACTTATTTGAATCTTGTCATCCTATTGCTCTGCAATGAAGTTTCCAATACCTAAGTTGTGATCCCAACTTATCTGCATCCTATCATGGCTTCTATAGCAGCAGTATTCAAAGACCACAGCTAGATTCAACGTATAGATTTACTCTACTAATGGTAATTTGCAATCAACTAGCTCCCAAAAAGAGAGAGAGCATCCCAGAAGAATTCACTACGGTTAAGATACAAAAACCTATAGCGACCAAATGCTTCAGAAATCTGAACCCAGGACTATTCAGTCTTGTGGTCAACTAATCAGAAAAGATTTTACACAATAAGTTTAGCAGCAAGTCAGCAACATATCCAAAAATTTATAAATTGCCTAATCTCCAAAAGAGATCAACATGGCATGAGATTGTAATCCCACTTATTGAGCTAGGGGGCATTTAAACCACTCACAGACAGGAAAATATCAATATATAGAATACCTATTAATCTTTTGTAGCACTTTTAGAAAAATATAATACATTTTATTTCTTAATCTAAGCAACAACTATGAGAAGGCCCATTTCTTAGAATTTCTGTCAATACCAAATCTAAATCATTTCATTATAGCAGCAAACTACCATCCTTATGAATGACTTTCTTCCATCTTCATGTAGTAACTTCCCAAAACCCTCTTGTAGTAAAAATTGTAGCAGAACTTACTCAGAATTTTCATAATCAGCATAGATTTTAAAGTAGAAGGTGCATTGTGAAGAGAAAAGGAAAAAGAAATTATTAATTATTAACATTGTATTGTTAGTTAGGATTTAGGAATACATATTGGATAATTAATGTAATTATTTAGTAGGAGACTTTTATTTTAATTAGGATAGTTTTACCATAGTAGTAGATTTTAGTTAGGAGTTATATTTCAATTAGAAGTTGTGTTTAAGTTAGCTTTTATAATTTGTAATTATCTCATTTAATTTGTATTTATCTTTTAGAGTCCAAATTAGATTAGGAGAGTGTTTAGGAGTATTATAAATAGAGTTGTAAACTCATTATTGTAGACAGATTATTGAATGAATTGATTTAAGAGATTAAAGCTTTGTACTAGTGTGTGTTTCTTTACCGATTCTCTACGGGGATAGATACTCGTATTCCTTCTTTCCATCTTATCCTACATCATTTGGTATCAGAGCTAAAATTCCTAATATCTTTTGATTCCACCAAATTCCTTCTTATCCTATTTTTTGTGGCCTCCATCAAATTGTCAAAATTTGCTAGAGAATCGACAACAATTTTCCTAGACGAAAGCATGATCTACAGCAGAAATTGTCGTCGTCGTAGTCTCCATCTATCAAAAAAAAAAAAAAAATCCTACAGTAATCCGTTTCTAATAAATTACAATTTAGTACCCCCAAGTTTATGAAATTTTCAATTCAGTCCCTTAAGTTTTTGAAATTTTCAATTCAGCCCTTGAAGTTTCAAAAAAGTTCAAATCAGTCCTTGCACTTCTATTTTCTACATTTTTAGCCCTTGCAGTTACCTAAGTTTTCAGTTTAGTCCATGTAAAAAATGAAAAAGAGGAAAAAAGAAAAGAAAAAGAAGAATATATATATATATATATGATGATGACGGTTCAAAAATATATTTCTTAAATAGCATACCTCCTTAAATAGCATACATTTATCAAAACGACGTCGTTTTGAAGATTCTTTTATGGCATTTTCGTAAATAAAAGAAAAGCAAGTGGGACTGCGGAATATCACATCATGTGACATCTTCTTTTAATATTATTTTTAAAACAAAAATAATATTCAAAACAATGTCATTTTGATAAATGTATGTTATTTAAGATATATATATATTATTTAAGAGGTATGCTTTATTTATATATATATTATTTGCAGGAACCATGGTAAATGCTAGAGAAATCAATGCCAAATTTGAAGCTTCTAGGTTACAACAAGATGAATGTGTTAAACGAATTAAAACTTCACTCGCAAAACTTACTGCGTCTTGTATAACACTTGCAACAAAGGTAAATGTACTCACGAAACGTGTAACTAAAAAAATACGGAGTTGGTAAGACTTTTCCAGAACAAAAACCTCAAAATGCTAAGACTCGTGGGATCTTAACGAGGCTAAAGTAAAGGCTATTGTATTAATTGAAGATTCAAAGGTGATTTGCGTTGAAGAAAGTGCAGTGCAAGATGAATCATGTTGACCAAAAAACTGAACACAAAAAGGAAGACATAATTGAGTTTTATTGGACTGTATCTCCCGAGCTATTGTTTATTATTCTTCGATACTTCAAAACTCATATTAATTATTAATATTGTATTGTTAGTTAAGAGTTAGGAATACAAATTGGATAATTAATGTAATTATTTAGTATGAGAGTTTTATTTTAATTAGGATAGTTTTATTGTAGTAGTAGATTTTAGTTAAAAGTCATATTTCAATTTGAAATTGTGTTTTTAAGTTAACTTTTATAATTTGTAATTATCTCATTTAATTTGAATTTATCTTTTAGAGACCAAATTGGATTAGAATGGTGTTTAGGAGCATTATAAATAGAGTTGTAAACTCATTATTGTAAACAGATTATTGAATGAATTGATTTGAGAGATTAAAGTGTTATGTTTGTGTGTGTTTTTTTATCGATTCTCTGCAGGAATAAGTACTCTTATTCCTTATTTCTACCTTGTCCTACATCACATTGTCATCAACTCATCATATTACTAAAAATTAGATGCATCTTTTACCATCAAGAGTGTAATTACACTTAATTGTTTCTTTCTTTCAGCTTTCACCAAACAAATGGCCCAAAGACCATCAACGCATTAATCATTTTGTGGGGAAAAGGAAAATAAATAAACAATCTGCAGCAAAAACCAGGTCTTTCGAATTTATTTTTATGCATACGTGTCGTGCAATTTAGTAACCCCTTCTCAATCCAACCTCACAACTCGTGAAACTTTAAACCAAAAAGATGAAGCAACAACATGGGCAATAATTTCTTCTAACTCCCAAATTCCCATTATAATTATAATTATATATATATATATATATATATATATATATATATATATATATATATAATTAGTTAAGACCTACTTTAAAGATTGTCTAGAAATTGTATCATTTTCAACAAGAACTCCACCTCTTATTTCACATTTTATCAAGACCCTCCAAAACAATGTCTTTAACACCATTTCAGGTCATCTGAAGGTCCAGAACAGTAAGGGAATGAAAATAAAAATGAAATGAAACTGAAAAGTAAAGTAGTGCGTGTGGCCCAAAACATCCTCAAACTTCCGTGGCTTAGAAAACCATAGTCCCTCCTCAAAGAAGTTGGTCGTGGAGGTATACCTCCACGTAGCTGTTTAGTAAGCTGAGGTCTCGTTCGTTAACGAAATTAACCAAACAAATTGCTCCTCCAACCAAGAACAGCCATGCACCACCACTCATAGATTCAAGAAAAAGCTCTCAGTCCGCCGATCAACTCAGGGCGTAGATGCAGCAGCTTAAGCCCAAGTTGTTGATATGCCCGTGGAGATGTCGATGCGTCAATAGTGGTAGGCAGCACACGCGTCACGACGTGTTTCAGCATCTGCGTGCTCCTGACACAAAAACCCATTTAGCCTGTCTTGAAACATCGACAAGAGTCTGACATGTGTGCGAGTTAACGGGCAAGTAAACCCGTAAAGCCTAACGAAACTAATTGGTGGGATCCCTTGAGGGGTGCACCACCGATCGACCTTGATCTTCTTAGAAGGATTCGAGTGTGAGCCTGCCTGTCAAGACCCAAAAGATGGTGATCAACTTGCATTGGCCTCACATTGTGTTGCCTTGATCCTCACTTGCCTATCCATGCCTAGCGATGCATAGCGCTAGCCTTGGAAGGTCATTTGTGGTCGACTTCTTGGGATTTTTATGCTAGTCGACCACACTTCCATACTCGTTTTTGTTTCATATCCATGTTCGTGTAACCCAAAGCCTAACAGTGCATGCCTAACGCCTAGAGAGTAAATATGTCATCAACCCTGCGTCACTCCAATTCTTCCCTCTCCCTCCATCCCTCAAAACAAACTCATATCATTTTGCTCGAGCTGTCGTCGAGGTTAACCGGCACTAATGCCCAAGTGCAAGTTACAAAGACGCCGACTGTTTGGCCGCGAAAATCCTCTTAATGAACACTAATCTAACTGATGCACTTTTAAACAATCCAATACCAGAGTACAATACAAAAATAACTACAATGACAAAGTAATTATCTTTTTCTACTTTTCTTTTCCTGCTCTTTTGGAGGCAATCAGAGAGCACAAGGCATTAGCTACTAAAGATTTTGAGAGTACTTTCACATCATTTGATTTACCTAATGTATGGGTTTTTTAGGTGTCTAAATTGCCATTTCCATTGAGTTCATCAAGCTCAAAACAAGTTCAAATTTGGATTAGCTAACACCCAAATAAATAAGGGATTTCTCTTTATTATGAGTACAAAATCTCCTATATAAAAATTTGACTGAAATATCAAATAAATTCCTAGTATTAAACATTTCATCGAGCATCGAATATTGAAAGTGGAAAGTAGATAGTACCCTTTTACGCATACGACGGAACTCACTGGACTTGAACTCATTACGAGCGGATTTCTGAAGACGAAGCATGAAAAGTTCTCCTTTAAGGTCCACTACTTCTTCGTTAATTTGCTCTGTAGTTAAGCCTCTGATCACTTTCAATTCTTCCTCTTTTTTGGCCATCATCACTGGCGACGAAACAGCGCGTGGAGCTCGAATGCAATGAATGCCCGTGGGGAAGACATGGGCAATTCGAATGCCATTAAAGGATGAGTTTTTAGGGTTCGAATATAGGGTCTTCGTTAAAGAAGAAAGAGTAACACTGGAAGGCGATGCAATGGAGAGGCTCAACATCTTCTTTGTTCTCTCTCCTCTTTGCTAGAGTATTTAGATAAGGGCTATTTTATAATCTTTTAATTTTTAAGTTTATTATTGACCGTTATTTATCTACAAATTTAAGCTTTTCTTTATTTATTTTTAATTCTTTTTCCTAAATGAATATTTCTTTCACAAATTTAAGTTTTTCTTTATTTTTTTCTAAATGAATTTATTTCTTTCTCCATTTCTTTTTTAATTGAATATTCTTTGAAAAATACTTTTTTTTAAATCTCTAAATAAATACACATCTAATTTTAAATGAAAATAGTATTATCGGGGGTAGGAGTGTGCAACTGGTATAAAATGTACCAAATCGGTAATGAAATTATCCAAAATTCAGTATTGATATCGAATAACTGATATATCGAACCGGTAAACAAGTTCAATATCAATTTTTACTAAATAAATATCAAAAATTATTAGTATTATTATTATTATTTATTAATAAAAAAAATAAAAAACTGGTATAACCGGTACAGTTCGGTAAATACCGAACCTTTAAAATCAATAATCAATACTAGAATCGATTGGACTAGTTTTTTTTTGTATCGAATCGATTGGTTTGAATCAGTATGGTACACCTAAAAAATTGGTTGTACTGAAAATTTTGAACATCCCTACTAAAAGGTGGTTTGAGAGTGACTTATAAGTTAGTCAAACCAAGTTATAGGTAAGTTTTTATTATTTGAGTATTCGTATATAACTTATTTTTTAACCTATAAATTGATTTATAAGTAATTTTGAAAAATAACAAATTTTTATTTCTCAAAAAACGACTTATAAGTCATCTTGAAGTAAGTAAGCTTGAGAAAATATAAAGACCTTTTTGCCTTTATTTTAAATGTTAGTATGGATGGCAATTTAAATCAAAATCGACCCAAAACTAGTCGAATTGCATTGAATCAATCGGTTTCTATCTAAACCGTTGGCGTCGTTGGTGTGATTTTGGTGGGAAAAAAATAAAATTAAGACCGATGCAATATAATTTCAGTATTTGTCTCTGAACTGTTGGTGCACCGCACTACTTAATTCATCGATGCATTGATTTTTGAACAGTTTTATATATACTTACGTATTTTAATTATATCTCTATATCTTATAATATTATTATTTTTATATATTGTTATATATAATAATAGAGTTACTCGAATATATTTTTATTATTTTTTTACTTTTACATAGCAAACGTTAATTTATGAATATTTTTATATATAGTTGACATATATTAAAACTATAAAAGTGTTAAAATTATAACAATACTATCTTAATTTCAATCAAACATATATTATTATATTACTTGTTAATATTTTTGAGCTATTTTAATGAATATTATTATAATGTAACGTAAAAATATTAAATTAACTTAATAAAAATTAAGTAAAAAATATTAGTATTATTTTTTTACTTGTACAAGTTGGTGCGATGCGTTTTAAAATATAAAACAAGCGATGCAATTTTAATATAGAAAATTTTTGAATCGCTATTAGTGCGGTGTAGTTTCAGTTCAAGATTTTTTAAGATTGGTACAGTTCTAACTCATTGAAATTTCGGAAATGCATTGCATCATTGTCATTCCTATATTTTAGTAGTTTTTATATTTTATTTTAATTTATAAGCCATTTTAGTCAAACACTTTCACAATTTTTTTTAAACTTAATTTCTTACTTATAAATTAAAATGATACAAAATACTTTTATTTATAAATTACGGCTTAAAATAACTTATAAATTATTTTAAATTTTAATTTATGAGTTATTTTAAAATAAGTCATCCTTAACGGGCTAAAAGTTGTGAGACAAAAGATACCCTCGCATTATGTTTATGAGTATTAGACAAAATAATAATAATAATAATTTAGATAAAAAATAAAATATTTATCTATAGGCTTTAATAATATTATAAATATTTATTTATCTCGCTTATTTTTTAATCCATTTTGAAACAAAAAACTTAACAGAAAATAGCTATTTTTCCATATTTTTTATTCAGTATAAAGAAAACTTCAGCTTTCAGTCTATAGAAAAAAACTTAATAATAATAAATAAAAAAAGAAGCTATTTTTTCATATTTTCTATTCAGTATAGCAGAAAACTTCAGTTTTCAGTCTATTTATTTTCAATTCCCGTCCATTTTAAAACTCATACACACAGCTTAGCTTATTATATAACTCAGAGTCTCATTCTGCTTCTTATCAGACAACAGAAAAGAGCGGAGACAGGAGAGAGAAGAAATGGGGTGGATTGGAGAACAAATCGAGTCAATCAAATCTATTCAGATCAGACAACTCCTCACCCAAGCAATTAGTCTTGGTTCGTTACATCTCTCTATTTCCATTATGTATATTACACCATCGATTGTAATTATCTGAAGATGATGCAACCCAAAATTCATGTTTGTTAAGATGCCTGAAACTGGTTATTAGAATTGTTGATTCTATTAATGAGAGAAAATTCATTTTTTTTATTTAAATTCGATTGACGCTGTTGTTGGCTTAAATTAGGGCAAGAGTTGTAAGTTAGTTGTAACAATGATAAATTCTATGTACTTTTGGGTTTATTATATATGTATTAACAATGTCGTGTGTATATGTTTTGAGCTTCTTTTTTTTTCTTTTTCTTTTCCCCAGATCTAAAGTTTGACTATAACCAGTTACCAAGATCAAGACTTGCTTAATTATAATGACAATATTTGTTACACTCATCTCCTAAAAAGGGAAAGTGACTCTCATTTTTGAGTCATCAATCCCTTTTTAATTCACAATTTGTTCCTTTAAGGCCATTCCATGTTTGTTTGTAAGGTTAACACTTTGGATTGGACTATTAATCCTAAGTGCTTTGTTTGTTTTAAAAATTGGACTTGAGACTAGATAACAAAAATGAATAATTAATACTATGTCCAACCCCGGTATTATAATCTCACCATTTGGAATTAAGAATTTATGGACAAAATTAACCTTTATCTTTTTTTTATAAAACGTTTGATGTATCCTATTTTATTCATCTATACTCATATTACTGATAATACGATCTCTTTATTATTACTGGTAAGGGTATAATAGTCCAAATGATAAATTTTTATCCAATCCTTTACATAATCTTAGACAAAACAAACATAACATGGGATTATATTAAGTTATCCCATGAATAATCTCATTCTAAACAAACATGTGACTAGGACTATTTAATCATAGAATTAGTAGTTTTGGGATTATAATTCTTGGCAACAAACGTGTCCTAACAGTATTCCCGACATGTTTTTTATTTTTGGCCAATTTGAAGTGGATTATCATGTACATGATTATCTCTTAATTCATTGTTGAGTCCAGTTAGAAGGCCTTTCTATCGTTCTTATTAAGTAAGAGGGTGAATGTGCTTAATCTTTTTGTTTGCAATCTCATATCAGGTATGATCGTCACATCAGCTCTGATAATATGGAAAGGTTTAATGTGTATAACTGGCAGTGAATCACCAGTTGTTGTTGTGCTTTCTGGAAGCATGGAACCTGGCTTTAAAAGAGTGAGTGCTTTTAGTAGAATAATCATTTTCTTTTCTGCTTTCATCACTTGACTCTGGTGAAGTGTTTGGCGTGTTGCAGTTCTCACTCTGTAACTACTCCTAGTATTTAAGGAGGTTGGATTATCCAAATAGTCCATCTTAACTTGGTGATTTCTAGTGAGAAAAAAAGTGGTGGTTATTATCACACCAATATTACCTCTTTTCTTTCTTGTAGACTGATCTAAACTTCCAATCTATATGTTTTGTATCACCTTATTGAATTTATACTCTTCATAGCCAACAAGGTATACAATTTGAATCGATAAACTTTATATTCTTGTAACCATATGCATCTTTCCTAGTCTGGGTAAAAGTTTAAGAAATTTTCATTTAACACTAGTCAGAGTAATGATAGAACAAATCCGTGTAACTTCCTATGCAATCTATGAGTCATCACATTCCAGTGTTGTCCAGATAAAATTAGGCTATCCTGTCTGATTTCTCTCCCACTTTCCCACTTTTTTGTGCAAAGTGACGCTTTTTGGATAGAACTAGTTTTCCTACTGTTAAAAAGCAGTTGATCTTTCTTATTTCAATCATTGAAACCAGAATGTGCATTTTTGTTTCAAGACCGTTACACTAAGCTAACATTATATAATCTTGCAGGGAGACATTTTATTCTTGCATATGAGCAAGGATCCTATTCGTGCAGGAGAAATTGTCGTGTTTAATGTTGATGTAGGTTCCCTTATATCTTCTTTCCATTTCTAGCATGGGATGCTTGTAATTCTTTTTTGTGTTTTATTATATTTCCATACTATGTGCTACATTTACATTCTCAACATTGGAGCACTAAAAGATCATGATGTGGTTCCCTTCTCTTTGCTGAGTTCTCTTTCTTGTAATTTATTTTTTAGTTTTACATGTAATGACACATACTTATCTGAGATCTCCCGAAAAGGTCTTGGACGATGCACTTTCACCTTTAGGGTGCATGTCGATGCCACTCAAACTTATAATCTGTTGAATTCTTTTGAGTTATCTTGAATATTAATTATCAAGTTACCAGTTGGTCTGAAAGTTGTAACTACTAGTGAATTACCCAATAATGTATATCATGCTTTAACACTTCATGTCTCCCAGGTGCACTTGAAGACACAAACCACGTTGTATTGTAATGCACAAAAAGATAAAACTGCTATCACACTAGCAACATATGTTGGTAATCAAATGCAAGCAGGGACACTTGAACAGGGACCTTGCCTCTGATGTCCTTTCATATAAACTTTACCAATTGTTTAAAGTTATAATGTGTTAGAGAATCTGTTCAACAATGTATGTCATGCCTGAACCCATCCCAAAAAAAAGGAAGAAGTATATCGCACTTTAAAAACTAACCTTCATCTTGCAAATTGAATAGTAGCACTAAATTGAGAGTCTCTAGCTCTTCCCTTGCATGTTTGCTAAATGTGGAAGTCTAGCAATAATGTATATAGGAAGGATGCAGATTCTCCTAATTTGCTTTTGCATAACAAAACAAATCACACGTGATGTTTATAAGCTGTGTGGTTTCTCCTCTATTGCCCCAAGGCATGTGCTTGGTGGATATGGAAATTTTGTTGCATTTGATGATTAGTACCTTTGCATTGTTGTGCCAATGTATCTTATGAAACTTTTTGCTTGTTTTGTAGGGACGTGAAATTCCAATTGTCCATAGAGTGATCAAGGTATCAATTTCTGGAAACGTTTCACTCGTGTTATCTCTTCTTTGCCTCGTTCATTCTGTCTTGTGCTTTAGTTAAGAACTTTCTAGTATCTGTTGAGCCCTTTACATTGACCAGCAACAATTGTTTTCCCCAAGTTATGACAATATGTTGTTTATGACATACTATAAATTACTTGAAATATTTTATCTTCCTTTCTCATTCTTATTTGCTGCGTTTAGCAGCTTCCCCTCCCCGTCCCTCCCCCCTCTCTCAGTACCATTCAGTTTGCAATCCTTGTTAACGTTAACTCTGTTCTTTGTTAGGTTCATGAACATCCAGATACCGGAGAAGTTGATGTCCTCACAAAAGGTTCAAAGCCCATTCCACGATATTAGATATCAAAAAGCTGTGAAATTACTAAATATTTGTCTTTTTGATATTCATGCAGACTCAAACTTGAGTCTCTTGAGGATCAGAATAAAGTAGTTATTTATAGAATTTTCACGGGAACTCTTAACTAACACTGCAGTTTTTTCTATTGCTTATGGTCTTTATATACAATAGGTCTTTCGGCCATTTAATTGTTTGAATAAATAATTATTACTCATGATTTATCACTTTGTTATATCAGGAGATAATAATTTTGGGGATGACAGACTCCTGTATGCTCATGGTCAGCTCTGGCTGCACCGACGTCATATAATGGGAAGAGCTGTCGGGTAAGTTGATAATAAGTGTTAGTTTTTCTTTATTATAGTATTTGTGAAATTAAGAACTATTTTTTGTATCCGTGTTTGACCAATAGAACTTAATATGTATATTAGGTGTTGCATAGAACTCATGAGACATAAAATGTATTTCTTTAAGTTGTTCTTTTGTCATTGGTTATTGATACTCAATAACCAAGGAGTAGTGAACTACTATCAAGGATTAATGAAGTACTTATCTAGCCCTGTTTTTTGTGTATATTTTCATCTTTTCAGTCTTCGTTAACTTCTATTTGTTCCTTTAGCAATGCTTGAACATGTGTGACAACGCCACCCCTAATCTGAATTTAACTTCTTTGCCGGTAATTTTCTGCAGATTCTTGCCGTATGTTGGTTGGGTGACAATCATTATGACTGAAAAGCCTATAATTAAGGTTTAATTTCTTTACAAATCTATTTTTTGCGGCTGTCCGTTTAAACTGACTTAAAATTTTCAAATGGTTGCTCCAAGTTGTTTTCATCTGCATTTCCTGAGAATAATTGTAGTGCATAAAAAGATACACCTTAACAATGGAAAAGTTGCGGGGAATTTCAAACCATTTTATTTACCCTCGTTTGTCATCTATCTTTAGGTTATATTTTTGTTATTGTTTTTTTCCCTCTCTTCTATGGAAGAGGATGGAGAAGGGTGGCATATTTATTCAATCAGCTAGTCTGATAAGGACTCCAATAATCAGTACTAACTTGTGTTTCTCCTCCTGTTGCAGTATATCCTAATCGGTGCCCTGGGACTGCTGGTCATAACTTCCAAAGAGTAATAGGAAAGCGCGTATTCTGTACCAACCTCAACAAGTAGCTTAAACATAGCAGATTGGGTTTTGTAGACTGATTATTAGGTTAATTAATCATTTTGCAGTTGGATTAAGTCTCTTCTGTCTCAACATATGTGTAAGTGGCAAGCATGTGTGGTAGATCAGCCTCTGGGCAACAGTTTAATCTTCCTAATGCCACACGTGTCTGTGTTTATGTCCGTGTGCAAGTAAATGGAATCGTTCTTCCTGCAACCACTGTTGAAACCTGATTCTAGGTGCCCAACTAATGAGATCTATAGTTCTATACTAACCTCTCCCATTTCAGGGTTCACTATTAATGAGATCTATACCAACGTCCCATTTCAGTTCAGTTATTATGCCCGTTTGAGGGATTAAACACTGGGTTAGTAGTATGAGAAAACGAGTCTCATCTGAACACCGTAATTAATTATTTTAAAAATATGCTCTGCATCTGAAATCGACTCTGATCTGATCGTCTTCCTAATATTTTGATATGTACTAGACATGGTTGGGCAATTTTTGTATGAATCTTAAAAAATACGTTAGTAAGAAAAATTATTTAAAAAAATAATTTAAGGGTGTCTTTTTTGAAAGGAGGTGTTCTGTAATCTGTACTAACCTAAATATTAAAAAGAATAAGACCCCTTTTGCTGATCTAGGTAAATATTATATTCAACTCCACCAAACAAATAAAAGACTCTTAAATATAAAACTAGTACTTGCGTGTATAATTTAGGCTTAGTTTTACTGTTATTATAGCTTGTTGTTACTTGTATGTATAGTTTATGGATGGATTTTACTGTTATTATAGCTTGGGATTTGATAAGTTTTAGATAAATAGTTGAAGTTGATAATAATGAATTATGTCAGAGAATTTAAAATATGATAAGGAGGGGAAGAGAGGAGAAAGATAATAAAATATAATTGATATTTTTATAAGAAAAATTAATATTTTCGCAGGACAAGTCTATATACGCAATAACCAAATATTATATTTATCTACATCATTAAAATATTAGACATGACACGATTTTTTATATCATGTCTTACTTTTTAATAATGTAGATGAATATAGTGTTTAGTTGTTGTGTGTTTATACTTATTCATTTCCGTAAGACTCTATTCACATGAATAATAAGTGACATTCACATTGTGAAAATATCAATCTTCCCTTATGGAAATATCAATTCCCAAAAATGTGGGAATAAAATTTAACTTTTGTTTAAGGACATAATAACTAGTTTTTAACCATAGGTTGTCCAAAATCACTAAAAAACAGTTACTAAAATCTCACGCTTTATTAACAGAGATGTTGAAGCAATAAGTTATTTCATTCAGCTGTGTTGGGTGTGAGGACAATGTTTTCCTTGAGAGCATAGGATGATAATAATGCAGTCTGCCACTCTCCCGTCTCCCTATTTACAAGCTACAGCAGGCCATCTTGTAGACTTGTAAGCTACACCAGGCCATCCAAATGTAGCCCTACAGATGTTATGGGCAGGATGTTCAGGATGATTTCAGTAGCAAATGCAAGGTTCCCGATCAAGATGGCAGAATAACTCATGCTCCCAAAAGATGTAGATAATATTGTTTTACTACTTTTTTAAAGAGCTTAATTCTACCATTAATCACTAGATGCTAACAAGCATTCACAGATGATAAACAGAAACGAAAGCATCCTCTGAACATAAATAGCGTTTATAGATTAATACCAAGTGAGTTATCTCCCAAACATAACATGAGAAACATTGCAATAGCAAATTCTCAATGGAAACATCTCAGATTGTTTTACTGAATACTAAAAATGAAAACTCCCTTTTTTAAATAATACAACAACTTCCTCAGTCAAAGCCTCCTTGGGAATGATACTCCGCAGTTTGAAAGGCTCATCATGCCAAAAACATTTACCTTAATTTCTTAGATCAAGAGCTTCTCAATGGCATCCTGTTTTTGAGAAGTAAATATTCAGAATCCAATTACAAAATTTTTTTTGACAGAAGTTAAATAGCTTAACAGCTTCTTCATACCTTGAGTTGTTGGATTTGGGATTTTAGTTGACTTCCCTCGTTGCTTGTCACAGAACATGAAATGACTGGCCTCGTGACTCCACATGCGCGACCAAGTGCTTGCTTCGAAGGTACAAAGACATAGGGCACATTCTGCCAAATACAACTAACATTAATTTTCTTCGGGATTTGTTCAATGAATTTGGAAAAAAAGTCGCTTCTAAACAAAGTAGACTTGTGCAACTATATAATTCTTGAAACTTCTATTTAAGCCCTTATAACACCTCTATTACTTCAAAACCAAATGTCTCGGCAGTTCCCAGCAATTCCCCATTACATTGTTGATCAATCTAGTCAAATCCTAACTGTAAAAAATTGACTTCTGAACCAATTTAAGAATATCTGGTTTCTAAATGCTTCATTTAAAACTAAAGCCCCTATACCTACAAAGTTACAACAACCATATAGGATGCCTTTCTGTTGGTATCAAGATGTGAAGACTGAAGAGTGAAGACACATAAAAGAATCTAAAAAACTTAGCTGACTGCATCCACAATGTAATACCGTATGAATGCAATTACAAAAAACACTGTAGTTTTAGTACAGCTACAAAGCAAGATATTCTCAGTTCTTTTCTTTCCCTTAAACCCGGTTCATTTACAGCTCAATTATTATTTCAAATACCAACAAGCCACAAACATTTCACCCATTTCATACAATTATCAGTTAAACAGTATAGGCAAACCTACAGTGAAACAAAATAATATATCAACTTCCTTGGGTCAATCTAGAATTAAAATTGAAAACGATCGATGATTTTAACAACCAACAATAGTACCCATCATAAAAATATTACAATTTACGCAAAGAAATACTATACCTTATCCTCGGCAAGGAGGGGAAGATGGAGAAGGATCTCAAGTGGCTCAGTGTCTGCTGCCATAACGACAAATTCAGATATACCCCTGTTCAGGGTCTTTGTTGCTGCAATTACGAGGGAAACAAGACACTAATTAGAGAAACCAATCCTAATTGATTATAACAAATAAAAATAAGAAAATAATATTTTTTTTACCTTCATTAGCACCCTTTTTGAGCTGTTTGTAATTGGCAGCTTGCTGAACAAGGTCTAGTATTGTAATTGTCAGCTGAGCATCGGCCAGTGGATAGGCTTTTGGATTCACTGCTTCGCCTGTCTGCAATTGTCATATTTACATAAATTTGCTTAAAATTTTTATATATAAACCTATAACAACATGAATATCAATCAAATGAGAATAAGAAAGATACCATTTTTCGTCTGACTAGAGCGGAAGAGAGAAGCTAGGGTTTTTCGAGGGAAAGAGATGAGAAACGGCGGGGTTCAAGGCTTTAAAAGAAGCGAGGTATACCGATACTAATTGATTTTTTGGGAGTAATTAAGCCATTCAAAACGAAGTCGTATAAATTTATTAAATATTTTTTAATTTAAATATTTAGTTCCCTCACGTAAATATGAAATTCAAGTTACCTCTCCCTTCTATTTATAGTCTCTCATATATTGAGACATTATTTTTTTTATCTATAATTAATAATCTAATTTAAAAATAACAAATAAAAAAATATATTATATTATATATAATTTTGTTTTTTAACCTTGAAAAATACATAAGAAAATAAATAAAAAGGAAAGATAGGGCTCCAAAGGAAATAGTCAAATTAGGATTTTTCTATCATTTATAATTTAAAATTAAAAATAAAAGTGCCTATAATTTCAGAAAAGCGATGTGGTATGACTCCAAGCTTGCAACCAAACAATACCTTATGGAAGAAATCTTTCAAAAAAATAAAAAAAAATTGGTGCACATATTTGTGGAATTTCTGGTCTCTTCCTTTTAGTTCCTCTGATCAACTTCAGCTTCTTTGTTGATTTATTCCCTAAAACAAACCAATGAACATCAACAACAAATTTGAAACAAGTACTCAACCGTCATGATGATGTGGAGTGCAAACAGCAAATAGTGGGGCGTCAATAGTTAATTCCCTCTACCCTTTTCCGATTAGATTTCTTCGTCTTCAATATCCCAATTGACACAGGTTCATTTGATTCTCCGAGCCCTCTGATAATAACTGTTGTTTATACCTACGTATAGATATAGACAGATTATATATACATATATATTATATATAGTCAGAGAAAGGAAGAGATGCGCTAATAGATGGGTGCAGCGGGGTCGAAACTGGAGAAAGCACTGGGAGAGCAGTTCCCTGAAGGCGAACGCTATTTCGGACTCGAGAATTTTGGCAACACTTGTTACTGTAATAGCGTCTTGCAGGTTATTATCTTCATTCGTTGCTCAATCACTGCTTTTTGACTATGTTTGGAGCCATTGACGCAGTTATTGCTCTTGATTTGTACCATTTTCTCTTTGATTGTACTTTCGTGGATTGATATACTTGGGGGAAATGAAAAATATAATTGATTGATACTTTTAGGCTTTTTCTTTTTGTATAAGCGAGTTATGCGATTCAGAAATTTAGGCCTTTTTTTATTTGTGGAACTAGGAAAATAAGTATGGTCAAGAACTTTACGTCCATTACAATAAATTTAGCATTATACTTTGATATTGTTGAAGATATAATAGTCAGGCATTGTCAGGCTGTGGCATCCCCGCAAGCCCAGGCACTCATGTAGTCTATTTGTTTAGGTTGTGCTACACTACTAGTAGATTTTGTTCTTGAGTCTCAAACCATCCTTGTATCTAATATTTTTTCTCAAAATATGTTAGACACAAGTTGATTTGAGATATTGCTATTTTAGAATTATTTGGACTAGTCAGAATAAACTTTCTGATTTCATAATATTCTATTCCATATCAACTGTTTACAACTTTATTGTTGCTCTAAATATGTCAAATTATATGAAGGTTAGCTGAATTATTTCTAAGTGTACTCTCTCGTCTGCAGGCTCTTTACTTCTGTGTTCCATTCCGTGAACAGTTACTAGAATATTATTCAAATAACAAAAGTCTTGCTGATGCAGAAGAAACTCTGTTGACATGCTTGGCAGACCTATTTATGCAGGTTAGAGAAAATATTTATTTGTTAATGTAGTTGGAGTTGGTGTGCCTGAATTTGATGTATTAATACCCGTTATTTCTTGTAGAGTAGATAAGCTTTATCCCAAATGTGCTGATTAATACCCATTTTTTCTTGAGCTAATGTGGTTTGGGCATAGGCATTTCCCACGTCTTGGTTTTATATAGTTTAAATTGTTATCTTAAAATACTTTGAATGTTGTTCAGTGCCTTCTGTTTTTAGTGAAGGGGTTGGCTCCTGGTAGCAAACAGCTTGTTGAATTTAAAAGTTTCCTATTGCCAATGGGACCATTGCATTGGGTTTTTTCGGTCTCTATCAATCTGAGTTGAACAGGCATATTTTTTCTATTTTACTTATGGGGAATGATTAGGTTAGCTCTAAAGTGAAGTAGGTCACGAGTTGTCACTTTGCTATGACTTAAGAACTGGAGAAGTGTACTAAAAAATCCATGAGCCATCTTCCTTCGACACCCGCCCATATTTAAGGGGTCAATTTGGGTTCTCTCCTAATGCACCAATTTGTGGAGCGAGAACAGGAGCATAAGAGCATCACTTTAGAAAACAGTTGTAGTTTAGAGTGCCTTCAAAGCACGTACATTAATTAATAATTATGTGTATATAAATAACATATATTATATATGTTGTTCCATCAGGTCATGATAAATATTAAATTGTTATTCTCAATAACAAGGTCAATGGCTAACTTGGTGTTTGCGTATTCCAGTTTCAAACGGAAAGTCACTGGACCGATGCTTCCCACTTTTGGATTTATGCCTAATAAAGAAGTTCAGTGCATAGTTGTCAAATCGTAGATCAAAAATTCCCGTATCGTGAATCCTATTGTACGATATGGAAACGAAATGAAAAAATGGTAATATATATTTAAATATGTAAAAATCACAATTTATTAGATAATCAAGTATATTAGCTTGATTATATATAAAAGTAGTGAAGTAAATATTATTTAAATCTAAAAATAAAATTTAAAGTTAAATAGTAGCCAAATAGGCTAAATTGAATTAAGATATATTATTTTAGTAATGTTTATAGAGTAACAAGAGAAAATTCAAATTCACCTTTGAATCATAAAACAAAATAGAATAATTCCAACTAACAACTAGAGGTTTATGCTTCAGCTTGTAGAAAGTAACGCGAGAAAAATAAAACGAGATAAAACGTTTTACTTTTACTCTTTTAAATCTACATAAAAACTTTTTCAAGACTATTGCTAACTTTTAAAATTATCGTGCTCTGTAGCGTTTCGTAAGATGCGTATCATATCGTAAGTGAATCGTATGATATAGTATCATTTTCGATATGCCCTACGAAACGTATCGAATTGTCTCTATATCGTATCGATTTGTATGATACGTATTGTGTATTGTATGATTCTGATAACTAGTTCAACATGATTATATAATTTGCGGTTGGAGTAAACATTACACATGGCTTTGTACGACTGGACAACACTGAATGGGTCTAAAGATATGTGGATTTGACCAATCAAATATGCAAAGTTAGTTGGATTTCCCCAAGTCCCAACGTGGTAAATAGGAAACCTGACTAGACTGATTTGTCAACTAAGGTCTCCACAGATGATAGGCGTTTTATGCCTTTGGTTGTGCTTTTAAACCAACTTAGCTTTACCCAGCCCATAGTCTCTTTATACCATCCTTGTTGAACTCCCAGAAAAGAAATATTATATATAGACTATGGAGGGCCATAATTTTGCCTTCATGCAGATTTCATGAATAGGTGGATTTATCATGGGTTCCAATATAATATGTGAGAGTTCATTTTTCACTAACTTTTGGTGGATTGTATCTCCGATATGCTTAATGTCTCAGCTATTCAGTTGCAAACAATTGTAAGCAATGGTGTACTGCGTTTGGAAGAATATTATTAGCCATTATTGCTGGCTAACAATGTTTCTCAAAAGTCCACGGGGAAAATTGTAATATTATTTTATTTCTGTAATTCTATTTATTATCCTGCTTGGATTGGCTTTAGAACTTGATTATTTCTTTTATCAAGAAGTAGTATTCAGATTTTTATTTTGGCTATTTTCTGCTCCAAATAATCAGATTTTGCCAAAATATGAAAGGGGGGAGGGGGCTGCCTTTTGAAATTTCAGGATCTAGATATTTATAATTAAAAGAATCCAAATAAGCAACAACAAAAGCTAATCGTAACACGCTCGATGTAAGCATTGTTTTCAAATCGTGAATCGTATCGTATATCGAAAACTCCTGCATCGTATTGTGAATCGTATCATAAGATATGGAAACAAAATAAAAAATATAGTAATATATATTTATTATTTAAACATATAAAACACAAGCTTGACTATATAAAAGTAGTCAAGTAAATATTATTATAGAATAAAAATAAATTTTAAAGTTAAACAGTAAATAAAATACTCTAAATTGATTTATTAGATATTATTTCAGTTATCTTTATAGAGTAATAAGATAAATTAAAATTTTAAATTCACTTTTAATCTATAAAACAAAAGAGAATAATTCAAATTAACAAGTGGAGATTTATATATCTGCTTATAGAAAGTGACGTGAAAAAAATAAAGAGACATTTGCAATTAGATATAATACTCTAAAAAGTGATTAAAAGCTCATAAAGCGATATAAAATATGTTTGTGCTAGAAAATCTCTTCAATTGAAATATTAAAAAGCTTAAAAGTTTAGTTTTTAATTTTTTGGATCTACATGAAAACTTTTTCAAGTTGGTTGCTTTTAAAAAGTATTGTGCATTGTATCGTATTGTAAGAATTGTAATTGAATCGTAAAATACAGTATCATTTTAGATTCACCATGCGATATGTATCGAATTGTTTCTGTATCGTATTGTATTGTAAAATACGTATCGCATATCGTAAGATTCTGACAACTATGGATGTAAGTCTAGATTGGAATTGGATCTGTATTTGACTACCATTTTTTGAATTTTCATGTTGAACAGTGGGACATGACTCTTAAAATTTTTTTGTACCTTTTCCCCATTCAATTTCCTTCCTTGTATATGTTTATTTTTCTTCTTAGGCCTTTCTTTCTTCTTAGATTTTTTTAAGGCTGTCTTAGTTGTTGGGTGCTTTTTCCTTCGCTCTCACTTCATTGTTTTGAATAAGAATCCATAAATGCATGGTGCTTTGAGACAAAGAGAAGTCGATATTTCAATTTCTGTATTTTTTTTGTCTTTGATTCTTTTACTAGAATAAGGTTTATCCACGAGCGTCTAGGAATGTTTTTACTGGGAGCTTAGAGAATGTATCTACATGCATGCTCCCGACCCTAACGCAGTGAGGTGGAGTTCAAGGACTTGTGTGAGCTAACTTAAGTGTTTTTTGTCTGTCTGTCTGTTTGTTTTTATTAATATCCCTATGGTTTTGGTGGTACAAATTGTTTGTGCAGATTTAAATATCGGTCATGATGCGACTTCTTGAAAATTCAAGTTGTTGCATTCAACTATATTCAGATGTATCTGGGAAATAGAAATTCATGTGCGATGCTGTTTTTGTGCCACAACGGTCTGTAATGGGCCATAACTATTACAGAGATGTTACAGTATAAAATAAGATCTGATGTTTTTTGGTATATTTTTTCTCTCACTTTTTTTAGCCTTTCATTCTTCTCTTACCTATATTCTTCCACAAAGTGTTTTACCCTCTTTGCTCTTTATTTTGTTATATCTATTTAGATCTAGTTCAACGTAGGCATCAATTAACATATTAGGTACACAGAGTTTGAGACTAAGATTATAATCTATGGATAATTTTTATTCAAAATGTTATGTAATATTGTTATATTTATGTCAATAATTGCATTTATAGTTCTAAGCTCTTCAGAAAGTAAAATTTAGTGAATTTTATTATTTTTTTCATTCACTTATCAAAAAAGAAGAATCTGTCATTCACTGCATTTTGTTGGTAGTTTGGAAAGTTAAATTTGGTGACTTCAAATCAATAAATATTCATAAATTATACTAAATATGTGTCTTGACCGATAAAAGTGGCTAAAGTTTATTTAAGACTCAAATTTAGGTTTTCCTTGAGCAAAATAAACATAAATTTCAATTTAGATTGAGGTATGAATTGAACAAAACATTCAAGCCCGGTTTATAAAAACGTTAACACCCACTTTGCTCCATGTCATCGACTCACTGCAATGGCAGCCGTGACCGCTATTTGCGTGGGCCACCTTGGCTCATAATGTGACCTTGTACTTTAGAAAGGAAAAACCGGTATGTGGCTGGAATTAAGGATATGAAAAGACACGGCTATGTCATATCTGAACTAGGAAGTAGATTTTTTGTGTGAACAAATTACGGATTAAGAAGTTTGAGTTGTATTAACTAATTGTCAGTAGATTGGAATATTGTTAAGCCAAAAATTTGGGATTCCACGCTTAGTAAATTTCATTAATTTCAGTGATACATTTTGAATGTTACTAATGGTACTCTGTCTCTCCCCTGTGCCCTAACCTTGCCATGACTAAATGCACAAACTTATATGGATTTTCTTAGAAGTTAATTTTTTCTTTGGCATCGATGTTGCTTGTGCCAACACTTGTTATTTGTAGATAAGTTCACAGAAGAAGAAGACGGGTGTTATTGCTCCAAAACGCTTTGTACAGAAGCTGAAGAAGCAAAACGAGATTTTTCGCAGCTACATGCACCAGGTGTGGGTGCTTAACATGAACTACTTGTTTTTGTATATGTTGGATTGGAGACTTGGGGACTGTTTATATTAGTGGAATCTAAATGGAGACGTCAGTGGTCCAAAATATTTTTCAATTTTTTCCTTCAATTTTTTTTTTTTTTGACTCCGTCAAGGTTGTGGGCCTTTATTGCTGTGAGTTCTGTTAGAATATTAGGAGGTCAATGAGTAAACTAATCTGCAGTTCTGCTGGAAGTCATAGCTGAAACTTTCACTTCCAGCTGCAGCTTCTACATCTGAGAAGGAAGCATGAACCTACGATCCTATAGAGGTCATGGACCTTTTAATTGTGGGCCGTGTACAAATATTTGGAGGTCTTGATGTAAAGTATTCAGTTGTTCTGCTGGAAGTGGTCTATAAAATCTCTCATCTTCAATTGTGTTTTCTACCTCTGAGAAGTGGCGATACACAGAATACTGTTTTTTGTCAAACTTTTCAATGCCAATTCCATTTGTGTGTTTCTGATTATGGTTTAAGGTGCCTAGAATGTTCAGTGTGATATTCACAGAAACTCTCTAGTTTCTCCTCTCTTTTTTCTCCCTTGGGTGGTTGGTACCTTATTCTTCGTCTTTTTGCTTTTTTTTTTGTTTTGGGCATTAGGTGTTGGCGGAGGTTTGCGGAGAGGCAAATAGGAGGTCTTAGGCAGTTAAGGTCATTTCTGGGAGAGTTGCTGATATTTTTCGTTCTTTTTTTTTGTTATAGAATCTTCTCTGTTTACTTTTTTTATTTCAGGTTTCTTAATTTTGGCATGGTTAAAATATATGCTTTTCATTTTCAATTTGGTTTATTAATTACTAATGACAAGTAAATGAAAATTGATGCGAGATAATGAAGCTGGCCCCTTCTCTCTCTCTCTCTCTCCACCCCTTTTTTCTTCTCAAATATTGTACTTATTATCTCATTTTTCAAACTCAATAGGGGTTCCTTCTGTATCTCAGTGTGTCTGCAATCAAATTCCTAATTGCCGCATATACTAGTTGCTACATTTATTTTCTCAAACTTTTTATATAGTACGTATTGTTAACTTGTTATGGTGGCTTATTGTGTGTAAATTATATTTTTTGGAAGGTTAACCAATAATATGGATATTTCCTTTACCATGCCTCACTTCATTGCTGATAATTATTATCATCGATCACTTTTTATTTTATCATTTTTTAAAACTTCTCTTCCTTTTCACCCCCTTTTCTCTTTCAATTATTTTAAATTCATGCCTTGGGTCTGTATATCTGGTGTACCCTACTGCATAAGATTAACAGAGTGTGTTTGGTATGCTGATATTTAGTTGTGTTACTACTGCTCTATCATTTGATCTAAAAATACTCCCATCTTTTATAGGATGCACATGAATTCTTGAATTATTTGCTAAATGAACTTGTTGACTTTCTGGAGAAAGAGACTCGAAAGGCAAAAGGTGATCCAGAAACTTCATCGCCATCTGAAAATTTTGCAAATGGACCGAGAAATGGTCTTCCTAACGGTGTTCAAAAAGAGCCTATCGTAACCTGGGTGCACAAATGTTTTCAAGTAACTTCACTTGGCCTTTTCTTCTGGTCTCTGCATTTACAGTTTGTAGTAGTAGATTTGTTTGTTCACTCTTCTTAAACAGCAAATGTAGCTGTTCCTGCATGCTCTATTACCGTTTGCTGTTTCTCATGCTCCTATCTGACTATTGTTTAGGGTATACTCACAAATGAAACAAGGTGCTTACAGTGTGAGACAGTAACGGCAAGAGATGAAACTTTCTTGGATTTGAGCCTTGATATTGAGCCGAACAGTTCAATCACAAGTTGTCTGAAAAATTTCAGCTCGACTGAGACTTTAAATGCGGAGGACAAATTCTTTTGTGACAAGTGTTGCAGGTCCATATCATTTGTTGGCTAAAGTCACTAAAATTAATTATATGTTTCCACTTCTGGCAGTTGAATATTATGTTTGCTATATTTATTTTGGAGTTTTGATTATTGAAACATTTTGGGCTGCTTGTTGTAGTCACCTAACAGGTGAAGTGTTCTAAACTTTTTCATTTAGAAATATATGAACTTTACTTTCGGGCTATATTATATTTGGTCTTTGAAATCGTGATGGTACTTATAAACAAGTTAAAACGGATAACCTTTATATATTAATTTCCAAACAAATAAACTGATGACCAATTATGACGCCTCATTCTAATGCAGTTTGCAGGAAGCCCAGAAGAGAATGAAGATAAAGAAGCCACCTCAGATTCTGGTCATCCATCTGAAGCGGTTCAAGTACATGGAGCAGCTTTCCCGGTATAAGAAGTTATCTTACCGTGTTGTCTTCCCACTGGAGTTGAAGCTGAGCAATACTGTGGAGGATGCAGATGCTGAGTATTCCCTGTTTGCCGTAGTCGTCCATGTTGGGAGTGGGCCCAACCATGGACACTATGTTAGCCTTGTGAAAAGCCATAACCATTGGTTATTATTTGATGACGAAAATGTGGAGATGATTGATGAATCCGCTGTGCAGACTTTCTTTGGGTCGGCTCAGGAGTATTCCAGTAATACAGATCATGGGTACATCTTGTTCTATGAAGGAGTTGCTGCTGGTAGCACAAGCCGAGAGTAATTCCAATTTTGTTTTGAACCAAGATACTCCAATTTTGAGCAAATCTACCTTCAGCTTTCTATTTTTAAATATATTCTTTACTGATCTCCCCTTTAGACATTTCCTGGAATATTTCTTACATGTCTACTCAGGAGAGATGGTATCAGTAAAATGTAAAATTAGGTTGACATGTACAGTGATGGTGGGGGAGCACCATCCTTGATTTTGTTCACAAGGGGAAAAGGTAGTGGATATGGTGGTGTGTTACACACTCCATTTGTAGTGTTGGAAAATATTCACTTAATAACATTAGAAGATGCAGTTGTTTCTAGATGTTCCCAAATTTTCTTGCTTCGTTGTATTCGAAATCAACAGTGAACCAGTTTTCCTTTTAATTTTTTGCTATTGACTAAAGAAAAATAGTTATTTATACTAGTTGTGTTGCACCGATTGCTTCTACGAACCTATTCTACTACATGGTTCTGTCAAAGGCGAGTGAATTGTCTCAAACTTGGATGCTATAATTAATTGGCTTTTAAGAGTTTGGTTGGTAAATGTCCTGCTCATTCTCACTTTATTTCATTATTTAGCAACTGTCAGTAGCTTATATTTAGGCTTTCTCCAATTTACAAACTCGGTATGGATTTGATTTGAAGGGCCTCGGAATTATAAAACAAATTCAAATTGAAGATTTCCAATTCACTTGTTCAGATTCAAAACCACGGCCAAGATTATTCGTTACATCCAATTATAGTTTATGTTGCAACCAGAGAACTTGCATATTATTAATCCATTTCAAATCTCAAAACTCAAAATCAACTGAATCTTAGTTCACAACAATCTTCATATAAAAATTTCATTATAGAAAAGATTCTGCTCATCTGCAACAAATTTCTGGTAAAATTATTCAGCCCAAAATGAAACCACCTTATAATTAGCAACTCAAGTCTTTTAACACGGTTGCAGGGAATATCTTTACCATAACCACTGGAATGATAATCCACCCCAGGTTATAAATCATTGTTTCAAGTCTAGGTGATTCAATTCTGATATTATCAACTTACATTATGGGGTGCAGAAATAGATAGTACTATCACATTACAAATACAAACATCAAAAGGTGCGAATTTTTTACACTCACCCCACCTCTTCTTACAAATTCCTCCCAACAGTCTCTGGACATACAGGATGGTTAATCGGGTATATCAGATCTACAAATGAATATCAGTACACCCTAATCATATAGTTATACTAATCAATGGAGATGGATAGAGAACAAGATTTTACCAGAAAATTAAGTGTGGCAGAGTTTAAATTAAGCTTCTGTAGACATATAGGTGTCATCACCCAATAATGATTCAAGATCGATGAGATCTTCATCAAAATAAGCTGCTGCTTCCTCCGGCTTGTTCAGAGCCCTATCATTTGCAGCCTACATCATGGATTTAAACAATTAAACATATAGAACTCATGAACTCTATGCAGATGCTTTAAATGATAAAAGCAAGATGAGAAGTGAAAAGGGTATTTTACTCTTCAGAGTTCAGATACAGGATTCCTACTGTCAGATTATGGTTACTATCCACATCTATAATATTTATTAAAGAGATTGTCACGTTTGGTGTGTCTGGGTAGTTTGGTGCAACAGTTCTTCTAAGGAGACTCTTGGGATATTAATAAACATAAAATTATAATTTAAGGAAAAGAAAATTAGTTACACACTTAAAGAAGTAAATCTTATATAACTGAGAAATAATTATTTACTCTGCATACACGTGCATTGTCCTTACCTAGCTAGTTAGCATTAAGCATATATAAATGTCCAAACATTGATAATTTATAAAGTAAGAGATTGTGTGGCATTAACTAGGGGTTACATTCATGCTGGTCACCATCTGAAAGGTTCGTTTCACTCGGTCAACTCAGGAACAGGTAAATTCATCATAACAGAAGTAGTTACAATTTGATAATCTCACGTTTTGAGCTGTTGGCATTTTGCTTCTTGTAGTCTCATTAATACACATGAATCAAACTGAATGACATTGTATTTCTAGCTATACTGAACTGCAATTCACTAATGGCTAGAGCTCTTGAAGGCAGAAAAGTGATGGAAGGCCCACATGGAAAGAAGGTTAGAGTGGAATATGGTCATAAATACTTGTTCCCTCTTTCCCAAATCGAGTGTCATTGGTCAACATGACACATAGTTTACGTAAACCAAAAATTGACCACCGAATTCCTTTAGCTCCCTCCTATACTAGTGTGCCTAGGACTACATTGTGGGGGTCCATTTTACCTTTTTCACTCATTCTTTCAAAAATTTGACCCATTTAACAAAAAAAAATAAAAATTGAAACAGTCATAAAAGAAGCATGACACACAATTTGGGGGGCGGAGGGAGTATACTGGAGGAGGTGATGCACGTAATGCTGGGACCTCAAATGAGAGATTGGCAAGGAGGTGAGAATTGAGACGATTATAAAAGAGGAAGTGAGGAAGATGATTGTCAAATCACATTAATTGTTTAGAGAGCTGTGTATAAATTGAGTTAATCGCCTTATGGCCCTCATTATATAGGACTTGGAATACGTGATGACTACATGGGAGCGACATGACCCTAAAGCGCTGGTGAGATATCTAAAAGTATAGCAAGTTGTATGGTAAATTCTAGTTTAATCAATGCAATGAGCACACAGTTCACAAGGTATGACAGTATAACTTCAGTCCTGGTATAACTTGTATATGCTCTGGAACTAGTATCTAGGTCATGGTGATTGCACTGCACGTGTAGAAAAATCATCTAGTGACCGATATTGTGGCGAACACATTCCAGCCACCAACTACAAGTCCCAAGGGTCCCACATAGGGAGATTTGAGACCATGATCTCAAAAATTCTTCACCTGACTAGACCTGAAGCCAGTAACTCACCTATTATTGCCAGTGAGCATCAGCGAAAGGTGTTGCACAATGCAGATTGCTAATGCACTACGCAGAATCTCTTGCCAAAGCAGCTTCTTTCATCAACCCAGTGCAGCATGGTCGGTACTTTGCTGCCACGAGTTCTGTTTTATCATATCTAATTATAATTCAACTCTCATGAATTCTATATCAAATTCCTTGCACGACTCAATAACTTTCAAATAATCATGCACACTTTCTCTAGAAAAACAAAACTAATCAACGAATATAGGATGTATGTTCGGAGTGGCCATTAAATGTTATAAAGTTACAATACCTTAGTTTCCTGAATCTCTGAGACAACATTCAGCAACCTACGGTATTGGTCTCTTGCCTCAGGATACTGAACCATGGACTTCACCCTAGTAAGAGCTTTTTGCAGCCTTTCCTCCGTTTGCTTTCTGCCTTCTTTTAAGAAATCATAGTCATCCTCCTTTGAAGTGTCTTGCATGCTAGGACCCCCAGGAAGTGCCTCTGGCTTGAATCCACTCAAACCTCTCCCTTTCCTTCTCCAGCGTAAAATTATCTTCTCTAGGATTCCCACGGACCATGTAATCTTTCTATAGTTCTTCCTCACCTGGTGCCCTCTTACATGGGCCTTTTAAAAAATTAAGCCGAGAGTTAAAATACTATAAGTCAACCTAATTGAAAAGATAAATGGATAATGTTGGCTAAGGATAAAGTTCTAGTAGATCAATAAACAAATAAAATACAGGAGTCACGAACTGATGAGAAGGAAGGAAAAAGTTGCATCACACCTGAATTTTAACAACTCGTTGACGGAGTATCAAAAATTCTTTTCTGCCTTTGTAACTACGGAATTTATTTTGTATTCGCGTAGCAGCAGCATGCACTGGCTCATCATGATGTCCTGCTCTGTTTGTCTTGACAGCAAGAAGTGAAAGAGCACACTCATCTGACATTCCATACTCAGCATCACCATACTCTTTTAGCTGCTTCTTTTGGAATGACTGTACCCTGAAGACTTGATGAATGCGAGCAGCAGCTTGAGTAGCATTACATACAGCAGCTAATGAATCCTTCAATGACAATCCATGTTGAAAGTCCCCATCACTGATTGGAGTTGCAGTCCGCTCTGCAACTGTTTGTACAGCTTTTAGTCCAGAAATATCTCCACCACCACCCTCCTTTGTATCCTTCAACTTAAGTGATGAAAGATGGGAGCTCAATGCAGATTCAGCTAGATAACCAGCAATTCCCTTGTGTCCGTTACTGGAAGCCAGGTCTGCCGGAGTTCTGCCTGTCGTATATTTGGGTGAAGGATCCGTCAATGCTCCAGGAGCTGCACCTTGAGAGATGAGGAAAGCCACTGTCCGCTCTCTAATGTTAACACAGGTTCATGCAATAAGACACCATGGTAAAAAAGGTACAATTCAGCATCAAATGAAAGTTGAATGTCAAGATGATCTCAAATGAAAACTTCTAAATACATCACTTGTACAATAAACCATACACTGAAATAGAGCTTAATAAACATCAAGATCGCTACCTGCCGTAGGATGCTGCCCAATGAAGTGCAGTCCACCCATTCACATCGCGAAAATTTATACTAACACCTGCTGCCACTGTGGGTGGTATAGCCCAGTCGTAACCAAAAGCAGCTGCAAAGTGGAGCACACCTTGGCCACCATCATCTAATACACTAGGGCCTCGTCCACCCTCAGCAACCTTCTGAAGGAGCCATGCATGCAATTTCTCCTTTAGTAGCTTTTGTAGTACCCTGTCCTTTACCTTTTCTTGGGAGAATTCATCCTCAGTAGTAAGCATTAGTATTTGGTCCCACTCATCATCATCCTCTTTCATAATTGAACTAATTTTACTGCTCAAGTTGGAATAATCAACCACAATACCAGGAACTGAATTTTGAGAACCAGCAGATCCCAGTGATATAAGCTTTCCAAATCGCATGTGAAGAAGAATATCAGTTGAGTTGCCACTACTTGTATCTGCGACATCCACGTCTTGAAGATTATTAACTTGAAATTCAAACTCTCGTACTTCACTACATGCCAGCCTATTGGCACATGTTACATAGAAAGGGACTCTTCCAGCCTCGTGATGGGGTGTGTGGCAACGAAGAACACCATCTGCTACAACCTCTGCTGGAATTTCCACTTCCCCAAACATACATGCCCATTTACAGTTCACCATGTCTTGTTGACTCTTCAAGAATCTTCCAGTAATTAGGACCTGGTTGTGGTATATGCAAAAATGACCAAACGAAATTTAAGCATTCATCCAAATTTCTTTGATTATATAGCTAATCTATTATAAACTTTACTAATACAATCCTAATAATAGCAAACAGCCGGGACATTGAAATTACCTGATTGAACTAATAACAATAGTTCAAAAGATAATACTATACTGTACCTTGACTTCTGACCCAGAATAAGCGCAGTTCGGTGAGAAATCAATAATACTATAGAGCTGGTCCTGGGACAGAGAGGGACCCAGCATATAGGTGTCTAATTGCACTTGGGAGGAAATATTGGAATCGCCAACTCCACCGTCGTTTCCAACTGCGTCCCAGTAGGCCTCAGAGCTGGATAGCATTTGTGACTCATTTACATCTCCAAGTTCGTTAGTCATCCAACGGTCAAAGCTGTCAAGTTTTTTAAGGCGTTCCTTTATAAAGCCACCTAACAATGGCTGTTTCAAAGCTGAATAAGTGGCTTTTCCGTCCATAGTCACATTGGTCTCTGACTCTGTTTTCATAGAACTTCCGACTGCTTCAGCTGCAAGCTGTCCATGTTTATTGTATTGGGTATGCCTATTTTTCTCATCAGGATGTTGAGACTCCAAGGAAGTGAGTAAATTTACAGAGCTAACTTCTCCTTCATCAAATCTAGACGTGATATTATATGCCAATCCTGAAGGCAATTTCTGTTCCATGGACAATTTGGATATGTGTGAAAAATTACCTTCAGAAGACTGTTTAAAAGTCAAGTTAATGCACGCAATCATTTTTTACGGCTTCAAGAAGCAAAAATAGTCATTAAACCCAACTGAGGCAATTATTATCAACTTCAGTCCAAACTTAGATTCAGCGAAAATTAAAATTAATGATTTGCAGCTAACAGCTTCATAATGCATTAGGACCTATACAAAAAATAAGATGTGGGATGAATTGAAAATAAAATGTAATATCAACTGGCCCATATAAACCATGCCAATCGTTGTTCAAACAACTAAGAGATATTATGCTAGTGTATAAAGGTAAGATCCTTTTTAGTTGTTCAAGTAATGAAAATATGTCAAGCATAAGGAGTTGAAGTCCTTGGGATGTTGGGGGTAAGTTTGACTATTTAGGAATTTAGAAACTAAATTTATTTTTTTGCCAAAGAATATAAGAGGGCACTACTGCACCATGTGACTTCTGTCCTGGAAATTACATACATTACATAATGGATAACAATATATAAAGCATGTGGATTTTCTAGGTCATTCTGTACCTGCCACTCTCCTTGGCCATGTGGATGACTTCCAAACTCCTGGTTTTTACCAAAGGCATCTGTGGAAACTTGTCCCGGTATCTCATTCCCCTGTCCAGGTATAATATTCAGGGTAGGTCGGTTAGACGAATTTGAGGATTGATAAGGGGAAGACTGTATCCCGGCAGTAGAATTTTCTACAGGATTCTCCCACGATGGAATGTCAAGGTATTTCTGGAGATCATAAGCTAAACCAGCTTCAAATCTGTCTTTAACTTTATCTCCTTGGGTGAGTGATACAAAATCCATCTCTGGAATAGCTTGAAACTTTTCTTCGTAATCATCTGTTAACAGTTGGATACAATAACATTTGTTTAGAAGTACAGTGTGATGAAAATAGTGCTCAGCAATCAGCCAATCACAAAGCATTTCACTGATAAAAAAACAAAAACAAAGTAGAAACATATTACTTGAGATAACTGGATAATAAGGGGCAGAGAGTGCATCATCCATTTTTTCCGTCCCAGGCTGTTGCAACTCAAGAAAAGAGTGCAGTCTGGAGCTTGATTGGTGATTATATACTGCAGAAAATCTTATTGTTGTGAATGATGTAGAGAAATCATTTTTAAGCAGCATATTTACAGCACACAAGGTAATGTTGAATTTGTATGAGTTAACATTAAATGTTAGTAAATGCATTAGGGATAGAGATCACACCTGATTCGGCATCTGCAAATTCTGATGCTTGAGTACTGTTGAGGCTAGCCGTATCAGTAGTTTGTGAAGTCACTTGATAACTATATGGATGAAATTTTGAAGACACAGAGCTGTCCACATCAGAATTAGGTATATTTTCTCCAGTTTCTTGGGAGTTGGGAGTAGCTCCTTCTGCCTCTCTATTACGGTTATAGTGTGTCCTGTTTCCCTGCAATGGAAATATTTAGCAAATGTTTTAAGCAAGCTACCAATTTTATGACACAGAAGTAATCAGGTAATATCTAGAATACGAGAACAAAACATCTGCAGAAGAAATAAACCTTCAAGGCCCATCTCCATGTAAAAGTCAACAAGGTAACACCAGCAATACCCCATATCTTGGCAAAGTTCAAAAACATAAATTTAGGAATTCCAGTCATGATGTAAGCATACTGAATCCTCTGATAAAGTCGATCAGATTCAGAGTTCATTTCATATTAGAGGCCCTAGCTTTCCCATTTCAAAACTTTTTAGAGTTTAGAATATTTAAGAACACGTCCAGATCTCGAGTGTAAATGGGAATGTGTACACAGAAGGTCAGAGGCATATGCCAAACGTGAATACTCTTATACTCCCAGAGAGCAAAAATTGTAATATTTAAGTGGCTCACGAAAAAGGTCGACAATATTGGAAATTAGTCGAATACAGTTATCACTAAAGGAGGAAAGGTTTTACACTTTCAAGATGTAAATAATGTTGCTGACGCTTAATTGAAAGTGGAAGTATAGATACTCCTATTTTGCAAACTTTGGTTTTATCATATAAGTGATTCGAGAGGGAGAAGAAATGAACGGGGTACATCAAAAAAGTTATTTGGTCGGTTTACACCATGAACATTCTAAATGCACAAGTGATATATACTCCTATCCCATTGTATTAAGATAATTTCCTCTCTGTCATGTCCCAAATGATGACAATAATTTAGTCGATAGTGTAAAATAGCATGTTAACCTACTCTTGGATACACTTGACTTAATATGAAAAGATTATGGGCCCTTCAGTTTTCCACAAAATATGACTAAGATACTCATATTTAACTTGACTCACACATATCCCAACACAAACACTCCACTCCCAAATTAAATTTAAATATAATACTTGGATTTAATAATGGGGAGATGTACACATTTGTAATACTTAAAATGCCATTTTATTAAACATTGTACCGCTCAAAATTTTGTCTTATGAAATGAAGCGGAGGGAGTGTACACATTAGTTTAATTCCTTTCCTTGAAGAAAGACAGAATTAGAAATCTAAGAAATTGAGTAAAATAAATAGTTTTATAAAGGAAATTAGAAATAAGCAGCTCAAATTGAATCATATCCAATCAAGCATAGTTCTGAATGTTGTAATTCTCTTCATGAACCCATTTAGAAGGTATGCCAAGAAAATTTTTGACAACATATTTTCAAATAATTTTTTACAAGAGGCAAGAGAGAGCATTCAAGGATGTATAAGCAGCTTCAGGAATTCAGAAGAGGAAACAGTATAACACTGATAACCAAGCAAATGAGGCTGACTTGGCTGGATGAAATAGATCTAGGTGATCCCAATTCAGCCAAGGGTCAAGCTTGGCTTATCGTAACCTGATAACCCAACTCTTGACTCTTTTTTTTTTTGAGCCAGTGACTTTGAGGTTATTACTCAAGACTTATGCCATGTTTCCGATCCCTTGAGATTCATCCTTTGACATGATATATTAAAATACAATACTTAAATTTCATAAACCAATCATGTTTGCACATTAATAGATGATGATGTTCATCAATCTCACTTATCAGAAAATAAAATTTTTCATCAATATCACTGGGAAATGATGTAATATCGATGGGAACTTTAGAACATGAATCAATTCTATGAGAAGTCACACAATTGATAACAAATAACTGAATTTCTGATCCCTGCAGCATGGCAACATCCCAAACGACTAACAGATGGGAAAAAATATATTCCTTTAACTGAAATCCTGTTCGCTGAGTCTTGAGGATAAAGTCAGGTCACAATACATTGGTAAAATAAGCCTTTATATAACTCCCTTGGTCCTTCAAAGGATGTCTTAAGTACCAAAAAAAACAATTGTCTACCAAAGAATGGCTTTAGTACATACGTCGAACTCAAATTGTACTTATGTTGGATCCACTATGAATAAAATTGGAAGTTAATTTATAATCTCACCTCTGATTTGCTTTTTTTTTTATTGCGGAAAATTGTACTTTAGACAAACTATGGAGGGAGTACTCGTCAAAGAGAAAAAGAAACACCGTCGTATAAAACCTTGCAAAATGCTACGCACGTGTACTCAAAAAATCACCTAGCAAGGGTAAATGTCATTTGATATTTTCATCCATTTCATAGGCTATCATTTATTTAAGCACCTCATTGTCAAAGAGATGCCTGAAATTCTCAAACATGGGTGGTCTATGTGAAGCAAAAAATCAAACCATGGAAAAAGTTCATTGAAATTATGCTCCTAGCCTCCTAAGCACCAAATTGTGGCTGCATTTTTACGAGTCGGTCTACATAATACATAAGGTATTATGATTATTATGCTTCTAAGAAAGTTCTCACTATTTGCTTGTCATATAAAATGCAATGATTTGAAAAACTATGCAGACTGTGAAGCCATGAAAGACAATAGTATTCTTTCAATATAACCAGAAAACAAAGACAAGATTCTTTCAATATAGCCAGAAAAAAAAGTATCTTTTGTGCTAATTAACAATGACATCTTACTCAATATAAGCAAAAGCTGCTTCAAAATGAATAAAAGAAAAGGAAAGAAAGAAAAATAGAAGACAAAATGAGAGAAGGGATAAAATGTCACCTTTACTTCCCGGTAGTGGACGAGAACTATGTGAGAGAGCTCCCTACAACAGTTTTCAACCAAAATGAAGGGACGTAAGAGAACTAGAAATGAAGGCATTGATACAATTTAAGAGATTCAGAAGTGACATAAACTTTAGCAAAGTTACAAGGCTGTTTCACTTGATAATATACTTTCCAAATCTACTAATAGTAGGCAACAATTTGAAAACTTTTTGGCAATCCAAAACTTTTTCTACTTGAACTTCTATTACACAAACATGATTACAGCTTTATTTTATGATTTACAAATGAGAGGCATCCTCTTACTTGTGTCGTTCAACCAACGGCTAGGATCAAATCAAATGGAGGACTAGATGATTATCTAGAGTTATACTTTAAAATATCTAGAATATTAACAAGCATAATTATCACATGGATCAATCAAGAACACTTTATTAGAAACGTACAAGAAAATTCTAGGGAATACCAATTATCATAGCCAAGCGTGTCTTATGGGCGTTAAGTAAGTAATGACATGGCTTAGCCTCCTTGAAAATGCACATGTGGTAACATTAGCTCAACTAATTTTAACTAAATTTTTCGTTTTAACCATAACATTTAAGAAAACTATTCCCTGCATAACAAGTTCCAAAAACGTATTTCATACCAACTAAACAATTTGAAAAAACCTACCCCTACAATAAAAGTGATATTTCCGTTCCCGTTTTCATTCCACGTACAATATCGACCCACTATCTAGGCAACATCGTCTCTTATTCAAGGCATATGACACATAATTATAAGGTAGAGCTAAATTATTAACCCACTATTACTTTCTTTTACTTCTCACTGAGTCTAAATTGTCTACCTTCCATTAAGCTCCTCAGCGGTGAGTCAAAATTTTAAAGTTGAAATTGTAAGACCCATTGTCCAGAAACCCATTGTTTATCAAACACTTCTTAGGTGTTCTTCTTTCTGCTTGTTTGCTTTTCATCTTTTCTTATTTTCGTCATTTGCTTTTTGTTTCTTTTTGGGTAGGGGAGTATCTCGATCTATTTACTACGTGAAAGTTCTCAAAAGACTATAACTATGAATATGTATTATTATACAAAGTTATAAATGACTCAAAATGCAAAGCAATTTAAGTGGATATTGATAAACCCTATTCTCCTCAACAAGCAAGTATATTGGGAATTTCAAAGCAGAGAAAACGGTACTAGAATTATGTCATTAGCATCCAAGTTAAATTCAAACTACAAAACAGAGTTTATACACTTCTGTACATGAGGCGATACGTATGTACATAGTGTCCGTCCATAGATACAAATTAACATTAATAATATTACTGTTCAGAAAACCAAGCTAATATTGGAAGCAGTATCAAACATGGTGTCCCCCCCCCCAAAAAAAAAACAAAAAAAAAACAAAAAAAAAAAGTACCCAGGGGTGGGAAGCAGGCAAGTAAAAGATTTAGTAAACCAGGAAAACTTTTGTATACTCACTCTTCAAGCAACCAGTAGCTGCGCCTTTGGAAATTTTCGTTATCTTCTCCATGAGCATAGTAGCAATGCAAAACATCAATGCTCCCAGCCTGTAAGGATGTTTATTTAATTATTTCTAGATACATCAAAAAAAAAATTGGTAACTACTGTTTCTAGATACATTAATTTGGACAATAACAAAAAAAATTCAACAGAAATAACCAACTATGGAACAGAAGGCAGTTAAGAAAGAAAAGTAACAGCAAGCGGTACAACTCCCACCTGAGATGAGTGTCACATTTTCACCTTTTGGATGTCTGAAATTGTTTGTCACTTTTACAAAATCATTGAAACTTCAAAAGAAAGGGATTAAACAGTCTTTGTCCATGACACTCGACTTGGGAGAGAAGTAGAATTTAACTCTAAGAAAACTAATACTGTGTCCTCGTATTAAAAAAGCAAAGGATCACTACCTTGAGTCTTTCATGAGCTTCCTTAATTGTCTTTCCATCTCTTTTCTTCCTCCAGTTATGTCCATCTTTTCTAAAGTACCTCAACACTTTTCGGTCAAAAAGAAAAAGTGAACCACCTGAAAAAGGAGATACATGTCAACCAAGGTATATAAGCAAACCATAACTAGAAGGGTTGAAAAAAATTGTAAAGTACTTTTACTTCTAATCATATAATAAACAATTGCGGCTAAAACAATTTTGTTGTCAATGACCCAAAGATAATATAAGAACAAAAGAGAAACTAAGTCTACAAACAAGTGGTGGGAGAGAATAGATGTGGCAATGGCGGGTAAAGAATTGTATGTATAGTGAGCCGTGAAAAAAGAACTGATATTTTGAGCATGAAAAGAAAAAAGGAGGGGTATGAGGGTACAAGAGGTAAAAGGCACCACACTGGATAGCATTTGGAGTGAAGTAAACTGACACCTTCCTGGGAGGGGCTGAACTAGATAATATATATACGCGTGTCTGTGTGTATACATTTATATTAGATATGTATATGCACATGAATATACATACGAACATATTATGTATGTGTGTGTGCGCGCATATACGTGTATCTACGTATGTGAGAGAATATATATATATATACACACACACACAAAAAAATAAAAAAAATTGCAGATTATAATTGCATTTAAATAAAACTCCGACAAAACAACTGGAAAGTGGGAATTAGAACCAAAGAAATGAACACCACGTGGAAAGGGGCATATAACCATGACACACTAATGAAATAGCATTAATGAAAGATGAAGAAGAAGACGATATATCGGTAGTTGAAGCTTTGCTAACTGCCATAGTTTCTATCTGTTCATAATGGTTGACCTGGTGGCATGAGCACACGAGGAAGTTGAGATGTTTAGGTGTCATCTAAACCTATTGGCAATGCATAATTGATTTTAATCATTCCGAAGAGGAACATTATATGAACAGCAAGCATGTTGTTCAGAAAAAAAGGGAAAAAACAGAATCACATGTAAGAACATCAACCATTCACAATACTATGAGAGCATCGATAAAAGTCGCATATTTTTCTATGCGCCTCAACCAATTAATGTAGCTAGTATCCTACTTGGAGGCCTATTTGCTGGCTCAGGAGCAATACGAAACTTGTTGTAATTTCGAAGAATTTCGCATATTTCAGCAGGACGCAGCCATCGATGTTGAGCTTCCAAGAGTATTTGCTCAATATCTGCAGTAAACTAACAACTCAGTTAATATATCAGCACATGTTTGTTCAAGTAAGCAAGTATAAAAAAAAACCCAAGAATACAATGTATCAAGTTACTAAGTTAAAGCAATTTCTGTTCATCCATAAGCATAGTTATTTATGTTCACATGCTAAAATAATAGTATACCAAAAATTCAATATTTAATATGTGCAACCAACAGAATTACATATCTTGCTTCTAAACTATTTTCTTGCAATAGTCCCCTCTTCACTACCTAAGCACCTCCGCTTCTAATACATAATAACAGGATACTCTCCTATAGTTGGGTAGAATCACTCCCCTGCAATTCTTTCAGTCTAATCCTACAAATTCCCCCAATTTCTGCAACTCCCAATTTGCACTCCTCTCCGCTACTACCATACTGTGAATCATTTTCAAGTTTCTATTGTTTGTTTGTAGAGATATTATATACGCTAATCATGAAAATAGGGAAAATTAAAAACCATTAAATATTGAAATGCAATCCTCTGGATTGAGCTGTGAAGCATCCGTTACAGGGAACAGATGTCAAATAGCCCAAAGCAAGATATCATGGGATACAGAACCTATCTAGACTAAAACACCAAAAACCATACAATTAATGGATTATGTTAGATGACGTTTTTAAACTTAAGTCTCATGCCTTGAGTATTTTCAAATGGGTCCAAATCCTTAGGATAGCCATAGGCCGTTATGGCACAGGGTGAAGAGAGGGAGCACCAGAGATGTTGGCAGCAGACATCGCCCACCCATCCCTTTTGACATCCCTCATATGTTGCTTTAAGTTTCAATGTTACCTTATTTGTATTATTTTATGCTCATTCCCCCTTCCAGCTCATAGTAGCATGAATTTCCATTTTTCTACTTGAATACTAGAGTATATGCTCACCATCTTGTTAGAAAAGTACTTCATGCTTTAAAAATTAAATTACTCAATTACTCATCTGCATAATTTATTTTCTAAATTTTACATGAACTAATAATATTATGATTAATGGACATTTGTGGGTAAAACTACACTCGTGTTAAAGTTCAGGGATTTGTTGATGCAGAAAGCTGCTAAATGAAATGCATCGTATGAGTAAACCACTATTTCTCTTTCAGGTGTTCTCTATCATGATGGGCAAATTTGATTGGGATTGAATTTCTTATATCTGATTGTTTATCATGTCTGTAGGCTATGTTTGTTTACAAAAATGATGGATGAGATATGACTATTTGTACTAATTTAATACCTTTCAGAACTGTATTATCGCATGATCAAATGACCTTAGAAATGATGATAAATAGTCCACGTGATTAAATAAAGGAGTACTCATGAGATACAATAATCTATGATCTACATTTGTATGCAAAAATAGTGGATGAGATATGATTATTTGTAGTACTTTAACCTCATTAGGGATTATTTTATCCCGTGATTAGTCATTTATTTAATCTCGTGACTATTTGTTATTACCTTTAATGCCACGTAATACCTCAAAAGGGGATTATATAATACTACATTTGGACTTGAGATTATGACATGGGGGAGATTATAAGTGAAGATTGAATTTAATTTATATTTTGGGATGTATGAAAATTTTAAACAATTATGGTATTTTTATTTATTATTTAGATTAGCCTAGTAGGTTTAATTATTTATTGGGCCCGTTTATGTTTTGGGCTTACTATTTAAGTTTATTGGATTTTATTTAGTTTCAAGGTTTAGGAAGTATACATAGTCTATTAGGGTTATTATTATGGAACAATTCTCGTTATTATTGAATTATAAGATTATTCTGATGGTTGTTCTACAGTCTTTTCACTCAGCTGTGATTGCAAAGTTTCAGATTCAATTTATGTGATTGTTTCTGTTATTTCCCCGTCTTCCGCTGTATCAGATTATAATCCATCACCAAATGGCCTTAGAAATAACAAAATATAGTCCATGAGATTAATTATAGGATAAAATAGTCCGTAATGGTCCGCTGTGTCAGATTATAATCCATCACCAAATGGCCTTAGAAATAACAAAATATAGTCCATGAGATTAATTATAGAATAAAATAGTCCGTAATGGTATTAAATTAGTACAAATAGTCATACTCTACCCATCATTTTTGTAATCAAACATAACCTAAATATATTAAATTAGTACAAATATTCATATTCATGCATCATTTCACAAACAAATATAGCCCGAGTATCACATGTTTACAATCAATCTCTAATCTATAGCATAATTTGCAACAATATTATATATAGCAATTCCAAAACTTGAAAAGAACAGTAAAATTATAAGCTTAGGGTACAATTTATTGATTAAAAATTCACATATTTACAACACCCAATTCCGTGCAACCATGGGCACCAATATATTTTGAGTTGACTATGAGGAGCCTCATCTCTAGCAGAAGCCTGACTTGGGTATGATAAATATATCAACCCAATCACTTCTGTATTTCTCATGGAAGACAAAATAGCTTATTACCATAAACCCATTTATTTGTTTCTCAAAAAATAGACCAAAAATAAATTAAAAAAAATCCTAGAGTTTTCATAATTCCAAACTCAGTAAACTCCAAACCACGAGAACAGCATACAACAAATATACATGAACACATGCAACTATACATACATACAAACACATCTTAACTGAATCTCAAGTCCTATAGCACGAAATGAAAAAAAATTCAGACTTTCTCCAATAAAAAACAGGTCAAACCAACAAAATATACTTCAATAATCAAACTTCGACCTCAAACAAAAAGTCTAATAAAGAACCAGAAAAAGAAATGATCATAGAACATAAAACTAACCTAATTGAGCTCCAAGACCAAACCGCCGGTTTTCCGCCATGAGATTATTCGCATACAATTCCCAAGTCAATCCGATTTAATACTCCGAGCTCCCTAGTCCACTGAACTTTTGATGAGTTGACTACAATCCGAACAAGTGATTCAACGAATAGAAATTGATACAAAACCAAAAGTCGTGTTCGAAGAAATTTAAGACACTGTTAAAATTTAAGCAAAACGAGTAAAAAACACAGGTGTTTAATTTGGACAAGGGTTTTTGCGAAGTAGGTGGGAGGAGAGGGCCGAGAAAGCCACCGTATGGTATTCCACATGATGTGTACATCAGTGTGCTGACACGTGGTATTGTGTAAAAAGATTTACTAAATTAAAAAACTATCATTTCATTCATTTTTTTTATAAAAGTTGAACTAAATTAATTTTTATTCTATGTATTTCATTTAATTTTTATCAAAGTCAATTTATAAGATTTAAAAACTAAAATTAATTTTAATTAATTAATTTGTAAATTAATTAATTACAAAGTTTTACATTTGGGCTATATTTTTTTTGTAAAAAAATATGCTTTGAATTGAACTATTTGTATTAATTTAATACTACTTTAGAGTATTTTATTCTATAATGAGAGATTATTAGTCCCTTTAATGTTAGACTATGACGACCCCGAATCCGGATTCCTTGAATTTCGAATCCGGTTCAACACGAGTATAACATTTTTCTCATTGTTCATGAATTATAACAATATTATAATTGCTAAATAATCATTTATTTACAATTTTACAACATCTCTTTCTATTCCAGAATCGAAATCTTTATACATTTCTAGTATGTCTTAATATCATACATGATACGACATTCTATTACAATCAATTTGAATATCTAAGACTCATAATACATATCAACCAATTCTTATACTACACAATCATTTTACCTGTCCAATTCGGACTCATATCTACAATGGTCGTGCTAGACCTTCAGTGAATGTAATATGCATTCATGTTTCTTGATCTTTATCAAGACTTCAAATACTTGTACTATCTGAAAATGTTGGTTTAAGCAAGAGTGAACACGACGGCTCAGCAAGTTTAACAGTTACACATAATACATTACATGCTTCACATATACTCTGCAATTTATACTTACATCATGCTTTTCATACATTTCAGTTTATGTCATACTGCTCATGCCTCACATATAACATCTAGCAATTCATGCTTTATATTTATACATAATCTACATGTAATCATACCTCATGCATATCACAATTATTATCAATATCTTTCTATTAACAATTTAATATCACATCATAGCATGTTAAGGCACATAGGAGCAAGTTCTGAAAAACTTGTCTGGTCGTTTCTACCATTTACGCTTATTTGCGTCATTTGATCAACTTACAATTTATATAACAAATTGACATAATCATTAGCTACCAGGACTTTTAATTAGTCTTAACTTAAGACCTTAACTTCAAATTATTAACTCTTAAGATGTCCGTCAAACGAACCCTTAAGTTTCAGACAAAACCCTAGTCCAAATACAGTTTGGACAGGCCGGGTACACTTAACCAATTTACGCATTCACTATACGTTCATCGTACATCCCACTTTCAATAAATTGTTTAAATTAGTCACAAATGGATTATTTACATTAGTTTAATTCAATTAAACTTTCTTCTTTTACATAACTTAATGATTTGGACATTTAATAATGTACCAAATACCTCAAAATATTATCTACCTTTGATAATATACAACTACGTTTAAATATTATTAACCATTTAATAATATTTTAATCACTTATTAATATTATTAACCATTTAATAATATTTTAATCACTTATTAATATTATTAACCATTTAATAATATTTTACTCACTTATTAATATTATTAATCATTTAATAATATTTTAATCACTTATTAATATTATTAACCATTTCATAATATTTTAATCACTTATTAATATTATTAACCATTTAATAATATTTTACTCACTTATTAATATTATTAACCATTTAATAATATTTTAATCACTTCTTAATATTATTAACCATTTAATAATATTTTAATCACTTATTAATATTATTAACCATTTAATAATATTTTACTTATTTAACAATGTCATTAATTATTTAAGAACATTTTCATCATATACAAATGTTATTACACATTTAATAACCTTTTAATCTTATACTAATATTATTCATCATTTAATAATATTTTAATATTCTTCAAATATTACCAATAGTTAACTTTTTAATTGTGTTAACTTTAGTCTTTATTTTATACATTTGGATACCATTAAGTTACTAATAAACTCTACATAAATAGGTTTGGTATTCAAATACATTTATTTTACATGTATTTCAACTTAAATTTCCACTAAAAACTCAACCCGGACCGACCCGACCCTACCCGGACGGCTAAAACATGTTACTGGCAGAATGTTTGACCGCTGCGGCGGTAGTACAAATAAACCACCGCCGCAGCGGTAGTACAAATTTTCGAAAACCTAATTTGGGGATTATCGGACCCTCCGACGCTCCGACAGCCATAACTTCTTCATTTCAAAATATTTTGGGGTGATTCTTGAGTCCATTCTCATCAGAATTTCCCCCTCTACAATTTCTCTTTAGATCACAAATCCAAATTCAGAACGAAACTGGACTAAAAACTGCTCACAAGGACAAAGTGAAAACTAAAATCACAAATCCTTGGTTTTAATTGTTCAATCTTGAATAAAATAAACTCTACACATCCAAATGACACCAACTTAGTGTTGTTGTCTTTCTAACTTCTTGTTTTACAATAGTTCATGGTTTGATCACATTTTTAAAAACGTTTGACACGAAATTTAAAGATCGAACCCCTTAGGGTTTTACCGGTAAATTGCAATATGGAATTTTCTTCCATTTATTTGCATACCACACATACCAACACTTGTTTTAAACATACTAAACTATGAATCTACCTATATATCATAGATTTAGACTTCTAGAGCATCAAAATAACTTTTGATCGGTTAAAAATACATTTTAACCGTTCAAATCATATCTAAACTATAAAAATGAACTAAAGAGGGTTTAGAACACTTTTTAACCTTTTATACATTGATGCTCTCTTTTCTCTTGACATGATCTTGGCTTGTGACTCCTCATTAACCATCCTCTAGCATTTTTCCATGGTGGATCATCAATCTCCCAAATGTTTGCTTCACTTTCTCTCAAAGAGCTCTCACTCTTTTCTCTCTAGAGTTCTTACAAAATGACTAACCAACATAGCAAGAGAGTGGAGTACTCTATTTATAGGACTTCTCTAGACTTGCTTAACATCTCCTAATCAACCAATGCTAGTAAATTAGAAGCTTAATTCATGCTTACTATTACCTTGAATGACTAGCTTGATTGACTTCCATGAATGACATCCATCACATAACTTATCAAGCAACCATTTGTGTATAACACACTCAACCACAAAGCTAGCTAGACACCCCATTGGGGCCCCACTAAATCTCAGCAAAAATATGATTTAATCACCCATTTTTGATTTATTTTTATTACATTTATTATACATATATACACCAATTGATATATATACATATATATAATGTTTGACCAACATTTTGACTTCTTATTGGGCTTCATTTTGGACTTAGGAATTAATATATTGGGCTCATCCATTTAATTTGTTTGGGCTCAATATATTTATCACATTGGGCTAACATTAAATATCCTATGTCACGTTTAATTAAAACAAGCATTGGGCTTGATTAATTATAACTTGAATCGATGTTAAATTAATTACAAGCACTACTAGGTTAATTTATTAGACCTAGTTCAAAACCTCATTTGAACTTATAATATAATCCAATTAGCTTATAAAATAAACGCATTAATTTAATTACATAATCTAATTAGACTTGCTATCTATAAGTCTATTGGACCTCTAATTGAGTTAGTTTACAAAACACTAACACTTAACATAGCTTGAGTTTATTTTATTAAAACCCTAATAATGCTCATACATATAAGCACTTCAATTTGAATTAAATAAACTATTAATTTTCAAACATTCTGTTCCACCGCTGCGGCGGTGATTACTACCGCTGCGGCGGTAGTTCAAATTTTACTTTCCAGAGAGTTTCACCGCTGCGGCGGTAGTGCTAATTTTCAAAACTCTAAAACACATTAATACAAGTACTTTGACTTGATTAAATTAAATTCATTAACTACATTTGATCATTAACTTGAGTTTATAATATAATTACCCATACCCATATAGTTATTCCTACATTGGGTTACACAATTAACTAATACATGGTTAATTCTCAACACTACCTTCCTTTCTCTATCAATTAACCAATGTTTGGTTAATTCTCTCTCTTGTCTACCAACTAGGGTTATTCAATTAACCCTACACTAGTTAATTCTCTACACTCAATCAATACTTGAAATGCTTCTCCCAACCATTGACCATCATTTGACTTTTAATGGTTTGGGCTACATAACTTACTTTTTATTGAGCTCTCTTATTTAATTACCCTCTTCTTGTAAATATTCTCATATTGGCTAACACATATAATCCTTTTGGGCTAGTCCATTAGTAGTAATTAAATTACTTGGATTCTTCATGAGGCTAAATCTTTAAATTTATTTGGACCTCTATATAAATCCTCAACAAGACTTACAACAATTAACATATTGGGCTTGTTTTAATCTCACATTTGAATTCTATACCTCAACTTAATAATTAAGTTAATTTCTTAATTAATTACTTCTTATTATTGCCATCATCGACAATAATTCTAGCTCCTCTATAACTTTAACTCATAACTAATATAATTAACATAATTAATTATATTTCATGACTTTCATTCTTATTTCATATTTAAACTAATTAATTTATTAATTTTATTGAGTATTAATTTACTCATCTCCTTGTTTGGCTAACAAACACAACTCTAAAAATATATAACTATGTATATATATCCTTATAACCGTCTTCACTTCTCAAATGAATTTATTTCCTTAATAAATTCTGTGACGCCCCCAAATCTGAGCCCACACAGCCCAAACTTGAGTCGTCAAAAGACTACAACAAAATTATTACAACAAAGCACAACGTACAACAATACAGTGGATAATACAACACAACTAAGTCTTCATTATTATTGCCACACTATTTTATAACACGTGAAGACTATGATAGCTATCCCCGCACTCTCACTCCATTCCCCGGCTAGGCCCCGTTACGTTCTCATCTCCTGTTGAAAAACAATGGAACGAAAAGAAAGGGTGAGCTCAAATAGCCCAGTAAGAAATATCATGACTAAGATAATGACGAATAATTTATCATTAGCCTTCAACAGTTGAGTTCTTGATAGAATACAATAGACTACAAGGTTTATATCAAAAACTGCAGTTAAATTCTTAAACAACGTTCAGATCAATAATAGCAGCGGAATGAGCAATCTATTAGAAGAATAATGCAGACTATAATGTCCACTCGCTTCTCTTTTTAGTAAAAATATCATCAACTTTTATCATCTGAAATACCATCAGTCAAAATAATACAACTTCACAGTTCCTGGTCATAATTATGCAGATCAACAGTTCATCTTTGCACTACGGGCCAAAGATATTCAATATAACACCAACGGTCATGATTATACCAGATTCAGCCTTTGGTCATAATCATACCAATCAACAGTTCATCTTTGCACTACGGGCCAAAGAGAACATTAACCACGTGCCATAAAAGACACTGAACAGATGTATCGCCTTTAACCTAGTATATCGCCTTTAACCTATCATCTGTTCAACAATTATATCACATCTGTGCCCGCGGCCACAGATATTCATAACAGCTTGATTCTTGATGATTAATATAAATAACAGTGATACAAATGATGAACAGAAGAACAGGATAAACAATAAGTATCGGAAGTTTACTTTGTGCAGATTCAAATAATGTCCAAATTGCCAACATGATGTGGAGTGAAATTTAAAAATGATATTCAAGATCCACAGTTCAGAATAACGATTACAGTTCAATAGAAATGTTCAGAAAATAGGAAGGTTCAGTTGAAATAATGAAATTCAACTATTATGGAACATATAATATTTTCAGGAATTATAGAAGCAATAGTTCCATAATAAGGTTCGATTTAGGAGTATGAAAGAAAATAATATCCCTTACCGTAGCAGGTTTGATTAACAAAAGGTGAAGGGAATTAATATCCCTTACCATAGTAAGTTTGAATAATGGAAGATGAAAAAGATGGTATCCCTTGTAAGACCCCGAATTTATGAAATACAAAATTTAATTTTTCTTCATATATATTTTTCCTGAAACAGTAAATGGTTAAATTGACAAAATTGAAAGTTAAGGATGTTATGTGCAAATTTTATTTTGTCGGGGAATATTCGTTTGGTCGGGGAATATTCGTGCCGTACGACGGCGCCGAAATAACAAATTATTTGTGGACCCCACAACGGAATAATTGTCGGATATAGAAAACGACAGAAGTAACCTTTTTAAATATAAATAGTCAACGGTGTTAACTGTTTAAATACTGGTGATAAAAGAATAGTAGTATACGGTAATTTATGGTATTTCAGTATAGCACACGGTATTCTACAGTAGCACACGGTATTGCACAGTATCTCGTATTATTGGTCTGATAATTGACACCGTAACTGTTGCGCACCATTTCATCAATAATTGTCGTTGCATAATATTTTATATTATCAATTCAATTATTGTTGCTACACAGTATTTTGCATTATTGATTCAATAATTGTCATTACACTGTATTTCATATCACTGAGTCAATAATTGTTGGTGCACTGTAGTTTAAAATTATTGAATCTAATAATTGTCACAGTAGCAAATACACTATAATTTATATTATTAAATTAATAATAATCTGTAACGTGTTTATTACATTATTGTTGAATTATTGTTGTAGCGTTATTTTATTTTATATGCAGGACCCATAGGAAGAAAAATAAAAAAAAAAAAAAATGTAAAAAAAAAAAAAAAAAAAAAAAAAATATTAATTATTATTTTTTTTAAATAGTAACATGTGGACCCTATGTGGGGGCCACATGAATTGTAAATGAAAATGTGATTGTTGCTGGGAAAAAGGGTTGGTGAGAAGGAGAGAAAGCAGCCAGACGGCTGCTCTGCATTTCAACATAAGTATGCCACCTACCACTGCATAGTAACATCTTTTCTCCTATAAATAGCTTGCTCAGCTGAATAGAAAAATCACACCTAAAACATAAAATTTTTCTATAAGAATTTTATGAGTTTTCTCTAAGAATTGTAAGGTTATTTTGAGAGTTTGAAAGCCAAAAGGAGTGCAGGAATTTTTCAAGTAAGTCTTTTATTAAAGAGTAGTAATTTTATAAATTCCTATTTTTCACGGTATTCACAAATCTTCCCTTAGAAGACTCTTCTTTGAGAAGATTCATTTTTAAAAGCTTTCTTTGGAAGATTTATTTTGGAATATTATTTTAAAAACTATTTTAAAGTAGTTATATTATACTACAAAAATTATGTTAAATATATATAATTTTGATAGTTCATATTATACGAGTCATCATACACTTTGAAATTTATATATTGTAATTACTAATTTTATTATAAATATATAGGTTGATCAACCTCATTTAAATCAATATCCAGTCACGTGTTAAGGTAAGGAATATCATTTTCTTTCATATTCTATTATTGAAACTTACAACGGTAAGGGGTATCATTCTTTTCATCATCATAAATGGATATTATTTTCTTTCTTACTTGAAGGGATTATCATTCTTTGATTCTCGAAAATAATATCGTTTCTTTCTTGTGCCATTTACTTCCATGCATTAAATTGTGGGAATAACCTTACGGCGCGGTTTACCGCCTGTTGGTGAATAACCTTTTGTATTCATTCCTTATTAATCTTTGAGAATAACCTTACGGTGCGGATTATCGCCTGTTTGGTGAATAACTATTCGTATTCAAATTGATGGGAATAACCTTACGGTGCGGATTATCGTCTGTTGGTGAATAACCCTTTTTATTTGTCTCGTGTGGAAATAATTTGTCTACACGAATTATCACATGACACTTTTATTCCATATTCGTAAGTGATATCATTTTCCTTTATACTCATAAGGGATACCATCTTTTTCATCTTCCATTATTCAAACTTACTATGGTAAGGGATATTAATTTCCCTCACCTTTTGTTAATCAAACCTGCTACGGTAAGGGATATTATTTTCTTTCATACTCCTAAATCGAAACTTATTATGGAACTATTGCTTCTATAATTCCTGAAAATATTATATGTTCCATAATAGTTGAACTTCATTATTTCAACTGAACCTTCCTATTTACGTGAACCTTTCTATTGAACTGTAACCGTTATTCTGAACTGTGGATCTTGAATATCATTTTTAAATTTCACTCGACATCATGTTGGCAATTTGGACATTATTTGAATCTGTACAAAGTAAACTTCTGATACTTATTGTTTATCCTGTTCTTCTGTTCATCATTTGTATCACTGTTATTTGTATTAATCATCAAGAATCAAGCTGTTGTGAATATCTGTGGCCGGGGGCACAGATGTGATATAATTGTTGAACAGATGATAGGTTAAAGGCGATATACTAGGTTAAAGGCGATACATCTGTTCGGTGTCTTTTATGGCACGTGGTGAATGTTCTCTTTGGCCCGTAGTGCAAAGATGAACTGTTGGTTGGTATGATTATTACCAAAGGCTGAATCTGGTATAATCATGACCGTTGGTGTTATATTAAATGTCTTTGGCCCGTAGTGCAAATATGAACTGTTGATCTGCATGATTATGATCAGGAACTGTGAATTTTTATTATCATGACTAATGGTATTTCAAATGATAAAAGTTGATGATATTTTTACAAAAAAAGAGAAGCGAGTGGACATTATAGTCTGCATTATTCTTCTAATAGATTGCTCATTCCGCTGCTATTATTGATCTGAACATTGTTTAAGAATTTAACTACAGTTTTTGATATAAACCTTGTAGTCTATTGTATTCTATCAAGAACTCAACTGTTGAAGGCTAATGATAATTTATTCGTCATTATCTTAGTCATGATATTTCTTACTGGGCTATTTGAGCTCACCCTTTCTTTTGTTCCATTGTTTTTCAACAGGAGATGAAAACGTAACGGGGTCTAGCCGGGGGATGGAGTGAGAGTCCGAGGAATAGCTATCCTAGTCTTCACGTGTTGTAAAATAGTGTGGCAATAATAGTGAAGACTTAGTTGTGTATTATTATACACTGTATTGTTGTACGTTGTGCTTTGTTGTAATAATTTTGTTGCAGTCTTTTGACGACTCAAGTTTGGGCTGTGTGGGCCTAGATTTGGGGGCGTCACAGTTGGCATCAGAGCTTAGGGATATGGTCTTTAATGGAGATCTGGGGTTAGAACTAGGAGGGGAGAGACGAATAGAATCAGTCACTAGTATGTCCTACCTAAATTAGATTTTATTATCTAATGAGTTGATTTGAATATAGGGACATGAAGTGATGAGTCAGTTTATTTGAACTAACATTTATTTTGTGACCACAGTTTAGTATGGCATCTGGAAATCAAGAGGTTAACTATGAAATACCCGAAGCGAATGTAGCCGAAAATCAAGAAGCCACAAACAATCCTCCTGCCAACTCAGGAAATAATATTCCTGATAACATGATGAATGATGGATTCTTTAGGAATTTCATGCAGTTCATGCAGAATATGGCAAGAGGAAATCCAGTTAACAATAACGGAAGAAATACTGGTAATTTGAGGATGGTCACTGTCAAGCAATTTAAGGAATTGGGACCACCTGAATTTCACGGGAAGCCTGACCCACTCAAAGCGGAGGCATGGCTGATGCAGACGACAAAAATACTTGATGTCCTACAATGCGCTGATGATCAGAAGGTGCCATTTGCTACTTTTATGTTTCGAGGTGAGGCGGATCACTGGTGGGAAGCGGTAAAACGTATCCACCCTTCAGCACTTGAGATGTCTTGGACAGAATTCCAAGAGCTATTTAATGAAAAGTACTTCCCAGAAAGCATCCGCCATATGAAGGAAGTGGAATTCATTAAGCTGGAGCAGGGAAACATGACAGTTTCTCAATATGAAGCTAAGTTTGCTGAACTGTCTCGTTTTGCGACTCATCTAGTAGATGACGAAGCACGGATGAGTCGGATGTTCTTACGTGGTCTAAGATTCGAAATCCGTCAACAACTTAGCTCTCATAAATTTAGTTTGTATTCAGATGTTGTTGATAGGGCTCAAAGGGTGGAGCAAACAGATGAAAAATTACAGCCAAGAGTCAATGATCAGAGAAATGATAACAACCACAGGAACGAGAACCATCGAGGAGGTAACCAACACTTCGGTGGTAATTCCACATCAAATAACAGAAGAGGAGAATCCAGTGGGAACAATTTCAAAAGAAAGAGATTCCATAATAATTATGGAAGGGCACCAGTACCAGCACCAGCACCGACCCCAGTTTCAAGGGGAGAAGATCGACCACCAGTGAGATGCTATAGGTGTGGTCAGGAAGGTCACATCAGCCCAAACTGTACACTGCAGTCCAAAAAGTGCTACAGTTGTGGGAAAGAGGGTCATCTTGCGCGGTTTTGTCCTGCCACAAAATCAAGTCCAGCTGCAGTGATGATACCAAAAGCTAGCGCGGATAAGGGAAAATCTGTAGTTCAAGGGAGAGCTTTTGTTGTGACATCCCAAATGGCACGAAACTCGAACGAGGTGATAACCGGTAAGCTATTCATAAATTCTCGTGAAGTCTACGCTTTGTTAGATACTGGCTCTACCCATTCTTTTATCTCACCTGCATGTGCTCAGCGTTTAAACTTAACTCCTGAAAATTTGGACTTTGACTTATCAGTTGAAACCCCATTAGGAGAAATGACCATTACATCTACTGTCTATAAATCTTGCCTAGTTCAAATCAACAACCTCACATTACCTGTTGACCTTATTTCTTTGGAGATGCATGAATTTGATGTGATTTTAGGAATTGATTGGTTGACTACCCATCATGCTAAAATTGATTGTTTTCATAAGATTATTAGTTTTCATATTCCTAATCAACCTGTCATGCAAATTCAAGCAACTAAACCATTGAAATCTATAACTGTTATTTCTAGCCATAAAGCCATTCGTTTATTGAAAAACGGATGTCAAGCCTTTTTAGCTCATGTCACTGATTTGAACAAAAATACGTCAAACTTGAATGATATTCCCATTGTTAATGAGTTTCCTGACGTTTTTCCGGAGGAACTTCCTGGCTTACCCCCAAACCGAGAAATTGAATTTTGTATCGATCTTGAACCCGGTACTAAGCCCATTTCCAAAACTCCATACCGAATGGCTCCCATTGAACTTCAAGAGTTAAAAGTCCAACTACAGGAATTGTTGGATACTGGTTTCATTCGTCCGAGTGCATCACCTTGGGGTGCTCCTGTTCTATTTGTGAAGAAGAAAGACGGGAGTATGAGATTGTGCATTGACTACCGAGAATTGAACCATGTCACCATCAAAAACAGGTATCCGTTACCTCGAATTGATGACATGTTTGATCAATTACAAGGTGTTCAACATTTCTCAAAGATTGATCTCCGTTCTGGATATCATCAGTTAAAGGTTAAAGCTGAGGACATTCCAAAGACTGCTTTCAGAACTTGTTATGGGCATTATGAGTTTTTAGTCATGCCTTTTGGACTAACCAATGCTCCTGCAGCTTTCATGGACATGATGAACCGAATATTCAAGGAATATTTGGATCATTTTGTGGTTGTCTTTATTGATGACATCCTCATATACTCCAAAAGTCGTGAGGATCGTGAACAACACCTGAGATTGATACTCCAGAAGCTCCGTGAGAACAAATTATATGCCAAGTTGAAGAAATGTGAGTTCTGGCTTGAGGAGGTCACGTTTCTTGGGCATGTGATTTCTAGTCAAGGAATATCAGTCGATCCTGCGAAGATTGAAACGGTACTAAATTGGGAACAACCCAAGACAGTAACCGAAGTCCGAAGTTTTCTGGGCCTAGCTGGTTATTATCGGAGATTCGTAGAAGGATTTTCTCGAATCGCCACTCCATTAACTCAGCTTACTCGGAAAAGCACAAAATTCATATGGAGCGAGCAATGCGAGAAAAGTTTTCAAGAGCTTAAGAGGAGACTTGTTTCAGCTCCTGTTCTGACCATTCCATCAGGATCGGGAGAATTTGTCATATACAGCGATGCTTCAGGCAAAGGTCTAAGCTGTGTCCTTATGCAACATGGAAAGGTTATAGCCTATGCCTCTCGACAACTCAAAGATTATGAGAAAAATTACCCTACTCATGATCTAGAGTTGGCAGCAGTCGTTTTCGCGTTGAAGATCTGGAGACACTACTTGTACGGAGAGAAAGTGGATATCTATACGGATCATAAAAGTCTCAAGTATTTCTTCACCCAGAAAGAACTCAACATGCGACAACGACGTTGGCTTGAGCTGTTGAAGGATTATGATCACACAATCCAGTATCACCCGGGAAAGGCGAACGTTGTAGCTGACGCTTTGAGCAGAAAATCTTATGCGAGTACAAGTGCACTGCTGACAACACAAAAGCGTATTTTGTACGACTTGCAAAAGATGGAGATAGAGCTAAAGACACCAGGGACCCACTCGAAGATTGCTCACGTGCGAGTAGAACCAGCTTTAATCGATAAAATTAAAGCTGCTCAAGCTACCGATCCGGAACTGATAAACATGATAAAAAAAGTACAAGAAGGTACCATTCCTGAAGCAAGAATCGACGAGAAAGGAATACTTCGAGTCAACTCTCGACTCTGTGTTCCTAACGATCCTGAATTAAAGCATAAAATCATGATGGAGGCACACAACACGCCGTTTGCAATCCACCCAGGAGGTACCAAGATGTATCGAGATCTTCGACATACATTTTGGTGGAACAATATGAAAAGGGAGATTGCAGAGTTTATCTCAAGGTGCCTAACTTGTCAACGTGTCAAGGCAGAGCATCAAGTACCTAAGGGTCCATTACAACCACTTGAGGTTCCCGAATGGAAGTGGGAACACATCAATATGGATTTCGTGACGGGTCTTCCCAAAGTTTCTCAAGGCTTAGATGCAATTTGGGTCATCGTAGATAGATTGACCAAATCCGCTCATTTCTTGCCTATACGAGAAAACTTTTCACTTGAACGTCTTGCCGGTATGTACATAAATGAAATCGTGAGACTGCATGGCATGCCAGTTTCCATAGTTTCTGATCGAGATCCTAGATTCACTTCACGCTTTTGGATCAGTCTACAAAAAGCTATGGGCACTGAACTACGTTTTAGTTCTGCATACCATCCTCAAACGGACGGACAATCGGAAAGGACGATCCAGACCCTCGAAGATCTTTTGAGACTTTGCGTACTAGATTTCAAAGGAAGTTGGGATAAGTACTTGCCATTGGTGGAATTTTCCTACAACAACAGTTACCAAGCAAGTATAGGTATGGCTCCATTCGAGGCTTTATATGGACGCAAGTGTCGCTCTCCAGTATGTTGGAATGAGGTAGGAGAAGCAAAACTGTTGGGACCCGAGTTGGTACGCTTGACGACCGAAAAGATCCAAATGATCCGACAATGAATACAGACAGCACAAGAACGACAAAAGAGTTATGCCGATCTTCATCGGAGAGATGAGAGATTCAACGTCGGAGATCATGTATTCTTACGTGTTTCTCCATGGAAAGGAGTTACGAGATTCGGAAAGAGAGGAAAGCTCAACCCTCGATTTATTGGCCCATTTGAAATCCTCGATCGAGTAGGATCCGTAGCCTACAGACTAGCCCTACCACCAAGTATGTCTCGCATCCATAACGTTTTTCACATATCTATGTTACGTAAATATGTGAAGGACCCAAACCACGTCATTGAGTTAGAACCAGACGTTATAGCAGAAGATTTAACGTATGAGGAGGTACCTGTTAAGATCCTAGATAAGAAGGAGCAGATCTTACGCTCAAAGGTTATACCTCAAGTTAAGGTTTTATGGAGGAACCAAGATATTGAGGAAATGACCTGGGAGCTAGAATCTGAGATGAAGTCTAGGTATCCATACCTCTTCGAAATGCCAGGTACGTCAATTTCGGGGACGAAATTTCATAAGGAGGGGAGGTTGTAAGACCCCGAATTTATGAAATACAAAATTTAATTTTTCTTCATATATATTTTTCCTGAAACAGTAAATGGTTAAATTGACAAAATTGAAAGTTAAGGATGTTATGTGCAAATTTTATTTTGTCGGGGAATATTCGTTTGGTCGGGGAATATTCGTGCCGTACGACGGCGCCGAAATAACAAATTATTTGTGGACCCCACAACGGAATAATTGTCGGATATAGAAAACGACAGAAGTAACCTTTTTAAATATAAATAGTCAACGGTGTTAACTGTTTAAATACTGGTGATAAAAGAATAGTAGTATACGGTAATTTATGGTATTTCAGTATAGCACACGGTATTCTACAGTAGCACACGGTATTGCACAGTATCTCGTATTATTGGTCTGATAATTGACACCGTAACTGTTGCGCACCATTTCATCAATAATTGTCGTTGCATAATATTTTATATTATCAATTCAATTATTGTTGCTACACAGTATTTTGCATTATTGATTCAATAATTGTCATTACACTGTATTTCATATCACTGAGTCAATAATTGTTGGTGCACTGTAGTTTAAAATTATTGAATCTAATAATTGTCACAGTAGCAAATACACTATAATTTATATTATTAAATTAATAATAATCTGTAACGTGTTTATTACATTATTGTTGAATTATTGTTGTAGCGTTATTTTATTTTATATGCAGGACCCATAGGAAGAAAAATAAAAAAAAAAAAAAATGTAAAAAAAAAAAAAAAAAAAAAAAAAATATTAATTATTATTTTTTTTAAATAGTAACATGTGGACCCTATGTGGGGGCCACATGAATTGTAAATGAAAATGTGATTGTTGCTGGGAAAAAGGGTTGGTGAGAAGGAGAGAAAGCAGCCAGACGGCTGCTCTGCATTTCAACATAAGTATGCCACCTACCACTGCATAGTAACATCTTTTCTCCTATAAATAGCTTGCTCAGCTGAATAGAAAAATCACACCTAAAACATAAAATTTTTCTATAAGAATTTTATGAGTTTTCTCTAAGAATTGTAAGGTTATTTTGAGAGTTTGAAAGCCAAAAGGAGTGCAGGAATTTTTCAAGTAAGTCTTTTATTAAAGAGTAGTAATTTTATAAATTCCTATTTTTCACGGTATTCACAAATCTTCCCTTAGAAGACTCTTCTTTGAGAAGATTCATTTTTAAAAGCTTTCTTTGGAAGATTTATTTTGGAATATTATTTTAAAAACTATTTTAAAGTAGTTATATTATACTACAAAAATTATGTTAAATATATATAATTTTGATAGTTCATATTATACGAGTCATCATACACTTTGAAATTTATATATTGTAATTACTAATTTTATTATAAATATATAGGTTGATCAACCTCATTTAAATCAATATCCAGTCACGTGTTAAGGTAAGGAATATCATTTTCTTTCATATTCTATTATTGAAACTTACAACGGTAAAGGGTATCATTCTTTTCATCATCATAAATGGATATTATTTTCTTTCTTACTTGAAGGGATTATCATTCTTTGATTCTCGAAAATAATATCGTTTCTTTCTTGTGCCATTTACTTCCATGTATTAAATTGTGGGAATAACCTTACGGCGCGGTTTACCGCCTGTTGGTGAATAACCTTTTGTATTCATTCCTTATTAATCTTTGAGAATAACCTTACGGTGCGGATTATCGCCTGTTTGGTGAATAACTATTCGTATTCAAATTGATGGGAATAACCTTACGGTGCGGATTATCGTCTGTTGGTGAATAACCCTTTTTATTTGTCTCGTGTGGAAATAATTTGTCTACACGAATTATCACATGACACTTTTATTCCATATTCGTAAGTGATATCATTTTCCTTTATACTCATAAGGGATACCATCTTTTTCATCTTCCATTATTCAAACTTACTATGGTAAGGGATATTAATTTCCCTCACCTTTTGTTAATCAAACCTGCTACGGTAAGGGATATTATTTTCTTTCATACTCCTAAATCGAAACTTATTATGGAACTATTGCTTCTATAATTCCTGAAAATATTATATGTTCCATAATAGTTGAACTTCATTATTTCAACTGAACCTTCCTATTTACGTGAACCTTTCTATTGAACTGTAACCGTTATTCTGAACTGTGGATCTTGAATATCATTTTTAAATTTCACTCGACATCATGTTGGCAATTTGGACATTATTTGAATCTGCACAAAGTAAACTTCTGATACTTATTGTTTATCCTGTTCTTCTGTTCATCATTTGTATCACTGTTATTTGTATTAATCATCAAGAATCAAGCTGTTGTGAATATCTGTGGCCGGGGGCACAGATGTGATATAATTGTTGAACAGATGATAGGTTAAAGGCGATATACTAGGTTAAAGGCGATACATCTGTTCGGTGTCTTTTATGGCACGTGGTGAATGTTCTCTTTGGCCCGTAGTGCAAAGATGAACTGTTGGTTGGTATGATTATTACCAAAGGCTGAATCTGGTATAATCATGACCGTTGGTGTTATATTAAATGTCTTTGGCCCGTAGTGCAAATATGAACTGTTGATCTGCATGATTATGATCAGGAACTGTGAATTTTTATTATCATGACTAATGGTATTTCAGATGATAAAAGTTGATGATATTTTTACAAAAAAAGAGAAGCGAGTGGACATTATAGTCTGCATTATTCTTCTAATAGATTGCTCATTCCGCTGCTATTATTGATCTGAACATTGTTTAAGAATTTAACTACAGTTTTTGATATAAACCTTGTAGTCTATTGTATTATATCAAGAACTCAACTGTTGAAGGCTAATGATAATTTATTCGTCATTATCTTAGTCATGATATTTCTTACTGGGCTATTTGAGCTCACCCTTTCTTTTGTTCCATTGTTTTTCAACAGGAGATGAAAACGTAACGGGGTCTAGCCGGGGGATGGAGTGAGAGTCCGAGGAATAGTTATCCTAGTCTTCACGTGTTGTAAAATAGTGTGGCAATAATAGTGAAGACTTAGTTGTGTATTATTATACACTGTATTGTTGTACGTTGTGCTTTGTTGTAATAATTTTGTTGCAGTCTTTTGACGACTCAAGTTTGGGCTGTGTGGGCCTAGATTTGGGGGCGTCACATCCCTTATGAGTATAAAGGAAAATGATATCACTTACGAATATGGAATAAAAGTGTCATGTGATAATTCGTGTAGACAAATTATTTCCACACGAGACAAATAAAAAGGGTTATTCACCAACAGGCGATAATCCGCACCGTAAGGTTATTCCCATCAATTTGAATACGAATAGTTATTCACCAAACAGGCGATAATCCGCGCCGTAAGGTTATTCCCATCAATTTGAATACGAAGAGTTATTCACCAAACAGGCGATAATCCGCACCGTAAGGTTATTCTCAAAGATTAATAAGGAATGAATACAAAAGGTTATTCACCAACAGGCGGTAAACCGCGCCGTAAGGTTATTCCCACAATTTAATACATGGAAATAAATGGCACAAGAAAGAAACGATATTATTTTCGAGAATAAAAGAATGATAATCCCTTCAAGTAAGAAAGAAAATAATATCCATTTATGATGATGAAAAGAATGATACCCCTTACTGTAGTAAGTTTAAGAGTGTGAAAAGATTGATATTCCTTACCTTAACACGTGACTGGATATTGATTTAAATGAGGTTGATCAACCTATATATTTTTAATATAAATTAGTAATTACCACATATAAATTTCAAAGTGTATGATAACTCGTATAATATGAATTATCAAAATTATATATATTTAACATAATTTTTGTAGTATAATATAACTACTTTTAAATAGTTTTAAAAATAATATTCCAAAATAAATCTTCCAAAGAAAGCTTTTAAAATGAATCTTCTTAAAGAAGAGTCTTCTAAAGGAAGATTTGTGAATACCGTGAAAAATAGGAATTTATGAAATTACTACTCTTTAATAAAAGACTTACTTGAAAATTTTCTGCACTCCTTTTGGCTTTCAAACTCTCAAAATAACCTTACTATTCTCAGAGAAAACTCATAAAATTCTTATAGAAAAATTTTATGTTTTAGGTGTGATTTTTCTATTCAGCTGAGCAAGCTATTTATAGGAGAAAAGAAGTTACTATGCGGTAGGTGAGCAGCACGCCAGTGCTGAATTGCAGTAGCAGCCGTCTGGCTGCTTTTCTCCTTCTCACCAACCCACCCAGCAAGCAATTCTCACATTTCATTTTTCATGTGGGTCCCACAGAGGGCCCACATGTTTTTACTATTCCAAATAGTAATTAAATAAATTATTTTTTTTTACATATATATATATATATATATATATATATATATATATATATATATATTCTCCCTACATGTCCTGCATATAAAATAATGCTACGACAATAATTCAACAATAATTTAATAAACACGTGACAGATTATTATTAATTTAATAATATAAATTACTGTGTATTTGCTACTGTGACAATTATTTGGTTCAATAATTTTAAAGACAGTGCACCAACAATTATTGACTCAATGATATGAAATACAGTGTAATGACAATTATTGAATCAATAATGCAAAATACTGTGTAACAACAATTATTGAATTGATAACATAAAATATTATGAAATGACAATTATTGATGAAATGATGTGCAACAGTTACGGTATCAATTATCAGATCAATAATGCAAATACTGTGTAATAACCAATTTATCAATTCAATAATATAAACACCGCACAATACCTTGTGCTACTATAGAATACCGCGTGCTACAGTAAAATACCATAATTTACCGTATGCTACTATTCTTTTATCACCGGTATTTTAACAGTTAACACCGTTGACTACCGACAAAATAAAATTTGCACATAACATCCTTAACTTTCAATTTCGTCAATTTAACCACTTACTGTTTCATGAAAAAATATATATGAAGAAAAATTAAATTTTATATTTCATAAATTCGGGGTCTTACAAATTCTCTATATGCATCATAAAATATTTCCACATTTAATTTCTAACAAATACATTATGTTAAAAAAAATGTTTACCCATTTTCTACACATCTTACTTCTCACATTCTAGGTTTTAAACCTTAACCTTTAATAAAATCAATTAAGATATTATTTAAAATCTTGAAAATATATGGGATATTATATTCACCCCTTCTTATAAGAATTTCGTCCCCGAAATTATCTCATACTCATTTCTAACAAACTTTCATCTCTGAATATATATCTTTACTCATCACATTCTATGACCACCCTTTTCTAGGAAGTTCATACTTTTCACAATTCCAGAACAATGGAATATATTGCAGAATAATAAATTGAAAATCAATATATTACAAAAGAATAAATTGAAAATCAAAATATTCATTAAAACTTTCATACTATTCTGAGGGGTCATAAAGACTGTGAACATACTGCGAGAATGTTTATCAATCACAAAGACTGAAAACATACCACAATGGTTTCGTACGCTAGGTGATCAGCCTATCGTACTTTAGCGTTGTGCACAACGACTTCTCTCGGGGTCGAACTCTTTGGATTTACCAACCCATATCAGCATGCCACCACTGTTGTGCGCTCCCTCGCGGGTTCTTTATTCATGGCTCTGACATATCCCCCATTATGGGGTTGTTCACCTCAGACTTGCTACAAAATTATGCTCCAGCATAAGTTAGATTGGAAAATAAAACTTGAGTCATTTCTGACAAAAAAGTGTCCAGTCAAAATAAATGACGTAAACTCACATCATTGAACTGTTCGTATATTACGATTAAAAAATCATTTCAGATTAGTTAAAGTACTAAAATTCATTTATGGGACTTCATGATACTGCACCGTTGCAACAGTGCGTTGATGATTCCGTCTTTTTCATCTCTGCACCATGGCTTTAATGGCGTGTGATAATTTTATAAATACATTTTGATATTTTCAAATCAATTTGTCTAGCCGAAACAATTAACATAGACTCTTCTTTAAACGTTTCAAAATACTAAAAATCATTTTGACTTTGTCATATTACATCATACCATAGTGGGCTTAAAAATACATCCAACACTAGGTTACTTTGCATTGATGACTCCATCGTTTATCATGTCATCACCAGTAACGATGGACTTCTCCACACCTCGTGTTACTGCGACTTAATAATAAAACAAAAAAATTCATTTGTCTTTTCAAAAGCACAACAGTGCGAATTTAGCACGATTTTAAGAATTTCAAAGTCTAGCATAGCTAGAAGATTTGGAATATCCAAAAACCTCAAAACACTTCAAATTTTTCCTCCACATTCTTTTTCAGCTTAATAACTATATCTAGTATATATTCTATTAAAATAGGATAATTTTTTTTATTTAATATATATATATATATATATATATATATATATATATATATTATGAATTATAATTTAATAACATATAAGGATAAATATGTAATTTTATTTTTTTGATTAACCCTAAGAAGTTTTACAGAAATACTAACTGTTATTTAAAATATTAAAAGAGAGGAAAGTGTTTGTGATTATCTATAGGAGATGTCATTATATTTTTCTCATTTTTCAAGCAAAAGGAATATATTTTTAAAGCGTACCAACTAAATTTTAGTAATCAACTCAAATACCTATCAATCAAACTCAAGCTCACATCTAGTTGCTTATGCAAACTCGAGTACAGCAGTAAACTATAGTTTTATTATTATGCACCTAAGTAAAATCAAGCTTATAAAAAGAGAATAGTGAAAATAATTATTTCTATTAAAATTGTGTCACATTTTTTTTTCTTTTATTTTTAGAATATTTTTAACAGTATTTTTAATCATTCTGAAACACTCAAATAGATAAATCACATCAGAAAAATTATCTTTAACAAACCTCTTCAATCTTAATTATCAAATCTGCAACCTTATTCTCTCTTTTTAGAACTGGTAAGTTGATTTTGTTTTTTCAAAATATTTATTTTGTTTTGGGATAATCAAAATTATATGAAAAAAATTAAAAATATTTATTTTGCTTAATGGGTTTGATGAACAACTCATTTTAAAATTTAATATTATTTGTTTTGCGTTAATTAAATTGAAGAGATTGATAAAGTACAAAATATTAAAATAACAAATAATACTTTTCAAAATGTCACGTAAGTCAATAAACTTTAATTTGAAAAGTTTTTTTTTTGCTACTACTCTTGGAGATGCTCTTTTCTTAATAATCTATCTAATATTTTCTCACTTATATATATAATTTTTATTTTTTTAATTTATTTCAATTAAGCACAATACATATTTTATAATTCTTATTAATTTTTTTATTTTATTTTAATTGTACACTCATAATATGTGCGACAAATACAAGTTAGTTCATAAAATATCAGGAAAGGAAAAAAAAAAAAAAACTAAAATGAAGTTAGGTCATAGGTCGGGTTCACCCAGGCGCAACCCACCCAATCCAACTTGTATATGTAAATAACGAAACAGGCCACAATACAATGTACGCACGCCACACTCATGACTCATGAGGGTGAATTGTGGTGGGGAAAAGAAATTCACTGCCGCCTTCACATTAGTATATATCATCGTTCGTCCTCTTAGTTTTCCCTGTCAGCAGATTTACGATTTTGAGATTAAGTTCCCCTTCTCTCTAACCCTCACCATACAAATCACAAAATATAGAGAGACTGATATAATTGTGTGTATATAAATATATATATTTATTATATATCTATATTTGAGAGAGAGAAAGATGGCTGCGGCGGGTTATGGTCAGCTCAACTTGGAAGAATCACCGTCATGGGGGTCTCGAAACGTGGATTGCTTCGAGAAATTAGAGCAGATTGGGGAAGGCACTTACGGGTAAAACTAATTACTGAATTCTGTATTTTTTTTACTTAATTTATAGCTGTTGTGTTGATTTTTGTTTCAAATTGTATTATTTTGTGAATGTTGTTGATGGAGTTCGTCAATCTCTTAATTTGATATTAGGGTAATTCAGCTAGTTTACATGATTTTGAAGCACATAAGCACATTGTGGTAGGCGTAATCACACAGATATATACAAGTAATTTTATTATTGGCTGCATGAATTGATATTCAAGATTTGGTTTTGTTTGTTTTACTGAAGGTTATGTAGTGAGCTGACTGTATAAGGTAATTAAGCTGTGATAGAATACCTTTTTAGTAGAAAGTTCGATCTATTAGTTATCAGACTTGTCATTCTTTTGTTTTAGGTCTGATGTGTCATTATGTGCGTGACTTTTTTGTTGTTGCTAATTTAGTGCAGAATTCAAACTCACACACACTACTTTACTACTGCAAAGATTTGAACTCCCACCCTCTTGTGGGGATAACCATTGGGCCATTGTTTGCATTAACTTAAGATCAGGAAAACTAGCGGCTTTCCCTTTTGGATTGTAAGATCCAATTTTGTCGGGATGGCCATTTGTAATAACTGTCTACATGCTTGGGTAGCGGTATTATTTTTGAACCCCAATTGTATGTATTTTTCTTTTTGGGTAATTTCAAATGTAAGATTGTAATATTAATTATTATTTAAAGAAAGTTGTTCTTGTGAATTTTGTTAGTTCGTATATATGGTTTTTTTTTATAAGTAGTCCACATATATGGTATTGTGTTGAGAAAGACAGATTAGTCATCTTTGTATAAGTTATTGGTACCTAATTAAGCGTCAACAGTGATTTATCATGATATAAGACACATCCTATTATTATACAACGATTAATAGGTAAGGGAGAATATTAATGATATTGATTTGTTTTTAAGTATGCATCACATCACATAGATCAATCTATTTCCGAAATTTCAGTAGTTGGGATATTTTTATGCACAGACAACGAAACATTATAGGGTTATGACTTATTGTTTTGCAATTTGGACAAGAAAAGGCTAATGGACCTTAGGGTACTAAGGACAAACTTATTGCATCCCTCATGACATGATGTATTGCAATTATTTAATAAGAATTGCTAGTCAAACCATGTTACATCATTCTAGAGTCCTAGACGTATTTTCTTAGATATGTTTGTGCACGCGCGCGTGCTCTTTATCAAAAAGTTATTGTATCCTTAATACCTCTCTTGATGAAAACTTGTTGAATTATTGCACACTCTACCTCTTACCTAATAACCCTAAGTCCTGTGGTTGTTCTCAAATCCCTTATCCTTCCATCTCTCTTCTTGTCTGCTCTTTGAATTGTTAGAAGCAGTAGTTACTATGTCCTACATCCATCATAATTTCTTTGGGATGTAAGATTTTGTCGGTGGATGTAGGAGAAATTGATTTGCGCTCGCATTATTGAGAGAGGACGAGATAGGGAAAGGAGGGTTATAAAAAGTGGTAAGCAATACAGGTTTAGGGATATATTAACTTGTTGACTTATGTTTCATTGTTTTGGATGCTAAATATAATAGCGTACATCATTTATGTTTATGAAAGAAAAAATAAATTAGAAGCACATATTGTATCTATAAATGTCCAGAATACCGCACAAGCTGAATAAAACAATACATTGTACCTTGCAAATCCTCGTTATGTTTGGTCTGAGTACTCTAATGTCCATAATTTACAATACTTCTTCCACATGGAATGGTAGAGAGTTATAAACCTTTGATGCTTTTACATTTTGTGCATATATCAAGTGGTTAAATTCCTTTTTGCTTCACAAGTAAAATAATAGTCACAACGGCACCAAAAGGGGACGCTATTCCAACACCAATACATACATGGTCTACCTCCGCTCACAAGGAAACTTCAAGCCAAATTAAACTCTCCCATAAAATCAATAAAGGATAGCAGAATTGGCATAGACCTTGTTCTACTAGATGTAATAAGCACAACAACAGGGACCTAATATGAAGTGTAGACTTCACATAGATACTCAAAGTAGCTTATGTTCCATAAAGCATGAAAAATCATGTATAGTTCGTTCTATTCCTCTGGTGAACTTTAACACTTTTTAATTGTGGACAAAGTCCAAAATTGATGTTGGCATAAGACCTATGAAGCAAATAAATGTAAGCATGGAAAGTTTTGATGTCAAGGTCCCAAACATGGTCAAATGGTGTGATCAAGGCATTATTGCAGCGCGTGCAGATGGAAAGAAAATCAAAAGTTGGAGCAAAGTATAAAAAAATTTGAAAATGATTTTCTTAAAAATGGAGGAATTTGTCAAACAACAAAAAAGATATGCTTGGGTGGAGTGTAGAGAAATTCCAGTACAATATTGGTCAAGAAAAACAATGAGAAAGTGGGGAAAATTCATGGGATTGGAGAAAGAGCTCGAGTGTTTGAAGAAGTTGGATTATGCAAAAATCTTGATCGAAATGGATTATTTGGATGATATTAACGGTTCTATTAAAATCAAATTTGAGAATAGATCGTATGAAATTAAAGTTATGGAGAATCTATTGCTGGCATTGTCTGAATGTTTTTGCAGCAATTGTCTCATAGAGCTCGTCAAGGAAAATTCATTAGAAAAGATCACTTCACTGGAAAAGATGGAAAATTGTGATCTCTCAGGTGAACCTCAAAGATAAGTGGAAGCTTTTCATTCGTCAAGTGAAATGGCACCTTATGTTAATTATTTTCGTTGGGAAATGTAATGATTTAAATGAGGCCACTTCGGTAAGTGGAGGAATGGAGTCTAATGAGGAGTTTTTGAGAAGGAAAATGATAGTCATCTTGGGAAATGACAAGGAGGCAGTGTTGGAAAATGACGTTTGGAGGGTGCACTCAGAAAATCGCAGGAAAAGGGGCATATTTGTAATTGTCCAGAATGTGGTATTTTTAACCGTAATGTCAGTAGACACTGTTATTTTCAATGATGATAACAATGGGAAGAAATTTAGGGTATCTATGGAAGCAATGGAAGCCGGTCGGCTCTTCAAGATAAAAAACAAATTAGGCAAAGAGAAGTGTAAAAGATGTAGAAAAAGAAGCAAGGAAGGAGAAGATACTAAAAAATAAAAAAGATTTACTAGAAACATCAATAAAATGTGGCAAAAAGCTTTTAATCGAGTAAGAAATCGCAGTGGAAAAAAGGCTTTGAGATTTAGGGTTTATTTTTATCTAATGTGGAAGAAGAGAATGAAGAAGGAAATTTTTTAATAATTTTATCAGTGATATTGATTCAGGGTAAAAGAAATTAAAGATTGTAAATAAGTACTTTAAGAATAGACACTATCTTCAGGCCTTCAAAAGACCCATATCACTTTGCTTCAATTTTTGACTCAGTTACGTGCAGAGGACTTGCATTATGGAGTAACTTTGTGTAACTTTGTGTTTTATTATGGGGGAAAATAGAAGCATGTCTAGTTCATCAGTGATAACCCAACAAAACAGATCTTAGTGAAATCAGTGAAGGGTTAAAGACTCAGAGTTAGTAAAGTTTACATATGGCTTGCTGATCTTAGTGAAATCAGTGAACGGGTAAAGACTTAGAATTAGTAAAGTTTACATATGGCTTTTTATGGGGGAATCAGTATCTGACTTGGAGTAAGATTTTGAAAAGCTCTTTCAACGCTACGTTTTTGCAAAAGGGATTTTCTAGCAGGTCGCGGTATCGAGTAATGTTGCGTTTGATTGTTAAGGTTTATTTATTGCTAAATTGAGGGATATGATATATTTGATTTTCAGTTTGTAATTTATCATAATCCAAGCCTCTTGGGTTATTGATTTTATCAGAAATAAAATTCTTTTTCCTTTGCTAAATAAAAATATCATTAGTATTCTACCATTTATAAATCTTTGTAAAAAATAAAAGGTTATACCTTGCCTTATAAAAAATAATTGTAATACTTGATGGTTACATTGTTATATATTTTCCATGCTATATATGTCAAGCAGTTGATTAGATACCAATCTCTTAATTAATAAAAAGTATCTATCTCACATAAATGTGAATTATGTAGTATAATTAATTTTGAAAAGTAAATTACAGTATTCAAAATTATACCAATCATAAGGTAACACAATGGAATTATATATTTACTGTATAAATTTTTTTAAAATAATAAAAATAGAGTTGAGAGATCGGAGCTCAAAGAACTTGTATTGCTCTTTTTATATGTCTTTTTTTGTTTTTGTTTTTGTATCTATATTATTTTTCTAACCACCCCTAAGAGTGGAGTATGTTAGGAATATTTTGGAGTGCTTAATTATAGGAGAGACATTAGAGGGCTTAATTATAGGAGAGATATTAGAGGGCTTAATTAGTGGTCAAAGGTTAAATTATAGAGAAGCTTGCAACATTCTTCTTATTATTTTTAAATTATAGGGAAATTATGGTCAGCAATTTTAATTAGAATAAACTTGCAATCAGTGCCAAGTATTTTAATAAAATTATTACTATATGTCAAACACTAGTTTATCCTTGATTTATGCTGTTGGAAGGACATTTGGGGGCTTCTCAGTATTTTCACCTTTGGGCACAAATGCTAACCTACTCCCTTTGGGGTGGTTAGCAAAATCCACACACATTTGTATCCTTATGTGTGCATTTATGATAAAAAAAATAAAAATTCAAGCTACGAGCATCAGAGCATTTGATGTGAACTCTAGACATTCTTCTTGAAAGTAAAAAAATTAGGACTCTGGCGTTGAAGCATATCAGTAAAAAGTTGGGCAGTAATAATTAATTTTGGAATTCTTGTTGTTTCTTTGAGCTTTTTTGTATGGACATATTCAGCTATGAATTGATTCTGTTGTTTCAATCATTAATGTTTTCACTCTATGCTTTGGTTGTTGATTGGTATGCTCCTATTTCCCCCAGTCAAGTATACATGGCCAGAGATCTTAAAACTGGGGAAATCGTTGCTTTGAAGAAAATACGCATGGACAATGAAAAAGAAGGGGTATCCTTATTTCCTTAGTTATTATGTTAATTTAGTGGATAATATATATATATATATATATATATATATATATATATATATATATATATATATATATATATATATATATATTCCTGTAAAAAGCTGTCGGTTAAACATGGTTAGAAACTTGTAGTTAACTCTCCAAAGTATTTTATTTTGTTTGCTGCAGTTCCCTATCACTGCCATCCGGGAAATTAAAATTCTGAAGAAGCTGCAGCATGAAAATGTTATTAAGTTGAAAGAGATTGTGACATCTACAGGTACTTTCTTTGTATGCATAGATCTGCCATATTTCATATGTCAGCTTGACCGTTGTATTTGATCTACTTTGTAATACTTATATTTTGGATTTTTCTTAAAGGTCCTGAGGCGGATGAGCAAGCAAAGCCAGGTGACTCGACTTATTGCGTGAATCTAGTTTTTGTCTTTCTTTTTTTTGTTGTTGATTCCAGTTCTAATATTTATGATTTGACATGGTTACTCAAATATTGATTGTTTAGTATCTCACCTATTCTTTTATGAATGGCAATGTGTGACACAAGTTATAATCTCTTTGAGAATACAGACGGTGATAATAAGTACAAGGGAAACATTTACATGGTTTTTGAGTACATGGACCATGACTTAACAGGGCTTGCTGATCGTCCTGGACTTAGGTTTACGGTTGCCCAGATCAAGGTACTGTAAGACTTTATAATTAAAAACAATGCTTATCTGATGATCATTGTATACTTCACAGTTTGCTGGTTGTATCTGTTTGCAGTGTTATATGAAGCAACTACTGACAGGGCTTCATTACTGTCATGTCAATCAAGTACTTCACCGGGATATCAAAGGTCTTTGCTAGACGGACTTTTATTATCATTGTGTCTGATTTAATCATCTGCACTGAAGCTTTTTCTGTCTGACACCTGTTCTTCAGGTTCTAATCTTCTCATCGATAATGAGGGAAATCTGAAGCTTGCTGATTTTGGGCTTGCTCGGTCATTTTCCAATGATCACAATGGAAATCTCACAAATCGTGTTATTACCCTGTGGTATAGGTAAATTTCTGAGTATGATGCCATGAACTTCCTTATGATTGTGCTGACTTGCCGAGACTATTCCCTAGTTTCAGTCACTTGATTCAGGTTGATTTGGTTTAAGCAGACCTCCAGAGTTGCTTCTTGGGGCTACTAAGTATGGTCCGGCCGTTGACATGTGGTCAGTTGGTTGTATTTTTGCTGAGCTCTTACAAGGGAAACCAGTTTTACCTGGGAAAAACGAGGTTTGCTCGCTTTCAATTATTATATATTTTTTGTTTGGCTGATAGTAGTAAGTCTTATGAATATTTGATTCAGCTGTTTGGCTAATGCTTGCATCATATCCTGATTATATTTTGAGTCCCTCAATTCAGGAACAGCCATTCCTGGCCATGTCATGCTTACATTAATCAATTAGATATTAAATGTGGACAGTAATATTTCTTAAATTACATGTGTGTTTGTACATGGGTGGACTCCCTTGGTGCTTTGTTGAATGAAATTTATTTGAAACAGATTCCAGTGACATTTCTACTATAGTAATTTGTACTGGGAGAACTGAAGTATTCATTGGGTACTGGTTTTTGAGTAGTGGTGTGATCTTCTTGGTGCATTCGAATTTCACAATTCTGCAACATGACATACTTGCTTTGAGCAAGTCCATTCATAGGGAGGCGTGTTTTTAAGGAATTTCCATGCGTACTTCTGTATATGCACCAAGTTTCTGAAACTTGCATTATACAGACCAAATGCAGTGCCTTACTTTTGTGTGATAACCTGCCAACTAGTTCATAACATTATATTTCCTCTAGTCACATGTGTGCAACCAAAGTGAATCCTTCACTCTGACAAATGACATCCAAATAATACCTTTGGCTTTCAGGACTTATCAGTTTGGGCTAAAATTTAGGTCTTCAATTTAGGAGGTGGATTTTTGTTATTTACAAGTACGTTATATTTTGAAATTTACTTATAACAATAATAATAATAACAAAATACAAAACTTCTGAAGTTACGGCAAATGAATATGCACATTTATTCCCTGTTTATTATGTACCCTATAAGGTTGGAGAAATTAATTATAAAATTTCCCCCCCTGATTTGTTGTAGCCTGAACAATTGAACAAGATATTTGAACTATGTGGAACTCCTGATGAGATTAATTGGCCTGGAGTTTCTAGGATTCCATGGTATAACAAGTTTAAGCCGACAAGGCCAATGAAGAGGCGAGTTCGGGAGGTGTTTCGACAGTTAAGTGAACAAAACTATAAATTGTTATTAAATTTGTTTTGTAGTATGCAAGATGTTCAATTGCTATAATACTTGATGTTCCTTGCAGTTTTGATCGCCATGCTCTTGATTTACTGGAAAAAATGCTAACTCTTGATCCAGCTCAGGTTTCACTTCTATTTGGCAGATCTAATTTCTTATATCAACTTCAGTTAGAAGACTCACTGTAGTTTAAATTTGAGCTCCTTTTAATGTTAATTTGTCTTGGGCCACATTTTATTTCTTTTCAGCTCTATGATGAGTCAAACTCCTTGTGAACGGGGACAAGCTTCAGTTTTAAATTGTGTGACATTTACATATGAACATAGTAATTGCAAAAAAGTACTGATTTGGCCTTTTTTGTGTCTACTTGAACTTTTCTTAAACTGTGCAAGTTTGAAATAGTCATGCAGGTCAGTTGTTATATTGTGTGTGCCTTATTTTGATGCCTTCACATGAAGAGTAAGGAAGTTTCTTCAATGAAACTGCCATTAGATTATGTTGTGGATTGACAAATTTCATGATAAACTTGTGAAGGATTTTAGAGTGGAATGTTGTGTAAGAGGTTGTGGATGTGAACTTGAATGGCAGAGATGTGACCAAGTAGAGTTAGTCTGACCACTGATCTTATTGGAAATAGATTTGAATTGATCCTAGAAGAAGCTAAATTTCTTGTGAGAGTGTGATGCAGGACAACGACAAGCCCGAGTCCGAGCCAAACGCGAAACATGGTTAGAACAGTATAAGAGACTTTGGAAGCAGCCCAGCCCATAAATTAGAGTTCTATTTTAATTAGGAGTTTTATATTAATTAATTATAGTTACCTTATTTAAGTTGGTAGTTATCTTTTAGAATCCAAATTGGATTAGGATACTTGTTTAAGAGATTATAAATAAGGCTGTAAACTCTTTATTTTGGAGACATCAATTTATAAAATCAGTTTTGATTCATTGTGAGTTCTCTGCGTGAGATATTGTGTGCCCTAATTACCCCGTCCCCCATTATTTGGTATCAGAGCCTAACCCTGAACCACCCTCAGCTGCCACCCAAAACCAAACCCTAATCCCATTCTGTCGACCACGACCCAAAATCCTGCCGCCACTAAACCCTAGCCGCTGCAACACACCCAAGTCTGAACCCCTCAATTGCCGAACTCCTACTCTGCCAAACCCTAACTTTACCCGCAGTCGACCGACACTAGAAACCCCAAACGTCCCAAAATTCCCTATCCCAACATTCATAGCCGCCGCTGCAACCCACCAATTACCAGGAAACACCACCAAAATCCGAAAACACGTACAAACCCAAAGCAAAACGGAAAAAAAAAAAGGGGGAAAAAGAAGAGAAGTAGCAGAAGAGAGAGAAAATAAGAGAAGAAAACTTACCTGAAAGGCGCCGCCGCCTCCTCCTGCCGAAGCCATCGCCGTCGCCGCCGCCTCCTCCTGCCGAAGCCATCGCCGTCTCCTTCTCCTGACGACGCCTCGCTGCCGCGGTCAACAAGAAAGAAAGAAAAAAAAAAAAAAAAGATACGAAGAAGAAAGGAAGAAGACCAACGCTGCTGCTGCTGATCTGTGCCATGATATAATATCTTGGCAAATTACAGTTTGCACCCCAAGGTTTCGTAATAATTTTAAAATACCCCCTGAACTTTTATATTTTTACATATCCACCCCTGAACTTTTATATCTTTACAGTTTAGCCCCTGAAGTTTCTGTAATTACATCTTAGTCCCCGTACTTGAAGTTTTTACATTCCAGCCCCTATAGTTTCAAAACTTTTCAGTTTAGTCCCTGTCCAAAAAAAAAAAAAAAAAAAAAAAAATATATATATATATATATATATATATATATATATAGTTTATTTACAGGAATCATGGTTACTGCTGGAGAAGTCAACGCTAGGCTTGACGCTTATACAGCGCAGCAAGGTGAACACATTCAAAAACTTGAAGATTCAATTGCAGCATTAACTGGCCATGTTCAGACTGTACAGACTTCTATTGCAGCACTTGCAGCAAAAGTTGATGTCCTCACGGAACGTGTTGATAGAGGACAACGCGAGGATGTCCACCGAAATTTTGAAGGTCCTAATGATATGAGAGTTCTACAACAGCAGGGACCTAATGGACCTAATTTCCATCATGCGCCAGATCCTAGATTAAATGCAGTAGATAAAAGTTAGACGTTGGTGACTTCAACGGAGATCATGGGCCAGAGTCATTTTTCGATTGGATTCACAGTTTGGAGAGTTTCTTCCGTTGGTACGAACTATCTGACGAAAGAAAGCTTTTCTTTGCTGATGCGAAGTTAAAAGGTACAGCCCGTATTTGGTGGGATCAACATCAACGAAATCTATACACAGCTGCACGAAGATGAGAGGATATGAAAACTGCTATGACACGAAGGTTTGTGCCTCCAGATTACAAGCAAAGGGCATGTTTACAGTTGACGGAATTGGTGCAAGGAAGTAAAACTGTAGCCGAGTACACATCTACATTCTACAGTTTGGTTACAAGGTCAGAATTCCCTTGGATTGAAGATGTGTTAATCTCCATGTATCGTCGGGGGTTAAATCAGGAGATTGCTAGTGAGATTGCTAGTGGAGTAGCTTCTGGGAAAATTATGCTCTTAGATGATGCTGTTCAAGTTGCCAACCAAGTGGAGGATACCTTGAGGAGGAATTCTGTTAGGCCTTCAGTACCAGTACAGACTCGGAATGAGAGGACTTTTGTAGAGCCTTTTAGAAGCAGGCCAGTGGAGAGGTCATCTACAAATTCTTCAGCTGCTAACAGGCCAAATCGTACCACAGGTTCTTCCAGTGCTAGTAACAATCCTACAACTCGGTGCTTTAACTGTCGTGGCATTGGTCACATGTCTTTCGAGTGTCCATCTCCAAAGATGAATGTTGCCTCTCCTCCTTCTAAACAAGTTGCTATGGTCAACAAAGATGAGAAAACTGTTGTACATGAAGAGGTTTGTACGCCATCGGACGAGGATAATGAGTATAATGAACAAGATTTGGAAGCTGATGCACATTTGGAGGGATGTTTAGGTGTTCTTCGACCTCTATGGGTTACTAGAAAGCAAAAGGATGATCCTAAACTTCATCGTGGGCGGATCTTTCAGACACGAGTCAAGTGTGCGGGTCAGATATGTTCTCTTGTAATTGATACGGGGAGTTGTGCAGATGTCATTGCTGAGGACACGGTTAAGAAACTTGGATTAACAGTTGAGCCTCATCCGGAACCGTATGATGTGGCATGGATTACAAATACAAAATTGAGGGTTACTCAGAGATGTTTGGTTACATTTTCCGTTGGCAAGCTTAAGGATACAGTTATGTGCGATATTCTACCCGTTAAGGTTTGTCATATCATCTTGGGGCGTACATGGCTATGGGATCGTCACGCACACCACGATGCTCGTGCCAACACTTATTCAATTTTTAAGGGTAATACTAAATTTACTCTTACTTGTGCTATTGACATACCCAAATTGAAGCTTGCAAAGAATTCGTTAGTGATCCGACGTGGGTGTTCTTGTATTCATAACTCGACGGAGTCGAGTTTTTCGCAGCGGAGGAGAACTGATGTAGGACAACGACAAGCCCGAGTCCGAGCCAAACGCGAAACATGGTTAGAACAGTATAAGAGACTTTGGAAGCAGCCCAACCCATAAATTAGAGTTCTATTTTAATTAGGAGTTTTATATTAATTAATTATAGTTACCTTATTTAAGTTGGTAGTTATCTTTTAGAATCCAAATTGGATTAGGATACTTGTTTAAGAGATTATAAATAAGGCTGTAAACTCTTTATTTTGGAGACATCAATTTATAAAATCAGTTTTGATTCATTGTGAGTTCTCTGCGTGAGATATTGTGTGCCCTAATTACCCCGTCCCCCATTAGAGTGGATATAGAGAAAATATATGAATGTGAGCCCAGAAGGGTGAATGGTGATTTTGTTGCATTTGTAGGAGTTTGGGAGTTTTTTAGGGTGCTTTATGTTGTTACCATTCTGAAGCTTCATACTTCTTAATGAGCCTTTGTTTGATGGTGACTCAGGCTGTAAGTGAAGTTTGTTGGTTGTATGTTGGGTGTTAAGGTATGGAGGTGTTGGCACATGCAGTTGATTTGCCATGGTAAAATTGAGTTAGCACAACCATTTTGGTCATATTGCAACCATGTAATTGCAAACAGGCCTATATTTTTCTCGTTGGGTTCTGAGGTAGGAGAGGGAGAGGGAAAGTGTAACACCTCAGTTCCATATCGAAACATGCTGAAATTTTTTGTCTGTATATGAGGAATTAAGTTACTAACAATAGTATCTTCATTCACAACTTTTTGAGTGCTCTGTGGTGGGTTAAAATGAACCAAGAAGATATTTTTGGGCTAGTGGTTTAAGGTCTTGTTTGGATGGATTTGATTCGTTATGGACTTGGGATTTGACTCAAGATTTGTTCTGAAATCGATATTTAACTTAGGGTTGTTTCATATGGTATCAGAGCCGATTCTCGAAAATTTAGGTCGGGTTATCTGATCGGGTTGCCAGAGGTAGAGACTCGAAGGCTAGTGATATTATTCCACAATGGAGAAGTCTGAAGATGGGGACACGACGTCAACCGATATTATCCCATAATGACTAAAGAAGCAAAGTTCTGTGGGTTGTGTACGTGATCGAGTATAACGAGGACATTAGAAGTTTAAGTGGGGGAGTTTGTAATACCCCAGTAGTTTAAGTAAGAGAGTTTGTAATACCCCAGTCTTACATCGAAACATGTGAAAAAAATTGTTTGTATACGAGGAGTACGACTAACAATAGTATATTCATTCATGACTTTTTGGGTGAACATGTGTCGGGTTAAGATGACCCAAGAAGATATTATTAGGCTAGTGGTTCAAGGTCTTGTTTGGATGAATTTGATTCGATTTGGACTTGAGATTTGGCCCAAGATTTGTTCCGGACCCAGATTTGACTTGAGTTGTTTCGTAATGGGAGAGGGAGATGGAGATTTATATATGATAAAAAAAATAAAAAATCACAGATCCTTAATTGTCACGAAGAAAAGATAGTAAAGCATTTGAACATTTCTCATTTTCATAGGAAATTATTAGTATAAAGAATTTTATGTTCTTATATGGTTATTTGAATTTACATCAATTTCCAATACCCAACAACCAAGTCTTACTCTTAACAATGAAACACAATACAGGAAATATGAGGGCCATGGGGTCACCTAGTTCTATAATCTCTTAACGAAGGAGGGAGACATTACCATTCTGAGTTGTGAATGGATAAGCAATTCATCGGGTGGAACATTTTGTCTCCCTTTAATTTTTATCACTTATTATATCATCTTCTTACAATGTCGCGGCTAACACGTGCACAAAGCCAGTTGTGGAACTCTCTTTTTGACATGGTTATTTTCCGATTCTATATTTCTTGTTAGTTATGCAATTAGTTTATGTTGTTTCTTATACTTATTATCATCCTTTAATCTTGTTTCCTTATCCTATCACCCATACTTGTGTAGAGAATATCTGCTAAAGATGCGCTTGATGCTGAATATTTCTGGACTGACCCCTTGCCATGCGATCCCAAGAGGTAAGTTCTTGCATTGACGAGTCTATTTTACGTAATCATTCAATAAGGGAAACATTGCGGTAAAAATTCAGCTTAAGCTGAGTTCAGGAAAACCTCAATTATGGTTTTATTTCTATCCTTGCATAGTTGCATCATGCATGCATGTTCATCCAAAACATATTCCTCTAGGCTTACTTTGCCTTGCTATGCTATGTGACCATGATCTATTCCGTTATTTTGATCACAGTTTGCCTAAATATGAATCCTCGCATGAGTTCCAGACGAAGAAAAAAAGACAGCAGCAGCGACAAAATGAAGAAATTGCAAAGCGACAGAAATTGCAGCATCCACAGCAACATGCTCGGTTACCTCCTATACAACAAACCGGGCAACCTCATCCACCTCAGTGGACAGGCCCTAACCATCACATGAACAATTCCCAGCCTCCACTGTCAACTGGAGCTGGTCATCATCACTATGCAAAGGCTCGTGGTCCTCCTGGAGGGCCGAATAGGTACCCTCCTGCTGGGAACCCTGCCGGTGGTTATTATGCAGATCGTGGGGGACAAGGTGGAGGTTTTAATAGCGCGCCATATCCAGCACAAGGGCGGGGACCACCAAGTGGTGTGCCTGCCTCTGGTTCTCGAGGAGCCTCTGGTGGTTACGGTGTTCCCCCACCTAATTATTCCCAAAATAGTCAATATTCAGGTTCTGGTGCAGGGAGAGGTCCGAATCCAATGGCAGGTAATCGAAATCAGCAGTATTGGCAATAAACGTAGTGAGATAATACTTGCTATTTTTATGAAGCAGCTTATGATTGCAATTTAAAAGAGACTCGAGTGAAGAGCATTTGCCTAGAGGCAAAGGAGAATAATCCTTTGCGGATTACATTTTGCAAAGCTGTTGAGACTGACTACAGTAGGAACTTGTGGACATGTATAGTTATTTTAGAGCTTGAATATTTAAGAGAGCTGTATTCTTGTATAAACTATAAAGTACCGATATTAAGTGGTCAAAGTTGATGAATACATAAATATTCTGGTCTTGACTTAACGTCTCATTCTTGTTGAAACAAAAATATGATATCCTGTGTCCTTATTGCTTTACATTTTATCATATTTTTTCTTCCTGTCCTACTCTGTCTTCTTTTACGGTTATGGCATGTTGGTATGGCTTATCCATTTTGATTGAAAAGAGAATTTTCATTCAACAAAGTTTTTTTGTTTCAATTTCAATTTAGAAGCATTTATGCCCCGCTATGGATCGCAAGGCTGACATCTTCTTAGATAGTGCATTGTCAACACATTGGCTACAAGTGCAATTTAATAGTTCAAGGGAGCTTATTAGGGAGAAGGTATTCTCTAAGCAGGCAATAATTTTTCCTTATTAGGACACTAGGGTTGATAGTATGCCACTGGATTACTATTGCTTTAACCACAATTGTACTTCTGCAGGTATGGACAAGTGAGACGACATAACCAATGATTATCTCATCCTATTGGCCTGTGATGTTTAATGTGGATGGATTAATCTCACTCGCTGTATTTATTTATTTATTTATTATTATTATTATTTAGGGTTGGGGTTGCTTGCGTGTGTATACATTTGAACATCGTTCATTGATTAGCACTGTTGAGCTTGGTGTTGCAGTTACTATCGAATCTAGTCCAATACCTATTTCAAAGCCTGTCGCGTCTTTAAAAATAAAAGGAGGGGCCTCCACCCCCAAGGGACAGTTTGACCTTCAACTCTTTCAAGTCTGTCTTTAACTGAAAAACTTTTTAGCTGAGAGTCAACTATAAATTTACCTAAACAGCATAAAGTTCTAACTTTACTTCCTTGAAATAGCCAAGGAAAAGGCAGAAAGATTATTTTGAAATTCCTATTAGAGGTGTAAGACGGGTGTTGTACCCTTGTTTAGGCCACCAACAAGAGCATGCTGAGATACATCATCAAGCACTCCTTTGACAGATAAACTCCTGTCCATGATGTAACTAACACAAGCTGCATCCAGCATCATACTAGTTGAAAGAATGTCTTTATGCTTACTCCACTTTGAGAACTATCTTCATGAACTCGTACACAAAGTAACTAATGGCAGCCGATGGTAAAACCTGAGAGCACACAACAAAAACAAAAAATAGACATCAGAGATTAGAATTTGTACAACAGGAATAATGTGAAGAGTCCCAAATTTTGAGAACATGCAATTGGATACTAAAGCACTTTGGTATGGAAAACTGATACCTAGCAATAGGCACAGAAAAGACATCTGAAGTGGAGAGAAGACATAACCAATGATCAAGCATACAGATAAATTAACAAAATAGAAAACAGATTTGAATTCATATTGACATGTTACTATGAGTTTTGTTGAGGCAAACTGGTTTTTATTTTTAAATGTCATTAGCTTTTAGAGCAGTTTAGTAGTTTAGTATTGTATCATATTTTGGTTTTGCAAGGCTTTGAATACAAGCCTTCTGGCTTGAATTCGTCCCTTCACGGTGGTATTGGATGCTTCACTTTCTTCAATGTTAGGCATTTTCCAACTTCCTTGGATCTTTAAGAGGCCGCTACCCAACCTGTACTTGGAGTCTTGGACCTCATTAGAAACGGTTTCACTAATGTTTTACATTTGTTATATAAGGTTTAGGAAGCCATCTGTCCCAATAAGATAGCCACTTTAAGAATTTTACATTGGATCTCTCTCTCTCTCTCTGACTCTGTACCTCCCTCCTTACCATCTTTTCTTTCAATTCCTTAACATTTTGACGCAAGAAAGATAATTAACTTATATTTCACCCGTACAAGTTACACCCTATTCCACTAGCCAAAACCATTACTCCATCAACCATTAACATAGCAAAAAGAATAACCATAAAACAGCGTAAGCCAAAATTCCCACAGCATTATGATTTATGCAAGAACAACATGAAACTCTGCCTTCCTTAGCCTTATTATTGTTCCACAAAACCATACTCCTATTCTGCATCTATACAAACCAAAGATGAGCCCCCACTAACTTCTTTAACACACAACTATCACATTTAAAGACGCAAAAAATTCGAACCAAGCAGAGGCCACCTATATTTAGGCACGGCTCATTCAGCAATGAAGAAGAAGATTAAAGTTGAGCACAGCTAGTTTACATGATAAATCAGCTGAAGCCGAACTTTCAACGAGCTTTAAGCTGAAATCACAAACTCATGGGTTCAACATAGAAACGTTTTGAAAATATTAAATGACATATATTCTTAAGAAATTAACTTTTGCAACAGAAATGCATTAAAATAGCCTAAAAAATATGACAAATTTGAAAAGGAAATACTCTACATGTAACAAAATCTTAATAAATTAGCACAAAAAAGTCTTAACAAAATCAAAATTTAAACTTGCATAATTATGCAAAACTTGACCTCAATTAGATATAATTATAGTTCACACCCTAGATATTCATTAAATCATGCTAATGTGCAGAACCCATGTCCAAAGTACTGTCTTTCACCCATGCTTGCTAGATAGTGCCGCTGTGAGTTCATCCTATGTTACCTCTCATGTCAAATATAGTGCTATGATGGCGAGCTATCAATTGTAACACACTCAATTGGTCATTGAAGCTTTAAAAATTTGGCAGAAGATTCCGTCAATTTATGCTGCTCAGTTTAACTATCGTAATTGGGAAATATCTAGGTTTCCAGGTTATTTTGGTCAATGATCTTCTTTCGAGTATTTTTTTGGAATCTCATTTCAAGTTGAAGTTGATCAAGGTTAACCAAATTATTTCCTTCTTTGTATTACTTGCCCTATCCAGATTAGATTGCTAATTTTTACCCTGTAAGACATTTTAATTCTCTTAATCTTTAAAGAGTTAATTTGTTTTTTAAAAGATTTTAATAGAGTTAACTATCATTTGTATTAAACCTTTGTGCTTTGACTCCAAATTGTATTGCCTAATCCTTTCGAGGATGAAACAATTCTTGCACTGCAGGTAGCGAGTCTCTTGTGAGAGCACCACAAACCAATCTTTCTTCTCTTTCAGCCTCTTAATATGTGAATCCTCTGTTCTGCAGCATAAGCATACTGCACAAACAAATGTTTCAAATGCGCCTACATAGCGAAAAGTAAATCAAAGTACTACCTCTGTCCCACTTTATAAGACAAAAATAATTTAACTGCTCTTTTGGTATGCATTTTAAGATGTTTTCAAACATATTAATATATTATACTTTTTAATAAAATAAAAAAATAATATAAAATTATCTTTGACATGTCACCAAATCCGTGTAGAAAATGTTCAAAACTTTTTGTCATATAAAAAATGGGACAGAGGGAGTATTAAAGATTTATATATAGGGCACAGGAGGGGTAAAATGCTGAACTAAGACACCCTGTGAGACAATGTCTAAGAAGTAAATGAGATTCACAATGGGATTCTAAGCTTTTGTTGCCTACTTAATTCTGGAAATTACATTGATCAATTTTCAATCATAGTGCCTACTGCTGCTTTATCTTGCAAAAGAATTTCTCAAGCAATTTTGGTAAAGTTAAACACAGTTACAAAATATATATATATATATATATATATATATATATATATATATATATATATATATATATGCAGTTCATGTAATCAAAACATCTATTCATCACCTGTAATAAGCTGGGAGTCAATCCTGCATAGAGGGCGGGAATGCCACCTTGCTCTACCATCTTGACGCAAGTTGCCACTGCACTCATCTTTGTTTCCCTGACTTGCATCTGAAGCTGTCTTCTCACAACTTCAAATGGGTACGTAGCAGCCTCAGCACAAGCTCCAGCAATCGCCCCATATATTAATGTTCTAATGGGACCCAACTCCAGTTGGTCAAAAGCATTAAGTTCCTGGCCTGGTTCTTGCATATGTTGAATTCTTTTCCTCCCTTCCGGTGAATGCAGATAAGCTGTTTTCAAAATGTCGTACACTCCATAAAAAACAGCACCCGAAGGTGCCATGCTTATTATAGAAGGTCCTAGACCCTTGTAAAGAGAAAAGAATCCTTCAGTCTGGATCATGTGGCGGAAAGCACCAATTACACCACCAAGGGCTTCCCCCCCAGGAGCAACCATTTTTGTCCTAATCTGAATTTTTTTACATATTAGAATGTCACAAAGAAAAGACTACTGCAAATTCAATTGGACATTATAGTACTAGGAATTAGGAAACAACAATTAATAAATTTGAAAAGGAAGTTTCATGCAATTATGAGATGTGCAACATAATTACAGTATAATTTAATCGAGTAAGATGATTCAATAACTTAAATAATGAAAATCAACTTGAGGTAGCATAACTCTGGGAAAAAGCCAAAATGCCTATGCAATATCTTCTTATTACTCTTTTCATTTACTTTTTCTAACAATTCGCTTTAGTTCAAAGTTGTTATTCAGGCGATCTTGTTTTTTTTTTATCCACATTTTCAGACTTGAGAAGGCCTATTTTTTAAAAATAAAATAAAATAAATAATTCCAGGCTTGACAAGGCCAAATTAGGAGTTGACAGACCAGAATCCTCATCCATGCCTACGTTTACTCCCAATTTCAGATTTAGACAAATTATGTTTACTCCTAAATTTTTACTTCACAAGCTTGCCTTGTTGTCAACAATAGATCATCAACGAAATTTTAATGCTGCGAGGAAAAGGGAGAAACAAACTTTGCACACCCATATAAGGCAGAATGATTTCATGCTAGTGTGATGTTCAAATTCCTTTGAAATTATTAATAAATTGATTATGAAATCCAAATCAAATATTAGTAAAGCAGAATCTTAAGGTTTGAAGCGTTGCTCACCTACAACCATAGCTTATGGAAAATGCTGATTGTACTTACCAGATGGTAAAAAAAGAACATAAACAAAACAAAAGGAGGGGGGAGCATTCACAAGAAAATAAAGATTTTCTAGGCCAGTTCAATCTATAGGTGAGTCCCTGCTCAATGCATCCCGACATCCACAGAGACAAGAAGAGAAATTCACTATTTTCCAATCCTATCCAGATTTTCATACCTCCCATGACAGTAAATGCAAAGTAGAAAATATTTTTGAGAAGGAAAATGAAAGCTCAATGCAGGAAACCATGAAACCACCCATAAGAAATTTCTTAATTGTGACATACAGTGTCCATAGGTATGCAGAGTACTGTTGCCGTAATTCCAGCTGCAGCACCGGCAACGAACCTTTCAAAATTTGTTGTTTCCTCATTCCCAGTTAGCCTGAGCAGTTCATTCCTGTATGTGTCATAAGCGTAGAAATTGATAGCCTTAAAAGGAGCAGTGCGAAGAATATTAACAAAATTTCCTTTCCAAAAGCCCTTCAGGCCTTGCATAGCTGCTATTGACTTGATAAGCTCAATAAGATTCTTTTGTTCACCACGCACTATATATTCCAGCTTTAGTCTCTCGAGTGGGGCAACAAAAGTTCTGATACAACAAATTCAAGTCATTAGGGACAATGCTAGTCAATGGAAAAATGATACTAACATAACATAAACAAACAACGAGATGAAAAGTGATAACTAAGCCTAATCCACCATTTACCAGAAGAACATTTCAGTGTTAAAAGAAATTAGTATGAAGTACTACACAAATATGCCTTGAACTGATGTGCAAAAATATGTGCAAGACTTTTGAAACCAATCAAGACTATCTCCTCTTCTCCAAAATATGGAGTAAATTCAACTGACTAGTTAATCACGTGAAATTCCATATTCTGCTCAATGGTCCACAATTGCACTAGTTTTATCACGATCCATTAGAGGAAATCCCTTGTAGTAGCAATTTCAAGATAAAATGTATGTAATCATTTTATGAATTTAAGCAAGGACAATAACACAAGTTCATCAATTTTTTATTTCTTTTTCTAAGCTTTTGAACTAGAAAATGCAAAAATTGATCAGTTAAAGCCTAACACTACCAATTAAAAATATACTCCATTCCATTATAACTGTCGTTTTAGCATATTTTATATATTTCAAAATAATTGTCGTTTGCATATATACGAGAGAATCTTAAATTCTCTTTCCTATAATATCCATGTTTATATTCTCTTTTCAAGGATATTTAATAGATTCAAACAACCATAGTTGTCAAATCATAAATCGTATTGTATATCGAAAACTCCCATTTCGTGTTTTATGTATCATATCGTAAATAAAAAATATAGTAATATATATTTAAATATATAAAACACAATTTATTAGACAATCAAACATATTAACTTGACTATATATAAAAGTAGTCAAGTAAATATTATTATAGACTAAAAATAAATTTTAAAGCTAATCGGTAGCCAAAATACTTTAAATTGATTTATTAGATATTATTTCAGTAATCTTTATAGAGTAACTACAAGAGAAAACGAAAATTCATATTTATCTTTAATCTACAAAAGAAAAAAGAATGATTCAAATTAACAAGTGAAGATTTACGTATTTGTTTATAGAAAGTGGCGTGAGAAAAATAGAGCGACATTTTGAATAAGATATAATACTCTAAAAAGTGATTAAAGGCTTGTGAAGCAATATAAAATATGTTTGTGGTTGAAAACTTCTTCAATTGAAATGGTAAAAACCTTAAAATTTTTGTTTTTAGTCTTTTGGATCTATATGATTCTTCAAGTTGCTTGTTTTTAAAAAGTACTGTGCATTATATCGTATCGTACGAATCATAAAATACGGTGTCATTTTTTATTCACTATGCGATGCATATCGAATTGTCTTTGTCTCTTATCGTCTCATACCGCACGAAATCACGTATCGCAAGATTCTTACAACTATGCAAACAACTACTTTTTATTCTCTCATTTTTTCAATAAAGGATAATAATGTCATTTTCTTCTTAAAATTAAGATATTAATTGTTAATTAAATGTGCAGATACTTTTACGCTCTGGGTTTGTGAGTTTAAAAATGGAGGGAAAAGAAAGGAGTAGAAAGAAAATTCAGGAAAGAGAATAAAAATATCTTGTTATTTGTGAGTTTTTAAAGGAGACAAAAGAAAAGAGGAGATTTTTTATAAAAAATCTTCCACAGTTGGAAAATTTGAAAGGAAATTTAGTAAAAAAATAATTTATAACCTAAAATACCAAAACTATCTTATAATAATTTTAAAAATAAACTCTCATAATACTAAAATAGTAATATGATATTTGAAGTTAAATAAATTTCCTTTCCTTGGCTCTCTTTTCTCAAAAAAAAATTAAATTCTTTTCTTTTCGACCCAAAGTCACAAACACAATGTTAGTGAGATAACATGCAATGGAGGGAGTATATACAGCTATGTATAGAGAGACGAACCTAGAGATCATAGCTGACACAGCTCCAGCCCAGAGATGCTTAGTTGTATTGAAGGCACCTCCTCGTAACTTAACCTTCTTCTGTTCCTGCTGATGCTGACGCTTCTCACGCACCTCAAACGCTGTCGCTTCATCCTCCGCATTTTTATCCCCATTTTGCCCCAAAATTTCACCTGAATCCTGAACAAAACCCTCACCACTTCCCTTCACTGACAAACTCACCGATAAAAATCCTCCCCTCCGTCCCGTACCACGCCGGAAAATCTCATTTCCGCCTTCTCTCCTGCGAGTCCGCGGCCGCGTAGAACTTGAGATCGAGCTCGAAAAACTAATCGAAGAAGAAAAATCGCTCTGTAATGAAATAAAAGACGAAGGAAGAGATTGCTCCAGAAATAGTCCACCATTTTTTAAAGGAACCGAATCTGTAATAGGTAAATCAGTGTTGAATTGAAGTAGTGGAGAATCTTCAGATGAGATCAAATTCTGAATCCAAAGCTCAAATCCCCGCATTTCAAAAGTGGCAGTATAATGTATCGATTTGAAGCGAAATTAGTATTAAAAAAATCCAATGCTAATAATATCAGTGTTTGACTGAGAGACAGGATGAGATTGAGAGACTTTGGAACAAATGTGTTAATAAGAATAAAAGAATGGGGGAAGAGGGGAGGAGTAAGAATGAAGGAAGAGAGAATATTTAATTATATACGGAATATGGAAAAAGGAAAGCTTCGCTTACATCGCCGCATTTGCTGTACAAAGTTTTTTGTTTTCTTTTGTTTTTGTTTTGCCATCTTAGTTTTGTTTCTGCTCCTGTTCGCTGTTTTTTTTTTTTTGCTTTGCTCGTTTATGTCCATTTTTTTTTCTTTTCGAGTTTGATGGATAATTATATTTGATAATATTTTAAATATATAATATAATGAACTAATTTTATAATTTTATGAATGAATATATGTTGCCGATCATAATTCAATAAAAAAAAATTATAATACATAACGAGACTCATAATTCTATGTGCTCGAGAGAAAATAGCATATATGTTTATTACAAAATTTTAATCAAGAATAAAATAGTAAGATTATAATATTATTTGGTGGTTAATAATATCATAATAATATTAATGTTATTAGAGTAAATATATATAACGTCACTTTTACAATTATTTTAATAATAATTAAAAATTTTAACGATATTTATTACTCTAACAATATAATTATTATCCTAACATTATTAATGACTTATTATTTTATTTGTATTAGATATATAGTTACAATATTGATAAGTCGATAAGTTTTAAAAATTACATATCAAATAAATATTAAAAACAACATATTTGAGCAAATATTTATTACACTCTTTGTTCTGTAAAGATTTGTTTAGTTTGACTATTCTGATCAAATTGATTACTTTTAGAATTGATAATTAAATAAATTTATTTATATTTTTGAACTTTTAAAAATTGGATGTTGTACTGAATTAAATGTAGTTTCATATAGTTATAATCTCTTTACTTATAATTAAACCCGTGACACCCCCAAATTCAGGTATCAATACTTTGGATTTGGTGCTCACGATCAAATACATACATCACATTTTAGACAACATATATTACTAAATACGGAATAAATAAATATAAGTTGTTCATTTACAAAAGGCTTATTACTGTTCCAAGGTCTCAACCTTAATAAAAATACATCACGACTATCCTATTAATACAAACAGAGTTCTATGATTTACTAAATAGCAAAAAGGAATATTTAAACTATTCTTTAAAACTTGCCATTGTCTTTGTCCTTCTTCAAGTGCTCAGGCCTAACTGCAATTAATTCATGATATATATAGCAAGAGTGAGCAATTAATATGCTCAACAAGTTTAAAATAAATAAGCATATCATGAATAACTGCGAATAAAGTGAAAACTCAATATTTTTAGAAATTGATGAAATGACTGATAAGAAAATCAAATTCAGACGAAAGAATGAGAGATGATTATTTACTGCTGAGTGGTCCAACCAACCTTGAACATTTTCCAAGGAGACAATCTCACGATTACCCTTTTATAAATTAGACTGTACTTGAGGGGATCAGCATTTTCCACAACATGTATATGCATAACATTGAACTCTGACCGTATCGGACAACGACACTTATAATTTCCCATTTAGGGTTTGTTCACTCAGTACAAGACTTCAATACAAATCAATTTATTTGGAATAACTTTTAAAACATTCACTTTATAAGTTTAGCCGAAACAAATAGCGTAGACAAATCCTTAAACAATTCATGAAATAAAGAACCTTAAATAATGAATTATTCAATGATAGAACATAATTTTGAACGCAACAACATGTGAATATCAATACTGACATTTATATGGAATAATTTAATAATACATTAAACCATCAATATGCTCAAAATAATAACTCGAGTTTAGGAAACTTGCTCAATATAAAATTTGAGTAAGGTTAGGAAACTTGCCTCAGTTGTGACGCCCCCAAATCTGGGACCACACAGCCCAAACTTGAGTTGTCAAAAGACTACAACAAAATTATTACAAGTAGTGCAACGTACAACAATACAGTGTATAATAATACACAACTAAGTTTTTCACGATTATTGTCACACTATTTTACAACACGTGAAGACTACGATAGCTATCCCTCGGACTCTCACTCCATCCCCCGGCTAGACCCAGCTACGTTCTCATCTTCTGTTGAAAAACAATGGAACAAAAAGAAAGAGTGAGCTCAAATAGCCCAGTAAATAAAACATGACTAAGATAATGACGAATAAATTATCGTTAACCTTCAATAGTTGTGTTCTTGATAGAATACAATAGACTACAAGGTTTATATCAAAAACTGCAGTTAAATTCTTGAATAACGTTCAGATCAATAATAGCAGCGGAATGAGCAATCTATTAGAAGAATAATGCAGACTATAATGTCCACTCGCTTCTCTTTTTAGGAAAAACATCATCAACTTTTATCATCTGAAATACCATTAGTCAAAATAATACAAATTTACAGTTCCTGGTCATAATCATACAGATCAACAGTTCATCTTTGCACTACGGGCCAAAGACATTCAATATAACACCAACGATCATGATTATACCAGATTCAGCCTTTGGTCATAATCATACCAAACAACAGTTCATCTTTGCACTACGGGTCAAAGATATTCAATATAACACCAACGATCATAATTATACCAGATTCAGCCTTTGGTCATAATCATACCAAACAACAGTTCATCTTTGCACTACGGGCCAAAGAGAACATTCACTATGTGCCATAAAAGACACCGAACAGATGTATCGGCTTTAACCTATCATCTGTTCAACAATTATATCGCATCTGTGCCCCCGACCACAGATATTCACAACAACATGATTTTGGATGATTAGAATAATATAAATGATGAACAGAAGAAACAGGATAAACAATAAGTATCAGAAGTTTACTTTGTGCATATTCAAATAATGTCTAAATTGTCAACATGATGTGGAGTGAAATTCATAAATGATATTCAAGATCCATAGTTCAGAATAACGGTTACAGTTCAATAGACAGGTTCACGTAAATAGGAAGATTCAATTGAAATGATGAAGTACAACTATTATGGAACATATAATATTTTCAGGAATTATAGAAGCAATAGTTTCATAATAAGTTTCGATTTAGGTGTATGAAAGAAAATAATATCCCTTACCGTAACAGGTTTAATTAACAAAAGGTGAAGAAAAGAAAATTAATATCCCTTACCATAGTAAGTTTGAATAATGGAAGATGAAAAAGATGGTATTCCTTATGAGTATAAAATAAAATAATATCACTTACGAATATGAAAGAAAATGATATTACAAACGAATATGGAATAAAAGTGTCATGTGATAATTCGCATAGACAAATTATTTTCATAAGAGACAAATAAGAAATAAATACAAAGGGTTATTCACCAACAGGCGGTAGTCCACGCGGTAAGGTTATTCCTACAATTTAATAAAATTTGAATACGAAGAGTTATTCACCAAACAGGCGGTAATCCGCGCTGTAAGGTTATTCTCAGAGATTAATAAGGAATGAATACGAAAGGTTATTCATCAACAGACGGTAATCCGCGCTGTAAGGTTATTCCCACAAATTAATACATGGAAATAAATGACACATCTTATGAGTAAGACATAAACGATATTATTTTCGAGAATCAAAGAATGATAATCCCTTACAGTAAGAAAAAAAATAATAACCATTTATGATGATGAAAAGAATGATACCCCTTACCTTGGTAAGTTTAAATAAAAGAATATGAAAGAAGATGATATTTCTTACCTTAACACGTGACTGGATATTGATTTAAATGAAGTTGATTAACTTAAATAGTATACGTACACTTATAGATCTTCACAAATACTCAAGATGACTTAAGCACACTTAGAGAGAACTTACACAAGAAGTATTTAGAGAGTGAAATAAAGAACAAGTAAGGAAGTTTATGAAAAATCCTTAAGTTAAGTCCTCTATTTATAGTCAAAAATCTTATCATAACCAAGATTTCCTAATTTAATCTAAACCGTTTATTTCAAGATAATGTTTAATTCTTACCACTCATTTCATCTTTTAAGATTTCTTTAATTTAAACCATTCATTTAAAGATCATTTTTAATCTACAACATCCATTTCAAATTTTATATTATCTTTAATCTATACCATTCATTTTATATCACATAACTTTATATTATAAACAAATAATTTTATCAATTTAATTATTCAACAATAATTCACACTTATTCATTATTATGACTAATTGTTATAAATACAGTGTAGTTGACTCTCTAAGTTAGATATCAAATTAATTAATAATGAAATACAACAGTTTATGTAATATCCCAGATATTTCCAAGATTTTAAATAATATCTTAATTGATTTTATTAAAGGTTAAGGTTTAAAACCTAGAATGTGAGAAGTAAGATGTGTAAAAAATGGGTAAACATTTTTTTTTAACATAATTTATTTGTTAGAAATCAAATGTGAGAATATTGTAATGATGCATATAGAGAATTTATTAAAGAAATAAATTCAATTGAGAAGTGAAAACGGTTATAAGGATATATATACATAGTTATATATTCCTAGAGTTGTGTTTGTTAGCCAAACAAGAAGATGAGTAAATTAATACTCAATAAAACTAATAAATTAATTAGTTTAAATATGAAGTAAGAAGGAAAGTCATGAAATATAATTAATTATGTTAATTATATTAGTTATGAGTTAAAGTTACATAAAAACTAGAAAGTTTGTCTAGAATGACAATATTAATAAGTTCATTGATTAAGTAATTAACTTAATTATTAAGTTGTGGTATAGAGTCCAAGTAATTTAATTACTACTAGTGGACTAGCCCAAAAGGATTATATGTGTTAGCCCAATATGAGAATATTTACATGAAGGTGGGTAATTTAATAAGAGAGCCCAATGGAAGGTAAACTATGTAGCCCAAACATTTAAAAATCCAATATTGGTCAAAGTTGTTAGGGTTTCGACACAGTGAAAGCAGCGGAATTTAAATTTTTTTTTTTTTGAAACCCTAAGACAGGATCCATGCGAAAACAGATTAATCAGAGGTTTAGATTATTTTACCGATTATCTGAGATGTTGAGAAGACGATGGAATTCTGGAACGGCTTCGAATCTTCAACGCAATCCAGCGACTACGTCTCTACGGTATCCACACGAACGATCCGCGAACCGTCACACGATCTGCAGCGAAAGGGATCTGCGGTACTAGCCACCAAGATCAGGATTTCTAACCTATTTTTCTCTCTAGCCTCTTTCTGAAAGCGGCTAGGGTTTTAGTTTTTCCTTACGTGACTTTTAGACTACTGATATATCATATATATAGTAGTTAATAGGAATTAACTAAAACCTAAAATAAATAGAAAAATAAAATCCGAATTTATATATATTATATTTTAATTAAGTCTTACTTAATTAATATACATATATACAAATTATCCTATTAATTTAAATTCGTAATTTCTAAATACTATCAATCATATTGACATATTTAAAATACTTACAATTTAAATTAATTCCCTTTTAATTACGTTCTAAGTGTGTGACCCTATAGGTTATTATTATGTTGGCAATAATTTTAAAATCATATTATAAAATTATAAACAGTGAGCGGCATCTAGCAATGCATCACTGCTACCCAAATAATAATAAGATCGGTGATTCGATACAACCTTTTCGTGACCAATGTTTCAATGTAATTTAATCCTTTTAACCTTATATCCTAGATTAAACTCGAGGCATGGAATGTGTCATACTCTTCATAATTTAATCTGAGTTTTCTTGATCAATGAGTAGACTATATGAAACAAATCAATATTTGAGCATGACCATGCATTTCATAGTCCTACTCAATCAAGAGGCCTATGGATATCACTCCTAATATATAGGAGGGTTAAATTCCATCTAAATCACTCATATTCCTCACACGATTCATGATGTACCCAATGATCACCTTTATTGTCCACCCTATTAAAGGTGACATTTGATGATATCAAAGTACATAAATTCTCGTGTAATAATATAGTGACTTCAGGTCGGAGGATCATTACATCATTGTCACTATAAGAATTTCTTATGACACTTTGCATAATGCTCCATGTAGAATTCTTATGGTGGGTCAGTCCAGTACATTGTTCTCTAACATGTACCTATGCATTGACTCAAATATCTCATATATTTATAACCAATGAGATTTGGCCATCAGTCAATCCACATACTAGTCTCAATGCATCATTGTTGTCCCATTAACAATGATACTCGACTAGGGACATTTAAGAGTAATGATACTAATTATAATTATATAATCTCATGTTCAAGTCACATACTTAAAGCTATATAATTCGTATCATTATTCTAAGGGCTTTTATTACGTTAACATTTATTTAACGCAGTGAATGAAATCATAATAAAATAATCCATTTATTCAATCAAATATAATATCAAAAATGTTAAGCAATTACATCAAATAATTAGCCTCTAGGGCATAAACTCTAACAAAAGTGTTGGAAAATATTATTGAGTGTAGAGAATTAACTAATGTAGGGTTAATTGAATAACCCTAATTGGTAGACATGAGAGAGCATTAACCAAACGTTGGTGAATTGCTAAGTAAGTAAATATGGTGATGAGAATTAACTATGGATAAGTTAATTGAGTAACCCAATGTGGTAAGATGATTTAAGGCAAGTCTAATTGGATTATATTAAAAGTCCAATTGAGGTATTAAACTAAGTTAAATAAATTAACCTTGTAGTCCATGTAATTTAATTTAAACATTGATTCATGTAATAATTAATCAAGCCCAATGCTTGTTTTAATTAAATGTAACATAGGGTAATTAATATTAGCCCAATGTAATAATTAAATTGAGCCCAACCAAATTAAATGGATGAGCCCAATATATTTAAATCCTAGAGTCCAATGTGGAGCCCAAATGGTAGTCAAAGTTGTGATCAATATATATATATTGGTGTATATATATATATGGATACTTATATAATGATATAGGATATAAAAATAAAGCTAAATTGGTGTAATAAAAAGAGAAATCCCGAATTTTGGGTCCCACAAGGATAGAAAGGTTGCTTGTTGGTGAATTTGGAGTGAAAAGTTGCTCAACAACTCCCCACCAACCCTAGTCATTCAAATGGTCAATCAAAATGTCACTCAATTGGTCATTCAAGCTATAGTAAGCTTGATTAACCCTTAAATTCACCAACACTAGTTGATTAGTGAAGGTTGATGGTGATTAGGGAGGGTCTATATATAGCATCCATCACCCTCTTGTTATGTTTGTTAGTTATTTTTCAAGAACTCCTAGAGAGAAAAGAGAGAGTATTCTAGAGAAAAGCAAGCAAGTTTTGGGAGATTGATGATCAACTAAGGAAAGTTGCTAGAGAATGGAAAAGAGGGAGTCATAAGCCAAGATCAAGTCAAGAGGAAGGAGAGCATCCATGTATAAAAGGTTAAAAAGTGCTCTAAACTTTCTTTAGTTCATTTTTATAGTTTAGATATGATTTGAACGGTTAAAATATATTTTTAACCGATCAAAAGTTATTTTGATGATCTAGAAGTCTAAAACTATGATATATAGGTATATTCATGGTTTGATATAGTTAATACATGTATTTGTAAGGGTGGTACGCAAAGAATTAGAAGGAAAGTCCATATAACGATTTATCGGTAAAACCCTAGATGGTTCGATCTTAAATTTTTTGTCAAAATATTTTCAAAAATGTGATTGAACCATGGAATATTATAAAACAAGAAGTTAGGAAGACAACAATACTAAGTTGGTGTCATTTGGATGTGTAGAGTTTATTTTATTCAAGTTTGTACCATTAAAACCAAGGATTTGTGATTTTAGTTTTCACTCTGTCCTTGTGAGCCGTTTTTAGTACACTTCCGTTGGAATTTGGATTTGGGATCTAAAGAGAAGTTGTAGAGGGGGAAATTCTGATGAGAATGGACTTAAGAATCACCCCAAAATGTTTTAAAATGAAGAAGGTATGACTGTCGGAGCGTCGGAGGGTCGAACAACCCAATTTTAGGGTTTTGCTTCTGTTTTGGACGCCCCGGCGCCCAGTTGAGCGCCCCGGCTTTCAAAACAGAATGTGTAAGTTTTCTGGGTCGGTCCGGGTCGGGTCGGGTAGGTCCGGGTTGAGTTTTTAATGAAAATTTAAGTTGAAATAAGTGTAAAATGAATGGGTTTGAATACTAAACCAATATATGAAGTTTATTAGTAACTAATTGGTAGCTAAATATGTAACATAAAGACTAATGTTAACACAATTAAAAAGTTAACTATTGGTATTATTTGAAGATTATTAAAATATTATTAAATGATCAATAATATTAGTATATGATTAAAAGCTTATTGAATGATGAATAACATTTGTAAATGATTAAAATATCATTTTATGGTTAATAATATTAATAAGAGATTAAAATATTGTTAAATGGTTAATAATATTAATAAGTGATTAAAATATTATTAAATGATTAATAATATTAATAAGTGATTAAAATATTATTAAATGATTAATAATATTAATAAGTGATTAAAATATTATTAAATGGTTAATAATATTAATAAATGATTAAAATATTATTACATGGTTAATAATATTAAGAAGTGAATAAAATATTATTAAATGGTGAATAATATTAGTAAGTGATTAAAATATTATTAAATGATTAATAATATTAATAAGAGATTAAAATATTATCAAATGGTGAATAATATTTGTAAATGATTAAAATATTATTAAATGATTAATAATATTAATAAGTGATTAAAATATTATTAAATGGTTAATAATATTAATATGTAATTAAAATATTATTAAATAATTAATAATATTAATAAGTGATTAAAATATTATTAAATGATTAATAATATTAAGAAGTGAATAAAATATTATTAAATTTTGAATAATATTAGTAAGTGATTAAAATATTATTAAATGATTAATAATATCAAGAAGTGATTAAAATATTATTGAATGGTTAATAATATTAATAAGAGATTAAAATATTATCAAATGGTGAATAATATTTGTAAATGATTAAAATATTATTAAATGATTAATAATATTAATAAGTGATTAAAATATTATTAAATGGTTAATAATATTAATATGTAATTAAAATATTATTAAATAATTAATAATATTAATAAGTGATTAAAATATTATTAAATGATTAATAATATTAAGAAGTGAATAAAATATTATTAAATGGTGAATAATATTAGTAAGTGATTAAAATATTATTAAATGATTAATAATATTAAGAAGTGATTAAAATATTATTAAATGGTTAATAATATTAATAAGGGACTAAAATATTATCAAATGGTGAATAATATTTGTAAATGATTAAAATATTATTAAATGATTAATAATATTAATAAGTGATTAAAATATTATTAAATAATTAATAATATTAATAAGTGATTGAAATATTATTAAATGGTTAATAATATTAATATGGGATTAAAATATTATTAAATAATTAATAATATTAATAAGTGATTAAAATATTATTAAATGGTTAATAATATTTGAATGTAGTTGTATATTATCAAGGGTAGATAATATTTTGAGGTATTTGGTACATTATTAAATGTCCGAATCATTAAGTTATGAAAAAGAAGAATGTTTAATTAAATTAAACCGATGTAAATAGTCAATTCGTGACTAAATTTTAGACAACTTATTAAAAGTAAGTCGTACGAAAAACGTGTAGTGAAGATGTAAGTTGGTTAAGTTTACCAACATGTCCAACTAGGTCGTTGGGCTAGGGTTTTTGTCCGAAACGTAAAGGTTCATTGGTCGGACAACTAAAGAGTTAATTAATAATTTGAAGTTAAGGTCTTAAGTTAAGACTAATTAATAGTCATTGTAACTAATGATTATGTCGATTTTATATATAAATTGTAGGTTGAACGAAAGACGCAAATAAACATAACTGGTAGAAGCGAACCAGGCAAGTTTTTCAGATATTGTTGCTATGTGTATAACTGTTGTGTGTGCACTTGAAGCATGTGAGAATTTGAATTAAATATGTTTTTGTAAAACCATATGAGGTGTGTTGATTCTATATGATAGAAAGCCTGAATTAATTGAATAAGTTGAACTGTATGTCATGTATTCATTCCAATGCATGATTTGTTTATTGCATAAATAAATGCAAAGTATGAGAAGCATGATGCATTCATATAATGTAATGTATGAAGCATTAGAAGCATGTATAAACATGAACTATGTGTTACGTGCTATCTGTTAGACTTGCTGAGCCGTCGTGCTCATTCTTGCTAAAACCAATATTTTCAGATAGTACAAGTATTTGAAGTATGAATAAGGATCAAGAAACATGAATGCATATTACATTCACTGAAGGTCTAGCACGACCATTGTAGATATTAGTCCAAATTGTATAGGTAAAATGACTGTGTAGTATAAGAATTGGTTGGTATGTATTATGAGTCTTAAATACTCAAATTGATTGTAATAGAATGTCGTATCATGTATGATATTAAGACATACTAGGAATGTATAAAAATTTCGATTATGGAATAGAAAGAGATGTTGTAAAATTGTAAATAAATAGTTATTTACCAATTATAATATTGTTGTAATTCATGAACAATAACGAAAAAGTTGTACTCGTGTTGAACCAGATCCGAGGTTCAAGGAACCCGGATTTGGAGTCGTCACAGTTTAATTAACATCATAATAGAGATAACAATAATACAGAAAGTATATAAAAGAAAGAATACGTTACTGTGTAATGACAATTATTGATTCGATAATGTGAATTACTGTGCATATGCTACTGTGACAATTATCAGTTTAATATTATGAATTATCGTGCATGTGACAATAAAGTCAAATATTGTACGATAACCACTTTATCAGTTTAATAATACGAAACACTGTGCAATGTCGTGTGCTACTGTGCAATACCGTGTGTTACTATTCTTTTACCATTGGGTATTTTAACAATTAAAAGTGATAGTACCATTGACCATTTAAAAATTGTTTATGTCGTTTTCTATATCCGGTAATTATTCGTTGTGGGATCCACCAATGATTGGTTCGTACGGCGCCGTCGTACGAATATTCCCCGACCAAACGAATATTGTCCAACATAATATAATTTACACATAACATTCTTAACTTTTAACTTTATCAATTTAACCACTTACTGTTTCATGAAAAAATACATATGAAGAAAAATTAAATTTTATATTTCTTAAAAATTGGGATCTTACATCAGTCGTAGTCTACAGCTTACACGACTTAAATTATAGTCCTTGAATGACCTAGTATTAAATAGGTTCATCTATCAATTAGTAAAACACATAGGATTTCATATATCACTATTAAACAATTGGTTATGTAAGCACATAATTTTTTACTTAACAACACGTAGCTTGCATGACAATATTATCACACTTAGATAATATTTTATCAGATGATATTATTATAATATTTAATAACATCTAATTCACTTACAAATGTTATTTATTTAACAATATCACATTTGGTTATTAATATTATTACTCTGTTAATAATATTTAAACCATATACAATTATTATTACCCATTTATTAATAATTTAAATCAAGTAGTATTGTTATTAATTATTTTATAACAATTTAATCATTCCCCATTATTACAACTCATTCAATAATAATTTAATTATTTGCTATTATTATTAATTATTTAATAATAATTTAGCTAATACCATTATTTAATAGTATTTTAAACACTTAGTAATTTTTAAGGTAAATCGTCTAATCACATTTTTATTTCCTTAATATCTTCACGTTATTTATTTAATATTAATTAATTAATTAAGTTTGATTAACCTTTATTCTCTTTTAATTATTATTTAATATCACTTAAATAATAATTAATTAAGTAACCTTATTTATTATTTAATATTAATTAAATAATAATTAATTATTTTATTAGCTTTATCTCCCTTTAATTATTATTTAATATTGTTTAAATAATAATTAATTAATTACCTTTATCCATTATTTAATAATAATTAAATATTAAATAATAAATAATCATTTTATTAACTTATATCATCCTTTATTTATTATTATTATTTTTTAATAATAAATAATTGATTGTTATCTTTTATTGCTTTAATTATTATTCAATAATAATAAATCAATTAATGACTTTTTTATGTACCTTATTTATTATTTAATCATAAATAATTATTTAACATGGGTTCTTAATTAATTATATTAATTTTTAAACATATTGACCCATTTTGACAAAATCCGTTCTGAATCGACCCGACATGACCTGTTTGATTGAAAATCGGACCAGCGCCGTCGACGTTCAGAATGTACTGAGTCCAGCGCCGCCGGCGCTCAAAACAAAAGGCATGAGCGCTGCCGACGCTCATTTTAATACCAACCCAGAGCCGGCGGCTTTCAGGTAACCTGCCTCCAAGAATAGGCAGATTTCAACTTGAACTACTTTGATTAAAACTTGTACAAAATGACCTCCACACATCCAAATGACTCCAAGTCAATTTTGATAGCTTCATAACTCAATGCACTATAATATCCCAAGGTTCGATCGTTTTCGTAAAAACGTTTTTGACATGAAAATGACGATAAAACGACTAGGGTTTTCAAAGTGACCTTTTTGACAACAATGCTCATAACTTTATCATCTTGACTCATTTTTGAAATATTCAAGTTGGAGAATTTCTATAACTTCTAGAGCTATTTCTCAAGCTATAAAGTTCATAAAAATGACTATCACAACTTTACAACATAACCATCAAACCACAATCGCAACTAGGGTTTTGAGATGGTAAAAATTCTTTTCAAGCTTTTTGGCAAACCTTTTTATCATCTAAGCATTTAATCACATTCATTAAACCATCAAACCATATATTAACATATCTAGCATGGTTTTAAACATCTAAAGCTTTGAAATGAGTTTTGAACCATCAAAATGGAAAAAAATTTTACCATCAAAACCACTTCAAAACTTAAAACACAAAGATGGAAAACAAAACTAGGGTTTAAAAACTTTTAAACCTTCTAATAGCTTTTCTTCTTCGTGCTAAAAACTTCACCAAGCTTGGATGATCTATCTTGATGACTAGATGATCCTCTTTCCTTGCTTGGATCTTGATTTGCTAGAGCTTTCCTCCCTTTCTCTCTATGTTTTCTCTCTAGTAACTTAGAAGTAAAATGACTAATGAAATGATGAAATGCTGAAATGAAAGTGATAGAGAAATGAGATAATGAGTTAGTAGATGTGTATACTTACAAAATATGTAAGTATACACATCAATAGACCTTATAGCATTGGCCTAATTTCCTTGCTCTTCCCCAAACCTTGAGCCTCCCAAAAACTGAACACAAATCAGTAAAAAAAAAACTCCCTAAAGTTGTCGGCTGTTGGGGGGGAGGTAAAAAAGACCAAGAAATGTTTCCTTTTTTCTTTTATTTTAATGCCTAAATGTGTTAGTAATATATATATATATATATAGATACATATATATATAATCACCAACACCTACATCTGGGCTTAATAATTAAATTCATTTCCTTGGGTCTTGGTCACACTCCAATTGGGCTCCAATAAATTAAATGTTTGGGCCTTTGATTAATTAATCCAATGGGCTAGGTATTTGGCTTGGTTGGATACTTAATTAAATTACTTGATGCTTTAGTAAAAATATCATTAATAACACATAATTCAATTAGATTTGCTAGACAATTAATTTAATTAGATTATTGATTATTGATTAGGGTTTCAATTTAATTTCTACATTAATTTATATTAGGCTTTTATTTAAATCAATACCAATATTAGCCCTCATATTAATTATGTCGCAGTAGACTTCAAATACACCCTATCATCCATATCATCCCAATACTAGGGTTTGGATTGAAATTAGGGTTTACAACTCAATATAGTACATAAACAGTGTTACAAAATTTTTGGATCCTTACAAAACCAAAATGGGAGAGATTTTAATTTTAAAATTAGTCAATTTAATTTCAAAATTCAAATTAAGTTAGTATTTACAGGATGGTAGGATTATTATATATAATTGTAGTTAGAATGGTCACGATGTATACATGTTGCTAATATATTCCTTCAAGCTACCTATGTAATACCCACAAAACTTAATCCCACATCGTCCATTTAGCAAAATCCAACCATTTTTCTTAGGCTATAAATAAAATACTACCCTTCTTATTTTACATCATCAACTTAAGGGCCTCCAATTTTGAGTAAGGACTTTCTTGTGTGAGAGTTTTTTTATAAAAAGACATCTTTAGTTAATTTTTTGTCATCGAGGACGTAGGCAATTTGCGAAACTCGTAATTTTTGAAAAAAATTCTTATTTAATTTTTCTGTTTAGTCATTTTTATTTTAAATATTATATTTAGTTTGTTAATTGATATTTTAGTATATTTTGTTAGTAATTAGTATTTTTATATTCTTATTATTTTTGTAGTTTTAACTATTGTTTTATATTTAGATTATTAGTTACTAGTTTTGGATTAGTATTATTGGTTTAGTTATTATTGTTATTTAGATTATTATTTTGGCATAATAGTAATATTTATTTGGAAAAAAAGATTAAATATTGAAAGAATATTTTTGTAAATATACTTATAGTTATTTTGAAAAAGAAATAAGAAAGCTGTTAAATAATGAAATTGTCCTAATGACATTTATTTGTTCTAAATTTATATTTAGGAATCGTTCGACTATTAATTTTGTGTTCAGCAATATCGAGGTAAGTGATTTTTCGAACTATTTAGTATTTTGAAATTATCATTTATAATTATGTATGATTTAGTAATTATTCGGATGCCTAAGTGTATTGTTTCAAAATTTGTTATACTTTATTTAAGACTTCCATTTGAATGAAAATGTTATACTTGTATTTTGTTAAAAACCTGGATCAAGTATCAAAATAGAATTTTAATTTAGAAAATGAGATTATGTGACTTTGAACTGTGAAATAAGTATAGTTTTGAATATCAAAAATATTGAGAAATTATTTTTAGAAACCTCAGTCCGACTATATATAGAATCCGTTAATGTATACGCTAGTTCCGGAATAATTTAAGACCTACTAAAGGGCACACCTTTAGATAGAGGGCGCTATTCGGGGCGCATGCATGATAAGATACCTTAGTAGGGGGCGTATCATTGACTAGGGGTGCACACGGTCGGTTTGGTCGGTTTTTTGGGGGGGGAAATAACCAAACCATTTAAGTCGGTAATAAAAAATTAAAAACCAAAACCGCCCAAATTTTTACATCGTAATCGGTTATCGGTTTATTCGGTTTCGGTTAAATCGGTCGGTTTATTCGGTTATTCGGTTCCGTAATTGATAATTTGATATTTATTATATTGTCAATTTTTCATAATAATTAATAAATCACTAACTCAATAACTACTAATTATAATAGAAGTTCTCTAAATCCGAAAAACAAAAATCACCTAACTCACTCACTAGGATAGAAGTTTTGTAAATTCGTCACAATAAAAACATATAATAAATATATAATTATATAAAATAAATATTTATTAGAAAAGTATATAAATTATATTATAATTTTAAATTATTCGGTCGGTTTGGTCGATTTCGGTTTTTTGAGAAGCCAAACCAAACCGGCCGAACTAGTTTCGGTTTTTTAGTTTTATAGTGTTCGGTTTTTCGGTTTTATATTTTTTGGTTTGAAATAGTAACGGTTTGGTTCGGTCCGATCGGTTTTTCGGTTTTGGTCAGTTTTGTGTGCACCCCTATCATTGACATTATCGAACATAAATGTCGTGTTACAAGGCAGTTGTAACCTTAGTCGGAAGGACTGTGGATTAAAAGATACATCGAATATATTGAAATCGTTTATTGAACATATTGAAATCGTTTTCGAATTGTGTTTTATGATTATTGATTTTGGTTTTGAATATATATATCGACTATTATTATCGAACAAGAAAAAATTATTTTCAACAAGTATGTTTACTATTGTTATTGAACAAAAAGTTATTTCGAAAAAATGTTTTGCAAATTATATTTGATTCACCTAAATAGTAAAGATTGTCACTTGCTGAGTTTTATCGCTCACCCTTACATTAATTTTTACATGATACATTGTTAAGAGCCGAGCATTGTGGATACTTTTGTGGATGACTTAAGTTCTTTTTTGTTTAAAACATCTATTAGTATTTTGATAAGACTTTTGTTTAATAGAGCTATGTCTCTAAAGTTATGTTTTTGGTATTTAGTTATTGAACTTTAGTATAATTTTGATAATGAAATACTGTTAGATTTCAAGTTAGTTTCATTATTGTTGAGTTATTTTGTTTGGGCTCCGCTATTGATATTGTTGTCTTGCGAGTTTTGTGCTTGCGACACGTGGCACTTCAGGCATGTAACGGGTTCGGAGTGTTACAATCTAACCGATTTGTCTGAAAATATATCTATCCATATTCAAGCTACTATATATAATTCGTGTCATTGCTCGTCAACCAACTTCATTTTTCTAGATGTGATATAATAAAATGTATGTTAATTCATTACATATTATTATGCACCATATCAACTTGTAGACGTGTATCTTTAAATGTTGCAAGTTTAAATTTACATCGAAAAATAGCTAATGTATCACCGATTTTGGTTAGCGATATATCTTTGAAAAAGTTGATTCAATGGAATATGTTTATCTATAGTGATTTTGTTGGATTTTTGTGTCTAATATGATGTGTAGTTAAAGTGCTATTTATAGTGAATTAGAGTAAATTGAATGAGTTATCTTACAATAATTAGGTTCATGAATCATTAAAACCAATGTAAAATATCAAGGGTCACCAAATATATATCACTCATTACTTTATATATACATATTTTTGCTCAATTATTTATGACGATGAATACATTGTATCTTTAATAGTAAATATGTGTGTTAACAAATTTATGTATGAGCCTACTTGGATTTAATGATGTCAAAACGATGATAATATTATACTTTTTGTAGAGTTATATTTGGATAAGAAAATAAAAAGAAAATCAATGATATGAAGACAAATGTGAATATATATATATATATATATATATATATATATATAAACATTTGTTGTAGCCTTGTACAGTCCTTAAAAAGAACAATCACTGTAAAAGGACTCAGGGATCAAATGTGTTAGGTTGATCCGTAATTGAAAAATATAGACTAGTTAGAGTATCAAACTTGTTAAGTTAATCCAAAAGATAAATTATGTATTATCCTTAAAATAATATAGTTGCAAAAGGATATTAGGGATCAAGTTTGTTAGGTTGAATCCAAATACAGAGTATTATCAAAATGTAATAGATTATGAGGAAGATATCAGGATCAACTCAACAGAACAAAGAAAGAAGAAAACTAGAAGTTCGTAAAATAATCTCGTAGAACATAGCAGCCTGATCGTTAAGTGAGATACCTAGGACTTAAACCTACGATGCCAGAGTCATCAAATGCCGTACAAAAAGATCGTCGGACAGAGCAAAATAGAATCGTTGAAACAAACATAGCTATAGAGAAAAAAGAAAAATATCAACAAACAAGAAGAACTAGGAGTGCACATAAAATCGAAAATAATTAAAAAATCGACGCACCAAACCGAGCCGTTAATAAACCAAACCGAAAATCATAAAATCGAAAATTGTAAAACTGAAAAATCAAAACTAAATCGGTTGGTTTCGGTTTGATTTATTCAAAAACCGAAATCGACCGAGCGCCTTAATATTATAACATAATTTATATATATTTCTAATAATTATTTATTTTATATAATTATACATTTATTGTATGCCCTTTTGTGATGGATTTGCATAACAGAGAGTATATATTAACAGTTGTTTACTCAATTCCCTGTCATCCAATAATACATTGCTTTAAAATTTGGTGACATACTAGCTCTATCTTTTGTCTTTAAGTTTTAATAACCGACTAAACAGATTAAACCGATAACAGAATAAACCGATAACCGGTTACGGAATAAAAATTTGGGCGGTTTTGATTTTTGATTTTTTATAACTGACTTAAATAGTTTGATTATTTTTTTACCTACAAAACCGATCAAATCGACCGATGTGCACCCCTAAGAAGAACTGAGAGTTCTTAGAGTAAAGAAGAAGAACAGAAGAAATCGTAGAGAAACAAGTAATGACCAACTCTATGGGTACCAAGCTAACCCAAGATCGTTGAGCAAAATTATCAAAGATCGTAAAGCAAGACAAATTCGTAAAGCAAATAGCAGAATCAACATTATTGAAGAATTAGTCTAGACACATTTAACGATTATCATATGTTCTATGATTAAAAAGATTGTTGAGTGATACTATAAACTCAACCCTATGATACAAGACTCTTAGATCGTTTAGTAAAGTGCGACTTACAAAAATATCAAGATCGTAAAATGCAGAACAAAGTAGAATCGTTGAGTAAACAGAATATTGTAAAGCACAACACAATAAATGAATCATAGAGACAAAACTACTAAGGTTGAAAACTGAACAATTAAAGAAAATTAAGAGATCGTGCTAAGCAGACAAGAGAATAATGCAAAAACACTGAATTGGAGAAATCAAAATCACTTCTAAACAAGAGAAATAATTCGTAGTAGACTCATCACATCACAACAAATACAAAAAGCTCTAGCTAAAGAAGTAAAGATAAAAGCTCACATGTGTTAAACAACTCAAAGTACTCAAGATCGCAGAATGAAGCTAAACTGAATATCCTCATATCGTTAAGTTACAAATTTCGTTGAACCATTTCAGAACGTAGAGTTACACTACTGATAAGCTGCCTCAATGTTATACCTATCAGAGAACATAATGCCAACAACACTGAGAGATAGATTTTCTGCGACATACGATTGGGATGTCCACATTAAAAATTCTTCATCAAGAAATAATCTAAGGTAAATTAGCCAAATAAGACATTGAGCAAAATATTATTCAGAAGAGGTTGGATCATCAAGAGAAGAATACATATAACAATAAGTGTCTAAGTAAGGGGAGTTGATCAAGAAAAAGAAAAAGAATGACCTTGAGAAAAACAGAAGATCAGGTCAAAAGAAAGAGAAGTCTTAGTTTTTAGGAAGTGAACTGAGCTTGATTAGCAGATCGTAGAAAGATCGCAGACAAAAGAGTAGAGTCATTATGAGAATGGTTAAACAAGCTAAATTAAGGAATACACTCTATGAAAAGAAGACTAAAGGAATCATATAGTACATGAAGGTCATCACTAAAATACCGATTACAGAATCGTGAAGTCAACTCTGAAAGATCGTAACATAGTTGAAGATCGAAGAATAATTTCAGGGTTCGTAGAGCAAATTACAAAGTTCACTCCATGATTGTAAGGTGAAATGAAAATTGCAAATTAGTTCACTGAAACATACAATTCGCAAAGTTTTCAAATCGTAAAGCAATTTGAAGAGTCGTCAGAACGAAGAGCTAATCGTAAAACTGTAAATCGTAAAGTCAGCCAAGTCTAACAATGCAATCTCCAAGGAACAATATGATTGAAAGATTTGATCTAACATGAAACTGAGAAGTCTTGAGTATTGAAAATCTCAAAACATCAGCTGATCATTATATGCTTAAAAAAATTAGAAGAAGATGTGTCTAACAGCTATTTTGATAGTATGATATCAGCCACGTGATTTTCATTTTCAGCTTACTGAAAAGAAGACAGGGCTAAAACCAAGCTAACATTTGCTTCTAAATAAATCTTCAAGAATCAACGCATTAAATGAAGCAATGCCTACTCTCTAACGGGCAAATTAACAAACATCTCTCTATAAATAAAAACTCTCATTTGAAATGAAAAAAGATAGAATAGAGTAAAAAAAAAAATAGAAAAGAAAATAAGAGAAAGATCAACTAATGTTGACATCAGGTCGTGAAGAGAAAATGGGGGAAAGATATAATCAACCAACAGATGCTTAGCAGGTCAAAGAAGAAATGGTCTGAACTGAACGAAGAAGATTAGTCTACATACAAAACGAGCATAAGGAAGAATAGACCAATCTACAAGAGACCGCAGAAGAGATTGATCAGTTGAACAGATCTATACTCAACCCAAAGTCATTCTACACTTTTGAGGATTAATCTAAAATGATTCTAAAGCAGAAGCTGATAAGAAATATCTTGAAGGCTCCTGAAATCATTTTCAACTGCTAAGTTCATTCTATACGAGCTTAAAGCTAACTTGGCAGCACCCCCAACACCAACCAATAACAATAAAGTTGGGACTTAGTGACCCGCCAGATTCAGAGGAATCTGTCCTAAGATGGGAAGAGAACTTAGTGTCCTAAGAAAAAAATCGGGTGAGGACAGTCTGATTCAAATGAATTAACCCCTTTTGAGGAAAAAAGACTTAGTGTCCTAGGGAGATAAGATGGGACTTAGTGACCCGCCTGATTCTTAGTGAATCAAACCTTTAGTGTCCATTTATCCTTAGCTGAATATCCCTACTCAACGGAGTGAAAGAGAGAAGTATAAGTAATTCAGACTCCAAACCTCTTAAAATCGCTGTCTTTTCAATGTCTCTTTACCTCATTCTTTATCTTTCATATATATTTGTCTCGTGTAATGAGAATGTTATCACTTGTAATATCTTTCCTATAGCAAATCATGTACAAAACTGTGTATTTTATTATTAAGGATCAGAAATGGATTTTACCAAATAAGCTTATTTCGTTGCACATACAAACTGTTAAATTATTTGGTAAATATGCTCAAAGAGAAAAAGTTGTATAAAAATGTATAATAATCTATTCAATCCCCTTCTAGATCACATTATCGTACTTCTAGGAAACAACATCGTGTAACTTTGCCTCTTTTTCCTAAAGACACGTTCATAATTATCTTAGTTAATACTTATTCCAAATAATTTTTATATTAAATTTGATCGAATGTTTCATAAATATTACATGTTTGAAAATACACTCACAAAAAAAATTAAATTAAAATTCAGATTAATGGCTTGATCAATTTAAATAGTTATATTTATAAATTTCATTGAGATATATGTTTGAGTTGTTAATTTATTAATCTTTACAATATTTTTAAATAATTATTTTTGATAATTTTTAAACTCATTTAATTTATAATGCGGGTTTCTTGCTTAATGTATTTGTTAATTTAATTATGGCCTTAAAAAATAAATCTAGTTTATGCATATATTTGCGTGTGAACGAATTGACTTATTGGTGTGAATTAATGTTGTATTAGAAATAAAAGTTATTTGTACATGCATGACTGACTTGGTTGAATCGTTAATGTGCGATGTATTTCAATATACATATACATATATCCATAGGTTGGACTAAAATATACTCCATCTGTTTTATATTATTTTATTATTATTAATTTTTTAAAATTAAATTTTAAAAAAATTTAAACTCAAAATTAATATAAATTCTTTTAATTATAATCAGTACAATAATAAATATTATAAACAATCAAAAAAATATTATTCATCTTAAATTTTATTATTTCATAATTTTTAATTAATTATCTTAATTTTAAATTTAAAAATATTTTAAATTAACTTTTAAAAATTAACAATGATTAAATAATTTAGAAGGGCTGAAGTATTTCTTAATTTGGGTTCTTTAAATCTGAGATGCATTAGAATATTAAAATCAGGAATGCATGAATTACGAAGTCAGGTAAATTAAAAAAAATAAATTAGCCAAGCTGTTGAAACTTTTTGAGAATGTCAAAGAGTTGGCAAAAAATAAACTTTTGAGATGCGGAGTTATCAAAATTGAATTCCTAAATTAATCAAAATGACTCAATATTTATCTTATTATATTTTAATATTAATTAAGTGACTGATGCAATTAATACGTATATAAAAATACCCTATAGTTCCCCTTATATCTTAGTCTTTTAAACTGATAACGAGTTCAGGACTTTAGGGAGTTTGTTAGTCTCGATAAGAAAAGATATAAGCATTCCTCTATACAAAATTATACAACACAATACATATACACAAAGTATAAAATTATTGGTAACATTTTAGTCAGAGATTATTAGGTATCATTTACTTTAAATCTCAGAAGTAGAAAATATGGGTATAAATCGATAAAGTTGGTTCTTTTTGAGGAATTAATATTTAAGAAAATAAAAATAATATACACAAGTACTTTTATTAAAAAGCCTTTTATTTTTTAATTTTGTGCGAAGTTACATATTTAAATTTATCTCTCAACAAAATTACATGCGTTACGTAAGGAATAATAGGAAACTAAGAGGTGAATCGATTGAAATAATAGGAAACTAAGAGGTGGATCGATTAAAATAGATTTCAGCGAAATTTATATTTTGTCTTCTTGACAAAAAAGAGTACCAATTTTAGTAAAAATAACAATAAAGTTCGATTGTTTTTTATTTTTTTAAAAAAAACGAGAAATATTTAGTAGTAAGACTAAGAATCAGGTACGAAAGATGGCCTATAATTCATCAAATATAGTCCATCTCTCTGAGTTGCACAAATACAAGTGAACTACTTAACATTATTTAGTACTATTTAATCAGTTGACAAAGAATTATTAATTCTTTAATGTTAAACTATTAATCCCATAAAATTATTTAATTGCTTAAAATGAGAAGGGGACTTTTAATCCTATATTTTTTATGAGATTATATAATCCCTCGTAAATAGCCTTAGAAATGATAAAAAAAAATTAGTCTATAGGATTGTTTAAATGACTATTAATTCCCCATCTTAGAATAAAATAGTCCAAAATAATATTAAATTAATATAAATAGTTTAATTTTAAACATATTTTTTACAAACAAACATAACCTTCGAAATAAAAATCAATTTCATATTATATCTTCTGATATCGATCACCAATATCCCTTTACAAAATTTTAGCCAAGTTTGACCTTGTCCATCAACCAAACTTGCATTCAAATAATTAAAAATTAAGATATGTCACAAAAATTTATATCAGACTCTATTTTTTAATAGTATAAATAAAATTTATATTTAAGTTTGTATGTGTAAATTTATCCATAATATCCTGTAAAAAACATGAAAAGCAGCAACATCATAAGTCATAATGACAATCACTCTACTGGAAATAGAAAGAGCATACGAATATGATTCTTCCCGTGGTTGGTGTGATTCTCCTAATTAAGCTTACATAAGAATAAGGTATTGGGTACCATCAACAATTCAACATGACAATGTCGTTTTTATCGTATATAGTAGTTAATACCTGATTAAAAAAATATATTTTTACAAGAAAATTTAATAATTTATCTAACATAAATAGTAAATGACACCCATATTTAATAAGACGTTCTATAAAGAAAATAATATATATTACAAATATTTTTGTTGATTTTTTGATTGTCAGTTTTGCAGATAAATGTTAGTGTCAATCTTCTCGGAAATATGTGTAATAAAATGAACGTTCTTATAATTCTATTTAGTTTCATATATTAATATATTTTACAATTATAATTTTATATAAATTTATCGTAATACATAATATGACTCTTGTATAAATATGAGCTCTTTTCCACTTTAAATTTTATTCAACAAAGTACAATTAAGATTAAAAATGGACTTAATTTAACTCTTAGGCCTGACCCGGATATCGCAATGAGAACCAACCCTACTCTTTCCATAATATGAACAGAGGCCAAAAAATCTAGGCGTAGTGCATTCACTATTTAGAGGTCTGATTTGGTCCAATGATCTGTGGGAGGGGAGAGGGAATAATCTAAACCGTAGCCCAAAACTAATGGCAGGCTTTGCAGTAGCATCAAATGATATTATATGTTCTTTAAATATTGTGCCTTGCCGTGATAATAAAATATATTTAAATTTAACACTAATATAAATATAAAATATCATAAATATATCTATAAGTATAATCTTAGGACATTTTAAATTTTATACTATATGTACTAAAAATCTAATAATCTACCTTGGACACTCTTCATGTTACTTGTTGCACCTTATATTTGAAAATTAAATCATTACTCTCTTTGTTTCATAATATAAGAATTGATGCGAATTATCTACACTTTAAAAGCAATAAATTCTATAATTAGTAATATGTTATTAATTATTTATAATTGTATTGACTAAAATAAAATAAAAATGTGTATTCTATTTAATTTTTTAATGGTGTGCAAGCGATGAAAAATAACTAATTGATTTATCATCTCTTTTTTTAAAGTTATCTTCTACTGAATAGGACATATAACAACTCATCTGCCATCTTTTATACTGTAATGTGCAATAAAGGCACAATTTCTTATCGACACCTAAAAATGTGTATAGTAACAAAAACGACCTGATGGCAAGGAGATCCAACACGGATTTATTAAAGTCATTTTACATATGCCAGAACCAAAATTGAAATACATGGAGTTTCGACACGAATGTAGACCGATATACACTATTTACAATTATATTTTGATCTAAAAAGTTAATTGATTAAGTCTATGATTTATTAAAACATATATATCTTTAATTTTTTTTCATTGTTTTTCGATACGGGGTCTTATTATCACGCAATACCCTTATAATAGTGAGTGCAATTACAAAACTGACCAAAAACTTTTCTTTTTCTTTCTTGTTACCATCTTTCTTCATTCTGACCAAACAAGCACTACAAAATTTTGGTTTTCTTTTCATCTATCCTACTGTTCCATTACTCCTCCTATCCAGCATCCCAGTAAGTCAACCAACAGGGCTGATGAAGACCAAGTATTCCCAAATCAATTGTCATAAAATGGTCACATGCTTAGCTTAAAAACTTGACCTACTCTATCAATTTATGCCATTCCTTAAACTTGCTGTCTACAAGACAGTGTTGTAGCAAGTGGTGGCAAATTATTTCTCCTTTTGTATGGCAACCAGGCCCATCCACCATTACTTCTGATATTACTCTGTCACCAAACCCTACTCAAATGAGGCAGATTTAAGGATAATTAAATGGGATAAGTTATGGCTATGAGAAAAAAATATATCATATTCGCACTGTCGTTAGGACTGTCAATGAGCCAAATCTTGATCCTGATTTGATCTGTTTCAGCACAATTTATTGAATTAAAGCTCTAGCTTATTTGTTCACTAATCTATGATAATATGATCCATTAGATCAATACTTTAAATGGGCCAAATCGTATATCAGATTTGATTTAATCCACTAAAATAAAAACAAAATCCATATGTTCCACTTACTCGAAACAACAAACCGACAAATTAATATAATTTTATATTAAAAATTTCCCTTTTCCGCCCCTTTTATAATATCAAAAACAACACAAAGAAAAATTAATATATATTTTATTTTTTTGTCTTAATTTAACTTTTGCCGTTCATTTTTTTTAGCTTTCTAAAGTTTTTAGAAAATACTAGAATATATAATTAACCCAAGTTTTTAATGCTTCCACTTCATATATATTAGTTCCGTGGCCCATAGCCAGACACTGCACGATTTAAAAAAATAATAATAACGAAACCGAGGACGTTAAACTAGTATATCCACGGTACGTACAGCTGATTAGAATATATGGAAGGAAAAAGATCGAGTGGAAGAGAAAAATTAAGAATAAATATTAAGAGTGACCAGGAAGATTAATTATCTTTCATAATTTAATATTTTTTTTATTCTAAATTAAAAAATTATTATTGATTTTTTTTAAATTAATTATAAATATTTTTAAACTCAAAATTAACATGTATTGATTTAGTTTAAGTCAATACGATTTTAAATATCATAAAATATCTAAAGGTATCACTAGTTATAATATTTATTATTTTTAAAACTCAAATAAATCATGTTAATTTTAAATTTAAAAATATCTCAAATTGACATTTAAAAAGTCAATATTTATCTTTTAATTTAGAACAGACGAAGTATAATTTTATAACTTTATATAATTTTATAGATAATACTTAATATTTTAGAAATTATCTTTCTTAACTATATAAATGTATAGACATGACAATATAATTTTATAAATAATAATATTTTATAAATTGATTTAATTAATGGGTCGATTAGAATCATGGTCTGTATTGTCGGATCAATAAATCAAGCCACACATTAATAATTCATAACATAATAAATCAGATTATTCATCCATTATCACACTTGCTATAAATTAACTAAAATGTGCTTACGATTGTTATGTTTGTTTGTTTTTAAATTTATAATGAGTTGTATACAACATCAATTTTGTACGTGCTCTACGCATAAAAGTAATATTAAGCATGCAAATCATATATAAAAATTATGTACAAATAATACAAAAAATTAAGAAGCAAAATTATACATTTTAATCGATATATAATATATAAATTATATTGTTAATATATAATATTTTACATATAATTTGTGTACGTAGTAGTATTCTTTCTTACGAATAAAACAAACCCATGTGAGGAGTAAAGAGAACATTAGATATATGAAATGAAAGAAAGGAGATGTGATTTGATTTGGGCTTTTGGAGGTTTAGATGTGATTTGATTTGGGACTTTAGTAGTGGGAAAGAAAATAAAGGAAGCGATCCGCACTTTATCTCCCGTGTCACTTTATAAAATATTTATTTTTGTTCTTATCGTTTCCATTCATATATTATTTTTGTATAAATTAAGTTTCAATTGCCGCATAAATTGAATCAAGAGTTTAAAAAAAGAAGATATAAAGTTGTCGTATTTGGATGGGGTGCCATTTTATGACAGAAAAATTTACTTTTATTTTGCTATGCATGTCTAATATTGACAGGCAATATTTTAATTAATCCATCTGTTCTATAAAAAAAAATCTTATTTATTAAAATAAATTCATAGAAAATAAAAATTTTTTATTGATAATTGTATAAAATAACACATAAATGGTATATTCAAAAATTTATTATCATAATTTTATTATTAATGTGTATTTATTTATTTTTGATTAATGCAATAGCTAGTAGTATAAACTACTTAAAATGTGTTATTAAATACAAGATTGTCATTTCAAAAACTAAAATAAGTTCATATCATAATTTAAGTTTTAAAACTCATAAACATGGAGTAAGTTCACGCGATATTCCTAATAAGTCTCGCACATAAATTATTTTTCGTTATTTCCACCGAAAAAATCATTGTTTTTTTGTAGAACTTTTAGCTAATGATTTATACAAATTTCATTAGAAATTTTTATTTGGGCATTTGTGGGTCATGCTATTACTTGGAAAAAGAAAATAGGCACCCCAGACAGAAAGTGTGAATAATGTTAACAACCCGTGAATGTCTTTTGTTTAGTTCAGTTGATGGGAATCGTCTTTGGTGTAAAGCAACTTGAATTCACACAAGAAGCTACGTGACAAGCAGGTAATGAGACAAAAGGTAGTAGTACATACACTACAATCCCAATAAATATTCATCATCTTAACTCCTAGCGACACCCTTCACTTTCTACAATTATTTTCCAATTTTTTTTTTTTATATATATATATATATATATATATTTGAGTATTTCATATATACCATAATCTGTTAGAAATCTAAATTTTACTTTTAATTTTTGACAGCTTTAACCATGTTCATTGTTAAAAAATGCTTATCATTGTTTCGAGAAGCATAAAAATTCATTTATCTGAAAATATGAGACGAAAAACTATACATTTAGGTATAGATTTGTGATTTTTGGGCTCAGACTAGATCTTAATTAATTATGTTTATTGTTAAATAATGCTTACCGTTATTAACTTTTAGTGATTTGTGATTTTTTTTACTGTACATATTTACATTTTCAAATTTATTCGATAACATAGTCAACGCGTCAAGTCTTTAAAATTAAAATGTCATAATATAAGTTGTTGGGAAAGAAAAAAAAATCATGGGAACACATGATAGGATAAAAGCATGTTCGGGGATGATTTATTTTAAAATAATTTATAAGTTTAATTTAAAATAATTTATAAATTATTTTAAGTAGTGGCTTATAAATAAAAATTAATTCGTCAGATAGAAAATGCTCAGGAAATGAATTCCAAGATGGTATTTTTTAATTGAACATGAGTGAAATATAATGAAGCTTTAGGTCACTAGTATGCTGTTGAGGTAATAGAATAAATTTAAAATCTTAGTTTAATTTAATTATGACTAGTCACAATAAATACGAAAATCTGTATAATAATATATTACCCTATACTGAAGAAACTAACAAATCATTTAGGGGATAAATCCTTACAATTTAGAAACCAACTTAATAAAATTAAACTAAAAACTAATTAATGACAATTTTTTTGTTTCCCGATTAATTTTTTTTGTATATAATAAAACTTACTTTAAAATGAAATAACGTCTTATAAAATTATTAGTTTTTGTAATTCTCGAATCAATTCAAATATAGGTAATTTTTTTTATTAATTTAATACTCATTCCGTTACACGATAAAAGTCTCCATTACTATTTTGGGTACTTCTAAGTTAAATATATTCTTATCTTCAACAATTTATTTTTTACAAAAGTTTGCCTATAATACCCGCAGTATTAATTGTTTTATATTTTTACTCTCTATGCAAATTTGTTAAGTATTATCAGTCATGTATAGAAAATTATGTAATTAAATAAAAATTAATTTTTTTTTTTTTTAAATAATTCAAATACTTATAGTTTGAGAGAGTATTAAACATTTAAATACATTAATGGAATTGATTCCAATAAGAAGCAGACTCCCTCAATTCTAATTTATCAATCGTAATAATATAAAACACACATATTAAAGATGTCATTACTTCATAATTAATATAGATTTTAATTTCTATATTTGCCCATTTATGTTAAACAAGAAAGAGGAAAGAGAATAATGTTTTTATGATAATATTTTTTCTTGAAAAGAGGAGAGGAATTAAGGATATTATAGAAATATAAATAACTATATTATGAGTCACACACAAATGTATGTTGATATTAAATATGAACATATGTATATACATTGAATAAATAAAAATTAAAATGAAATATAAAAAAATTAAATAAAAATTAAATTTTATTATTTTATCTCATCGCTAGAGGTACATATCAGTTATATTCCAATTTTGTCATAAATTTTGCGGATATATGTCATTTTGCTTGTATTATTTGTGATTTAAATATAAATTTTTGGGACATTATATCATCTAGGTAACCGCCTGAGTTTGGGGGCAGGAAAGGCACCGCCTAGATATTTTCATTTGACTACTATGAACTTGAATTTAAGCCAAGGGAAAGTTTTTGGAGAAAGCTATAAATTAGGGGGCGTTTAATAAAAACTGAATGAAATAATTTTGAATAATTAAATAATTTGAATAAAATAGATTTTTGAATACTGAATAAAAAAATTTGTTTGATAAGTGACATGTCTGAAATATCTGAATAATATATTTTTACTATTTTATCCCTCTAAAAAAAATCAAAATTGTTGTAAATTTATTTAATATTAATTAATATAATATTTAATATATTTTTTTTAAATTTTTAATTTTTTTTACTTCATTCAGTCTGAATTTAACCATTCAGCCAAAAAAAATTAGACTTGATCATTCAGCCCTATTCAGCTCTAAACAAACATACTGAATGACTGACCGATTCAACTATTTAGTCATTCAAATTCATTAAATTCCAATCAAACACCCCCTTAAAAGAATTAAATTCTTGATTTATCACCAATCAAAAAGACACTTAATTAGACTGGGATAATGTTCATTTAAAACATTTATTTCAATGTAAACATTTACTTTCCTTTCACAAATAATAATATAAAAATCGCGAGTTTAAATTTTACTGACAATAAATTATTATAAAAAAAAGTTGAGAGTTCAAATTTTATTGACAATAAATTATTATAAAAATAGGTTAAGAAGTTCAAAAGATGATAGTAGAGTGATGAAAACAGTAAGTTATAATCTTTCTCACCTAGATCTCTTCTATAATATTAGGATAAATTATAATAATAGATTAGGATATTAAAAACAAACAAATAGCCTACAAACACTCCTATTTAATTACATAATAAATGGAAATAAATTGACTTTCAATGTATATTAATTACATTCTTAATTATTCAGTGGTACTGGAGCACCAGTCATGAGATATCTCAGATCACTCACGTACTATCATTTTAATATTTAAAATGAGTTAAAGTAACATAGCATAAGTAATATAGAACACCACGTGATAAGTATCCCAATAATATTTAATAATTTTTCCATAATGCTTTGTCGTCACTTTTAATGATATTATTATGTGCAAGAAGTTAATACAAGAATAAATACATCCGCATATAACAGTTAAATAGGGCCCTTTTAATTCAATAAATATAAGAAAAATAATAATTACACTCTAAATTTCTAATATTTTTTTTCATTTATGCGTAGCCATATAAATTTTATTCGATAATGGAGCGCAAATAAATAAATTTAAAGCATACATATCATTTTTATAAATATTATTATCAAAAACACAAAATAAACAAGATAATCAAACAATTATGAGTTTGGATTTTCTTTTGTAATTATATATATATATATATATATATATATATATATATATATATATATATATATATATATATATATATATGAAATACAAGATTGATGACGATATTTTATGTTGGAATTGCTAGGATCCCAACAAGACTTAATAATTATTGTAACTTTTATTTAAAAAGGCTAATAAAAATGTGGTTATCTATGACGATAATTATTATAATTTTTTTTAAAAATAATAAAAATATTATTATTTAAAATAATAATTTTATATTACTATTAAATATTAAATATATATAAATAATGAGATAAGAGAGAATAAAAAAATTCATACATTATTTTTATATCACTCAAGATTTCAATTAATCACAATTCAAATTTGTTATCAATTAATCAATCAATAGCTAAAAAAGATGACAAGGTTAATTTGGTCAGAAAAAAATAGGAAGAGAAAATGTCTGTCCTAGTCAATCAAACGTCTTGATCAGAAGCTTTCCTGGCAAATCGTGCCACTCAGACTCCAGAAATAAATAAATAAATAAATCAGCAGCTACCCTTTCGATGTAACCTTCAACTCTCCCCCCCCCCCTTCTCTCTCTCTTCCGATTATCTATTCATACACACCGTCTATATATATATATATATATATATCCATCTGTTTCGAAAAGTGTACTACACAATGAGCTTTCTGTCTCGGAAGTGGTGACTTATTAAGCTTTTTTTTCTCTCTGTTGAGTGTTTTTTTTCTTTCTGCAATGGCGGTGAATTCAAGCGAAGAGGTGAGATTTATATTTTGGTTGTGACTCAATCTTAGCTAATTCTGGCTATAAGTTTATAAATTAAGCTGCATTCATTTTTTTCCCTCTGATTCAACAACTCTCTTTTTATTTACTTAATCTTAGGTCTGATTTCTTAATCTAAACAGCTAGCTGCTCTGATGGGTAAATCACATTGTTTCTGGGTTCTGTTTGTTTCCATTGAAACTACTAACTAAAAGTACATAACATAGTTTATGGATATAGAATTTGAATTTTCAGTAAAAATGGTAACAGCTATGTATGTGTTTGTACAGGAGCTCAAAATTGCCTCAAAAGATGAGAAAAAAGAGACTATTTTCAGTTAAAAACAAACACTATTTACCAAGTATTTTAAAATATGTTTTGCTGCAACAGGACAAGTTTTTCATATTGAATTTATACTATTTTTGCTGAAGGAATGGAGGATGGCAGGATTTGGTCGGTCTGGTTCTAAATCTACCATGCTTTTTCACCATCATATCATCATGATAATTTCCAGGTCTCCATTAAAAGGATATTGTGTTTTATGCATCACAATAAGATTTGTATGTGGGCAAGATTTCAGATTTGTGTCTGCCTTTTTTTTTCTTCTTCTTTTCCTATCTTCATATCTTTGTAATGTGGCCTTCCTTTTTTTCTTGATTGGGACTTGTGGCCCTCTTTTATTCCCTTTTATAGGAATATTGACAATCTATGCAAATTAACATTGGCAGCTCTTATGTTATGTTGAGATTGAAGAAATGGAATGAGTAAAAGAATGGAATAGAGAAGTGAATGAAATGGAGAGTGTAATGATTAATTTCATTTTAGGTGGAATAAGTCATTCCATACTCTTCCTCAAATAAAATTCATAAATTTGAGAGGGATGAGAATGGTCCATTCCATTCTTATGGAGCAACCAAGCACAATTTTTTTATTCCACTAATCCACTCTCACATTCATTCCTCCAATCTAAACATAGCATTATTGTTAAAGCAATTTTGGTTAGCCCCAAAGCTATGAGTTCTTTATAAAAACAGATGCTAACAAGGGCAAAAGCTAAAGCTTGCTTTGGCAGTAGGGGTAGCCTTGACATTTTAGGGTGATATGTACTGCAACTCAATAATGGAGTTCTTGTTTGTACTTTTCCTTCTATCTAAAGTGGATCATTGAAAGGAACTAGCTCATTCTTTGCGTTTGAGATTAAAGCATAATCAACTTCAACTTGGCATAGCAGCTTGAAATTATAGTGAAGTGTTCTAGTTTCTAGTTTTCAACTTCATACAATTGTTCTGTAACTAATTGTAATCATATAGTCTGTATTATAGTTGCTGATGATTATTTTTCCACACATGAATTGTAATTGATCTCTTGTTTTCTAAGTTCAATCTTGATGAGGTTGATTTAGCATTACTCTTGAGGTGATTATATATTTGTACTACCTCAATTGGCACATTCAGTGGTACTGGTTTCAAAATTCAAATACCTCGAAATTCAAAATTTTCTTGTGCCAATCAGTCAATTACACATTATGGTATGCTGAAGATTTAGTCCAAAGATTCATTTTTACTCTATTAGTAATGAACAACTTAAACTTATATTTTCTACTGTTCCCTATGCATTCTGAAAGTGTTGCAAGTAATATTCTGTCATGTCTTATATTCATTTCAACTGAATTCATGTGTTATTTTTTGTTGTCAACTTTCTCCCCACCCTTCCATGGCCCTCATCTTTTACTCTTCCCTTATGTTTGCTTGCTGAACCATTTTAGTTCTCTTTGAAATAAGTTTTGGTTTAGTAAAAAAGATAAATTGATATTAATGGAATAATTTCCTGTGTCTGCAGGGGAAAGATCCCTATAGCGTTGCAGTTTTGCCTGATGAAAGCACCACTGTTCCTCAATGTGAATCACAGCTTTCTTTCTTGAGCCTCTTAAAAGTTCACATTCCCAAGCCATTGAAGCATTCTATATCCTTGGACCGGGAGATGGAAAATGCAGATGTGTATTCCCCATGCATTGCAGATATGGATTTAGAGAAGGGAAAGTCAGAGACACCTAAAACTAAGGATGAGCCTATTGGAAATTTGAAGACTGAGGATCCATTAACAGTAAGTTCCATTTGTATGCACCCAATATACAACCTCCTGATATAAGATTCCAAATGTTTACAATTTATTAGAGCTCAGTGATGGTATGAGAACCTTAGTTGTATTATCTAGCAACCCTTCAAATCTTTTGATTGGACATCTTCTGTTTCTTACATCTACTTCTGCCAATGTGGTTCAATCAATTTGACAACCAAAAGCTTTTGCAGAGGGCACTGCAGAGACAGATAAGCATACAGATGGGAGGGAATTTCATGCAGCTGTTAATGGACAACAGCATTGTATTACCGAAATTCAATTTCAGAGGTACATACAATCTTCTAGCACAACGACCATTTGGTGTTTCCTTGATCTATTTTTCATGTAATATCCAGGACTTCTCTCTGTTATATATGCTACAGCAGATACCAAATTCGGTTTCTGCATTTTTTCTGTATAACTGACTCGAGTTGTTGCATTCGTTAAGTAATCATTTAAGAGAATAAAATATTGTGCCACTTGAAGACAAGACAGTTTCAAATTATTTTCTTCTAATAGATTGGCAATTGGAAATACCCTACGAGAAATTATAATATAACATAGAAAACTCCTATATGTTTATCAACCTTGTCACCTATAGTGCTGGACCAATGGCGTAGAATGAGTTGTGTTAGATAGATAGTTGTTATGAACACAAAAGGTTCCTTATGTCAGATAGCTAACCACACTTTCCTGAAGGATAAGACGAGCACCTCAAATTTAAGCTGTACTAAGATCAGGGCATTTGGAAATTACTTTATGAAAATTCAAAAATAAAATTTGGAAAACTCCTTGTCTTTTAGAGTTCCAAGCCTAAGGTCCGGAAGAGGATAGTCGAGGATAGTCGTGTTGGTCTATTAGGTACCCGTATGAACATGTACCTCATGACAATAACAACGCTTTTCTGGAGGATGAGATGGATGCCTCAAACTTTGAACCAGAAAAAGGCAAGGCATCATACTCAACTTTTGGATTATGCAAAATCATGTAGGCTGATAATCATTACATGCAACTATTGTAGCCCGCTTTTAGATTATCTTGATCCTAGAAGATACCAAAACACTCTAACTGGGATAATCATTCATGGACGGCTGGCCAGAGTGTCACAAGATTTAATATAGATTCCCTTGCTTCCCTCTTCTTCCTTTCCTTTTTCTTTTAAATTTTTTCAAAAAGAAAAAAGAAAACAGCCACATAATCATGTTTCCTTTGTACCATGAGAATTTTGGACTTTTAGAAATCAATTTATCCCTCATTAAAGTGTTATATATTTAGTGTATTGTTAAGTTTAAAATCCATCTCACTTGTCCTCTTTAATAAAAACATGTATGCATTTTTAACTCATGTTTACTATATAGCCTGTAATTATGCATTCACAAAATTATGTTCTTTTGATTTCACAGATAAATCTGTTAACGAGAGAGTTCATGACACGCCAAATAACAGGCCGAGGAAATATAAGCGGTCTGCCTCATTCAATTCAAGAAAAGTTGTTCTCCTGTTCTCAGTCTTGTAAGATCACCACCACCCATCATGTCATACATTATACTCATCTTAAAGTTCTGGATGGGATCTTGATCAAAATAACCTTATTTTTGTAGTAATATTGGATCTAAAGATATTTACTTCACTGAAATTTTCCGCTATCACATATTTGAATTTATCTGACTTGTGGTAATCGGAGAAAGATGCAAATTTCTGTACAATATAAAAGGCAGACCATATTATTGAGGATAGTAATACAAAGCAGTTACACAGAAACTAGTATCCCTCAGAAGAGCCCCATAACGAGCAAATTTAGACAAACAGAGCAGCCACTCCATATACCTTGACTCATCCAAACATAAATTAGCAATTCCCTAAAGTTCCATGAGATTTAGAGTCTCTCATATATTGACTTTGATTTCTGGTGAGACTTGTTGACTTTGGGGGTCATTATTATTATTATAATTGACAGCCAATGGATTCATCATGTAAGAATAAACCTGAAACTAGTAGCTGATAGCATCATACACACCACATGGGCTGGTTTTCTGTTAGATGCCTACTTCTCACTGAAAATCTCAGGATCCTTTTATCAGTTTACTGGAAGAATATTTTTGATTCACAAAAATTAATTGTTTATATAGTTTTTTGGGGATTTTTTGTAATTCAGAAATTGGGCTGCAAGATTTGTTTCAGCTTGTGATGCTCAAACATTTGTGTAGCTTATTCATCATCTTTCATTGCTTTTCTAATTATTGACATTTTTTTTCGTTACAGGTCGAGTATGGGAACAATGATTTTGATTTATTTGACCTTAAGAGTTAGGCAGATGGCAGATGAATCTCTTCATGGATGACCAGACTTTCCTTCCCAGTCTCATGGCACTGAATTTTCGTTTCATTTTTTTTGGTTGTTTGATCATGCTCAATCTTCGTTAGTCTCTTTAGGGATGTTAGAGGTTTCTCGTCTTCTATGTATATAAAGTTGAAATTAATTTTTTATGTGATTTCATTTATTTTATCCTCTCCATTATACAACTATCTTATGTGTAATTGTTTGCAATGGTTTCTGTGCTTGTTTGACTACACTGGAATGTTTCCGGTGAAGATCTTCCTAGTCGTATAGATGGAAAAAGTACAATTTTTTCCTAGCGTGTCAGTGGTCACAGAATGTGTTCCATGCAATTTGTGTTTGTGTAATATATATATATATTCTAATTGACGGAAATGATGGTTCAAGCTACTTAGGAATAGCTCGTTTGGATTCCAGAGGTGGCCAAGTTCTGCTCCCCAAAACTAGAGAGGTAACGGTTAAGAGAGTCGGAAGAAGAATTCCGGTAAGTGATTCCAATTGTGACACCCTCTTGGATTATTCTAAACCTTGATCCCAAAAGGGAAAAAAGGTTCGAATCGGTTTATCCCCTTAGCTTTGGAATAAAATTCTCATTTTATTTTATCTCTTTAAGTGGTGAAAAAAGTAAATTTGTCTTTTGAGGCATAGCAGTTACTATTCCGAACACCAGTGATGGCAAAAAAAATAAAATAAAATGGAATTGGAGGAATTGTGCAAATGAGAGGTGCAAGGGCAAGAAAATATCCGTCACTTGCGGCAAGTATTCAGCCTAAAAGGAGCTACGGCATTTAAGGTTTCAAATAAAGTTTCAATGTCATATACCGACATACAGGAAACGGTTAAACTAAGACAGAAAAAGAACTAAAAAAAGGAAGTAATATAAAAAACAATAACACGTCTATACTGTGATTAAATTGTCTTTGATATGATTGCTGCCAACTTCTGTTTAGAGACTGGAAACAACTTGACACTATATTTGAAGAGGTAGCATGAATTACCTACAGCATTTTCATCTCACTTCAGATTCTGAAATCAACTGATATGAACATCATCGACTGGACCTTCAGTTGGGGTATTAGGTGATTGAAGGTGCCTTTTTTTCTTTTCACTTTCTTCCTCCTAACTGCTTTCTCTAGCACGCACAGCCTCCTCCTTGCTGCTCTGTCTGGGAAGAATTAATAGTAGGCTTCAGATTCACATCAACCATGTCTTCCTGTCTTGTTGATGAAAGGGTTTCCATCCCTGGCAAGGCAGCAGCAATCTTTCGAAACAGAGGCTGAAAGTTATGCTTGTATTAGATCATGGTCTCAAGAGGCATTATATCAACGGATATCATAATGTGGGAGTGGGATCTCGAAAGATTACACAAGGAAATATCCTAGAAATACTAATACTGTGTCAGAATGCAACGGATATTAAGCATCCGATGCAGGATTTTTTTGGTTAAGCAAAAGTATAAATGAAGAACTTGAAAATCTCCACCTTGATATTAAATCCGGCTTTTGCACTCGTCTCTATAAACATGATTCCAGACTCACGAGCTTTAGCATCTCCTTCTTCAATTGAAACTTGCCTATTTGGTCACCAGGAGCATATTAGAATAAGTATAAAAAATGTTAACCGTATAAGCAAAGGCTGTGAGTGTATAGAGACACATAATGTATCATCCAGAATTTATGCAGTTATCTTCAGAAAATGATCTCGAGAAAATGGTAAGTTGCCTATAATATCTACAAGAATGGCCAACACAACGGAGGATATACTTTTACTATTTATATTTTATTTTTGGTAGGGTTTAAACTGCAGTTAAAGATTCTGTTGAGTCTATTTGCTCTTATTTTATTTTATTTTTGGGGTGGGGGTGGGGGGGGGGGGGGGGGGGGGAATGGTTACACCACGTATGGAAGTAGAATTGATAAAGCCTTCTATAGTGAAATCGAGTTGTATAAAGCTATAAAGCAATACTGTAAAATCAAACCAGCTCATACAACTACAGTATGAACCCATCAGAGATTTCCAAAACTGGAAAACCCCAAACAGAAAAGTATTTAGTCCAACAGTTCGTTCCTACCTTTTATCAACAAGATCAGTTTTGTTCCCAACAAGGACTATAATGACATCACTGCCTCGTTCAGTACGTACTTCTTCAACCCACTTAGAAGTGCTCAAAAATGATTGTCGATCTGCATGGTGTATTCAATTTTTTGAAGATAAAAACAGAAAAGAATGAATCACATCAATTCGTATCAGAAAAATTATATAAACGCATCACATTTATACATGTATGCAAGGTTATTAGAAAAATTATATAACCATAAAACATTTATATATATATATACAGATTGACTTGACAGTTCTTATATTGGGTCAAGGTATAGGAAAGATCTGTTTGTATAGCACAGTTGCATTTCCCTGGCCACCTTGCAATCGATACAAAACAATGCCTAGGAAATTCAACAGTGTCCTATAAGAGAATTCTACATACTGTGTTCTCCAGAATGATCATGCACTTCTCTTTTTGAATCAGCCTTTATGAACAAACGATGATACAGAGGTGAAAAGTTTTTTAAAAAAATTAACCATTATTTTACTAATATGTACTAGAAATTATATTTGGCATTAGACTGAGAAAATACTGCAACACTGACAAACAAACTAGCAAGAAATACATCCAAATGTCTATAGACCATCTTTTTTTTTTTTTGTTTTTAATTTAAGCTGCTACTCACTTGCAACGTCATAGACAATCACTGCAACAGAAGAATCTCGGATGTAGCTGGGAATGAGACTCCTAAACCTCTCTTGCCCGGCAGTATCCCTGCAAAGTTGCAGCAATACATGTTAGAAAACTAAAAATCAAATTACTGAAGCATGCTTTTTCCAAAAGGGGGAGAGAGAAAAAAGATGATGAAGAAGAAGAAAACTGTCAATAAGAGCTCAATCTTGTGAAGGGAAAAAAGATAATCAATGAACCACACATTAACAGCCTCAAGAAAATTGATCAATTTTATGCCTCGATAAAAGAAATGCTGACATCCAATATAAATATTTATTTTATTTTATTTGACATATTCATGAATTAAAAATAAAATTTTAAAGTAATTAGGTCATATTCCTAATATTCTAAGACAATTTTATAAAGAAACTCTGAATGTGTTTCTTAAACAATTTTATCATTTCTAAGATAATGTTCCAAAGAGTTGAGTACATGAAGAAGCATCTCACGAACACTATGTCTTTGAGTTTTGAACCGAAAAGAAAAAAACATGAAACTTAAATTAAGATAGGAAAATATATATATATATATATAAGTTATAGATTTTCTTTCACATTGTTACTAAGTTTATAAAGGAAAAGGAAAGAAAATTTTAAGTTTTACATTTAGATTATATTAAATTTGTTGTGTTTGTATGTAGAGGGTATAATACGTATTAGTTTATCATCCAAATCCTTCCCACTTTTGAAAAGAAAACTTTGGCAAATGTCCAACTTTTCCATCCATTTCTTCTATTTTGTTCATTAAAAAACTCAGAAACAAAAGAACTGGAGTACTGGATTGAAAACTTACACTGTTTGTCATTTTCTTTTCTTTTCCACTCCATTTAAAACTCAGTATAGTGGTTTATGTATTCAAACAGAGAAGTTCAAAAAGAAACCTACCAAAGTTGCAAACGAACTGTTCGATCTTCAAGGTACATTGTTTTGGACAAGAAATCAATTCCAATGGTAGCCTGCACTTCAAATGCCAAATATTAGGACATGATTCTAGTTTAATTCTGAATTACAACTACATTGAAAGTTGATATATTGGAGATAAAGGGAAGTGCAAGACAGTAGAGAACTACGCTCTATGTTACATGTAATTTTGGCTTTGTCCTTGCGGGCATCCAATAAATGATGACAAAGCCTTCTTTAAAATCCGCATGTTGTGATACTACGCTTTATGTTACATGTACTCTTCACTTTGTCCAAAACTACATGTATTTGACATGCAACAATTTGACAAGAGAACGGGCATTGGACACTTTATTTTAGTGTAAAAAATTGGTAAAATTGATTATTCGTATTCAACCGAACACTCCATCTTAGTCAATGTAACTTAGATTACGTTAGAAACAATTAGACCAATTTTAATTATATTTTAGCTAGTTTTAATTATATCTTTAAGAACTCTTTACCTACCCAAGTGATTTAAATAAAACTACCCCTACCGTATCATAAGAAGTGATGTTTCCATTCCAGTTCCTATTCTAGTTCCACTTACCATATCGAACACGATTCAAAGTAACCTAAGTTTGGGTTTAATCACCTCTACCACTCAACTACCCAATCTGTCACATTCATCTCACAAGGAGAGTCGTCTTTTTAACCTCAATATACCAGTCAGATTATATTTGACCTAGTTGTGATCCTGATCATTAACTATATCCAAAATCAAAATAATCATTATGTTCATGTCAAACTTTTCTTGAAAGATTTGATTTTTATGAAGTGGACTCTAATATTCCGAAAGGATATAGTATCACTATCAGATTGCCACCCAATAAAAGGAGCAAGAAGATGCATTTAAACTACTAACTGCCACAGATCAAATTCTGCCCGAGCAAGCTAACTGTAAGCTAGTTCTCAACTGGATATATTCACAACATGGTCCGAATTATAATCCAACATCAATTATACCATCAAATGAGATATATAAATACAATACCTGTTTATACACGCAACTATGCAATTAAACCAACACATAAACTATAAACGACTGAATTTATAAGAGACAAAATGCTTCACGATCTCAATTGCATAATATCCCTAATTCCTCAAGCTTAAATTTCCAATGGAATCTCATAAACACTCCCGAATTAAAACAGGATACGAGATGAAAAATGGCATCCTATTAAAGGAAATCATAAAACCATTACCTGATAAGTAGTGTCGAATTTATCGTACATGAAGCGAGTGATAATGCTCGTTTTACCGACGGATTGATCTCCCAAGAAAACAAGCTTGTACTTGGCCAAAGGTGACACCACCGCCATTCTTATTAATTACGTGTTTGCTATGAGTCGACGATCGGATCTGAAATCTGCGTATATGTGGAGAGAGAAAGAAAGTTTTAGATGAGAGAGAAAACAATTAGGCAAAAAAAATGCTTCTTTGATTTTCAATCTCTCTCCATATATAGAAAATTGTATGTATATATAGGCGTAGAGTGCGTTGGAGAAGAACCCGCCAAGCTTCACACACGACGAAGACGGCAACGTCAAACAAGCAATATATACACGTATTTGGAAAAGAAAAAAAAAAAAGTTCGCCCGCGTCACCAGTAAATGCCCCTACTTGTAGTTAGAACTACGCTCATGCCCCTATAGGTACATGTGCTGGCCTGACAACTGGCTGCTTAGCTGGCAAATCTCACGAATTTAAGGAAAAGTATAACAGCATCATCCAAACACAATATTAAAAGGAAAGTGCCATTTTAGTACAAAAACATAGACTTAAAAAATGACTGAACAGCATAAACAAACGTGCAGGCAGGATTCCCATGTAACGGATAACGTGGAAAGCACATTTTAGTGCAGTATGACTGTATGAGATATTTGATTAGAAGTAATATGACGGCCGATGAATTATTTTAGAATTATATTATGTACTGTAAAAAATTTTTAACAGTAAAATTAAGATCGTAATAGATGGAATTTGATAGAATTATAATATTAGTCTATTATATTAAATACGTTATTAAAATATTATTAATAATAATTAATAAATATTTACGTAATTTATAATAAAAAAATTAAAATATAAAATTACAATATATATATATATATATATATATTTTATTATTTTGTTAGATATTGGTCGATCATAAAATTTATTTTGCTTCCCTTCGCTTCAAAGGTTCTTGTAGGAAACTCTGGAGTTCACAAAGCTATATGATCTTAATTTCCATGAAAGCCGAGGCAAAAGTACAGCTTTTATGATACTTGAAGCATACTAAAGTGTTCACCATGTGCAAGGTTTTGAGCTCAAAGCTAGGCTTGAATTATTATAAATCACATTATTTATGCAGCAAACATTTTAAATTAAGCAGCACCATGTAAGCCTTTAATTTGCAGTTGAGAACTGTTACGTATGCCTTGACACCTAGGACTCGAACTCAATTTGTGAGACTGTCCTGAGTAAGATTTGCAAAGGGCCAGGACAAAATATAGAGGTGCTTCATTCATTACATATTTCAAACTTAATTTCTATATACCCTTAAATCTGAAACTTAATTTTATTTGTTCTGAGATGATATTACGTTTAAATTAAAGTAATGAAATGAAAAAAAAATTAAATAAAAAATAATTTATCATTTTTAACATTTCGAATATATGTTCAACTGTTGATAAAGGTCAGTAGTGTAATAGAATGATATATGTTTAGTTGTTACATAAATTCATTTTACCACCTCTTTCATAAAATGAAAATCAAAGAAATAGAATGAATTATTATTACCGAAATAATTATCTGTCAAAATAATAACTAAATACACTATTTTTTATTTCATTTAATTCCGTCATTCCAAACGCACCACATGATTTGTTTGGAGAAAAGAGTGAAGCACCGGTTCCACGGTTAGATCAATTCGAGCTCGGCTTGGTTTCAAAAGCAAGCTTGGCTAAATAAGTCGAACTTGAACACAATCTTTTGTTTGTTTAATAAGTGGGTTGAGTTTGAATAAGAATGAACTCGGGTCTTACATAAGCTCCACATCTGCACTTATGGCTTTCTTGCTTTGCTCAAACTGTGAAAATTTTCGCATCTTTAATATAAAAAAAATCTACTGCTTTCATCTAGACATCACAATACACAATATTCTTTGAGATCAGCAGTTCATCACATTATTCATCTGAATAACATGGATATCATCGATACAAGACTTGAGAAATTGAATCGCAAGTTCATATATATAGTATTTACAAGTAGAAGTCGCTCATAAGAGAAGATGCTCTTTTGCCTGTCAGCTTTCAACCATTTTCTCAAGCATAAACACTTGAAACTATAAATTTCACGACAAGGCTTCGAAAATCTAAAAATTTACTGCATTGCATGAGGTCATTATCAGCAAAGCACACTCAATTATTTAAATACCTTTGAATTTCACATATAAATGGTTTGAACATACGAGTAAGATCATCGTTCAACAGCAAAAAAAAATAATGAAAGAAATAAATACTCCTGTATTTGAATGGACTAAAGACATAATGGCTGAATGTGAAAGTAAGGAGGTTTCTAGGTGCTGAGTGTGTTGGCATGAAGCCTTCCAGGATATAGGCCCTCCTATACAATAATTTTGACACAAGTCTAGAATTTATCAAAGCCACACAATGATCTACTGGTCTAATCATTATTAGCGTGGATTGAATTCGACTCGTCATAAACATTCTTTTTGTTCTTGTGGAGGACATCACCTGAGTTGTCCCTTTACCTATAAATCCAGTTTTTGTGACAGTCAAATTGTATGAAATTTAAGAAGCCATCTCCCTACCAACTTCTTTGACAACACTACTCTTTCCACCACAAACTCACCTTTCAGAAATAACTCCAGCTATGCCCCACTGGTTTTACACTTCTTTATTAAATAAATAGTTTCACATAACAAGTAGGCAGCAACAGACTGAATCACCATGAACAAGTCGTTTCCAATGGTACAGACACATAGCCCCGGAAGTGATTCCGATGGCAATAATCAAGTTAATAACCAAAGTATAGTAGTTCCTGCTAGTTTCATTGCAATAACAGATAGCTTTGAAAAGAAAGAGCATTCCTGGTAACAGCACCAGACTCCAAATGTCCCACCATTCTACTGCTAAAAGCTTAGTTAGATTGCCACTTTTCGATAATGCTCAAGTTTTTCTGCAAAATATTGAATTCACCTTCATCCACGACGATCATTTTGACTACAGTTTTATTTCAAAATCTTACTTCCTCTTTCATTCATATTTATGCACTTAATTTTCTCTTAACCTATACTATTTGGTGCGCTTGGCAGGTTTGCCGGTTCTCAAGTCCCAGCAGATCTATCGATTCAAGTTCAAGGCGTCACTTTTTCTGTTCACAAGGTAAACAATAAAGAAACAACACAATTATAGATAACTAGTTTACGACTACTAAAAAGAACATGCAACATTCTTTCATATTTTCCTGTCAGATTTTGTGAAAAGGTCATGACGAGGCAATCCAAACTGTAATGGCCAGTTTGGTAGGAGGATGAAAAGTTAGGAGAGATGAAATGTCCACCAAAGGAAAATGGGTCTTTCTATCATGTTTGATATATAATAGGAAGGAAATATAGGAAAATTATGAAGCAAGAGAAGCTTTCCTATATTTATGTATAATAGATATGAGATACACACGCATACTATATCTACTAATATGCACTATTTTTTTTTCTTACTAGGAAATCTTGAGATGTGTCTTACTTCTCGCTTTGTCTTAAATATTTTGTTCTAATTATGTGCCATCTATTTCTCCTGAAAACAGTATCCACTGATTTCAAGATGCGGCTACATGAGTCGAATTGAATTACAGCCTCCAAACTCAAATTTAGGTTATGACCTCAAGCTTGAAAACTTCCCAGGTGGATCAGAGACTTTTGAAACCATTTTGAAATTCTGTTATGGACTCCCAATAGGCTTGAACCCAAACAATGTAGCTGCACTCAGATGTGCAGCAGAATTTCTGGAGATGACAGAAGAACTGGAAGATGGAAACCTCATATCTAAGACAGAAGCTTTTCTCACATTTGTAGTCCTTTCAACATGGAAAGACTGCATTACTGTCCTAAAATCTTGTGAAACTCTGTCTCCATGGGCTCAAAATGTTCAAATTGTGCGAAGATGTTGCGACTCTACTGCTTGGAAGGCTTTCCGAGAAAATCCAACGACAGAAGGTATTGTTAATGAAGAAAACTGGTGGTTTGACGATGTGGCAACTCTATGCATTGATCATTTCATGAGGATTATAATAGCACTTAGGGGAAAAGGTTTGAAACCAGAGAGTATAGGTTCATGTATCATGCAATATGCAGAGAAATGGCTGCCGGGCATGGATGTAGAAATTGGAGTAGGAAGATATGGTTGCGGAAAAAATGAGCTGCAGTGGAGTATCTCAAGTGGTATGAAGCAGGAAGGGGGTGCCGGACATCACAAAGAACAAAGAACAATTATAGAAAGCCTAATTAGCATACTGCCAATTCAGAATGAAGCTGTTTCCTGTAAATTCTTGTTGAGGATGCTAAAGATAGCTACAGTTTATTCAGTGTCACCAGCTCTTATTTTTGAGCTTGAGAAAAGAGTTGGGAAGGTCCTTGAAAATGCCAACGTAAATGATCTTCTAATTCCCACTTATACAATTGGGGATCAAGGGATGCCAGTGAAGTGAGTGTATTGCAGTCGTCCATAGTTTTGATATTTTATGAGTAAGTCCCTTAAATTAGGTTTCACTGACATCCTTATCAATTCCTATCAACAGCTATCCTAGTTTAACAGAAGAACACACGATGCACAACATAGATGCGGTGCAAAGGATTCTGGAACATTTCCTGATGCATGAGCAGCAGCAGCAGCAACAACACCAGAAACCAGTCATAACATACATTAGTAAGCTCTTGGACAATTACCTAGCAGAGATTGCAAGAGACCCCTATCTCTCTGTGACAAAGTTTCGTGTCTTAGCTGAAACCTTGCCAGAAAATGCTCGGACATGTGATGATGGCCTCTACAGAGCTATTGATATTTATCTCAAGGTCAATTAAAAAATTCCTCATTACCTATTATTCTAAGTTTTGTCTATCAGGTATCTTATTAACCAGGGGGAAAGGGGGGGGGGGGGGGGGGGGGGAGTTTTTTTCTTTCAGCTTTTATTTTTTATTTTTATATATTTATTTATGGGTAGGTTCTATCAGGTAAAGTTTATGAAGGCTAATTTTCTGTTCTTCTTATAGAATCATCCTTCGCTCTCAGAACACGAACAAAGAAGACTGTGCAAAGTCATGAACTGCGAGAAGCTATCACTTGACGCATGCATGCATGCTGCACAAAATGATCGATTGCCCCTAAGAAGTGTGATCCAGGTAATGTTTTTAAGTGATTCTGAACTAGAATTTGATATAATCAGCTGTATACAAAAGCTTAGACTGAAGTTCCATACTGCAAATGAGTTGAGGTTGCGTTTGTTTGCAAAAATGATGTGTGGGATAGTACTATTTGTACTTATTGATTACCACTCAAAGACTATTTTATCCCACGATGCTAGCAGGTAATGTTTGCGGAACAATTAAAGATCAGGAAAGTAATGCAAGGAAAGGAGCAATCAGCAACTGGTGATAATTCAGAGGAGGACCATAGTTGGTTGTCTACAAAGTCGGAGGTCATAACTCTCAAAATAGAACTGGAGAAGGTGAAGTTGCAAATGGCAGAGCTGCAGAAAGACTACTCTGAACTGCAACAAGATTATGACAAGCTAAATAACAAGCAAAAGAGTTTACCAAATTCGACTTTTAGCTGGAGAAAGATGAGAAACTCTTCTATTTTCCACAAAAAAACAGATGTTGAAGAAGGACGGCAGACAGAAACCCCTGCTAATAATAGAGTTCACTCTGGTCGAAGGCAAACCGTCAGCTGAAACTATACAAATTAAACTACTCCCTCCAGCTAGAAAACATAGTCAGGGAGGGGGGTTGGGTGTTTGTGGCGCGAATTTAAAGAAATGCTAAATACATTTCCTATTCTCAATATTTTTTTTTATTAATGCTCAATTTATAATTTAAGCGTGAACATATGAAATCTGAAACTCATCCCTTGTATATATATATATATATATATATGAGGGACATTGAGGAGAGCAATTATACGAGAAGTGACCCAGATTGAGTAGATAAATTGAAAAAAAAATAAAAAATTATGCCTTTATATACCTAGCATATATCAAAAGATTCCAGTAACAAAAATGTATGATTCAAAATAAGGGGGGAAATGTATGGCCGATTGGGTGCATCCATGCATGTTTTGGATTTCCTTTCCTATGTAGGACTGAATTATCCTTACAATATAGTTTCGTTCAATTCCCAAACAGTTAGAACTTACCACCATCACAATTAAAGCACACAACATTAGTCATTTCCACATTCATGCAACGCAAATAAATCTCCAACAAACTAACTGATTAACATTTCTTAAAGAACATCATATTATCCTTATTATCATAAACTCAGCCAGACAATTCATCAAACACCTAGGTACCAATAAAGTCAACAGAAAAACAAAACTACCTAGATGAAGGCCTCATACTGCTCCACGGAAACTTCAGCTGCGCACCGTCACCACTGCCCTGAATAGCTTTACCATCTCTTCCACCACCACCTCCTTTGCTGCCGCCACGATCTCTGCCACGCCAGCGGCCATAACTCGTTTCTGGCTTGGCATTGCCATCAAGCCAATGCGACTTTTTCTTGGCTTCATCGCCCTCCACGAAACTCGACTTGGATTGCTTGTTCAAGCTTTTCTTATCTTCCTCAATTAAACGGATTGGGTAGAGGTCAGGGGATATGGATAACGGATACTTTAGGGTAACATAGGCCTTTTTGTAATCGGGTTTGGCAATTAAGAGTCCGCCCCTCTTCTTCTTCTTCCCGTCCATGTTTAGAGTTTGGACCTTTTCGACTTGGAAACCATAGAGGGATTCCAGTACCCTCTTAATTTCAATCTTCAATTGGAAAATCAAACAGAAAAAATAAATAAATGATATTTCAGATTTTGTATATCTACATTACAGAGAAATATGTATAGATATGTTTGTAAGTAGGAATTGGTGTTACCTTGGATGCAGAAGGGATGGTTTTGAGGGCAATTTCAGTGATGTTGGAGAAAGAAGAAGGCATGAGAAGTTTAATGGGTAGGTTAGCAAAGTTCACTACTCTTCTTCCCAATCTACTCCCCATTTCTTTCTTCTAGTTCTTCCTCGGTAATGTTGCACCGATTTTCTTTGAGATTGAAATGCAAGTACCTGTACCTATCCTTGTTGCAATAATGCCTGAAGGTTTTATGAGTGGGATGGGTTTAAGTAGTTGACGGGCCCAGATAGATACACCAAAAAATAAACAAAACCTTCTTTATCTTTGAGTTTCGTTTGATTCCTTGTTATTTTGTGGTGTGCAATTATCTAGGTTTAAACTTTAAAATTATAATTCAAGGTCCTTTTTTAATTAGTTTAATAACGAATAATTGAATCCTCTCATAAATAATTAAATTATATTTCTCATGTCGCACAAAAAAAACCTCACTTGTAAAATTTGTAAATATTACAGATATTTTTTTATTTTATAATTATCCCTAAAAATTATATGTTATTAGCAAGAATTATAATTAAATATTAATAATAAAAATCGTCATCTTATACTATCATTAACACAAAAAAAGAACTTTTGATTAAGAAAGAATTGGCAAATAAAAATATTTGTGGAACTAATGGAGTATGTTCGAATTTATTGGGTAAGACAATCTTAAATTGGATTGTAGAACATATTTAGCAAATGATTTTGTCTTAGATATTTGATTAAAAAATTCGAACATTCTTAAGAATGTTTTCTTGTAATTTTAGTATCGCTTTCATTTCTTGCGTAGTTCCTGGGTATTAATTCGTCCAATAGGATGATTGTTAATTAACATCAAATATATACCCTTCATAAACCAGTAAAAATAAATATAAAAAAGTCGAGTAATCATACATTTGTGCGTGCAGATATATTTCTCAAATCTCAAGTACGAGCATATTCAATATTTTCACAACCAATCACGCTTGTAAAACTAACATTCGCCCTAATTGGGTATTGTGATATCAGTTGAGACTAGGCCACACTGCTAAAACAGCGTCCATCTGCAAATTCATGTTTTTTTTTTTGAACTTTCGGTCATACACTTGGATGCTTTTTAAACTATAAGGTCAGCACTCTACAGTCTACACTGATTCAAACAGTGTAGCTGTTGCTCAGGTTGAAAGATGCACAATCTTTTCTGTTCATCATACACGCTTTTACTTGACTTAAAAATCATGAACCAAATAAGTATACAATTGAGATCTGAATGGAACTGAGGAAAAAAAAGAAGAGAGTGCCTTCTTGATATCCTAAATTAGCAGGTGGGAGTATACCTCTAATTGAAATCCAGTAACTCTGCCCCATCTACAAAGAGTCGGTATGAAGTTGATGATAACTCTATTAGTGGGGGCAAATGTAATCCGTCTCCTACAGAAACAATTGAGATCTAGGTTTCCTTCTTCTTAATGTGATATGGGTACTTTTGGTATATTGAAATGCTGGTCATCACGATTGGAAGAGCCATAAGGTGATACAATGAAGGTGGTTTCCCATTGAAGAGGAATTGCAACAAAGCTGTGACAAGGAGTGCATACACAATGACAAATCCCTGCACGCATGTAAGTATAAAAATCTTGAAATTAAAAATAAAATAAAATAGACAACTGCAAACAAAAATGAAAAGATAAAGAGTAAGAGAAAATAAGAAAGATCTGAACCACTTAGCCACTAGGTCACCACTAGCACGTCCTAAAATGTTGATCAATTGCATAGTTAGTTACTAACTGATGACCATAACTTGATACTTTCCTACGATTACTTTATTTTAATGATTCTCAGCCACAAAATATTTGGGAACTCAGTTTCAAAGTTCTTCAGTTGCAGCTGAATTTGTGCTATTGAAATAGCAGATATACGCAGCAAGCCAATTTCTGAGTTAGTACCAGATGGATTCAAAAACAAGTCACAAAGAGAGAAACAAAAAAGAAAATATGGGTACTATTTCATTAGGATGCCAAGGTGCTTTTGTGGCTTCTAAAGCCATAATCTGCAAATTTGGGATCTTAAGAGCAAGAAAGGAAATACAAACTATTAACAGGTTGAGAAAACATTGGTGTTTCATATATAAGTATATAACCCAGTAATCTGTCACAAAATAAGAGTTTGTGGCAACTTGAGCCCTTCATCAGGTAAGAACTTTCCTTTATTGCATTTTACCTACTTCCAAATTATCTAAATTTTTTATTCGAACTTACCTTTCGAACACCACCAGCATAGGATGTTACCAAGCCTACAAGAATTCCACCAACAGCATTGAAAACAACAGGGATCTGTAAGAAAAACATTTAAGCATTATCCCATTCAAATTAGTAGCTGCATATTTATTTAACTGCATTCTTTATAAACAAAAGCATCTGCAATCACATTTCACACTTGGCACCCTTCAGACATAGATGGGTGTGGGTTCCGCAACATTTGATGCCATGAAGCTATAATACAGATATCTAAATTATACCATTTCAAGAGGTAAATAAAATGGACAAAAACAGCTCAAAGAAGCTCAGATACTAGAAGCATATATGTATTTCAAATAATGTATTTCAAATAAGAAAAATCTAAATTCAGTAAACTGGATCAGATGAGATTGATCAATCATAAAATTTATTGGTCAACTGTGATCTCTTTCTTTGACACTATACAGGTTCCAAGGACCTCATTAGCAGTTTAAGAAACCAATGTTTGCATCAAATGATAATTACCAAAGTAAGTGGAGTCCAGCCATAAAACATTCCATGCTGTCTGATTGCTTCTCCATCAGGAGATTTATAGGTACTAGCCACCAAGCACAAGCTCCCAACTATAGACATTTCTACAGTCATCAAGTATGATGTGCGTTTCTTAACCTGAAAGTTTTAAATAAAAAACATGGACAGGGAAAGATGACCTCAGCAGGTGAATGTTAGGTTCAAATTGGAGATAAAGGCTTCTACTGCTAACCTGAGAAGCCCATTGACATAGTGCAGACGCAAGACCTGAGAGTACAGAAGCTACCAAGACTGGAACGATCCCGTAGAATATAATTTCATCAGGGCTACTGCTAGAAGAGCCTTTGCTGGAGCCTTCACCAATGCTTAGAAGAACAGCTGCAATTATCAACAGGAAAAGAGCCCCAATTTGTTGGATCGATTGCTTCTGTCTGATTGAGAAGCAAAGAAAGGCTCTTAGAACCTCAGAAGCCAGGTGTTAAAAGTATGTATATATTATTAGGCAACCTTAACAGATCTATCCAAGAAACTGACATGACCAATGTACATAATCATATTCTAATTGAAGATGGATGCTAAGTGCTAATAAAACATCAAGTTATAAATACATAAGAAAAAGGATTTGGGGGGGATGAAGGTGTCCCTGATCTTAATAGTAAAGCATTTAGGTAATCTTAAAAGAGAACCGGGACTGATCCTATCTTCATCGTGGTTTTGTGATTTTCAGTAGAGGGTTGGTTAATCTTGTCGCATAACCACCCTCAAATGAACAAAGAAGAAGAAATAATGCAATTCTTAAAAATAACAGACGAAAGATAAGCAGTAGTCTTTGACCAAGCCTTCTTCAAAGGAAGATGGTATTTCAATATTTCATCAACAGAAAATGAAGGAGCATTACTAAATTTTATTTTATTTTATTTTTTGGCTAGGCAGATGAATTTTAGATGTGTTCCAACTGAAGGGTAACAAATGATCTTGTTTGCTAGTTTACATGCATTGAAATAGAGTAGTCTCACAAGACTATTTCATTTTGTCATACAGATGGCAGAAAATCATGATTGACCGAGCAAAGGCAATATTGCTCATCACTGTAACAACAAAGATAATGGAATTAATAATGTATCCCACACCACCTTCTTGGTGGTAAAGGAGATTTAGCAATCAAAGACATACACTCGCGACTGATTTGCTTTCCTCTTTTTTTTCCTTTATAAATATATTGCAACACTTTTTAAAACTGATGATTTACCAGTTAAGTGACAATTCTCTCTGTTCTATCAATATATATATGTTTTCCATACCAGCTCCTTCTACCTATACTGCAGTTGAAGCACCTAAAGGAGAATCTGGTGTCTTTTTGGTCAGTTAGACAGTTACACATATATACATACATGTGTGTGTGTGTATATATATACACACACAGATGTATATGTTGAATATTAAAACATAAACAGTTAAGACAGTCATTATCACAAGAAATAATTATCTATTGCAGTAGAAAGATGAACAAACATATTCGGTAAATTGGATTCAGTATGCGACATATTTCTTTGATTTGATAACATACCTCAACAGTATAAAAGTAAAGAAAGCAGTGAAAAACAGTTTTGTCTGGTTCAGCATTGAGAATGTGAGTGAATCAAGATTTTTGTACGCGATCTGCAACAAGCTATTCTGCAGTGCATAAATAGCTGCTGGCATTCCTGATAAAGTTAATGAGCCAATCACAGTCCATCCCTTGAATGCTTTCTTGAAACTGCCTTCTTTTGCCATGAGAAGAAGAGCACAAATAACCTAAGCATATTAAGCGTTTACAAGCATGAATTCCATTTGGGAGCAAATCTTGAAGATTGATTAGGAAAACTGAAAAAGAACAAAAATAACCTTTGCTATCTCGCATGCTAATACAGATGAAGTCACAATCACTTCTCGCCTGACAGGAAGAATTATCAGAGAATATCAGAACACAGACCAAATTAGTTTGGAAGTGGCACTATAGAGGACGACATATAATTTTTCTTATATTGCTAACTTACAAGGTTCCAAAAACAAGAAGAAGATAAATAGTATATTTCCTTATATCCAATAAACCTAGTTGACGACAAAGCATAGGAAGAAGACAGAAAGTACCATACTCCCAAGAGCAAGTATGCAGATACAACACGACCCAGTTTTTTTCTCGACATTAGGTATTTAAATACTTTTGTCTATTATGAACATGAATCTTGACTAAGCAATTCTGATACTATGAACATAGGTATTACTATTAGCACCAATATGTTGGATGAGCTTGATGAAGAAGAATATGAATTCTAAATATATATGAGCTGCTTGACATTAGTGAACAGCCTTCAGCAAAAGGTGAACAATCAAAAATCAAACAATAAAGCTTGAGTTGTCCTCTGTCCGTGGAGAGCTTGTTACAGGTCAACTTTGGGGTTTGGTACAAGTAAGGATGGGAGGATTCTGTTGATTAATGTATTTGGAATTTGTTTGGATAAAGGGGAATATAGGAATATTTAGTTCTAGGTACTTTCTTCTCCACTTACTTCGGGATAGGATGAAATTTCTGGCCTCGTTGGCAAAATTCTGTTATGAAGGCTTTACTCCTTTTGTTTTTTTTTTCACTTCTTATAGCCACACTGGAAAATTTCCTGTACTTTTGTAAATTGTAATTTCTATTTCTTATATATAAAGAGCGCAAAAAGTTTCCCTGTATCCTGCCCACAACTAGAGGTCAATGGGAGTTAAGCTACTCTCAAATTATATTATCTTGGTAGGGTTTTGTTCATCCACTCCATTCTAATTTCAGCTACATTACAAATTTAGAAGATGACTACTTTCATGATTCTTGTACCTGTTAAATTTCTTCTCATTTCTTTCTTTCATTTATTTTGATATATAAAGATATGAAAGACATTAGTAGAAACACCTTCCACAACATAAAAGTGCAAAAAATATATTACCCACCAAAATTCATATATAATGCAGCAATGTCATATCAAATTCGTTCCAACAATATGGTATTTAAATCACTTTTTAGTAAACCTGAATTTCAATATTATGCCTCCAAATTCTTAATTTTCTGGCAGTTGCCCAAATGCACAATTGTTGATATTTATAATTTCTTCAAATCAAAACAAATGTAAATCGCACTCCGCTGAACACCAATAAAATGGAACGATAATAAAGTGAAAACTGTCATTTAGTGTAGGATTAAGATGATAAGGGTTTTACAATAAGCTAAAACATGAAGATGTATAATTGTATATAGATATATTGGATGATAAACCTGATGAAGCGTTTAGAGATGAGCGGCTGAGCACCGTACTGGAAGGTGAGCAACAGGGAATAGAACCAGACTCTTGTGTTAGTTTTGTTCTCTGAGTTTAGTTTTGAAGTCGAAGCAGCTTTAGGTTTGATCGCCGCCATTAATGGCGACCTGCGGGAGATAAGAGGCTGAGAGGACTTTGTTTGATGCTTCTTTTTCCTTTTCAGTTTGGTTCTTTCTTTCGGTGAAAATTCGGGGAGCAGCCTGCTCATATACGGAATACGATGTGGCATATATGCTTTTAAAGTGTATTCGTATAACCCCAATACGACGTCGTTAGACTTGATGAATTGACTACGGATCAAGAACGCATAGGATTTGATTTTCTTTATGAAAGCAACCTGCACATTGGGGGGGGGGGGGGGGGGGGGGGGGGGCACAAGTTCTGTCATCATGCAAATTGCCTTTCAAATTTTGTATCTACTCTATAAAATTTTCAAACCTTAGGGGGGGGGGGCCTTCAGTCCTGGCACAGTTTCTTTTTTTTCTAAATGTCCTGGCACAGTTTCGTCCCTGACCAAACCCCAAAGGGGGGCCGGGGTGTGATCCTCCCAGTATGTGTGTGTGTGTGTGTGTCACACACGAAATATACAAAGAGGAGGACGCATGCCCAAACACACCATCCCTCCTCAATGGGTTCGATCGGAGAGCTAGCAAACTGATCACCTAAAAGGAAAAAAACACAGAAAGGCCAGGATATGAAGCTAGCTAGCTCGTTCTGTCTCCACCATAAATCGAGCTTGGGAGATCCTATCCATTTTTTGTCAATGACTCCCCCGAGGCCCTGATACATCCTCCTCCTCCTAACTTCCTTAATTTCAAGCATGAAGAAACTCAACCACAGTCATCTTAGGCATAACCCAAGACGACAAATTCTTTTTTATTTTTGTAACTTATATAGTCAATTATTAGTATGTACTACCAGGATTTCTCACTCAGCTAATACACATAGTAACGTACGTGCATGTCATTATTTGCCTGGGTAATTGTCTTAATAAATTTATATTCTTGATTAAAGAAAGGCGAAGTTCTTTCTGGTCAATCAACTCTAATTGAACACGTTTGCGGGTGTTACCTTTTGGTCCTTAATATCAATGCGCTTTAAAACATAACTTTTGCTTCAGGGGAACTATTTAAGCTAATTTATCTTCATCTGTACATATTTCACTTATGAGAACAATTTCAGCTGTTAGTTGTAAATGGATTTTACAGACCTGACATGTTCTCAACATAGAATCTTGGCATGTAGACCGTATAAAATTGATATTTACATAGTAACTACTAGTAAGGGGGTGGCTTGCTGAATATAATTAATATATAACTGGCATGTGGCCCTTACCAAGCCGATGGTACTGTAGATTTGCTCTTTTTTATGGCTTTAGATTTTGAGTGTAATATTAACTAAGCCCTTTAGATTGTCTGTATTGTAGAAAATTTCATTTAGTTTTCTGCTTCTACCATTAGACCTTTATTTCAATTTTGGCTCATCTTTTGGGTCCAACACTAATACAGTCAGTCTACATGGAACTGCAACCAAACTCACCATCTCTTGGCTATGTTAAGGTTGCTATTTTGTAGTAACCACACTTGCGGTTGTTGTTACATGCCTAACTGCACTAATAAAATATGACCCAATTTCAATATATCATGTCATCAATACCTAACTAAGTTGTATTTATAAAGGTAAATATAGACATTCTTAATATTTACAAAATTTGTAAATAGAACTGTTTTCGTGTGACGGAGAGTAATTTTCCATTAGCATCCTAAATAGTACGTTTCATCACCCAAAATTGGCCAAGAAGAATATACCCAACAGAAAATTGTATACGCACGGTAAATGTATATACATAGCATTGCATTGCGATTCAAACGCATGTCTAGATCTTTTCATTATTCCTTTTTTCCTTTTTAAGAGGAGGCAGGTTTAGATATATACAATAATTGTTCTGCTTTCACTTGTTCGGTCAGTATCAAGCATGAATATCGAATCCAAACTGCCAGTAGACTCGTTCACCAAGTTACCAATCATCACAATGAAATAAGGAAGTTTGCTCCTTTTACCAACGGCAAATACCTGATGCCTCAGTCCTCAACAAAGAAACCATCTCCTCATACCTCGAAGCATACACAAAGCCCCACAGCTGCATAAAATAAGAAAGTGCATTCATAATTACTTGATGGTGATATCTTTCATCTTCTACTATACATATTAGTAAATGAAATTCTTTGAACAAATGCCATACGTTTTTGTCAAACTCATGACAGTAGTTGAAACTTAAAGTTGTAATGTCAGATGTGTATGCTTTTGTGTGATAGATAGAGGGGGGAGGGGGAGGGGAGAGGGAGAGGGAGCTATTTGAGCACCTCGATTTCCTTCACTTCAAAATCTTCAGTGTGTGCCAAACAAGGGTTTCCATAGGTTTCCGAGGCTGAACTTGAACCAATTAACCTTGAAAAGGAAAAATAAAAGATGTAGCAATGCATAGAGAACAATATTAAGACATATTTCAATCAGGATCGTGAGAATTTAAAAAAAAAATAAGGAAACGGAGCAGAATACTCACAGATCACCATCCAAATAGAGTGCAAAGTGACTACCCCCACCTAAGGCTAAATAGTTAGTGGAGCACAAAGTGAAATATCGGTTCATACCTGCATGATGTGTTAGTCAGACGTCAATTACAATAAATTTACAGAATACAAACTGTTGATCTAAATTACCTTGGAAGATTCAAAGCAAATTAAAAGGCGAACCAAATAAGTAAAAAAGCATGATAAATCATTTGACTTGGTACTATCTGATGTCACTAACTGTTCTAATGATAGCAAAATGTGCCGGACTGCTAGCCATCAAAGTTCTCAGTGCACATAATGAGACTTAAATAGTATATACATAATTCTATAAAGCTTTACAATAAAAAAAAAATTCGGAATAACATAAACAAAGCTATTAGAATATCATCAGATCTATAAAGCTACAAATCACGACTAGCAAATTATCTTTCCATCACTAAGAAAAAAAAACACCAGAAGGAAAAGAAATCTTGACGCTGAACAGATGAATCCTCAACTCAACACCACCTTTTATTCCAAACTAGTAGTTGAGTAGGTTAAAAATGAAAAGAATAAAATAAACTAAATAAGAAAAGAATAAAATAATATAATAAAAATAACGGATTTAAGTAGAATAAAAACATGTGTACATACAGAAAAATACATATACACATAAAAAGCTAAATAAATAAATAACTAATTCATGGAATGCTGAACAGATGAATGCTAAATGAAAATTTTAATGGAATGAAGAAAATAATTTCTAAATACCTGTGGGACGATATATTACTGGACGGCCAGTTGTATTTGTGAAAACAAATGTATTATTTGTTCCCTGGGAAAAAAATCAGCGGAGAGTAAGAAAAAAGAAACAAAATCCATGCCAAAACTTTCCTGGAAAAGTTAATTTGCATCACCTGATATCTTCTCTTGTTAGTTGGTCTTAAGGGTGCCTCAACCAGGCCACCAAATATTGCACCTTTACGATCTCCAACAACCTACAAAATTTAATAGATCGTATATAGGTTGCTAAGTAAATTAGAAGGTCAAAAACACACACACACACATATATGTCTAATGAAATGTATCCATTTGACGCAACCCATGGGTTTTCAGAAGGTACACATCTCTGAACCCAAACCTCATAATCATTTAGCTCAACCAAGAGGCTAGGAGTTGGGCAAAGCACTTTCAAGATTTGACACGTCAATATGAAATCTCAAACATCAAATAGAAAATTTAAGACAAAAATGTAAAATCAAGGAAGCTGTAAAAGGTAAATGATATTCCACAACAGTTTTTGTTAATGTCAACACAAGATACAACTCTCACAGCATATGATACAATATTATAAATTTATAATGCACCACATGCTTTGGCTTTATCAAGAGCTGTTGTGGAATTATTGATTCCCTTGTAAAATTTGTCAATGTAATGTGGCTTGAGTTATATCTTCCAGATTGTTTAATCAACATCCTGACGGGAAACAGTACACGCACAATGATATGTAAATCAATGATGTTGGCTTTTATCTTTAAAGTATAAACTCTAAAGCATGCAAAACTGGTATCTCACACTTGGATGCTTAAGATACTAAACTTTTCTGTATGCAAATACACATTGACTTGTAAACTACACTGACTATTTTGGTCAATTGATCAGAACCATGCTACAATCTATGGTAAATTACAGAAAGTAAGAAAACTCTTTCAGTTGATGATAGTAGAAATCATTTGCTTCTAGTCCATAATCTATAAACATGATAAAACTAACAACATACAATTGTAGACCAAAGAGTTATAACTAATTTGGTATGTGAAAGGGAAATATAACCAAAGCAAACTAATATACAGTAAAAAAAAATCCCCAATCAAATACTACAACTTAGGGCATAGAATAAATAAGAAGATCATTGTTAGACCATCATTTTTGGTTAAAGACTCATATGTAGTGACATTTGACAAAATAATATTTAATTCATCATTGACAAGTTTTCATCTTGAGGGGACAGAAAGAGACAGACTGAACACGCCTTTATTCAAGTAAACATATCTTACACTTGATACAGTTAACAAACCATCTAACTTACTAATAATCACATAGACGAGAGGCATACGATAATAATCTTAAGATAAAAATTAAGTAGTATAATCACATGTGTGTGGAGATCTATTTTTTCCATACTATTTGGAACAAGAAAGTACCAGCAGACTTGGGCCTGGGCAAAGCATGCTTCTTCTGTATAAAGTTGAAAGTGATATGCCATGCCTCCACGTACTGCAAATGACGAAAAAGAGATATTTTAAGTTCCAAAGTTGTCATAAAATTACGACGGTCAACTTGTGAAAAATTAGCATTCAATATAAGAGAAGCATTAATCCTTTTTTGACGGAACAGATGTTTACATTGATGATAAACTTTATGATGAAAGTATAGACTGGTGGAAATATATCTTGGTTGGTATGGTAGATTATCTTATCATTCCTTACCTGTATAGCAATACCCAATTCCTGCCCTGTACAAGTACGGGAAATGAAACATAAAGAGCTCCTCGTGTCTTCTCGGACAGAAGCAATGAGCACTCGGAAGTTTCTGGAAGATTGTCCAGAGGAATAGACTTGTTTAACATTGAAATTCCATCATCTCTAAAAGCTGCAGAATTGTTTTCTTCATCAATAGACACGTCGGAATTACTCTTGGCTGAGGCTTGGCTATAGCCACTAAATCTAGAAGCCTGATAGATAGCTCTCCCAAGGGATTGTTTACCCCTAGAAAGCAAACTTTTCTTTCCACTGCTCTCTTTCATTGTTACATCAGATGCTGATTCGTTATCCACTTGATACTCATTTGATCCATTGATGTTAGAATTACTTCCAGAGTCTGAAGAAGATAGTAAAGAATAAAGGAATGCGGAAAAGGAAGATGTATCAGGCCCTTCAACTGAATCCCCAGTACTTTCCTCTGAAATAGACTCTGCTTGACTTCTTTTTGGCTCAGCGGCATCTTCCTAACAAAACAAAAATATATAACATGAGAGGAAGAGGGGACAGTCACAAGGGAGCATAAAGAGGGATTTCTATTAACCTTAGAGCATTAAACATTTCAGAGCAATTGATTTGTTCGCAAATTAAAAAAAAGACAGTTTTAAGTTTTTATCTTTGTTTGAGGTGGCATGCATTTAGACCCTAACTATTTGTTATGACTGTATTATATTTTATTCTTGCCCCTTTGGGAGCACAAAATTGATTTCGTGAGAGGATGTAGAGGAGAAAATGGTCGAATTAACTGAGAAATGGAAAGAATATTTTTTTATCATAACATCATAGCAGATAAATTCAAATGCATTTGATGAAACGGGGTGACTAATTTGGCAATATTTGCAGTTGTAAAGAGTGTCTAGTTTCTTCAATATAGTAAGATAAAGAAATGGTATTTCTAGTATTGCCCGATATATTTGAGTTACATCTTATGACACACAGACACACATATGAGCTAGGCTATAATAGCAAACTGTTCCTACTTATTTGATAAACTTAAAATTTCATACTTGCTTCAGCATATCTTCTTATGATAACAAAAAAAAAAAACCTTAAATATTTCCACAGAGATCAAAGGTCAACCCAGGAAAAGATCCACCAACTAAGTAGAAATGCAAACTCCAAAAATGGCACGTAGAGCTTCCCAACATAAACAATAAAGAACACCAATTTTTTGAGTGGAGAAATTAAATTGGGTCTTCATGTATCAATCGAAAATATGCATATTCCTAGTAAAATCGATCATATTATATACAGACTAGCAAGAACTAAGAAATTAAGAGAGAGAAACTTACAGAGGGTGGATGCAGAATAATGGGTTTTGGTGAAGGTTTATCGGAGATGGGGTTGAGGAGGACAGTGGTGAGATCAGAAACAAGGTGAGCTGCTTTACTCCTTAACGATGAGGCCCGTGGCTGCTGTCTTTGCTTTCCCATTTTTATTATTTGTCCAAAATCCCACTACCCTTTTGAGTTTTGGCTTATATTGTATAATATACATATTCATCCCACAATCCAAAGGAATATTATATACCCACCAAGACACCGACCCTTTTTCTCTTTCTAGCGTTCTGTTTCGGCAAAATGATCTTTTTTCGGTAGGAATGGATTAGAGATTCATCAGCTGGTCGAAGGAGAGTATTTCCAAGTGAACCTTTTCGTCTATCAATTTTTATTATTTTAAGAAACGATCAGCTCTGGGGATTGTCTATGCAGTTTAATCATTTATTACTATTTTTTATTATTAGCGGAGTATTGTTTTTTAGGGTCAAGGAATTATTCAAAATACAGACCAGTCAGAAATTGGCACCCCTTCAAAAGTTGGACCAGAGTCTTATGAAATCAGTATAAAATACTAGTATAATTTTAAACAAAAGACTCTGTGGCCCAATGGATAAGGCGCTGGTCTACGAAACCAGAGATTCTGGGTTCGATCCCCAGCAGAGTCGCTTATTTTTCTCATTTCTTCCTCTCTTTTTTTTCATTTCTTCCCGATTGGAAATACAGCTGTATGTTAAATCCCTTATTAATGGAATACATAGGCCATAGCTTGCTAAAACCCTTTTTTTTTTTTTTTCCATCCGAATGTTGCAGGTTTAGAAGGTTTCGAGAATAAAGATTTGAGTTTATCTTTTAATTAAATTATACTCCTTATATTTCACAAAAAAATACTTCATTTGTGAATTCTTTTAATTCTCAAAAGGAGTTATTTTTAATGCTAATTGTATTAAAAAAAACGTCCTCAGATTTATCATCCTAATTTTATTATAATGCCTAAATTAACATTTTTTCCATTTTAAGGATAAATATATAACAAATATACACTCTTATTATTTAAAATATTTACACTAAAACATATTTTTTTTATGGAATGGGAGGAGTATGAACTACTATCATATATCCTTTAACTATCCAAGAACATTGGATAAAATTGTACGGAACATCATTTCATGCCCGATCCAAGTGATGGAAAATTAAGGCTGAGGCGTGAGCGTCAACTGGAGAACTGGTGGGCTTAGTGGGCTCAGTTATACCATGTACTCGTCTCCCTCCGAAATATAAGAACAACTTTAATTTTAAAATAATAAAATCCATAATCAAATTGCAGTAGTAGTTTTTGAATAGTGCATAGCATCAAAGGGAAAGAAAATAACTCGTGTAAAATATGCAATATGCACTCCTCTATCAAAAAATATTAGATTATTATATATATATATTTTAAATCAAAACTAAAATAATTTATTAAAAAATATAAAATAATAAATTTTACAATAGGTAGTGCTTTCTAGTTAATTTACAATATTCATTATTATACCGATTAAAATTAAACGATTCATGTCAATTTAAAATTTAAAATTTTTTCAAGTTAACTTTAAATGGATAATAATTATTTTAGATTTTAAATTAGAGGAAGTAGGTTATTAATGTTTCCAAATTTCTACCGTCCTTGTGTCAATCTAATGAAACCATGGGTTCATGTCTTTTACTATTTTGACTAGATTTGGCAAAAAAAAGCCTAGGCCCGGGGCTGATTCAACTCGTTCACTAAATTTTGGATTTCGAAATTTATTTTATAGCCCATAAAAACTTGGGCCATTTTGGCCCAACCCAATTTGTGGGCCAATTCTTTTTGCTAAAATTTATATATTTATCTTTTATGAGTAATTGATTCCTACTTAGTTAATCGGTGTCTTGTGTTGGTATGAGAATTTCTGGTTTATTGCTGTTTATTTGTATGATTTATGGAATATACATGTTCCATAGTTTGCATGGAATACTGGGACTAAATGCTTAATAATGTATGAATGAAACATCATCACGAATGCTATTTTGAATGTAGATGTGTGGCATAAATTATCCCTTCATTTTGTTGTTGAGCAAGTGGCAAAAGCAAAGGGGAATAGATTTTGTTTACTATCTGGGTTTCTCAATCGATCATGGTGGTTGGCTGAATTGAGTGTGTTTTTCTTTTCACATTGAGGGTATTATCACTTTTTATGGGGAAAAGGTGCAAAATTCCCCCTAAAGATTTTGGCGGGAGCCCATTTGGCTCTGATTTTTTTTTATACCAAAAATGTCCTTGACGTTTGAAAAAGTAACTCAATTTTGTCCTTCTGTTAAAAAAATTTAAAGGGCTATTAACGGATGTTAACAATTATCATTCCCGTTATTCTTCTTCGTCAAGCAAAAGGAAATGAAGAAAAAACCCTAAGAAGTTCTAACTCGATGATCTATGCAACTAATAAACATATTAAACACAACTAATAGATTCAACACATTCATCTTAAAATTTTAAAATTAAAGTGTTAGGATTTTAGAAACTAGTTTGCAACAACGCATGTAAAATATGCACTATGCACTCCTCTATTAAAAACTATTAGATTATTATAATTTTCTTTAACTCAAAATTAAAATAATTTATTAAAAAATATAAAATAATAAACTTTACAATAGGGGGAATGTTTAATGATCTTAAAAAATTATAGATGAGCACGAGTGGGGTCTAGTTGTGGAATGGTGAAAGATTCGAGACAATTGCCTAAATCTCTGCTGGTATATAATGCATCTAGTCTTTTATATATAATGTCAAAAAATATTCACGAGTAGATAAAATTGTATAAATTATAAATTAATAAAAATATAAGTAATTGAATTATATATCTACTAACAGTCAACAACGTTTAGTCGCACAATACAATATTTTCATTAATATATTATTTTTTTGAATTATTTTACCACATAAACTATTAGTTAAAACAAAGGCGAATGTCATTTATATCTTTTTAAATTGTCATTCATTTTTAAAATTCTCTTTAAAATTTATTTTTTTATCAATTTGATCCTTAAAGTGGTATTTTTTTTTATCGTTTTCGTTCTTTTTATCCGATTTTATTAAAATTCGACCAAAAATTGACCTAACCCATTGATACAATCCTTTTATCCAATATATGAGAATCGTTGAATGACACTTTTGTTTATTAAATCGCTGAATACTGATTAATTTGATATTAATTATTTAAAAAAATTATTAATTATAATTTTTTAACTTTAAAATTTAATGAATTTGTGATTGTAAGATACCTCTTTTCTTTTAGGTCGAATCAAATTTATATTTATTTCAAAACGTTATCGGTAACTAATTTACTATAAAAAGTTGGGGGATACTGTGGTCCAAACAATTCTGGCAGCGGGGATGACGGATGAATGATGATGACTGATGAGTCACACTACCTTCATTATTTATGTACGATTAAACTTTGCATGTGAAAGCTTTTGTCCTCCACCAACTGTCAGTTAAAGTGACATTTACTTCACCGTGCATTCCCATTTAAAATTCTCAATAATAATATTTTTTAATATTTTTATTATAAAATTTATAACAATAATTTATCCTGTCATTATAAAATAAGATTATAATGATAAAATAAATCGTTACTATAAATCTTAAAAAAATATCACTATAGATCTCGTAACAGAGATATATAAAAATTTTGTTATAGAGAATTTAGTCGTATGCATTTCATATTTCTCTATTATTCAATAATTGATAGAAAAGAGAAGTCTATAAATTATGAAAATGATATTTACAACATGAACGTGTAATATATTGCCGCTAATTCAACGATTGCACATAAATTTCCTTAAGAAATGGTCCCCAAACCCACTCATTACTATTATAATTAAAAATTCACAAGAAAAAAGAACACCTAATCCATTGAGACTTGTATAATAATGAAGGAGGTTGGTGGTTAAGGACTTAAGGTAGCCCCCTCCCCTCTTGATATTGTGATAGTCAAATCCACCCACACGCAGAAGGAATAGTGTTATAAATCGCGTTATCTGTATCCATTTGTTTCAAATTTGAAAGGGCAATATAGTCAAGTTCATTGCACGTCTATTTTCAAACGGATTTTCATTAATATTTAAAACATTAATTAAATCTGTTCCAATTGTGTCTCTTTCAATACTCCATATATAATTTAAGGCGGGACTAAGACCTTTTATAAATATGCTTCTTTCTGTCAGAAGCTAACAGATCTGACATATGAGCAATATTTTCGAAATCGGATCGGTCATTAAATTAAAAATAGTATCAAATACATAGATTATTAATTTAATTAGTAATCGAATTATTATTAAACTAGTAACGTCGTAAATATATAAAAATATACATTATTAATAATTAATAAAATTTTAAAATATTTAATTTTTATATACTAAAATATAATAAAATAATGTTATATTATTGATAAAAATATTTTTATAAAAAAAAAACTTCAAAACCGATTTTATCGAAAAGTGAACCGATTCCCAGTTCAATCAGTTCGACCGATCGGTCCGAGTTTCAAAACATTGTTTATAAGAATAAAAAGACAAGTCTACCTACACAATATTTAAATATAAAATTAAATATTACATTTATGTTAATTATTAAAAAATATGGCATAACACAGATTTTAATATTATTTTTTATTTTTTAATAGTTAAAATAGATATAGTATTTGAATTTTATATTTAAATGTTGTGCACTTATACTTATTCAGAATAAAAAAATTATGCTAATTAATTGAATTTTATAAATTTTAAGAAAAAAATATTTTCCTCTAAAAATAGGTTCACGATCCCGAAATGCTCATTTGAGAGTTGTGTTTATTTCCTGTCAGAAAATTAGTATCAATTTGACTTTTAATTTTTTTGCATACATAAGATTTATAATTATTAAAATAAAGATAATACTCTATTATCGAAAAATTTTCCAACATTGTTTGCACGTTTTTAAAACTAAAGAAATGATATATTCCCAAGGAAAATTACCATTATATTAGAAATTTCATATTTGTATTGAGAAAATTCCTACCTAACTTTCTTTTGTAATAATCCTTACTTAAGTTAAATGGTAGAATTTACAACTAGAAGAAAATAAATTTAGTCAAACTTCCCTTTATTTTATAATTACCCTTATCTATCACACATCAAATAATTTTAACACTATATATATTTTTATCCTTTTTTTCTTGTATATATAAAAAATTTGTTACAAAAATAAGATGCCCCACGACAGGGCACATGGCGTATGAGAGTTGCGACGCTCTTAAATTTGGATTTATACCACTCAAACTTGAGTTATCAAAATACAAATAATAATTATTACAATATAATACAACGTACAACAATACAGTGCTCAATAAATACACTCGGACCATCACTCTATTATCATTTTCTCCTCGTTAGTCTCGACTACACTCTCATTTCCAGAATAATTGGGAAAGAAAAGGGTGATCTCAAATAGTCAAGTAAAGAATATCATAACTAAGATAATGACGTATAAATATCATTAGTCTTCAACAGTTGAGTTCTTAATAAAATAATGTAAACAACAAGTTTTAAATCAACAACTGCAGTTAAGTTGTTGAACAAAGTTTATATCAACAACTGCAGCGAAATAACAACCATTAAAAGAATTATGTAAATCATGATATCTACTATCTTCATTTTTTTAGAAAAATTATCATCAACCTTTATCATATGAAACACAACTGATCATGATCATGTCAAACAACGATTTTTCTTTACCTCATGCCAAAGAGAACATTCATCATGTGCCCTATAAGACACATCACCATTATATCGCCTTTATTCTGTCATCTGTGTACTAGGCCACAGATATTCACAACAACTTAATTCTTGATAATTAATACAAATAATAGCAATATAAATGACGAACAGAAAAAAGAGAATAATATGATAAACAATAGATATCGAAAGTTTATAATTTTTACTTTGTTTAGAGTTAAACAATGTTCAAATTATCAACGTGATGTAGATAAAAAGGTGTTTAAGTACAAGAATAATGTGACGCCCCCAAATCTGGGCCCACACAGCCCAAACTTGAGTCGTCAAAAGACTACAACAAAATTATTACAACAAAGCACAACGTACAACAATACAGTGTATAATAATACACAACTAAGTCTTCACTATTATTGCCACACTATTTTACAAAACGTGAAGACTATGATAACTATTCCTCGGACCCTCACTCCATTCCCCGGCTAGACCCTGTTATGTTTTCATCTCCTGTTGAAAAACAATGGAACAAAAGAAAGGGTGAGCTCAAATAGCCCAGTAAGAAATATCATGACTAAGATAATGACGAATAAATTATCATTAGCCTTCAACAGTTGAGTTCTTGATAGAATACAATAGAATACAAGGTTTATATCAAAAACTGCAGTTAAATTCTTAAACAATGTTCAGATCAATAATAGCAGCGGAATGAGCAATCTATTAGAAGAATAATGCAGATTATAATGTCCACTCGCTTCTCTTTTTCGTAAAAACATCATCAACTTTTATCATCTGAAATACCATTAGTCATGATAATAAAAATTCACAGTTCCTAATCATAATCATGCAAATCAACAGTTCATCTTTGCACTACGGGCCAAAGATATTTAATATAGCACCAGCGGTCATGATTATACCAGATTCAGCCTTTGGTGATAATCATACCAAACAACAGTTCATCTATGCACTACGGGCCAAAGAGAACTTTCACCACGTGCCATAAAAGACACCGAACAGATGTATCGCCTTTAACCTATTATATCGCCTTTAACCTATCATCTGTTCAACAAATATATCACATCTGTGCCCCCGGCCACAGATATTCACAACAGCTTGATTTTTGGATGATTAGAATGATATAAATGATGAACAGAAGAAATAGGATAACAATAAGTATCGGAAGTTTACTTTGTACAGATTCAAATAATGTCCAAATTGTCAACATGATGTGGAGTGAAATTTAAAAATGATATTCAAGATCCACAGTTCAGAATAACGGTTACAATTCAATAGAAAGGTTCACGTAAATAGGAAGGTTCAGTTGAAATAATGAAGTTCAACTATTATGGAACATATAATATTTTCAGGAATTATAGAAGCAATAGTTCCATAATAAATTTCGATTTAGGAGTATGAAAGAAAATAATATCCCTTACCGTAGCAGGTTTGATTAACAAAAGGTGAAGGAAATTAATACAAAGGGTTATTCACCAACAGGCGGCAATCCGCTCCGTAAGGTTATTCCCACAATTTAATAGAATTTGAGTACAAAGAGTTATTCACCAAACAGGCGGCAATCCGCTCCGTAAGGTTATTCTCAGAGATTAATAATGAATGAATACGAAAGGTTATTCACCAACAGGCGGCAATCCACTCCGTAAGGTTATTCCCACAATTTAATACATGGAAATAAAAGGCACGTCTTATGAGTAAGGAAGAAACAATATTATTATCGAGAATCAAATAATGATAATCCCTTACCATAGTACGTTTGAATAATGGAAGATGAAAAAGATGGTATCCCTTACCTCAACACGTGACTGGATATTGATTTAAATGAGGTTGATTAACTTGAACAGTACACGTATACTTATAGATCTTCACAAATACTCAAGATGACTTAAGCACACTTAGAGAGAACTTTCACAAGAAGTATTTAGAGAGAGAAAGAAAGAACAAGTAAGGAAGTTTATGAAAAATTCTTAAGTTAAGGCTTCTATTTATAGCCAAAAATCTTATCATTCATTTAATCTAAACCATTCATTTAAAGATCATCTTTTAATCTACACCATCCATTTCAAATATTATATTATCTTTAATCTACACCATTCATTTCATATCACCTAATAATTACCTAACTTTATATTATAAACAAATTAATTTAATTATTCAACAATAATTCACACTTTAATCTACACCATTCATTTCATATCACCTAATAATCACCTAACTTTATATTATAAGCAAATCAATTCAATTATTCAACAATAATTCACACTTTAATCTACACCATTCATTTCATATCACCTAATAATCACCTAACTTTATATTATAAACAAATAACTTTATCAATTCAATTATTATGACTAATTGTTATAAATACAGTATAGTTAGTTCTTAGATATCAAGTCAATAAATTAATGAAATACAACTGTTTAAATAACATCATAATAGAGATAACAATAATGTAAAAGAAAACATACGTTACTGTGTAATGACAATTATTGATTCAATAATGTGAATTACTGTGCATATGTTACTGTGGCAATTATTAGGTTCAATAATTTTAAAAACAGTGCAGCAACAATTAATGACTCAATGATATAAAATACAGTGTAATGACATTAAATCAATAATGCAAAATACTGTGTAACAACAATTATTGAATTGATAATATAAAATATTATGCAGTGACAATTATCGATGAAATGATGCGTAACAGTTACGGTGTCAATTATCAGACCAATAATATGAGACACTATGCAATACCGTGTGTTACTGTAGAGTACCGTGTGCTACAGAAAATACCAAAAACTACCGTATGCTACTATTCTTTTATCACCGGTATTTTAACAGTTCCGTTGACTATTTTTATTTAAAAAGGTTATTTCTGTCGTTTTCTATATCCGACAAATATTCCGTTGTGGGGTCCACCAATAATTTGTTATTTCGGCGCCGTCGGACCAAACGAATATTCCCCGACCAAACGAATATTCCCCGACAAAGCGAATATTGTCCGACAAAATAAAATTTGCACATAACATCCTTAACTTTTAACTTGATCGATTTAACCACTTACTGTTTCAAAAAATATATATGAAGAAAAATTAAATTTTGTATTTCATAAAATTCGGGGTCTTACAACCTCCCCTCCTTATGAAATTTCGTCCCCGAAATTGACGTACCTGACATATCGAAGAGGTAAGGATACTTAGATTTCATCTCAGATTCTAGCTCCCAGGTCATTTCCTCAGTATCTTGGTTCCTCCATAAAACCTTGACTTGAGGTATAACCTTTGAGCGTAGGATCTGCTCCTTCTTATCCAGGATCTTAACAGGTACCTCCTCGTATGTTAAATCCTCTGCTATAACGTCTGGTTCTAACTCAATGACGTGGTTTGGGTCCTTCACATATTTACGTAACATAGATATGTGAAAAACGTTATGGATGCGAGACATACTTGGTGGTAAGGCTAGTCTGTAGGCTACAGTTCCTATTCGATCGAGGATTTCAAATGGGCCAATAAATCGAGGGTTGAGCTTTCCTCTCTTTCCGAATCTCGTAACCCCTTTCCATGGAGAAACACGTAAGAATACATGATTTCCGACGTTGAAACTTTCGTCTCTCCGATGAAGATCAGCATAACTCTTTTGTCGTTCTTGTGCGGTCTGTATTCGTTGTCGGATCATTTGGATCTTTTCGGTCGTCAAGCGTACCAACTCGGGTCCCAACAATTTTGCTTCTCCTACCTCATTCCAACATATTGGAGAGCGACACTTGCGTCCATATAAAGCCTCGAATGGAGCCATACCTATACTTGCTTGGTAACTGTTGTTGTAGGAAAATTCAACCAATGACAAGTACTTATCCCAACTTCCTTTGAAGTCTAATACGCAAAGTCTCAAAAGATCTTCGAGGGTCTGGATCGTCCTTTCCGATTGTCCGTCCGTTTGAGGATGGTATGCAGAACTAAAACGTAGTTCAGTGCCCATAGCTTTTTGTAAACTGATCCAAAAACGTGAAGTGAATCTAGGATCTCGATCAGAAACTATGGAAACTGGCATGCCATGCAATCTCACGATCTCATTTATGTACATACCGGCAAGACGTTCAAGTGAAAAGTTTTCTCGTATAGGCAAGAAATGAGCGGATTTGGTCAATCTATCTACGATGACCCAAATTGCATCTAAGTCTTGAGAAACTTTGGGAAGACCCGTCACGAAATCCATATTGATGTGTTCCCACTTCCATTCAGGAACCTCAAGTGGTTGTAATGGGCCCTTAGGTACTTGATGCTCTGCCTTGACACGTTGACAAGTTAGACACCTTGAGATAAATTCTGCAATTTCCCCTTTCATATTGTTCCACCAAAATGTATGTCGAAGATCTCGATACATCTTGGTACCTCCTGGGTGGATTGCAAACGGCGTGTTGTGTGCCTCCATCATGATTTTATGCTTCAATTCAGGATCGTTAGGAACACAGAGTCGAGAGTTGACTCGAAGTATTCCTTTCTCGTCGATTCTTGCTTCGGGAATGACACCTTCTTGTACTTTCTTTATCATGTTTATCAGTTCCGGATCGGTAGCTTGAGCAGCTTTAATTTTATCGATTAAAGTTGGTTCTACTCGCACGTGAGCAATCTTCGAGTGGGTCCCTGGTGTCTTTAGCTCTATCTCCATCTTTTGCAAGTCGTACAAAATACATTTTTGTGTTGTCAGCAGTGCACTTGTACTTGCATAAGATTTTCTGCTCAAAGCGTCAGCTACAACGTTCGCCTTTCCCGGGTGATACTGGATTGTGTGGTCATAATCCTTTAACAGCTCAAGCCAACGTCGTTGTCGCATGTTGAGTTCCTTCTGGGTGAAGAAATACTTGAGACTTTTATGATCCGTATAGATATCCACTTTTTCTCCGTACAAGTAGTGTCTCCAGATCTTCAACGCGAAAACGACTGCTGCCAACTCTAGATCATGAGTAGGATAATTTTTCTCATAATCTTTGAGTTGTCGAGAGGCATAGGCTATAACCTTTCCATGTTGCATAAGGACACAGCCTAGACCTTTGCCAGAAGCATCGCTGTAGATAATAAATTCTCCTGATCCTGATGGTATGGTCAGAACAGGAGCTGAAACCAGTCTCTTCTTGAGTTCTTGGAAACTTTTCTCGCATTCCTCGCTCCATATGAATTTTTTGATTTTCCGAGTAAGCTGCGTTAATGGAGTGGCGATTCGAGAAAATCTTTCTACGAATCTCCGATAATAACCAGCTAGACCCAGAAAACTTCGGACTTCGGTTACTGTTTTGGGTTGTTCCCAATTTAGTACCGTTTCAATCTTTGCAGGATCGACTGATATTCCTTGACTAGAAATCACATGCCCAAGAAACGTGACCTCCTCAAGCCAGAACTCACATTTCTTCAACTTGGCATATAATTTGTTTTCACGGAGCTTTTGGAGTATCAATCTCAGGTGTTGTTCATGATCCTCGCGACTCTTGGAGTATATGAGGATGTCATCAATAAAGACAACCACAAAATGATCCAAATGTTCCTTGAATATCCGGTTCATCATGTCCATGAAAGCTGCAGGAGCATTAGTTAGTCCAAAAGGCATGACTAAGAACTCATAATGCCCATAATGAGTTCTGAAAGCAGTCTTTGGAATGTCCTCAGCTTTAACCTTTAACTGATGATATCCAGAACGGAGATCAATCTTTGAGGAATGTTGAGCGCCTTGCAATTGATCAAACATGTCATCAATCCGAGGTAACGGGTACCTGTTTTTGATGGTGACATGGTTCAATTCTCGGTAGTCAATGCACAATCTCATACTCCCGTCTTTCTTCTTTACAAATAGAACAGGAGCACCCCAAGGTGATGCACTCGGACGAATGAAACCGGTATCCAACAATTCCTGTAGTTGGTTTTTTAACTCTTGAAGTTCAATGGGAGCCATTCGGTAGGGAGCTTTGGAAATGGGCTTGGTACCGGGTTCAAGATCAATATAAAATTCAATTTCACGGTTTGGGGGTAAGCCAGGAAGTTCTTCAGGAAAAACGTCAGGAAACTCATTAACAATGGGAATATCATTCAAGTTTGACGTATTTTTGTTCAAATCAGTGACATGAGCTAAAAAGGCTTGACATCCGTTTTTCAATAAACGAATGGCTTTATGGCTAGAAATAACAGTTATAGATTTCAATGGTTTAGTTGCTTGAATTTGCATGACAGGTTGATTAGGAATATGAAAACTAATAATCTTATGAAAACAATCAATTTTAGCATGATGGGTAGTCAACCAATCAATTCCTAAAATCACATCAAATTCACGCATCTCCAAAGAAATAAGGTCAACAGGTAATGTGAGGTTGTTGATTTGAACTAGGCAAGATTTATAGACAGTAGATGTAATGGTAATTTCTCCTAATGGGGTTTCAACTGATAAGTCAAAGTCCAAGTTTTCAGGAGTTAAGTTTAAACGCTGAGCACATGCAGGTGAGATAAAAGAATGGGTAGAGTCAGTATCTAACAAAGCGTAGACTTCACGAGAATTTATGAATAGCTTACCGGTTATCACCTCGTTCGAGTTTCGCGCCATTTGGGATGTCACAACAAAAGCTCTCCCTTGAACTACAGATTTTCCTTTATCCGCGCTAGCTTTTGGTATCATCATTGCAGCTGGACTTGATTTTGTGGCAGGACAAAACCGCGCAAGATGACCCTCTTTCCCACAACTGTAGCACTTTTTGGACTGCAGTGTACAGTTTGGGCTGATGTGACCTTCCTGACCACACCTATAGCATCTCACTGGTGGTCGATCTTCTCCCCTTGAAACTGGGGTCGGTGCTGGTGTTGGTACTGGTGCTGGTGCCCTTCCATAATTATTATGGAATCTCTTTCTTTTGAAATTGTTCCCACTAGATTCTCCTCTTCTGTTATTTGGTGTGGAATTACCACCGAAGTGTTGGTTACCTCCTCGATGGTTCTCGTTCCTGTGGTTGTTGTCACTCATTTCTCTATGCTGATTGTAAGACCCCGAATTTTATGAAATACAAAATTTAATTTTTCTTCATATATATTTTTTTTGAAACAGTAAGTGGTTAAATCGATCAAGTTAAAAGTTAAGGATGTTATGTGCAAATTTTATTTTGTCGGACAATATTCGCTTTGTCGGGGAATATTCTTTTGGTCGGGGAATATTCGTTTGGTCCGACGGCGCCGAAATAACAAATTATTGGTGGACCCCACAACGGAATATTTGTCGGATATAGAAAACGACAGAACTAACCTTTTTAAATAAAAATAGTCAACGGAACTGTTAAAATACCGGTGATAAAAGAATAGTAGCATACGGTAGTTATTGGTATTTTCTGTAGCACTCGGTACTCTACAGTAACACACGGTATTGCATAGTGTCTCATATTATTGGTCTGATAATTGACACCGTAACTGTTACGCATCATTTCATCAATAATTGTCACTGCATAATATTTTATATTATCAATTCAATAATTGTTGTTACACAGTATTTTGCATTATTGATTTAATAATTGTCATTACACTGTATTTTATATCATTGAGTCAATAATTGTTGCTGCACTGTTTTTAAAATTATTGAACCTAATAATTGTCACAGTAACATATGCACAGTAATTCACATTATTGAATCAATAATTGTCATTACACAATAACGTATGCTTTATTTTACATTATTGTTATCTCTATTATGATGTTATTTAAACAGTTGTATTTCGTTAATTTATTGACTTGATATCTAAGAGCTAACTATACTGTATTTATAACAATTAGTCATAATAATTGAATTGATAAAGTTATTTGTTTATAATATAAAGTTAGGTGATTATTAGGTGATATGAAATGAATGGTGTAGATTAGAGTGTGAATTATTGTTGAATAATTGAATTGATTTGTTTATAATATAAAGTTAGGTGATTATTAGGTGATATGAAATGAATGGTGTAGATTAAAGTGTGAATTATTGTTGAATAATTAAATTGATTTGTTTATAATATAAAGTTAGGTGATTATTAGGTGATATGAAATGAATGGTGTAGATTAAAGATAATATAATATTTGAAATGGATGGTGTAGATTAAAAGATGATCTTTAAATGAATGGTTTAGATTAAATGAATGATAAGATTTTTGGCTATAAATAGAAGCCTTAACTTAAGGATTTTTCATAAACTTCCTTACTTGTTCTTTCTTTCTCTCTCTAAATACTTCTTGTGAAAGTTCTCTCTAAGTGTGCTTAAGTCATCTTGAGTATTTGTGAAGATCTATAAGTATACGTGTACTGTTCAAGTTAATCAACCTCATTTAAATCAATATCCAGTCACGTGTTACGGTAAGGGATACCATCTTTTTCATCTTCCATTATTCAAACATACTATGGTAAGGGATTATCATTATTTGATTCTCGATAATAATATTGTTTCTTCCTTACTCATAAGACGTGCCTTTTATTTCCATGTATTAAATTGTGGGAATAACCTTACGGAGCGGATTGCCGCCTGTTGGTGAATAACCTTTCGTATTCATTCATTATTAATCTCTGTGAATAACCTTACGGAGCGGATTGCCGCCTGTTTGGTGAATAACTCTTTGTACTCAAATCCTATTAAATTGTGGGAATAACCTTACGGAGCGGATTGCCGCCTGTCGGTGAATAACCTTTCGTATTCATTCATTATTAATCTCTGAGAATAACCTTACGGAGCGGATTGCCGCCTGTTTGGTGAATAACTCTTTGTACTCAAATTCTATTAAATTGTGGGAATAACCTTACGGAGCGGATTGCCGCCTGTTGGTGAATAACCCTTTGTATTAATTTCCTTCACCTTTTGTTAATCAAACCTGCTACGGTAAGGGATATTATTTTCTTTCATACTCCTAAATCGAAATTTATTATGGAACTATTGCTTCTATAATTCCTGAAAATATTATATGTTCCATAATAGTTGAACTTCATTATTTCAACTGAACCTTCCGATTTACGTGAACCTTTCTATTGAATTGTAACCGTTATTCTGAACTGTGGATCTTGAATATCATTTTTAAATTTCACTCCACATCATGTTGACAATTTGGACATTATTTGAATCTGTACAAAGTAAACTTCCGATACTTATTGTTATCCTATTTCTTCTGTTCATCATTTATATCATTCTAATCATCCAAAAATCAAGCTGTTGTGAATATCTGTGGCCGGGGGCACAGATGTGATATATTTGTTGAACAGATGATAGGTTAAAGGCGATATAATAGGTTAAAGGCGATACATCTGTTCGGTGTCTTTTATGGCACGTGGTGAATGTTCTCTTTGGCCCGTAGTGCAAAGATGAAGTGTTGTTTGGTATGATTATGACCAAAGGCTGAATCTGGTATAATCATGACCGTTGGTGTTATATTGAATGTCTTTGGCCCGTAGTGCAAAGATGAACTGTTGATCTGCATGATTATGATCAGGAACTGTGAATTTGTATTATCTTGACTAATGATATTTCAGATGATAAAAGTTGATGATGTTTTTCCTAAAAAGAGAACCGAGTGGACATTATAGTCTGCATTATTCTTCTAATAGATTACTCATTCCGCTGTTATTATTGATCTGAACGTTGTTTAAGAATTTAACTACAGTTTTTGATATAAACCTTGTAGTCTATTGTATTCTATCAAGAACTCAACTGTTGAAGGCTAATGATAATTTATTCGTCATTATCTTAGTCATGATATTTCTTACTGGGCTATTTGAGCTCACCCTTTCTTTTGTTCCATTGTTTTTCAACAGGAGATGAAAACATAACAGGGTCTAGCCGGGGAATGGAGTGAGGGTCCGAGGAATAGTTATCATAGTCTTCACGTTTTGTAAAATAGTGTGGCAATAATAGTGAAGACTTAGTTGTGTATTATTATACACTGTATTGTTGTACGTTGTGCTTTGTTGTAATAATTTTGTTGTAGTATTTTGACGACTCAAGTTTGGGCTGTGTGGGCTCAGATTTGGGGGCGTCACAGTTGGCATCAGAGCTTAGGGATATGGTCTTTAATGGAGATCTGGGGTTAGAACTAGGAGGGGAGAGACGAATAGAATCAATCACTAGTGTGTCCTACCTAAATTAGATTTTTTTTATCTAATGAATCGATTTGAATGTAGGAACATGAAAAGATGAGTCAGTTTATTTGAACTAACATTTATTTTGTGACCACAGTTAATTATGGCATCTGGAAATCAGGAGGTTAACTATGAAATTACCGAAACAAATGTAGCTGCAAAACAAGAGGCGACGAATAATCTTCTTACAAACTCAGAGTTGAATCATTTGCCTAAGGCAAAAATTATGCGTGTTCTATCCAGTAAGGATGAAGGTGAAAGCTCTGCTACAGTCGTTCCAGATCCATTCTTAGAAGCAATTAAAGGAAGTAACGAACTTGCGGAAATTATTGCCTTTAATTTACTCACTAATTGGGAGAGTGATATCACCTGGTTATGCTCTATAACAAAGGATCAGAATATATGGACTTTTCATATTAGTCTTTGGGATTTATGGTGTTCCAGCTATAATTTTCAAGTTTATTTAAAAATGATGTTTCTATACTTTTGGGCGTTACAATTTAGAGGAATTCAGGTTAAGTTAGTCACTATCGTGGAAACTGCAGTCTATCGAAAATACTATTTTAATGGAAATCATTGGTACCTTACTACTGATGAAGTTGATGAACCCGAGAAACAGTTTGCTAGAAAATTATTCAGTGGTATTCCCATGGTTGAAATACGTGAAGATCCGAATGAAGTATTCGGGATTCGATTTGACGATAACAGTCAAGAAACCGAATGAGGTGATAACCGGTAAGCTATTTATAAATTCTTGTGAAGTTTATGCCATGTTAGATACTTGCTCTACCCATTCTTTTATCTCACATACGTGTGCTCAACGTTTAAATTTGACTTCTGAAAACTTTTACTTTGACTTATCAGTTGAAACCTCATTGGGAGAAATATCTATCACGTCTACTATCTATAAATCTTGCCTAGTTCAAATCAACAACCTCACATTACCTGTTGACCTTATTTCTTTAGAGATGCATGAATTTGATGTGATTTTAGGAATTGATTGGTTGACTACCCATCATACTAAAATTGATTGTTTTCATAAGATTATTAGTTTTCATATTCCTAATCAACCTGTCATGCAAATTCAAGCAACTAAACCATTGAAATCTATAACTGTTATTTCTAGCCATAAAGCCATTCGTTTATTGAAAAACAGATGTCAAGCCTTTTTAGCTCATGTCACTGATTTGAACAAAAACACGTCAAACTTGAATGATATTCCCATTGTTAATGAGTTTCCTGACGTTTTTTTTCTGAGGAACTTTCTGGCTTACCCCAAACCGTGAAATTGAATTCTGTATCGATCTTGAACCCGACACTAAGCCCATTTTTAAAGTCCTACACCAAATGGCTCTCATAGAACGCCAAGAGTTAAAAGTTTAATTATTAGATATCGGTATCATTCGTTCTAGTACAAAACTTATATCGAGCGAGGAATGCAAGAAGAGTTTCCAAGAACTTAAGAGGAGACTTGTTTCAGCTCCTGTTCTGACCATACCATCAGGATCAGGAGAATTTGTTATCTACAGCGATGCTTCTGGCAAAGGTCTAGGCTGTGTCCTTATACAACATGGAAATGTTATAGCCTATGCCTCTCGACAACTCAAAGATTATGAGAAAAATTATCCTACTCATGATCTAGAGTTGGCAGCAGTCGTTTTCGCGTTAAAGATCTGGAGACACTACTTGTACGGAGAAAAAGTGGATATCTATACGGATCATAAAAGTCTCAAGTATTTCTTCACCCAGAAGGAACTCAACATGCGACAACGACGTTGGCTTGAGCTGTTAAAGGATTATGACCACACAATCCAGTATCACCCGGGAAAGGCGAACGTTGTAGCTGACGCTTTGAGCAGAAAATCTTATGCAAGTACAAGTGCACTGCTGACAACACAAAAGTGTATTTTGTACGACTTGCAAAAGATGGAGATAGAGCTAAAGACACCAGGGACCCACTCGAAGATTGCTCACGTGCGAGTAGAACCAACTTTAATCGATAAAATTAAAGCTGCTCAAGCTACCGATCCGGAACTGATAAACATGATAAAGAAAGTACAAGAAGGTGCCATTCCCGAAGCAAGAATCGACGAGAAAGGAATACTTCGAGTCAACTCTCGACTCTGTGTTCCTAACGATCCTGAATTAAAGCATAAAATCATGATGGAGGCACACAACACGCCGTTTGCAATCCACCCAGGAGGTACCAAGATGTATCGAGATCTTCGACATACATTTTGGTGGAACAATATGAAAAGAGAGATTGCGGAGTTTATCTCAAGGTGCCTAACTTGTCAACGTGTCAAGGCAGAACATCAAGTTCCTAAAGGTCCATTACAATCACTTGAAGTTCCCGAATGGAAGTGGGAACACATCAATATGGACTTCGTGACGGGTCTTCCAAAAGTTTCTCAAGGCTTAGATGCAATTTGGGTGATCGTAGATAGATTGACCAAATTTGCTCATTTCTTGCCTATACGAGAAAACTTTTCACTTGAACGTCTTGCCGGTATGTACATAAATGAGATCGTGAGATTGCATGGCATGCCAGTTTCTATAGTTTCTGATCGAGATCCTAGATTCACTTCACGCTTTTAGATCAGTCTACAAAAAGCTATGGGCACTGAACTACGTTTTAGTTCTGCATACCATCCTCAAACGGACGGACAATCGGAAAGGACGATCCAGACCCTCGAAGATCTTTTGAGACTTTGTGTATTAGACTTCAAAGGAAGTTGGGATAAGTACTTGCCGTTGGTGGAATTTTCTTACAACAACAGTTACCAAGCAAGCATAGGCATGGCTCCATTCGAGGCATTGTATGGAAGGAAGTGTCGCTCTCCAATATGTTGGAATGAGGTAGGAAAAGCAAAATTGTTGGGACCCAAGTTGGTACGCTTGACGACCGAAAAGATCCAAATGATCCGACAACGAATACAGACCGCACAAGAACGACAAAAGAGTTATGCTGATCTTCATCGGAGAGACGAAAGTTTCAACGTCGGAGATCATGTATTCTTACGTGTTTCTCCATGGAAAGGGGTTACGAGATTCGGAAAGAGAGGAAAGCTTAACCCTCGATTTATTGGCCCATTTGAAATCCTAGATCGAATAGGAACCGTAGCCTACAGACTAGCCCTACCACCAAGTATGTCTCGCATCCATAACGTTTTTCACATATCTATGTTACGTAAATATGTGAAGGACCCAAACCACGTCATTGAGTTAGAAGCAGACGTTATAGCAGAGGATTTAACATACGAGGAGGTACCTGTTAAGATCCTGGATAAGAAGGAGAAGATCCTACGCTCAAAGGTTATACCTCAAGTTAAGGTTTTATGGAGGAACCAAGATACTGAGGAAATGACCTGGGAGCTAGAATCTGAGATGAAATCTAAGTATCCTTACCTCTTCGATATGTCAGGTACGTCAATTTCGGGGACGAAATTTCATAAGGAGGGGAGGTTGTAAGACCCCGAATTTTATGAAATACAAAATTTAATTTTTCTTCATATATATTTTTTTTGAAACAGTAAGTGGTTAAATCGATCAAGTTAAAAGTTAAGGATGTTATGTGCAAATTTTATTTTGTCGGACAATATTCGCTTTGTCGGGGAATATTCTTTTGGTCGGGGAATATTCGTTTGGTCCGACAGCGCCGAAATAACAAATTATTGGTGGACCCCACAACGGAATATTTGTCGGATATAGAAAACGACAGAACTAACCTTTTTAAATAAAAATAGTCAACGGAACTGTTAAAATACCGGTGATAAAAGAATAGTAGCATACGGTAGTTATTGGTATTTTCTGTAGCACTCGGTACTCTACAGTAACACACGGTATTGCATAGTGTCTCATATTATTGGTCTGATAATTGACACCGTAACTGTTACGCATCATTTCATCAATAATTGTCACTGCATAATATTTTATATTATCAATTCAATAATTGTTGTTACACAGTATTTTGCATTATTGATTTAATAATTGTCATTACACTGTATTTTATATCATTGAGTCAATAATTGTTGCTGCACTGTTTTTAAAATTATTGAACCTAATAATTGTCACAGTAACATATGCACAGTAATTCACATTATTGAATCAATAATTGTCATTACACAATAACGTATGCTTTATTTTACATTATTGTTATCTCTATTATGATGTTATTTAAACAGTTGTATTTCGTTAATTTATTGACTTGATATCTAAGAGCTAACTATACTGTATTTATAACAATTAGTCATAATAATTGAATTGATAAAGTTATTTGTTTATAATATAAAGTTAGGTGATTATTAGGTGATATGAAATGAATGGTGTAGATTAGAGTGTGAATTATTGTTGAATAATTGAATTGATTTGTTTATAATATAAAGTTAGGTGATTATTAGGTGATATGAAATGAATGGTGTAGATTAAAGTGTGAATTATTGTTGAATAATTAAATTGATTTGTTTATAATATAAAGTTAGGTGATTATTAGGTGATATGAAATGAATGGTGTAGATTAAAGATAATATAATATTTGAAATGGATGGTGTAGATTAAAAGATGATCTTTAAATGAATGGTTTAGATTAAATGAATGATAAGATTTTTGGCTATAAATAGAAGCCTTAACTTAAGGATTTTTCATAAACTTCCTTACTTGTTCTTTCTTTCTCTCTCTAAATACTTCTTGTGAAAGTTCTCTCTAAGTGTGCTTAAGTCATCTTGAGTATTTGTGAAGATCTATAAGTATACGTGTACTGTTCAAGTTAATCAACCTCATTTAAATCAATATCCAGTCACGTGTTACGGTAAGGGATACCATCTTTTTCATCTTCCATTATTCAAACATACTATGGTAAGGGATTATCATTATTTGATTCTCGATAATAATATTGTTTCTTCCTTACTCATAAGACGTGCCTTTTATTTCCATGTATTAAATTGTGGGAATAACCTTACGGAGCGGATTGCCGCCTGTTGGTGAATAACCTTTCGTATTCATTCATTATTAATCTCTGTGAATAACCTTACGGAGCGGATTGCCGCCTGTTTGGTGAATAACTCTTTGTACTCAAATCCTATTAAATTGTGGGAATAACCTTACGGAGCGGATTGCCGCCTGTCGGTGAATAACCTTTCGTATTCATTCATTATTAATCTCTGAGAATAACCTTACGGAGCGGATTGCCGCCTGTTTGGTGAATAACTCTTTGTACTCAAATTCTATTAAATTGTGGGAATAACCTTACGGAGCGGATTGCCGCCTGTTGGTGAATAACCCTTTGTATTAATTTCCTTCACCTTTTGTTAATCAAACCTGCTACGGTAAGGGATATTATTTTCTTTCATACTCCTAAATCGAAATTTATTATGGAACTATTGCTTCTATAATTCCTGAAAATATTATATGTTCCATAATAGTTGAACTTCATTATTTCAACTGAACCTTCCGATTTACGTGAACCTTTCTATTGAATTGTAACCGTTATTCTGAACTGTGGATCTTGAATATCATTTTTAAATTTCACTCCACATCATGTTGACAATTTGGACATTATTTGAATCTGTACAAAGTAAACTTCCGATACTTATTGTTATCCTATTTCTTCTGTTCATCATTTATATCATTCTAATCATCCAAAAATCAAGCTGTTGTGAATATCTGTGGCCGGGGGCACAGATGTGATATATTTGTTGAACAGATGATAGGTTAAAGGCGATATAATAGGTTAAAGGCGATACATCTGTTCGGTGTCTTTTATGGCACGTGGTGAATGTTCTCTTTGGCCCGTAGTGCAAAGATGAAGTGTTGTTTGGTATGATTATGACCAAAGGCTGAATCTGGTATAATCATGACCGTTGGTGTTATATTGAATGTCTTTGGCCCGTAGTGCAAAGATGAACTGTTGATCTGCATGATTATGATCAGGAACTGTGAATTTGTATTATCTTGACTAATGATATTTCAGATGATAAAAGTTGATGATGTTTTTCCTAAAAAGAGAACCGAGTGGACATTATAGTCTGCATTATTCTTCTAATAGATTACTCATTCCGCTGTTATTATTGATCTGAACGTTGTTTAAGAATTTAACTACAGTTTTTGATATAAACCTTGTAGTCTATTGTATTCTATCAAGAACTCAACTGTTGAAGGCTAATGATAATTTATTCGTCATTATCTTAGTCATGATATTTCTTACTGGGCTATTTGAGCTCACCCTTTCTTTTGTTCCATTGTTTTTCAACAGGAGATGAAAACATAACAGGGTCTAGCCGGGGAATGGAGTGAGGGTCCGAGGAATAGTTATCATAGTCTTCACGTTTTGTAAAATAGTGTGGCAATAATAGTGAAGACTTAGTTGTGTATTATTATACACTGTATTGTTGTACGTTGTGCTTTGTTGTAATAATTTTGTTGTAGTATTTTGACGACTCAAGTTTGGGCTGTGTGGGCTCAGATTTGGGGGCGTCACACTGATCATTAACTCTTGGCTGCAATGTTTCATCTGTTTGCTCCACCCTTTGAGCCCTATCTACAACATCTGAATACAAACTGAATTTATGAGAACTAAGTTGTTGACGAATTTTGAGTCTCAAACCTCTCAGGAACATTCGACTCATTCGTGCTTCGTCATCTACTAGATGAGTCGCAAAACGAGACAGTTCAGCAAACTTAGCTTCATATTGAGAAACTGTCATGTTTTCCTGCTCCAGCTTAATGAATTCCACTTCCTTCATATGGCGGATGCTTTCTGGGAAGTACTTCTCGTTAAACAGTTCTTCGAATTCTGTCCAAGACATTTCGAGTGCTGAAGGTTGGATACGTTTTACCGCTTCCCACCAATGGTCCGCCTCACCTCGTAACATAAAAGTGGCAAATGACACCTTCTGATCATCAGCGCATTGTAAAACATCAAGTATTTTTGTCGTCTGCTTCAGCCATGCCTCCGCTTTGAGTGGGTCAGGCTTCCCGTGGAATTCAGGTGGTCCTAATTCTTTAAATTGCTTAACAGTGACCATCCTCAAATTGTCAGCGTTTCTACCGTTATTATTGACTGGATTTCCTCTTCCTTGATTCTGTATGAACTGCATGAAATTCCTAAAGAATCCATCGTTCATCATGTTATCAGGAACATTATTTCCTGAGTTGGCAGAAGGATTGTTTGGGGCCTCTTGATTCTCGGCTACATTTGCTTCGGGTATTCCATAGTTAACCTCTTGATTTTCAGATGTCATACTTAACTGTGGTCACAAAATAAATGTTAGTTCAAATAAACTGACTCATCACTTCATGTTCCTACATTCAAATCGACTCATTAGATAATAAAATCTATTTTAGGTAGGACACACTAGTGACTGATTCTATTCGTCTCTCCCCTCCTAGTTCTACCCCAGATCTCCATTAAAGACCATATCCCTAAGCTCTGATGCCAACTGTGACGCCCTCAAATCTGGGCCCACACAGCCCAAACTTGAGTCGTCAAAAGACTACAACAAAATTATTACAACAAAGCACAACGTACAACAATACAGTATATAATAATACACAACTAAGTCTTCACTATTATTGCCACACTATTTTACAAAACGTGAAGACTATGATAACTATTCCTCGGACCCTCACTCCATTCCCCGGCTAGACCCTGTTATGTTTTCATCTCCTGTTGAAAAACAATGGAACAAAAGAAAGGGTGAGCTCAAATAGCCCAGTAAGACATATCATGACTAAGATAATGACGAATAAATTATCATTAGCCTTCAACAGTTGAGTTCTTGATAGAATACAATAGAATACAAGGTTTATATCAAAAACTGCAGTTAAATTCTTAAACAATGTTCAGATCAATAATAGCAGCGGAATGAGCAATCTATTAGAAGAATAATGCAGATTATAATGTCCACTCGCTTCTCTTTTTCGTAAAAACATCATCAACTTTTATCATCTGAAATACCATTAGTCATGATAATAAAAATTCACAGTTCCTAATCATAATCATGCAAATCAACAGTTCATCTTTGCACTACGGGCCAAAGATATTTAATATAGCACCAGCGGTCATGATTATACCAGATTCAGCCTTTGGTGATAATCATACCAAACAACAGTTCATCTATGCACTACGGGCCAAAGAGAACTTTCACCACGTGCCATAAAAGACACCGAACAGATGTATCGCCTTTAACCTATTATATCGCCTTTAACCTATCATCTGTTCAACAAATATATCACATCTGTGCCCCCGGCCACAGATATTCACAACAGCTTGATTTTTGGATGATTAGAATGATATAAATGATGAACAGAAGAAATAGGATAACAATAAGTATCGGAAGTTTACTTTGTACAGATTCAAATAATGTCCAAATTGCCAACATGATGTGGAGTGAAATTTAAAAATGATATTCAAGATCCACAGTTCAGAATAACGGTTACAATTCAATAGAAAGGTTCACGTAAATAGGAAGGTTCAGTTGAAATAATGAAGTTCAACTATTATGGAACATATAATATTTTCAGGAATTATAGAAGCAATAGTTCCATAATAAATTTCGATTTAGGAGTATGAAAGAAAATAATATCCCTTACCGTAGCAGGTTTGATTAACAAAAGGTGAAGGAAATTAATACAAAGGGTTATTCACCAACAGGCGGCAATCCGCTCCGTAAGGTTATTCCCACAATTTAATAGAATTTGAGCACAAAGAGTTATTCACCAAACAGGCGGCAATCCGCTCCGTAAGGTTATTCTCAGAGATTAATAATGAATGAATACGAAAGGTTATTCACCAACAGGCGGCAATCCGCTCCGTAAGGTTATTCCCACAATTTAATACATGGAAATAAAAGGCACGTCTTATGAGTAAGGAAGAAACAATATTATTATCGAGAATCAAATAATGATAATCCCTTACCATAGTACGTTTGAATAATGGAAGATGAAAAAGATGGTATCCCTTACCTCAACACGTGACTGGATATTGATTTAAATGAGGTTGATTAACTTGAACGGTACACGTATACTTATAGATCTTCACAAATACTCAAGATGACTTAAGCACACTTAGAGAGAACTTTCACAAGAAGTATTTAGAGAGAGAAAGAAAGAACAAGTAAGGAAGTTTATGAAAAATTCTTAAGTTAAGGCTTCTATTTATAGCCAAAAATCTTATCATTCATTTAATCTAAACCATTCATTTAAAGATCATCTTTTAATCTACACCATCCATTTCAAATATTATATTATCTTTAATCTACACCATTCATTTCATATCACATAATAATCACCTAACTTTATATTATAAACAAATCAATTTAATTATTCAACAATAATTCACACTTTAATCTACACCATTCATTCCATATCACCTAATAATCACCTAACTTTATATTATAAACAAATCAATTCAATTATTCAACAATAATTCACACTTTAATCTACACCATTCATTTCATATCACCTAATAATCACCTAACTTTATATTATAAACAAATAACTTTATCAATTCAATTATTATGACTAATTGTTATAAATACAGTATAGTTAGTTTTTAGATATCAAGTCAATAAATTAATGAAATACAACTGTTTAAATAACATCATAATAGAGATAACAATAATGTAAAAAAAAGCATACGTTACTGTGTAATGACAATTATTGATTCAATAATGTGAATTACTGTGCATATGTTACTGTGACAATTATTAGGTTCAATAATTTTAAAAACAGTGCAGCAACAATTATTGACTCAATGATATAAAATACAGTGTAATGACATTAAATCAATAATGCAAAATACTGTGTAACAACAATTATTGAATTGATAATATAAAATATTATGCAGTGACAATTATCGATGAAATGATGCGTAACAGTTACGGTGTCAATTATCAGACCAATAATATGAGACACTATGCAATACCGTGTGTTACTGTAGAGTACCGTGTGCTACAGAAAATACCAAAAACTACCGTATGCTACTATTCTTTTATCACCGGTATTTTAACAGTTCCGTTGACTATTTTTATTTAAAAAGGTTATTTCTGTCGTTTTCTATATCCGACAAATATTCCGTTGTGGGGTCCACCAATAATTTGTTATTTCGGCGCCGTCGGACCAAACGAATATTCCCCGACCAAACGAATATTCCCCGACAAAGCGAATATTGTCCGACAAAATAAAATTTGCACATAACATCCTTAACTTTTAACTTGATCGATTTAACCACTTACTGTTTCAAAAAATATATATGAAGAAAAATTAAATTTTGTATTTCATAAAATTCGGGGTCTTACGAATAATGTCCAAGATTCACATGGAAGAAGTTCGACGGTAAAATTTACAATACAAGGAATATTTAACAGTCTACAATGTTCACAATTCAAGTAAATATTCATAGGTCAAAAATTCAAGATCTAATCGTTCACTGTTCAAATATAACAATGGAAATTTAATAAAAATGTTTATGTTAAAATAAATTAGATGAAACGCAAATTATTAATCATTTTAGGAATTTACCGAATAATACTTACCATAGAAAATTTAAGAGGATGAAAGAAAATGATATCCTTTATATTAACACGTGACTGGATACTGTTTTCTATGGAGTTGATCAACCTATATATATATATATATATATATATATATATATATCATTTAATTAGTAACTGTTGTGCTTAAATTTTGTAAAATACTCGCAAGCGCACGAATCTATTGTAAAATAGCTTTATGCAAAGTACGAGGTCGATCCCACAAGGATTATTAAGTTATTAATTAAATATAAATTATATTCGATTCTAATCTAGTTGACAAAAAGTGATTTTTAAAATAATTGAAACTAAAACGAAATTAATAAAACTAATTAAATAACTAACTTTTAATAAAATGAGAGAAAAATTCTGAGGTTCGGAATCCACAATATTAATTATGTATATCTTACTATTTATTATCAATTCAGAGTAGCAAGTTGAAAATCAATTCAATGCTTTCTCAAGATTTTTCATTTAAGTACATAAAAATATTTCTTTTGTAAATTCTTATTTTTCAAAGTTAAATGTATAAAACCAAAACATTAAATGTATCCACCGTTTTGAAAAACAAATAATCTTAGTTCTTAATTTAGATTTCAAATCGCAACCCAAATTAAATTAAACTAATTGAAACTATTTAAAATACATGATATTATGAATGAAACAATTTAATTTAAATCAACCAAATAAATAAGAATTATTAATATTAAAACCAAATTGAGAATTAATAATAAATTTTAGAATATTATATAATTAATAATATTTCATCCTACACCTCAGAAATAATTTTAGTAACACATAATTAAATCAAAAGCATAAACAGAATAATAAACCATCATTATATGTACTGCCACGTTGCTGCTTTAGTGATGATTTGTTGCTTTGCTTTTGCTTATTTTGTGTGCTCTCGATTTTCGTGCTTTGCAAGGCTATATGTGCTTTGTATGATGATGGATGCTTTGTTTTCTTTTCTTCTGTGATGCTACTTGAATAATCCTCTTGTTGCTAGCATCCTGCTGTGTGATATGTATTATGTTGGCTGCTCTTGGTTTATAATCCATCCATCATGAAGTGTTGTAACTTTATAGGAAGTTTATTTTGACTTATCTTTCAATTCATATGATATATTGGACTCTTCTTCTTTTGTTTCCTCATGCTGCTAAAACTCTTCTTGGCTTGCAATTAATTCACCATTTAGACTTTTTGAATTTCACAACACCTATTCACCAAAATAAATTTAATTAAAATTAAATTAATATAAAATTGAACCATTAAATCTATTTTTAGAGAAAATAAATATATAAAATATATACCCATCAGTAACTATCACATATAAATTTTAAGGTGTATACAAACTAGTATGAAATAATTAAAAGTGATTTGATAGTATAAATTTGTGTAGATAGTGGAATATACTTCAAAATAATTTTTGAAGAAGTAAAAAATATTTCAAAATAATATCTTCCAAAGGAAGATTTCAAATAAATCTTCTGAAAGAAAAATCTTCTAAAGGAAGAGTTGTGAACAACATGTGACGTATATAAGTACTTATATAGGAAAAAAAAAACTTACTTGGATAATACTCGTATTTTTATCGATCTTCACCAACACTTAAGATAACCTTAACTCACTCAGAGAAATCTTATACTAAGATATTTAGAAAGTGGAAGGAAGGATAAGTAAGAAGGATATGAAAATTCCTTATGCTAAGCTCCCTATTTATAATAAAAATTTAACCAACTATTCCAAAAACACATTTCACATTTTTTAATCTACACCATTCATTATTTTTCACACTTTAATCTACACAATCCATTAACTAATCACATGATTCACACCCTAATCATATGATTCACACCTTAATCTAACTTAATCTACACCATCCATTAACAAATCACATGATTCACACATTAATCTAGCTTAATTTACACAATCCATTAGCAAATCTACACCATCCATTAGCAAATCATATGATTTATACCTTAAACTACACCATCCATCACACGTTTCATATTTTTAAGCTTCATACTACATATTTAAAAATTATATTATTCATCTTTTATATTATTATATTATTGACTTAATATCACAATTATTTAAATATATAGTGTTACTCAAATAATGAGGCTGTCTAACTATTTAATACCCGTGACTACTATTGTGATAATTATTGGTATAACAATACAAGATGTTGTGCATTGTGACAATTATTGACTCAATAATGTAGAATGATGTGTAATGACAAATATGTATTCAATAATATAAAATACTGTGTAATGACAATTATTAATGAAATACTATGCAATGATCACTTTATCAGCTTAATAATATAAAATACTGTGCAATATCGTGTGTTACTGTAGAATATCGTGTGTTACTATTCTTTTATCACTCGGTATTTAAATAGTTAAAAGTGATAGTACCGTTGACAATTTTTATTTTATTTAAAAAGGTTATTGCTATCATGTTTTATATCTGACAATATTTCATTGTGGGGTCCACCCATAACTGATTATTTTAGCACCGTCGTACAGATCGAATATTTCTCGACAAAATGAATATTCCCTGACAAACTATAATTTGTACAAAATATCATTAACTTTATTTTTAATCAAATTAACACTTTACTGTTTCAGAATAATATATGAAGAAAAATTAAATTTTATTTAATAAAAATTAGGGTCTTATAAGAGTTTTTCTCGATACCCACCCTTCTAAAAGACATGAAGGAGACTCGAACCCATGACCTAGACGGAGATCATTTGTTGAATTTAACATTTAACCAACTCCTACACACACACACACACACACACACATATATATATATATAGAATGATCCATAACAAGTACTTATTATGAACCATAATAAGATAAACACTATTATCAACGTCCAATATAGGAATAAACAATATAGATTAAAACTGCAAAAAATCATCCGTTACTAATAGTAGCGGACGACAAGTACATCTATTATTAATAATAACGGACAATGGGATTGCATCCACTATTATTTGTAGCAGATGAAAAAACAAAATTAATTATAAATTTATCTCCATCTGTAACTAATAGTAATTGATGCACCCGTCGTCCACTACTACGTATAACGAATGTTATAATTTCAGTTCTAATTTTAATAATTTATTTTTGTATTAATATTATGTACTCACTATGTATCATTTCTATATATATTCTTATTAAACTAAAACATAGTAAGTTTTAAAAAAGTTATTATCATATCGTTTTATTTTCTAATCTTTTAACAGTTTTCAGTCTTTATCTTAAAAGGATAATTTTACACACACAAATATTAACTACAAATATCAAACTCTACTTTTTAATGGTGAAATTGAGTTTGTGTCTGTGACGCCCCCAAATCTGGGCCCATACAGCCCAAACTTGAGTCGTCAAAAGACTACAACAAAATTATTACAAGGTAGAACAACGTTCAACAATACAGTGTATAATAATACACAACTAAGTCTTCACCATTATTATCACACTATTTTACAACGCGTGAAGACTACGATAGTTATTCTTCAGACTCTCACTCTATTCCCCGGCTAGACCCAACTACGTTCCCATCTCCTGTTGAAAAATAATGGAACAAAAGAAAGGGTGAGTTCAAATAGTCCAGTAAAGAATATCATGATTAAGATAATGACGAATAAATTATCATTAGTCTTCAACAGTTGAGTTCTTCATAGAATATAATAGACTACAAGGTTTAAATCAAAAACTGCAGTTAAATTCTTGAACAACGTTCAGATCAATAATAACAGCAGAATGAGCAATCTATTAGAAGAATAATGCAGACTATAATGTCCACTCGGTTCTCTTTTTAGGAAAAACCTCATCAACTTTTATCATCTGAAATACCATTAGTCAAGATTATACAATTTCACAATTCCTGATCATAATCATGCAGATCAACAGTTCATCTTTGCACTACGGGCCAAAGACATTCAATATAACACCAACGATCATGATTATACCAGATTCAGCCTTTGGTCATAATCATACCAAACAACAGTTCATCTTTGCACTACGGGTCAAAGAGAACATTCACCACGTGCCATAAAAGACACCGAACAGATGTATCGCCTTTAACCTATTATATTGCCCTTAACCTATCATCTGTTCAACAATTATATCACATCTGTGCCCCCGGCCACAGATATTCACAACAACTTGATTTTGGAAGATTAGAATGATATAAATGATGAACAGAAGAAATAGGATAAACAATAAGTATCAGAAGTTTACTTTGTACAGATTCAAATAATGTCCAAATTGTCAACATGATGTGGAATGAAATTCAAAAATGATATTCAAGATCCACAGTTCAGAATAACGGTTACAGTTCAATAGAAAAGTTCACGTAAATAGGATGGTTCAATTGAAATGATGAAGTGTAACTATTATGGAACATATAATATTTTCAGGAATTATAGAAGCAATAGTTCCATAATAAGTTTCGATTTAGATGTATGAAAGAAAATAATATCCCTTACCGTAGCAGGTTTGATTAATAAAATGTAAAGGAAATTAATATCCCTTACCATAGTAAGTTTGAATAATGGAAGATGAAAAAGATGGTATCCCTTATGAGTATAAAGGAAAATAATATCACTTACGAATATGAAAGAAAATGATATTACAAACGAATATGGAATAAAAGTGTCATGTGATAATTCGTGTAAACAAATTATTTTCACAAGAGACAAATAAGAAATGAATACAAAAAGTAATTCACCAAATATGCGGTAATCCGCGTAGTCAGGTTATTCTCAGAGATTAATAAGTAATGAATACGAAAGGTTATTCATCAACAAACGGTAATCCGCGCCTTAAGGTTATTCTCACAATTTAATAAAAATTGAATACGAAGAGTTATTCACCAAACAGGCGGTAATCCGCGCAGTAAGGTTATTCTCAGAGATTAATAAGGAATGAATACGAAAGGTTATTCACCAACAGGCGGTAATCCGCGCCGTAAGGTTATTCCCACAATTAAATACATGGAAATAAATGACACATCTTATGAGTAAGAAAGAAATGACATTATTTTCGAGAATCAAATAATGATAATCCCTTACCTTAATACGTGACTGAATATTGATTTAAATGAGGTTGATTAACTTGAACAGTACACGTACACTTATAGATCTTCACAAATACTCAAGATGACTTAAGTACACTTAGAGAGAACTTACACAAGAAGTATTTAGAGAGAGAAAGAAATAACAAGTAAGGAAGTTTATGAAAAATCGTTAAGTTAATGCGTCTATTTATAGCTAAAAATCTTATAATAACCAAGATTTCCTAATTTAATCTAAACCGTTCATTTCAAGATAATGTTTAATCCATACCATTCATTTCATCTTTTAAGATTTCTTTAATCTAAACCATTCATTTAAAGATCATCTTTTAATCTACACCATCTATTTTAAATTCTATATTATCTTTAATCTATACCATTCATTTCATATCACCTAACTTTATATTATAAATAAATAACTTTATCAATTCAATTATTCAACAATAATTCACACTTATTCATTATTATAACTAATTGTTATAAATACAGTGTAGTTGACTCTCTGAGTTATATATCAAGTCAATTAATTAATGAAATACAACTGTTTAAATAACACCATAATAGAGATAACAATAATGCATAAAGTATGTAAAAGAAAGAATACGTTACTGTGTCATGACAATTATTGATTCAATAATGTGAATTACTGTGCATATGCTACTGTGACAATTATCAGTTTAATAATATGAATTATTGTGCATGTGACAATAAAGTCAAATATTGTACGATAACCACTTTATCAATTTAATAATACGAAACACTGTGCAATACCGTGTGCTACTGTGCAATACCGTGTGCTACTGTGCAATACCGTATGTTACTTGTAATACCGTATATTACTATTCTTTTACCACCAGATATTTTAACAATTAAAAGTAATAGTACCATTGACCATTTAAAAATTATTTATGTCATTTTATATATCCAACAATTATTCTTTGTGGGGTCCACCAATGATTGGTTCGTACGGCGCCGTCGTACGAATATTCCCCAACAGAACGAATATTCCCCGACATAATATAATTTGCACATAACATCCTTAACTTTTAACTTTATCAATGTAACCACTTACTGTTTCATGAAAATATATATGAAGAAAAAATTAAATTTTATATTTCATAAAATTCGGGGTCTTATAGTGTCCGTGTCAGAGCTAACTTTTTAATGATAAGATAGAGTTTGTATTTAGTTATTTGTGTAAATAAACTTATCTTATCTCAAATTCTATACAAAATAAAATAAAGAAATTCTTATTACATGAAAATTGATATTTTCACAAATTAATTTAATATTTTTATAAAAATAAATAAAATTCATTTATAAAAATATCAAATTAACTCGTGAAAATATCAATTTCTTATTTCAAAAACACACTCCTTTACTTTCCTTTTTTAATAAGGATTTTCTTAATGTGTGTTCTTAGGGCACACACTAAGTGCGGAGAACAATGTATAATATTATTTATTTATGTAGGCGCACTGAATTTAATGTATAAAAAAATAATATACTAGTGGATCTCATGTATTGAATTCAGTGCAACTATATAAAAAAATAATTTTTAACGAATCTCATCTCATCTCTTATTTTTCGCGCTTAATGTATACCTTTAGAACACACATTGAGTGCACCCTTTTCATAATATCATTCCTGGCCCGCAATCACATCTAATTAGTACCGTTACCAACTATTACAGCTGTACAGTAATCGAAACGTGGATCACAATGCGACATTTGCGCTTACGCATGGTGCTATAAATAGAGACCCAAATGGGCTTAACTTTGGATCTCGTTTTCGATTCCAAACACACACAAATACATTACATACCTTATCACCTTCAATGGCTACTCTCAAAGTTCCTGCATCGGTTCCTTCTCCAGCTGAGGATTCTGAACAACTTAGAAAAGCTTTTGCAGGTATTTTTAAAAGAAAATTTTAATTCCTGAATTTTGAAACTATTTATAATCCATTTGTCACTCTTTAATCTCATTGTGTTACTTCTTCTAGTACTGATCTTTAGATCACCTTCATTTGGCTCGGATCATTTGTCATTTACCTTTTGATCTTCTTAATTTTGTAGTTTGTTTCACTTTGCTGGTACCGTTCAAATGATCATTTGATTTTGATCTGTCTTTTATGTTATCCGTCTGTTCCAATGTATAGGTTAAGTTTGACTTTTCATTTGTTTAATTTTAAGTAATACAATTATGAAAATAGCTACTAATTACAAGGTTTATTGATTTCAAAAAATAAATGAATCACATCAAACTTTTTAAATTAAAAAAATATCCTATCTTACTCCGAAACAAGGGATAACAGAGGGGGTATTATATATACAACATTATTATTTTCCATGTTTAGAATTTATTTGATTTTTAAATTGCATTATGCAGAGTTCATTTGATCTTGTTATTATGTCAGCTTTAGATCGATACATGATAAGAACTGATGGAGGTTCCAATATTTGGATTTTAAATGTCTTGTTTTTTTTTATTTCCTTTTTAGTTTAATTTTTAAGACTAAAATTTTCTTTGTATTGATTTTTGGTATAAAAAGAGTAAGATAAAAGAAAACATATTATGAAATGTTGACTTAAAAATTTGTTAGTGAAAGGGGAGTTTTGAGATTAAGTGGAAATAGTTCTCATCATGATATGAAATGATTGGAAATCTGTGATGATTGTGCCAATAGTTATGAAACTTACCAAAAGCTTCAATTATTTACTCCTTTTATGTAATTCAAAATGTTATTCTGTATGAATATTTTTAATTTTTTTGACTGAATATATTGCACTCCATTTTAAACTTGTTTTTGTCATTGAATATTCTAGCTGTTGTGCCTGATCCAAAATTTCCTTCAGTTGAAACTTGGCATTATGAGAAAATATGAATTCAAAAAATGAAATAGAAAAAAAAAAACTTAATAGTTGTTAGTTGTAACTACTCTCAAATCCTAAACACTACAATGCATACCAATTGCATCAGTCCTGTCACACCATTACCATGCACGTTTTAATGTGTGGGATTTCATTTAACTGCCAATTTCTTAGTTCGGTCGGAAAATTTGATTACTACATGGCAAAATGTCCGTCTTTATTAAATTAAGCATCTTTATGTTATTCAAATGAATATCATGTTTGTGCTTGTAAATTCAGATTTAATACAAGAATATTGCGGAAAGTAAATTTGATTGTTATGCTATTTTTTTAGTGTTGTACATGTATTTGTGGAACGAGATTCGAGAATGAAATTTCTATGTAAACCACTGCAGGGTGGGGAACAAACGAGGCATTGATTATTCAGATTTTGGCACACAGGAATGCATCACAGCGCAAATCTATTCGAGAAACTTATGCCGCAACCTTTGGAGAAGATCTACTTTCAGCTCTAGACAAAGAACTTTCAAGTGACTTTGAAGTAAGTTTTAGACCTCCCTTTAGTTTGTTTCAAATGAGAAGGCTATGTATCATAGCAGAATTCTTACATTGCCTAAGAAGGCTTGATCTTTTACTTTTTCAGATGCTATTGTTTGTTTGTTGTGATGGTAACTGATAAAGACTAATCTTTTGTTTCCAATAATATAATAATACAGCGGGCAGTATTATTATGGACACTGGAACCAGCTGAGCGGGATGCACACTTGGCTAACGAAGCCACAAAGTTGTTAACAGCAAACAATTTGGTTCTCATGGAAATTGCTTGCACCAGATCTTCACACGATCTCCTTTTGGTTAGGCGAGCTTATCATGCTCGTTACAAGAAGTCTCTGGAAGAAGATATTGCGTATCACACAACTGGGGACTTTCGTAAGGTACAACTATAACCTTCTTGGTGCTTACAATTTTTGTATCTGATGCTATTGGGGCGTAAGATCTGTTCAGATCACATTCCATGAGACAAATCATTGTAGTATCAGAAAGACAATATTGATAAAAAATATTGTAATAGTATTAGTTTAATAACCTGTCCAACTGATTGAACTCAACATATCAATATAGGAGTGGATGACTTGGTATGCCTGTACACCAGTTGATGGAAGGAATTATTCTTGGACAACTTAGGGGCTATTTGATAGTTTCTGAATGGGACTGAATGACTGAATCGGTCAGCCATTCAGTACGTTTGTTTAGAGCTGAATGGCTGAATCAGTCAGATTTTTGGACTGAATGACTAAGTCTATTTTTTTTGGCTGAATGGTTAAGTTCCGGTTAAATGAAGTAAAAAAAAATTAAAAAAATTATTAAATATTATATTAAGTAATATTAAATAAATTTACAACAATTTTGAATTTTTTCAGATGAGTAAAATAATAAAAATATATTATTCAAATGTTTCAGACATGCCATTTATCAAATAACTTTTTTTATTCGGTATTTAGAAATCTACTTCATTCAGCTCATTCAGATTACTTAAGCATTGAGAACTATTTTATTCAGTTTTTATCAAACACCCCGTTGCTTTGACTTGATAGCATGAAAAGTGCTGAAGTAATGATTATTGCATTTTTTGTCAGCATTTATGAAAAATTGCTTCTTTTGTTATGATGGCGTGCCATGTATTGGATGGTCATTTAAGCAGTTTCTATTTTCATACAGCTTTTGGTTCCTCTCACTACTGCATTCCGGTATGAGGGTGATGAGGTGAATATGACTTTGGCAAAATCAGAGGCTAAGAAACTTCATGAGAAGATATGTGAGAAGGCCTACAATGATGATGAGATCATCAGGATTTTGACTACAAGGAGCAAAGCACAGCTTAACGCAACACTCAACCATTACAACAACCAATTTGGAAATGCTATCAACAAGGTAATATATTTTCCAAGGCATTACTAGACTAGTATCATGTCAACAAAATTGGAGCTACTCCCCGACCACCTAATATGCAAAATCTAGCATTAGATGTTTTACAATTAAGTTTTAGAAAGTTATATTTACAATTTTAATCTACTAGCTAACACTTTTCAAGCACTTCTAATGCGAAGAAATTAGAAAACGAGGTCTCTTTAATGTCACTGACTCAATGTAAACCTCCCTATGAACATTTGAAAAATGCATTTTAATGCCTCAGTTTTAGATGATTAGATCCAACGATAGTTTGTGTAAAACATTAGGGGATAAACATTTGCAGGATCTGAAAACTGATGCAGCGGATGAGTACCTTGCTTTGCTGAGGGCCACTATAAAGTGCTTGACTTATCCTGAGAAATATTTTGCAAAGACACTAAGATTGGCAATCAACAAGCTGGGGACAGATGAGTGGGCTCTTACTCGTGTTGTAACCACCCGCGCTGAGTATGACATGCAGCGTATCAAAGAGGAATACCAACGAAGGAATAGTGTCCCTCTTGAACGCGCAATTGCTGGAGACACTTCTGGAGACTATGAGAAGATACTTCTGGCCTTAATCGGGCATGGCGATTGTTGAGTTAAGCTTTTTGTGCTTTGTGCCATGAGTGCAGGTTCTATGTTATGAATTCGAGTACTTTTTGCATGTATCAATGCAAGTCGACTGTCTTGTGTACTTTTCTGCTGGTTTAAAACTTTATGGTTTGAGTTCTGGATGATGCTTATTATGTAATATATTTATTTGAGTTTTGCTACTGTTCTTCACTGCAGTCTGGTTTATGTTATGAAGCACAGATTGCTTATTGTGATGCTTATTATTTATGCTTGTAAAAGACCGATACATGACTACTTTCTGCTTGATATACTATATGACACAAACGAATATTAACATTTTTCAAAACTTCCATCTTTGGGATATCTTATACTTTAGAGAATGAAAATCCTTTCAAATTCCATTTCCACCCTTTAAAATTCTCGGTTTTCGTTTCAACCAGTACCCAAACCCAACTCCTAACCCAACTATTTTCATTTTATTTAGTACAGTGGTATTTAGAGGTAAATGGATTCTCTTCTTGGCCTCTTTATCTAGAAAAATTATTAGATGTTTCTAAGACACCTGTAACGTGATATTTCATATTATTCATGTGCTGCTATTTCAGCACTTAAAGTGAGTTATTTCACTTTAAGTGCTGAAATAGTAATACATAAATAATGTTGGGACTTGGACACCACGTAAAAAATGTCTCAGGATCACTGAATAATTACTCAATTATGTATACAATGAATACTTTTTGTCTTTTCATTATCTTCTTTTTATTTTTCTCCTTTTCTCCATTTAATTTGTTGAAAAATATGTTATTGTGCAATAATTGATTAATGATTGTGTAGTTCATAATAAAATAAAATGGATTAAAGGTTATGATTTTTTTTTTCCTTTAAAAAAAATGGTTAAATATATCATTAATATTTTTCAGTCCTAATGTTTCATTCCACTAAAAATATGTTAGTGTGATGATTAAGAAAAAGCAATATTATCCTATAGGACTAATAGGAGTATCGCATATGAATCAAAGGATATATTACAGGTAAATTACAACTTGAACTAAACAGTACTAACCTAATGAAAATTACGTGAAGGCCTCACTCTCATCTCAATCACTTCATCTGAAAACCTTTACATAAAGAAGAAAAGAAAAAGAAAAAAAAAAAGAAAGGATGAAGGAATTTTCTTTACAATTTCTTTCAAGAAAACTCTCTGCATTCAATTTTTTTTAAAATTGATATTTCAACAAAATTTTAGTCATATGAAAATCGACCTTATTAATATAAATAGAATTTTATCAAAATATTAATTTTTATTATAAAAATATCAATTATATTTATTTTTTATTACCCTCTTTCTTCAAATTAAAACTCCTTTGTGTATATCACCACCGACATAACATTTTTAAGGCTGTCGGTGGCATAAATTTGAGTGGTTTGTGTGTTTGCTGACGTTTTAAGTCTAACCACTCTGGGCGGGGGGCCACAACCCTAATATTCATTGGCACGTGATTAATATTTTTATTTTTTTAGAATCTAGTCAATTATAATTTGATTTTGAGAATATATTCTATCCGTTTTTTTTATTTAGTTTTTTAGATAGTGAAATTTATTTATTTTTATTTGTCATTTATAAATTTTAAGAAAGTATTAATGACTTAATCTATCATATTATTATTATATTAAATATTAATTTATTTATCTTTTATCTTTTTTAATAAATTTTGATGGATAATATTGAGACTTTATATTCATTTTAATTAATGAGACAAAATATTAATTATATTTCTTAATTTTTATATTTTCTTCTAAAATATCAATAAAAAAATATTTTATTTCATCCGATTGCCTAAGAGGAAACTTGGGAAAAGAGCGGAGAAACCTAAGAACATGTAGTTTTTAATTGAGGGATATATTTGAATTTGACTTTGCACAATAAAAAAAATATATTTTTACCATTAGACTATCATTTTTTCCACATTTTATTTATTTCACGAATTATTAAAGTCAATTTGAAACTTAATTAAAAGTCCAAGATTGAATTGTCTAATTAGGGATGAGCATGAGGCGATTTGGTGCGGTTTGAAACTCAAATCGCACATGAAACCGCTTAGGTACGGTTTGACAAATTTAAAATCGCACATGAAATCACTTGTGATTGGTGCGGTGTGGTTTTGAACCGTACGGTGCGGTTTCATTTAGTGCGATTTCGATTCCAAAACTAATTGAAATAATTAAATTTTATATAATTTAAATTAATAATTTAGTATCACACAATATTAAATACCATTATGATGACACACAATTTTAATTATAATGTTTTGTCTAAACAAAAACAAAATAAAACTTAAAAACATGAATAATGATATATCCTTACATATGAAAATTCTAAACAGAAATAATTATAATTTGAGATAATTTCAAATATTTGTAAATTATAATAATACTTTTTGATATGTTCTATTTTGACAATGTATGGTGCCGTACGGTTTCTTAGATGCGATTTTACCCAGAAATCAAACTCAAACCGCATTTGCTATTTTCCAACCACCTAAAATCGTCACATACCCCGAAATCGTTGATATGAGTTTAATTAATGCAGTTGATGCGATTTTTAATGCGATTTCGAAGATAATTATTTCTCGCTCTCACCCCTATGTCCAACTATGTAGAGATGGAGTACGATAATTTTTCCCAAGTCAAATTACAAAATTCATAATATGTATTATTTTTCATATCTTTATACAAAAATTGTAATTTATAAATATTGTTCACAAAGTTTTTCACATGTAACAATAAGACTTACTAATTATTAATTTATGTGAAAATACTTTTTGTAAAGAAAATAATATTCCTTCCTTTCCTTTAATTGTTTAAAGTATTCTTCGTTTTAAAATTATATATATATATGCATTTGTAAAATATTCTTTTTTATAAATAAAATATTAATAATTATTAAAAGTATAATGATGATGATATGATAATATTTAATTTAAACTAAGATTATACTCTAAAAAGTAAATATATGTCCTTAATTTTAGAATGATTCATTTATATTTAAATCAAAGAGTATTAGTTCGATTTGTATGTCACCTAGGAAACAGTAAAAAGAAAAATATTACATTATTCTTAGATAAAGTTGGGCGTGATATTGTATTCAATTTATAATCATGTGATGGAGAGAGAGAGAGAGAAGCATCTAAAAGCGTAATTTTTCGCAGCTTTAACGGAAAGTTACAACAATAAATAAATAAATAATAATAATAAATTCATATTAACTCTTTTTTCCTTCGGCACCATCTTCTCCTAAGTAAGCTTTCTTCCTCTTCTCAGCCATATCTAGCAGACAAATCACAAGGAAACACGTGGCATAAATTGAGTGAACCTTCCAGCTACTCTTGGGTGGTTGATGCAACACCGCCCTGTGAAACACCGTCACGTAATAATGTAACCCAACAGAAAAGCCTACAAAAGTCTGGCCCAAGCCCAATAATTTCGAGACAAGCCCAGTTTCGGTTGAAAACACCAAAACCAAGTACATCAACAGCAGAAAAAGGTACAACACATAACCAAGCGTCTGCAGCACCTGCATACAGACGTAGGTGGACTGCGAAGTAGCGTAGAAAAACCTCAGTGGCTCTAAGCCGGTCACCAGGGCAGATAGGGAGAGTAGAGAGAAATAAACGGAGAGATAAATTTGGAAGAAGATTAAAATCTTTTGGAGAGAGAAATAAACTTTGATTCGACTGAAAATGAAAGAGACTACAATAAGAGGGATTAAAATGAATGCACAAGAAACTATTGAAGCTATGGCGGGTGCATATTTTTTACCCACCAGTGGTTTGAATCCATTTGTGATCTCTTTATTGGCCTTAGTAAGATACACTTTGGAAGTTGTGGAAATTCTCTCTAAATCTGGCAATAACGTCTCTTGAAATTTTGAGGGTAGATCTCTAAATTCCGAAACTAAATCTTCCTCCTCATCATCGTCTACCCAACTGGGTTGTTTTGGTTTTTGGGTCTTGGTTTTTTTATCTGGTGTTTTGGATTTGAGCTCTGTGGTAATAATGGGTTTGGTTGTTTTGTTCTTTGGAGTGGTTGGATCTGAGGATTTCTTGGCTGAAAGGGAAGTAGGTTTGGTTGAATTTGATGGTTTTGAGGTGGAATTGAGCTTCTTGAGCTGGGTTTTGATGGTGGGTAAGTTGGAATATGTGGTGGGTTTGATGAGTTTGGTTTTGTTTTTGGGTAATGAATTGGATGTGTTTTTCAGAAGCTTGGTTTGGTACTTGGTTGAAGTATCATTGGTGGTTTTGATGAATTTGGTTTGGTTTTCGGGTGATCCACTAGTGGGTTTGAGGACTTTAGTTTGGTTTTTAACGGTGGAAATTGTTGAATTGGTTTTCTTCTTAATTGGCTGAGCTGCTTCTTTTTGTAGCTCGACTAATTTTCTACCATTCCTACCCAAAAGCAGCTCATTTTGGGTTTCAAAACTGTCGGCAGCAGAGCCTACAAATATACGACTTGAAACGAATAGAAGAAGAGAAAGATAAAGTAAGATGAGTACCTTTTTGAAACGAAAATCATGGAGTGGAGCCATATCATATATGATATTTATGGTACCGAAAAACTGTATGTGGCTGTGTTTGCTTTGAAGATCTAATGAAAGATGCTCAGTTTTCTTAGATTCAGAGCCCCGATTGGGATCTAGATTTTATAGAAGAGGAGGGGGAGACATTAGAGAGAGACGAGAGATTTTTATAGTAGTGGCTGCTAGATGGTTTGCTGTAGTGTGTGCGAAAGGAGAATTAATGGATCGAGCTTTGTGAGGACTTCAAGGGAAGATGGTGATCAGGTGAGGTCAGTCACATGGTCGACTAAATAAAGTAACTAGTTTCATGTACTATAGTCTATTACGCGTTTTTACTATTTTGCACAAAAATTCTAACTAGTAACTACATTAATACATTAATAGTACTGTACGTTTTTGGGTTTGTTGCATGGAGTATATATATACAGTTTTGTTATATGTAAAGTTGCTTTTATATATATATATATATATATATATATATATAAAAAGATACGAGTAATGATGTTTTGTAATAATTTATGCAATAATTTTTATAAAAAATAGTGGGACTCATTATTTTTTGCAAATATCATTATATGAATCATTGTAAAATATCATTACTCTTATCTTTTTTCATATATATATATATATATATATATAAGCAATCTTTCTGTTAAAAAAACTCACAATCATTCTCTCAATCAACAACAAAATCATTAGCAGAGCTATCTAAATGAGAAAGTTGTTGGATGTGTCATTGTTTTTCCTCATGTTCTATTCTAAGCTCTCCTGTTGACTTTTTTTTTAATTTCATTTATTTTATAAGTTATTAGTTTAGTTACGATGACACGATAATACAATATTTATGACAACTTATATAAGATATTTTCTATCGTATAAAGGTGTCTCTTTTTGTGAAAATTAAATATATATATTTCTTCATATTATTTATAATGAGACTCTTTTTGTGTTATAAAGGAGTAAATATTATACATAAATGATTGGAAGAAATTTTGTTATATTTTTATTCCTTAATTCTTAGTGTTTATAATTATTTTGCGTTTAACTATATTTATAATTCATTTTTATTGAATTTTATAAGAAAAATGATGAAAATGACAAAATCATAAATAACTGCAAGTTGACGCAGCTGCATGAGACAATAAAACAACTGCGACAGTGCATTAAGCGATCAATGCTAGAAATAGAATGCTTTGGCTCAGCTGGGTGGTGGAGTGAGGCAGCTGCGTGGGAGTTGGACACAACACTCTCACGTAGGTGCGTCAGTACCTGGAATCAAAAATAATAAATTTTGTCGTAGTTGCGAGAAAAGGTGAAGCAGCTGCGTCGATCGATTCGGGTGTGGTTTTGTACATATAATATACTTCTACTGTATACTACTAAAAAATGTTGGTAAACCATAGAAGGAGGGTGGGAATACAAAATCCGTTAATGTAAAAAATTTGACTACGTACATCAGCATATGTATTACTCATGCTCTATATATTCTACTGAGAATTAATTATACCTTAAAATAACCACGACTATCTATAGACTTTAATCATGACTAGGAGACCAATAGTTGAAATGGTTGACTTTGGTGCATTCTTACGTCCCATAAGTTCTAAATTCTAGTACATACGACTATCTTTATACTCCATCCGAGTACGTTTTGTCGATCATAATTAACATAAGAGATTTTAAAATAATAATTTTATACTTAATAATATTTTTAAATAATTTATAGTATTAACTTTGCATGAAACTAAATCAAATAAATTCGCTTTAAATTGAATTTTTAAAATTCATAAATTAACTAATAAAAAGTTTAAATAAATTTCTTTTTGTAGTACGATTTATTTTAGTTCCTAAATTTTTAAGAATAGATTATTTTTTTTTAATTTTCTGTCCAACTAAGTGTCTTTAAAATGTATGATATAATCTCAAGTACATACTAAAAAAGTAAGAATTAAAAAAAAACACATTTCATAAAAAAAACTCAATTAAATAAATATCAAAAACTTAAAATTCACAATACCTAAGTCTTGATCAAGACTAACACATCATCAGTCCATCCAACTAATCTAATAAGCAAGTGATCATATTTTAAGTTACAAGAGCTGTTTTTGTATATATAGTAAATGGCTGCTTGGTAGGTCCAAGACCTGCATGAGTTTCTACTTGAGAATCTTTGGAACAAAATATTTGTGGACCACAACTTTATTAAAAGGTCCAACTTGTTAGGATAACATAATAATTAGGGGCCTCTCATCACCGTCCGATCGAGGGTTGGGATTTCGTGATATGAGGTTTCCATTTTCCTACTAAGTTAGGTGTTAGCGGTACTTTTTACATTTCAAAATGAAAGTCCCATGCTAGTATCAATTATTTTGGTGTGGGGCCAATACAATAATGTATGATATAATTAGTTATTGGGAGAGAGAATGGATTTCTTAATTGAGGCTTATAATAATTATTGATAATATTTATACGACAAAAGTCAAAAGGGAAAGCCGCCGAACCACAAGGTCCTAAAGCACATCCTGTACTTCTGAGCCTGGCTGTATAAGATAGTACATAGAATCCTAGGCTCCCCCACATTTACTAAAAAATTTAAAAAGGCAATAAAAATTTTACAGACTTTTTTTTCTTTCAATTTTTTTTCTTCTGAAGTTTTTCATTTGGTTTCTGCTTCTAAATTTATATGCGGAGGGAGAAGGAAGAAAATAAGGAATTGAGTTCCTTGTTTATCGGCGTACACATATTGGCAGAGGGAGAGACAAGAAGAGAGGGAGAAAGGAGTAGGGGTCAAAATACGAGTATAGGAAATCACCCCTGTATCCAAGCTAACAGTTCATGGGTTGTAATACTTTTCCTTGATTTTCTATCGCAAAATATTATGTCTCATTAAAAAATTTTCTATCGCAAAATATTATGTCTCATTAAAAAATTTACTCTTAAAAGTTAATAATTTTTTTTTAGCAAAAAGTAAAAAAAGAGTACATATCTTTTGCATGAACGTTTAATTTGACCGTCTCATTAACACCTTGTCAAGAAAAATTCAGTGGAATAAAAATCTTAATGAAGGAAAAAGAGTACAGTCTCTCTTTCAAACCAAAATCATTATTTCATGATGACTCAACATGGTAAATCCTTAAGTTTGTGCATCCCTATCCCGATTTTTTAAATGTCACATTTGACAATGATTTTGTGACCGAGTCGACTAAGTTGTCACATGAACAAATCTGCTTCATGTCAATATCACAATTTCTTTTGTAGTTCTTGGGTATAAAAGAATTTTGGTGAAATTTGTTTCGTTCTATCTCATTTAATATACCCCCCATTTGAGTTGGGTGATACGTGCAACATTATCTTCATATATAACTGTAGGGATATCTTTGATAAATGGTAGACCACATGACTCTTGGATATGTTGAATTATTGACCGCAACCAAACACATTCTTTACTTGCTTCATGAATTGCAAAGATCTCAGAGTGATTTGAAAAAGTAGCAGTCATGGTTTGTTTTGTAGATCTTTAAGATATGGTTGTATCACAATATATGAAAATATAACCAGTTTGTGATATGACATTATGTAGGTCTGATATGTATCCTGCATCTACATATATATCCGATCAACTGTGATGTTTAACCTCTTGGATAAAAATGCCCTAGGTCTTTGCTTTCATGAAGATATCTCAATAAGTGTTTGATCTAATTCTACTGTCTTCTAGTAGGTGTATAGCTATATCTTGCTAACAAATTTACTATAAATATAATATTGTGTCGAGTATAATTTGCAAGATACATAAGCATACCAATTTCACTGAGATATGGTGTAATGACTAAGATAAATATAATTTTATTTTAATGAAAAAGAAATTATTTATGTACATACATGTGTGTGAAGTTAATTAATTCAAATAATTTGAATTGAGTATATGTCAATAAGGAATCAAGTGCCAGTATTGGAATTAAGAAGTAATAATGTTAAAGCTTATGTTACAAATAACTAAGCTCAAATGATGTGCCTTTGTGTGACAAAATGATATGAGAAAGGATAAATAATTAATTAAGTGTTATGTTCAATTATGGTTTAATGGAGATAATTAAAAATAAACCCAATGTCATTATGTAATGAATGATGGCCCAATACATTATTAGCGAACTTAAGTCCAAGGTGGATCAAGAATTACCTCAAATGATGAATATTTACATGATTATTATATAAGTCCAATAAAAAAATATTGCATTGTGGCCCAATTTCTTTTAATCGTTAAAGAGACCACTAGTGGGCTTGTTGTGACGCCCCCAAATTGGGTCCATACCACCCAATTTGAGTACAACAAAATTATTATAATACACCGTTCAATACCCAATAATCCATAACTAAGTTTTCATAATTATTACTATTCTACAATACATTGAAGACTACTATAACAACTATCTCGGACCGCTACTCCATTCCCCTTTCCTTCCCACTAATCCCGGCTACGTTCTCATTTCCTAAACAATTGAACAAAAAGAAAAGGGTGAGCTCAAATAGCCTAGTAAGGAATATCATGACTAAGATAATGAAAAATAAATTATTCTTAGCTTTCAACAATTGAGTTCTTAATCGAATATAATAGACAACAAGTTTTAAATTAACAGCTGCAGTTGAGTTGTTAATAGAGTAATATAAACAGTAAGATTTCAATCAACAACAGCAGTTAAGTTCTTAAACAAAGTTTAACTACAGTGAAATAACCACCACTAAGAGAATCAAGTAGATTATGATGTCTATTAGCCTTTATTTTTAAAAAAATCATTATCAACTTTTATCATCTGAAACACTACTGGTCATGATCATGCCAAACAACAGTTCTTCTTTGCCCCCGACCAAAGATAACTTTCATCACGTGTCCTTGTCATCTGAACCTAACAATTATATCGCCTTTATCATATATCGTCTTTAACCTATATCGCCTTTAACTTATCATCTGTGCCCCAGGTCATAGATATTCAGAACAACCTGATACTTGATGATTGAAATAACAAAAAAAAATATAAATAATGAACAGAAGAAACAGGATAAACAATAACATTAGGAGTTAACAATTTTATTTTATCCAGATTCAAATAATGTCCAAATTATCAACATGATGTAGAGAAAAAAATGTTCAAGTCCAAGAGTAATGTCCAAGATCCAAAGGGAAGAAGTTCAACGGTAAGGTTTACGGTACAAGAAATTAGTCCAAACTGTTCACAGTTCAAATAAATGTCCATAGTTCAAAAGTTCAAGGTCCATAAGTTCACAGTTCAAATATGACGATGAAAATTTAATAGGAATGTTCTTGTCAAAGGGTATTAGATGAAATGTAAACTATTAAGGGAATATTAATGAATTATTAATTCAAGAATTTTCATCGTTTAATAATATTAGAGGTACAAATGAGATACTTTCTTACCATAGTAAGTTTAAGTGATAGAAGATGAAAAAGATGGTATCCCTTATAAGTAAAAAAGAAAATGATATCCCTTTATGATGATGAAAAGAATGATACCTCTTACCGTAATAACTTTAAGAGTTTGAAAGAAACTGATATCCCTTACTTTATCTCGTGACCAAATACAACTTTATGAGGTTGATCAACCTATATGTATATTCATAATTTAATTAGTAAATAACACATACCAATTTTATGTATATAAAATCATCAAAGTGACTATATAAATATACTTCAAAATAGTTTTTAAAGAAAGTAATTTTTCAAAGTAAAATATTTCAAATGAAGTTTTTCAAAATAAATCTTTTAATAAAAGAGTCTTCTAAAGGAAGAGTTGTAAACTAATGTGTGTATGAATGTTTATATAACTTTTATAAAAAAAACTTACTTGAACAATACTCGTATCTTTCCAGATCTTCAACGCTTAAGATAATTTTCATACTCTCAGAGAGACACTTATACTAAGAAATATTTAGAGAGTGAAAAGAAGATTGAGTGAGGAATGTATAAAACTCCTTATGCTAAGTCCCCTATTTATAGCCATAGCCTAACCAACTTTTCCACACACACGTTACACATTTTAATCTCATTTTTTAATCTAAACCATTCATCAACCAACACACGTTTCACACTTTAATCTACACCATTCATTGACTAACACGAGTTTCACGCTTACACGTGTTACACATTTACACGCGTTACACATTTACGTGTGTTATACACTTACGCGTGTTACACACTTACATGTGTTACACATTTACACGCGTTACACACGTACACAATTATAGGCCCAATATTGGTAAACATACAATATTTTTCAAATAATAAATCTGTCTAACTGTTTAATATCCGTGACTACTACTGTAACAATTATAGGCCCAATATTGTAAGATGATGTGCATTATGACAATTATTGATTCAATAATATGGAATACTGTGCAATTAATAATGTAAATTATTGTGTAATGACAATTATTGATTCAATAATATAAAATGATGTGTAATGACAATTATTGGTTCAATAATGTAAAATGTTGTGTAATAACAATTATTGATAAAATACTGTGCAATACCCACTTTATCAGTTCAATAATTTAAAATTTGTGTAATACCGTGTGCTGATATGCAATATCATGTGCTACTGTAAAATATCGTGTGCTACAGTAAGATACCATATGTTACCATACTTTTATCACTGGGTATTTTAACAGTTAAAAGTGATAATACCGTTGACCATTTTTATTTAGAAAGGCTACTGCTGTCGTTTTCTACATCCGATAATATTTTGTTGTGGGGTCCACCCATAACTGAATATTTTGGCAATGTCATACAAATATTCCCCGACAAAACGAATATTCCTCGACAGAACGAATATACCTCGACCAATCGAATATTGTCCGACATAAATTTTTTGTACATAACATCCTTAACTTTAATTTTTATTAATTTAATACCTTACTGTTAAGTATAAAATTATGAGAAAAAATTGAAATCTATTTATTAAAATTCGGGGTCTTACATTTGTAGAGAATTTATAAGGGCCCAAGATTTAAGTCCATGCATTAATTAAAGCCCAACATATATAATCCAATGTAGAGTCCAATTATTAAGAAGTAGACCAGTGGACAAAAATTCTAGATCCGTTGAGGGATGCGTTAGAGTCAAAGGCAACAAATTTTACACATCTCATTTCACTAATGATATTGATGAATTTAGAATTGACAGGTCTCTCAAAATCCCAAACTTAGAGACGTATGATGGAACATGTGATCTTTATGATCATACTAATTATATTTTGAAAGTTTAATGCACTTTTAAAGTCATAATATTATATGAAGGTATCACTAAACTGCTAGGGAATGGATGGTTGCCCATCCTTTTTGTTCCATCGGCTCATGGGAGGAACTAAAAGAACAATTCTACACACGCTTTGACAACAATAAGAAACGTGGAAAGAGATGGCTTCACTGTTCCAAATAAGGCAAAAATCAAACGAATCTCTTTGGCGCAATACATTAGGAGATTTTGGGAAGTAGTAACCAAAATTCTCACTCTGGATCCAGCTCAGATAATACAATTCCTCACATTGGGTTCGAATGTTGAAAAATTCAATCGTCTGATTGAGGAAATTTACTTTAGAACCCCTCAAAATCTTATTGATACCTATGATAAGGTTCAAAACTTCATCGAGGTCCTTTGAAAAATAACGATGATTACCATAAAAAAAGAGATCCCAAGGTCAATGGGTTTGACAGAAGTCTCTGAAGAACAGAAACCAGTTTACTATGTCAGTCATTCCCTTTGGGATGCCGAGACTAGATATTCGAATATTGAAAAATTGACATATGCCCAGGTTATTTTCAGTAGAAAGCTTTGGCAATACTTCCGAAGGTGGACCATTTTTGTTTTAACTAATCAGCCCCTTAGACAAGTCCTCTATCGGTTTAATATTTTTGAGGTTATTTCAATCGAGATGTTCTGCTTCTTCAAATAATAATTTTGTCTTAATGATATTGTTCTATGCTTTCTGTTTTGATCTAATGCATCACTTACCTTACTTTTTAGCCTTATTTTTAGTTCTATCATATCAGGGTTGGGGGGGGGGGGGGGGGGGCATGGAGGCCTAAGTACTAACATGCTATCAAACAGTATAATAATTAAATAATTTATTCTTCACAAAATGAAAAGGAGATTCATTCATTATAAAATGAAGAGAATATAATTACATTGCTTCTAAACTGTTGATGACCCGTTCAATTATAAATTGAATTTTCCTTTATTTGGGCTATTGTATTTGGTTGTAGTAGTCTTTGGACTCCCTAAAGCCTTGTCTTCGATTGTAGTAGTCTTCGGACTCTCGAAAGCCTACTGTCTTTGGTCATAGTATTCTTTAAACTCCCAAAAACTTCTTGTCTTTGGTCGTAGTAGTCTTCGAATTTTTGAAGCTTTTTGCCTTCGACCCTAGTAGTCCTTCGGACTCTTAAAGCCATTTTCTTCTATCATTGCTGTCTTCAGACTCTTGAACCTTCCTGCCTTCAATCCTAGTAGTCCTTCAGACTCCTAAAACCTCCTATTTTTGGTCATAATATTTCTTTAGACTCCTGAAGTCATTCTTTTTAGTCGTTGCAGTCTTCGAACTCCTAAAATATCATGTTTTCGATCCTAATAGTACTTTGGACTCTTGAAACCATTCTTTTTAATCATTACAGTATTTAGGCTTCCAAAATCTCATACCTTCAGTCATAGTAGTTCTTTGGACTCCTGAAGTCATTCTTTTTTATCATTGCAGTTTTTGGACTTTTGAAACCTCCTGCCTTCGATCCTAGCAGTCCTTTGGACTCCCGAAATCTATTATCTTCGGTTGTTGTAGTTTTCGAACTCCCGAAATCTCCTGTCTTTGGTCATTTTAGTTTTTGGACACTCGAACTTTACTTCTTCACCTCATTTCATATGTTGAAAGAGTGGGGGTCATGTTGGACTGTATATTTACTAGCGCAAATGGGTTGCCTATGTTGGGCTTTGTCCCCATAGCCCATTTGGCCTAACGTGCTCATATGAGGACTCTTAAGTCTAATAAGCTTGGGTTCGCTGCCTTATCACCTAAGGCACTAACTAGTTACCATTTCAAATACTAATTTATATGGTAATTACCTTTTCTAATAGGATTTCTACTATACAATCCATATTAAGAATTGTAATCATATTGAGCATATGCGACTACTATAAATATAAGGTAAATAATAGATGTTTGAGACACAATATTCTAACCTACTAAATACTTCTTCCCTCCATTGTGAATACAACTTGAAGCCTGTTCTTATTCTCACACCAAAGGTATTCTCCGGCGGCTCAAGTCGTTAAATACTTTCTGATGGTTTTTTCTGTGCAGCTTTACATTCAAGCCATCGGTTGAACGTATGAACAAATTCGAGCACTAACAGTATGATGATAGACCCATTTTTGTAAAATACAAATAGTATTCTTTTAAATTCATTGCAAAGGTGATAAAGAAAAATGAAATGATATATTATCTTATTAAAGTAAATTAGTAGACAAAAATGAGAGAGGAACAAGTGTTTGTTTAATATTTACAGATAATATGAGGAACTAATTAAGTAATTAATTATTTTTAAAAAATTATAAATAACATATAGAAAGGAACAAGGAAGATAATTTATATGTCGATCAATAAATTAAGATGAGATTATTTTTAATTTTTATTTATGTTATATATGTATATCCGTTGTAATTATAATTTGCAGTAAATTTTTGCAATATATAACAAGAGTCAATGAACAAACTTTTATTTCTCAAAAGAATAAAAAAAGAATGGAGGGAGTAATTGATATCACAAATGCAAACTGGACCATACGTGAACATATAGGGTTCATTTCCTTCTCAAAGTCCACTTATAAACCAGTAGACTGTAGTGTAGAATTAAATTCATTGAATTTATGACATCCGGCTTATGTGAAGTACAGTAGATTTTTTTTTTGTCAAATAATTAGTCGATCTTTCATATTAACTGTTTTGAACATTATTGATTATTGTTCCCTGTTTCCATGAAAGAAAGAAGTAAATTTTTTGATTCTGAAGTACAAATAAGAGGGTCCTAAAGTTGGTGGTATGTTAATTCATGGTAACAAATGGTCCGTATTAGGTGTATTACTATGATTTAAGTGCATATAGATAGTCATACAGTGGGACTGTTAGCCAACAAACACCGACCCACAAAAGGGTTTTACTTTTCTCCGAAAATCAAAAAGCCTAGCACAAGTTCTTTTAGTTTTGGGAGGTTTTCTCTCTCTTTTGAAGAGACCTTCCCTTGATCTCTCTTTTTACGATAAAAAAAAAATAAAAAATTTAAATTTAAACAAAAAAAAGTAGAAAATTTATAAGTTTTTTTCATATTATTATCAAGTTTATAAAATAAAATAAAAGAAAGCTTAAATTTTATATTTAAAATAAATCTTTATATTAGTTTTGTTGTGTTTATAGTATATAATAGAGATTATAAAATATTTATTTATGTTACTTAATTTTTCATCTAAATTCGATCACTTTTGGACAGAATACTATGAAAACAGAACCTAGTTTTTACTCCATTTCTTTGTTTTTTTTTACCATTCAATGAAAAACTCACTTAAAACATAAGTGGATAAAAAAATTAAATTAAATTTTTATTTCTTTTATTCTTTCATCCATTTTAATACCCAGTAACAACACGTGCGTAAAAATTTTCTTACAAAAAACAAATTTGCTTACACTGATGTCAAATATTGGTTCCACGACTGAATGCATTGTACTAATAAAGCCTAGGTAACTCTTTGTATTGAGAAAGAGAATAAATTCTATAAGACTTTGTAATACACCTTTCAATAAGAACATGCTAATTGTATATATATTTTGAGAGAAATTTAAGAAGTTATGATTGTATTACAATAATTAAATGGAAATAAATTTTACTATGGTAAATAATATTGCATAATCTATTTAGAAAAATCAGAATTTTTTAATTTTCTTTAAAATTATAAAAAAAATAAAATCATTCTTACTAGATAGTGTAAAAATACGAGTTTACATACTGTGTATATAAAAATGATTCTCATTGAGAAAGTATGGAATATCAGTACATATTCTCTACTCTCTCTATAATTTCTTTTATTTCTCCCTCCTTTTTTCTGGAGTTAGACAGGGACTTGAAAACTAGTTACATCACTACTAAAATTGTCTCGCAAGACTCGAATGAATTGGCATGAGATCTTTTATAATTAAATATCTTTGTTTCTCAATATTGAGATCTATGACAACGGTTCTTAAGGTCTATGGCGACGGTATATACTGTCGACATAGCCCTGTTATTTTGTAAGACTGTGACAACGGGACATACTGTCGTCATAGAATTTAAAAACCATCGTCATAGATTTTTGCACAGAAAAATAGATGAATTTGTTACAGAGAATTTGAATCCAAATGAATTACTATATGATAAGTGTGTTACAATGATATGGAAGTCAGGAAGTGGCCGGAATCACATGGGTCAATGCGAAAAGAATTAGTATAGATGATGAATATGGTGATTGGTGAAGAAAGGGAAAATAATGGGGGAGACAATCATAATTCAACTACGTACTAGCTAGTTATATACAGATGGTCTCGCTTTGTTGAAGCCAGCCATGCATGCCCTGGAGCCACCACATGCCCCGGCAAGCCTAATGTGCAAGTGTTCATGAGTATTATTCTGTTTGTTTCGTAAAAAAGTTTCATTTACAAATTTTATAAATATATTAAAGATATATTTTCGTTTAAACACTAAATTATTAGTTTAATAATAATGAAAAAATTTAAAAATATTGTATCTTATATATATATATATATATTGTATATCAATAAAAAGATAATTTTCTTGTCCACAACAAAAAGTACTGAAAAGTGAACACTCTTTTTGTGCTAAATAGGGAGTATAATGTATGAATATGACGGTCAGCCTGAGATTAGTATATATATCCACTCAGTATATCAGTATACTTTCACGAGTCTCTTGATATTGATACATGTTTGTTTTCCTTAATATTTATTTATTTATTTATTTTGTTTGTTGTATCCTATTCTTTCCATTTTCCCCAAGGCATGAACGATATTATGTTAATTTTTCTTCTTGGTTTCAAAAACGAGTGTAAACAATCATGCCTTTATTTTGTAAGAAGGACCATAACTACAAAGTCTGCACCTAAAGTGTCTCAAACAAAATGTCAAGACTGTACTTCAGGTATGCCTGTGCATGCATGGATAAAGTACATCTACATTTAGTAAGTTAATTTATTTTGAAAGTTGACACTTGGAATCCTCTCTGATTCACCCATTAATTAGAGTTGTTAAATACACTAACGCCACATTTAGCGAACCTGAAACTATCAAATAAGTTATTTTTGTTGCTTTGCTGTGTAATTTAATTTGATCATTCGAGTCAGATTTAAAATGATATCCCGCGGTTCTGCGGACGTTGTAAAAATAAATCAAAATATTATCATCAGCTAATAATCGAATAATACGAATAAGAGAAATTCTGTTATAATTATTTTTGTAAATTTAATATGCTCTACGGATATATAGAAGAACATACTAAAATAAGAAATTAAAAAATTTGGTTAAAATTATTTGTTTGAAAATTTCTCGAAAAACTAATTATAAGTTCTTCTCTCTATCGGAACAAAAGGGGTTATGCTCATTACAGTTAGATTACAAGATTTATCGAGTAGAATGATGCATGCTCCTTTCTTCTCCTTCTTTCTCAGTGAATGGATAAAGAAGAAAATTACCGGAAAAATCTGCACAAAATAAAGCTCTCTTGTACTAGTATTTTGTAAGCCAAGGGAAATAAGAAATATTAATTATTTTTCTTTTTAATGTATAAAGCAATATAAAATTTTGGCATCTAGACAAGTTATGAAATACTACCCTGCTTCTGAATCTAATTCAAGCAAATCAAAGTTGTACAAATATCATCAATTGGAAAAACATTTTTATGCTATGAAATGCCACGGTCCATCTACAATTTGTTCAAGCAAATAAGTTGTCCAGATATTATCAGCGGTACAAACATTCTATATTGAAATCCCCATCATAGATTTCGATTATAAGTAAGGAATCTTTGACACACACACACACACACACACACACACACTATCTTGTATTTTTGACAAAATCAAAATCTGAGAAAGTCAATTAACGGGAAAGCAGTCTTTTAGTTTTTCATCATTCTCGTCAAAATCAGGAATTTCTGCAACATTAAGTTGCGAATATTCTTCTCCTGAAGGATGATTTTCTGTCTCTAAATCTTGCACTAGCAAAGCATCCATTCGGGCTATGTCTCCATCTCTTGGATATGTAATGTATAGGAAGGAGTAGCTAGATCAGAACACAAATTATCATTGGAATTCCGATTGCAGTGTAAAGAGCCTTAGCAAGCGCTGCAGCATTTTCTCTATCTGTTTCAATTTCTTGTGAGCCTGTGGATCCCTTTGGAGTAGGATTATAACCGTACACATGCTGAGCCAAAATTCCAACTATAGGGGGAGCAAATGATGCTAATATGGATTCAAACGACTTATCCAAAGCGTATGTGCTTGTTCTTGATCTCTTCGGAACAATCTTTGCCATTATTGGACTGTATATAAATAAATAAACAATTCATAGTTTCAGATAACTCACATAACATTTCAATTTCGCATCGAAACATATGCGATAATTTGATATATATGTAATATTTCAAACTACTATTAATAGTATTTTTATTCATGATCCTTTGGGTTAGCTTATGATGAGATAAAATGATTTAAAAATATATTATTGAGATATTGATTGGGCCTTGGTACATTTTGATGAAGTCCACATTTACCAAATAGCTAAAAATATGTTGGATACATACCTCTTTGTTGCTGCTTCATTCCACGATATCATTAATTCCGTTTGTTAGAATTAACTCATACTTCTGTGAGTTCGACTAATGTTCACTCCGACAGAGTAGTCTTTAATTTACTAATGTATTGGATCATGTTATATCTGGTAGGGTTTTCTAGTTATTATGAAAACAATTGTTTATATGTGAATTATTGTAGAGCGCGTGAGGCATCTAATAAATAAGTCAGACAAGACTAGTCAAATTGATGAACCTGGATATATCCTGTGTTCTTACTTTTTTGTTTTTCATATAATATTCTATGTGATTGTGTTATTATTCAATCTTAAATTCTAACACCGTTACAAACAAGACCAAACCATGCGTTGTTACCTTGCTGTGGAAGGATCATCAAGCAATGCCAGCAACAGTATTGCTGCTGGAAGAATGGCTGAACCAGCGCTAATTTGCGAAAGAATTATTCTCCCAGAATTGGGTAGGTGTTTGGCACGAATATCCCCATTTTTCTACCACAAAGTGCACCGATTAAAATTTATGTTACGCTATTTGACATTTTCTATCTATAATCAACTTAGAATAGAGTAGTATTTCTTGAGAATTAATGGCTACCCATCACATCATCTTAATAAAACAGTAAGCAAGTATAGTATAAGTTTGGTTACACAGTATTAATTTGGAGCATTTAGTGTATTTGGAGTATTTGTAAATCCAAACACATTTAAAAATCTTATTCATCCAAAAATAACTTAAATGAAACTTATTTCGAACTCAACTTATTTTAAACATATTTTATTTAATTTTCAAACGTAGCATTTATGGCTCAAATAGAACACACTAAAAATGGTACGGTGCATTTAGGCTCGACGTTATCATAAAACACTGCAAATGCTAATAAATAAACAACGCCAATATCACATCAAAAGAAGTTTGTTTTATTTTCCTAGCTAAAAATAATAAAATCTATGGTATTACTCATTATTTGCATTATTCATAAAGTTGAATTGTTACTGGTTTTCATATCACTTCATATTTGAAATAACCTTGTTATCAATCTTAGACAGAGAGGCCTGTAAGAAAGTGGAGGAGAAGCCAACGAGGAAGGTGGCCGCAGCCCAGAGGAAAGCGCCCAGGGCAATAACGATATGATTTTTTATTTCATGAAAAACACTTGCAAAGATATGATTATTTTATTTTATTTTTTTGAAGTTTGACATTCTCATGGATCAAAAGTCTTGAACAACTTGGTTGTATTAATCTCTTAAGAGTTGAGAATTCAAATTATTTTTAAACTCCAATTTTAATTTCAAGGGATGTCATAATTACCGTTCCATTAAATTTACATAATTAACATTAATAAATTTGTCACACAATTATCTTAAAACTTTTCATCAATATTTTTAAAATTACTTTAATAATTATTTAGTCAAACACTACCTTACCTTCTTTTTTTTTTTTTCTTCTTTTTTTATATAAAAACACTTTTATTAAAATATTTAATTTTTTTCATTTCACTGCACATACAACGCATCTCCGTCAAAAGGGCACTTTTTAAAATGCTATTTTCTTTCACATTTCAAGGAGTGAGTAGATATATATTTTTTCCTCTGATATTTTCTCTGAGAATGCAAATTAAAGTGTCAAACTAAAACATTACTATTAAAATCTCTCACACCATGGGACTCACCTCCACAACTGTACATGTTTTCTTTTCCGATGATATCTGACTTTCTTGCTTGACGGACTCCATGATTTTTTTTAGTTTCTTTCATGTAAGCCTTAGGTGCTTAAAAAATCATCCGGAGAAAAATTTAATCTCGATTGACCTATAAATTGGCCTGAGAATACCTTAGCATTAAAAAAAACATTATTCATGCTTAATTATTGTCTTGAGTCGTGTTGATGTATAATATATGCACTTTTTTTTTACTAAAAGTAAGGGGCTGTTTAATAAAACTGAATAAAACAGTTGCAAATGTTTAAGTAATCTGAATGAGTTGAATGAAACAGAATTCTGAATACTGAATGAAAAAAGTTATTTGATAATTGATATGTCTGAAACATATGAATAATATTTTTTTACTCTTTTACCCCTCTAAATTATGTTAAACAAATATATAAGTATTTTTTCGATTTTAACTTTTGAATTATTTTAAACATGTATATTTGGAGTTTCTAAGTTCAAAAATTCAACGTGTGATAAAAATCCAACTTGCTATAATATTGAGATATTTTAAGAAGTTTTAATTTCTTACATCATATGCCTATTTTAAATTTTCATTTTCTCTCAAGGACTTGAGCCTATTTTATTACAAATAATAATTAGGAATATAATTTAATCGTTATTCATATCCCTCCCCCAATTTCCAGCCCAGAGCTCCAAACTAGCAAAGTACCCCTTTCTTTCCAATAGCCATCTGATCAATGGAGCCCCTGACTATAAATTAAAGAGGAAAGCAATTACAAGCTTCAATCTCTCATCGTTGGCTTTGATTGATCTATAGCTTTTCATTCTTACTGTGACATTGAAGAGAGAACTAGATGGAGTTCCGAATCAAGATAACTCAGGTTATTCACATGGATTGGAAGAGAAGATTGGAGAAGATGGAGCGGTGGAGGACATGGCATGAGGCTGAAAGATGAAAGTCTGATTTATTAGGGTAGTTGAGTAAAAAGTCATTCAGCGTTTGCACCTAGTGATTTAGGTAGAGAAATCCAAAAATCAAACTTATTGACTCAGGCTCGTCAAGATTGATTCAGATGATTATTTTTTCAAATGAAACAATCTGAATGACTTATGGATTCAGATTTTATGTCATTCAGCCTCATTAAGTGAATATCAAACAGCTAAAAGGGTATTTGATAAAAATTGAATGAAATAGTTCTGAATACTTAAGTAATCTGAATAAACTGAATGAAGTAGATTTTTAAATACTGAATGGAAAAAAAAAATTATTTGATAAGTGATATGTCTGAAATATTTGAATAATATATTTTTATTTAATTCCTCTGGAAAAAAATCAAAGTTATTGTAAATTTATTTAATATAATATTTAATATTTTTTTTTACTTTATTCAGTTGAGACTAAACCATTCAGACAAAAAAATTAAATTTAGTCATTCAGCCCAAAAATCTGACAGTTTCAGCCATTAAGACATAAACAAACGCAATGAATGATTTAATCCATCTGACTGATTCAGTCTTTTAGCTCTATTCAGCTTCAATCAAATAGTCCCTAAGTAGGTCTAATGAAAAATTTATTAAGAGGCCTAAAAATTCACATGAGTTCTCAATTTTATTTTATTGAGTCTGATTTATACATCGTGAGTCATGTATTGATATATAATATATGCAAGTTTTATACTAAAAGTAAGCAGGTCTAATGCAAAATTTATTAAGAGTACTAAAAAATTAATATATATGAGTTCTCTATTTTATTTTATTACAAACTAGCAATCCGTGCATACGCATTGCGTGTATAAATTATGTGAAGCAAAATTAAAACTTTATAGATTTGAAGGAGTAAATAAAAAGACATAAAAAAATTAAATTAAAAAGAACAAAATAGTAATATATCTAAAGAAGAAAAAAAAATAACAAAAAATTCAACAAACAACGGTCGGTAGACTTTATAAATTATAATATGGATAGATAGATGCTTCCTCTCTTTTTTCAAAAGTTAGTGTACTAGTAGGCAGTAGCTCATTATCCCGTACACTTGTATCTATTAGAGTGACTTAATTACTTGTCAACAAAAATATTGACCGTGATTATATAAACTGATAAACAGAAGTACCACTAGAACAAGAAGAAAAACTAGAACTTCTAAGCACATACCAAATTTGTAGATACCAATGTGAGCACTTCTCATTTATTTAATTTTGGTTTGCGAATATCATTGTCTGCCAAATCTGAGAATTTTAATTAACGGGAAAGTAGTCTTTTTTCATCGTTCTCATCAAAATCAAGAATTTCTTCTCCTTCATAGCCTATCTCAATCACATTTCTCTCTTTTCCATGCATCTCATCTGATCCTAAAACATGAAGTTGAGAGTCTGCTTCTCCTGAAAGATGATTTTCTACCTCTAATTCTTCCATCTCTGATGCTATCAAAGCGTCCATTCGGGCTCTGTCTCTATCTCTCGGATATGTACAGTATAGGAAGGAGTATATCAGAACACAGATTATCATTGGAATGCCAATTGCTGTGTAAAGAGCTTTGGCAAGTGGTGCAGCATTTTCTCTATCCGTTTTAATTTCTTGTGAGCCTGTGGATCCCTTTGGAATAGGCTTATAACCGTACACGTGCTGAGCCAAAATTCCAACTATAGGGGGAGCAAATGATGCTAATATGGATTCAAACGACCTATCCAATGCATATATGCTTGTTCTTGATCTCTCGGGAACAATCTCTGCCAGTATTGGACTGTATATTTATATATCAACAATTCATGGTTTCACATAACAGTTCAAGACTGCTATTTTTGCTCTGTCAAGTGTACATATGGCAAATAGCACTTAACACGGGATTTGGATTACAGAAAGTTAAAATTGAGCAGTTAATTTGTATAGAAACAAATTCAATTTGTATATATAAGAGTTGCAAATGTATAATACTTAACAAAAGTCATCTAGATGCAACTATCTGCTATAGTAATACAACTCATTTTTATAATTGCCCAAATGTACTGCCAATTTCAAAATGCCTAGAATCAGGATCCTATAACACGTGATGCACTTGCTAAAAATGAAATGTTAATCACGAATTTAGTTGGAACCATTATTTGAACAGGTTCTCCCTAATCATATAATTGGTACGAACCATGTGAAGAGTATCACATGCTGACTATGATGAAAGGAAAAAGAGAACATGGAAAAAAAAGGATATAGACAAGAAAGAAACAGGTCTGATAGCATCATGGACTAGGTTTTCAGCATGTAAAATTGGAGAAATTAAAGAAGAATACTTTTGATATCATAAAAAGGAATCCTTGCAAAATCCAAAATAGAAAATCCAATAATATATAAAAGAAAATTTGTTCGAAACATACCTGTTTGTAGCTGCAAAATTCCACGATATGATTAATCCCATTGTGAACAAGACCAAACCATGCATTAATGCTGTGGAAGGATCATCAGGCAATGCCAGCAACAGTATTGCTGCTAAAGGGATTGCTGAACCAGCGCTCATCTGTGAAAGAATTATCCTCCCAGAGTTCGGTAGGTGTTTGGCCAGAACATCCCCCATTTTTCCTCCACATAGTCCACCAAGTGAAGTAGCAATAGCAAAAATGGTCCACAAGAACGCCGTTGTTTTGTGGGAGAATCCGATAAGTTCTAACCACATGGGAGCAAATGACAAAGCTGACCAGGGAAATGAGCCAGAGACACCTTGAGCTACAATTATTTGGAAAGATGGAATTTTCATAACTTCTTTTGCTTCTTTAACCATGTTCTTTGTTTCGGACCAAAAGGATCCATGTGGAATTTGAGTTTCAGTTTTATTATCAGAATCAGAAAACCGGGGATCATTGGCAAATAGGCGGACCAAAATACCAACTATGACACTTATCAATCCAACTACATGGAAGGCAATGCGCCAACCGGGGATTCCCATGAAGGATGTTGAGGCTATCAGTACGGCACAAAATCCACCAATGACTGAACCGAGGCCTCCAGTTAGTTGTAGCCATCCAAAGGCTACACCACGGTTGCTGTCATCAGTTGAATCAGCAATGAGAGACTGAATTGCTGGTATGACTATGGCTAGCCCTATCCCATTCAGTCCTCTTGAAATTGCAATCTAAAGAAACATAGAAATATAGTTACAGAGCGAAAGATTCAAGTGTATGAAGCATAAAATGAAGTTAGTTAAGTGTGAATAAAGTAATAATATAACTTACTCAGTTACTCTTAACATATATCCTCCGCTATGCATCTGTTATTACTGAAAAAGAAGTTCGTTTTCCTAATTCGAGGGGCAATTAGGAGAACAATATCATTCTTGTCCTCTTATATTCCTCCAATTTCTTCCTGAGAGAATATTCAGACAGACACTTGATAACAATACTACCTTTCTTTTTCGTTCATCATGTGACGGGAAATGCAGACCCATTTTACATAATCACAGTTGTTTTAACAAATACATTCTCCATTTCATTCATAACAAGCTAAGTAAATGATAACTAACTTCTAAAAACTTACTATTCCATTCTTTATATCCTTTTCGTATCCCATTTCCCACAATAATATACATGCCCGTGGCGCATAGCACTTGATCATAAACTACCCCAACTACATAACTTTTCCCCCAAATTTTAGAAAAGTAATCTTTTTAAAGAAAGGTGATATACATGTATGTCGACCAGACGAAGAACTCTATGCGATAACATAAAATAAATTTTAAAAATTAATATTTACACAAACTAATTTGATATTTTTATAAGTAAATTCTATTTGATCTTGTGAAAATATTAAATTAACTTGTGAAAATACCAATTTTTTAAATTTTTGTGGGACTATTCATTATTTTTACTATCCCATTATAATTCAGCTGAACATTTTTAAATAGTATAAAATAACACAACATACTCAACTTCGTTATTCTAATTTCATTATGCACTGCAACTACTAAACTGTTATTTATAACCATAAACTTAAAACAAAAAAATAATCCAAAAAAATATTACACTAAATCTACATAATTTCAAATAATAACATTCATCTTTCTCCATACAAACCCAACTTATGGCATAAAATGAAAATTGCTTACCTGTAAGAAAGTGGAGGAGAAGGCAATGAGGAAGGTAGCGGCGGCCCAAAGGAAAGCGCCGAGGGCAATAACGTGGGCTCGATTATGACGGAGGGCAAGATAAGCGGCAAGTGGGTAGCAAGCAGATTGGACCATGGATCTGAACAGAGTGAGTGAGCCCAACCCAGTGGGGTCAATGTTAAGGGCCTCACCAACCTCTTTGTAGACTCCGGGCAACAGAGACTCGTCGGCCCGTTCCATTATTCCGGCGAGATTGACCAGTACCAGCGTCAACTTCTCAGATCTCATCATCTCCTTCCTCACCTTCACTCTCAGATGGAGATGATATGTTGACTTGGACTCAAAGCCCAATCTGCTTGACTTGTCCTGAAGATTTCTGATTTGAGAAATGTATGAGGGCCCATCCACGTCCGATACTAGATTTTAGATTCGTCAAGTGTAAATTAGCAAAAAAAAGGATTCGCCACGTGTATAAGCGAGATTGCTGGAGTAATTGGTGAGAGCGTTGGAGAGAAAGAATTAAAGTGCTATGTTTTTTTTTTCCCTTCTTTTTTTGGACAGAAAGAATCTCCTTATAACTGATCTTCGGGGCCTGATTCAGACGTTATGCTTCGACGGTAAAAATAGGAAGAAATATTTAAATTACGTCAATTATAACTTTTGTAACTTTTAAATTTAAATCATTTTTTCTTTTTTTTTTCTTTTTTATCGGAGCAAATTATAATATTGTCTTCTTATGTTTACATAAACATACAATATAGATGTTAATGTTCTAATTTTTTCAATCTCATAGATAATGTTTTATTTTTTATAAAATCGTCCACTCTGACTAAATTTGATCAAAATAAATAAATTATATGCACAACATGCAAGTTTTTAAAAGACATAATAGTATGTTTACGCACTAAAAAATGTGAGTTTTTAAATGGTAAAATATTTATTATCATAGTTTAAATATTTTGAGTAAAATATAAAACTAATATTGGTAGTTTTGTGTATACAATGTTTATAAACTTTGGTCGGGTCTTTATTTTGGATAGCAATTTAGTTTAAATAGTGTGTATTTTAAATGTATTTTGGATGTTTATAACTAACATATTGTAAATGGTATACTTTATTTCAGTTAAATAGTTTGGAGATTTGTGTGACTCATTCAATTAATTTGCATGCATTAATGTATACTTGGAATACAATATAGGTGAATTTTTTTTTAAAAAAGAAGAAGCTATAAATGAATTTTGACAAAGATCAGATAGAACATGACTTATTCATTCAATTACAATTCAATTACTTCTAGTAAGGATATAATAGTCAAAAACTATTTAAAAAAAATTATCCAATTCCTTAAATAATACCAGACAAAACAAACATAATATGAGATTATTTTAAGTTATCTCATGAATAATTTTATTTTAAACAAACATGCGACTGGAACTATTTTAGGGAACACTATTTTTATATGAGTTTTTTATATTTTCACATGATTTTCTCTCACATGAAGGTGAGACCACTTTACTTTCATGTGAGATAGTATCATATGAAAATATTAAAAAGACATGTAAAAATATCAGTTCCCAACTATTTAATCTCGTAGGACTAATAATTTTGAAATTGTAATTCTTGCAAAACAAATAATTTTAGTAGTGAAATGTGGTGTTTATTATAGGGGTCAGCTCGAATTTGCTCTCCCGAGTCCCGAGCCTGCTTAGGCAGGCCCCAGGCTCATAGATGGCTTTTGGGCCGGCAGACCCCTCACATCCCTTGAAGCCCAAATGTATATTCTTGCTATTGTGAGCTAGGTCTAGCTCAAGTCCATCCATCCATCCATCCCTCCATCTTTTTTCTTTTTCCCTATACTTAATATTATTTAATTTCATCAATATAATTATACAAATGGAGTATTTTCTTTCACAAACCATTTTTTGTGGCAAAGACATTTTCTGTGTTTAATTTTATTAGGGAGCCAAATTTTATCATGAATCTACAGATCTTAATTACATAAACAATTACGCACTCATTATTTTTATCTCTATTTTAAAATAGAAAAATATGGTCCAGTTTAATTAAGAATAAATATTATTATTAACTTATTTTTTGAAAAAGAAAATGGATTTTATTTTACACTAAAAATGGGAATTTAGAGTTATTGAAATTAGAGAAAATGGTGAGGGGGCATAATCATATGGTGTGTACATATGAGGAAGGGAAAGGCAAAGGGCTACCGACCATCTCTCAAGACCATGACACCTCAACAACAATTCCTTACACCGTGGGACCCACATCCACAATTTTACACGTGTACTTCTTCATCACGGATTCTTTCCTTCTTTCTTCATTTCATGTAAGCATGAGGTGCTGCCGACGTACGTCGTACATTGTTCGAGCTTAACTATTTGCTTACATCCTAATAATAAGAATAATATTTCATTCAAAAATAAAAATGAATTTGATGCAACATATATATATATATATATATATATATATATATATATATATATATATATATAGTAATTGCTCCACTCGCCTTTTTATTTTTGTATATTGTTTCTGATTTTTACTTTTAAAATATTCGTGATGTGGTTTCGTTTAACATTTCATTATCTCTAGGCCCTCTTTGTGAAATGTCGATCTTCTCAAGGAAAGTAAATGGTTCATTACCTTGCTATCTTCATTGTTTTATCTATTATGGATAATATTAGCTCAGTTTCTGGTTGTAATTTATATTATTAAACGTACTCTTAATTAGAAAATTAAAAATACAGTAATATTATAAAATAATAGTAAAATAATAATAATAAATAAATATTATTTTATCACTTTATAATTCTAAAATAAAAATGTATATATAGTTTTGGACTATACTAAAAGAAATTATATGTTAAAACAAATTATATGTTTAAACGAAACGAGTATTAGCTATAAATTATGTATAAAGTGACTTTGTAATGCTATTTTATTATTATTTATTAAAATTATTAGACATATGATCTAATGCATCAATAAGTTGGTATCAAATATGTTTTTAGTATTTAATAAAATACATTGGTCATCATAAGAAAGAAAAAAGAGAAAGGAGAAATAGAATTAAAAAAGGACTCTAAGTGAATGTGTATATTCCAGATTGCCTAAAAGAGAGAATTTACGGATATATATATATATATATTAAATGCCTGCAAAAAGATAAAACTATCAATTTACATATATATATTGAATTGCCTATAAATTCTAGTGTATTTCTTATGAACAAAGGAGCGAATCTACCAATTCTAATATATATCAACTATATAATTAAAATCACAAACTAATTTTAATTTTACTAATTTTTGGTTCAATTTTTCTATTCAAATTAACATACTAACCAAATTTATATCAATTAAATATTATCAAAATTTAAAAATATTTGTATTTTTAATAGTAATAGAAAAAAGAAAGATCTTTTTATTTCCTATTCAAATTAGTATAAGTACTGTACAATTTTTTAATAATTAAGAATATACTATCCAAATTTATAAAGTATTTAAAAGAAACTCAACCAAACTTTAATGAGAATTTTTATTTTTGATTTTATCAATTTTTTTTACAATTTTTTTATCACAATTTTATGTAATTAATTAAGACAACTATATAATTAAAAGTATAAATTTGATTTAATCAATTTTTGGTTTCACCAATTTTTGATTAAGCTTTCTTATTCATATTATGATAAGTATTATTCAAATTTGTATCAATTAAATGCTATTTAAATTTAAAAATATTTTTATCTCTAATAAGAATAGAATGAACAATTATTTTTCTATTTCATATTCAAAATAGTATAAGTACTATACAAATTTATAATAATTAAATATATACTATCTAAATTTGTAAAGTATTCAAAAGAAACTCAACAAATCTCTAATAGAAAAAGTAACTTTAAAAAGAATTTTTTTTTTATCAATTTAATTACAAATATATTTTTTAATAATTTTATGTAATTAATTAAGACAATATAACACATTATACTATTTACCTAAATTTATTAAAACTTGAAATTATACCAAATCACATGATTAATTGTATTAATAATATATGTGAATTATTATAAAACATATAATAATCATAAAATTAGTTAAAAATTATATTAAATTCATTACTAACTAATTGTCATAACTAAGTCAAAACGTATTAAATCGAGCTTGGGTTTCATACTTCTATTCAGATTAGAATTTTAAGTAAATTTTGTTAATATAAACACTAATATAGAATTCTATTATAAATTAAAATAAAATTAAAATAGTTATTTTCTCATAATTATAACTAAATAAATACGTACTCCATTCAAATATTTAGCTTAATAATTAATCGAAGTGGCCTATAATATATAATTCAATATTTATTATTTAAGTAAATATTTAATAATCTAATAATTATAATTATCTTATTAAAATCCTAATTAATATTTATCTATTTAATAATATAATAAACAATTATTCATACTACCCGTGCTTCGCACGGGGTTGACAAGCTTGTCTTATAAAATAATACAAACAAAATTAAAAATAAAAATATCAACCAATTAAATTCAAGTGTAATTTCATGAGTCAACTGTAACAACCCCGAATCCGGGTTCCTTTAACCTCGGATCCGGTTCACTACTGTACAACCTTTTCCTTATCATCCATAACTCAAAACAATATTATAATTGCTAAATAATCATTTATTTAAAACTTTATAACATCTCTTTCTATTTCATAATCGCAATCTTTATAAATTTCTAGTATGTCTCAATATCATACATGATACGACATTCTACTACAATCAATTTGAGTATTTAAACACTCACAATACATACTAACCATTTCTTTAATTACAGAATTATTTTACCTGTCCAATTCAGACTCATAACTAGAACAATCACTTAAACTTTAGATGAAAGTAATACGCATTCCTGATCTTTATCGAAGACTTCGGATATCTCGCACTTATCTGAAAGTTTTTGTTTTATAGCAAGAGTGAGCACGACGGCTCAGCAAATCTAATAGTTACATATAACACATTACATGCTTCACATGTTATACAACTATGCATTTTATTCATACATTATGTTTTTCATGCTACTTATTTTATGAATGCTTCATACTTCTTATGCATCACATATAATGCACAACTAACCTCTATTAAATCATGCTTCATATATTTATACATATTTCACATGTAATCATACTTCATGCTTTATTGGCTTCACATAACACAAATAACATCAATATATATTCATATCAATAATTTAATATCACATTGTAGCATAGCAATGCACATAAGAGCAAGTTCTGAAAAACTTGCCTGAATTGCTTCCTCACTTACGCTTACACAATTCAATTTACCTTATTTGAAAGACCTAATATGATTATATTCCAATTAGTAGCGCACATAGGGATTCATTTATCATTCTCAAATAAATTGACTCGACAGCACATAGTTTCCTATTTACTAACTCATAAATTATATGATAATATTATCACCCTTTGATAATATTTTAATTACTGGCCAATATTATTATACACTAATAATACCTCATTCAATTACAAACGTTATTAAGTATTGAACAACATCTTAATTGGTTACTAATATTGTTAGTTCCCGTTGACACAAAAATGATCTAGAAGGGGGGGGGGGGGGGGTTGAATAGATCCTTAAAAAAAACTTTTTCTTTATAATTCGAAAGTATATTAGTTATGGTTAATAGAATCAATTCAGGCACAACGGAATATACTTTCAGAACCCCTTCAAAGATGTATCATGATTTCAAATCATTGTTTTAATCTACGGTATGAGTAATAACAGATATAACAGTTAGAGTTCATAATGTAAAGACGTAAAGTAGATGACTCAAGAGGTTTAAGTGGTTCGGAGACTGAATAACTCCTACTCCACTCTTATACTTCGACGAGTAGGAAATTCACTAATTTAGTCACTAAGATAAGGACACGCTGCCCTCCACAAGTCCAGCAGACTTGAGTTGTTTTTAGCCACTTAGGCAAGGATCTTTTGACCCTCCTCAAGTCCCGCAGACAAGAGTTGTTTTGTCAATTAAGACAAATATCCTCTGATCCTCTCTGGTGTGTTGAATGCTTGTTTGGTTGTGCTGCTAAGATGAACTTTGATCTTCTTTATCTTCTAGTACTTAGCAACTGCTTGTGATTAGTTTCTGAATGCCGCTGATGTTTGTCGTTGATGTTCTTTTCATTCTTCTGGTAATCTGTAGTTACCCTTGATCACTTTTGATGTCCTGCTGAGTTCTTCAGATAAGCTTTGTACTCATCAGTCCCTTAGAACACTTAGCCATCCTGAATACAAAATCTCATTATGTTCTTCTTTATGCTTAAGGTGTTCTTGGCTTCTTTTGTCATTTAACTCTTAGCACATATGCCAGCCCTTCGACATTTTTAGTTTCAGTGAAGCTTTTCAACAGATTAGTTCGTGTATGTTGTTCTTGCTTATCTTTTTTTTTTCTTTTCAGATCTGCTCTTTTGTAGACTTTAAATGATCTTCCCGTTGCAGATCTATCTGTTGCAAATCTTCCCGTTGGAGCCTGTTTAGTTGCAGACTTCTTTATAAACATTAAGTCAGAGTGTTTAATGCTCTGCTATTTCTGATTTGTTGACTTGTCTTCTTTATTTCCAGAGAGATGTGTCAGTCCTGGGTTCTTCCCAACCTTTATAGAGTGGATAGGTCTTTTAGAGAATACGAAAGTCTTCTGATTTTTTGAGCCTGATGTATGTCACTAGAAGTCTTTGTTCTGAGACTTAGCACGCATAAGTCAGTATTCTGGCATTTCTGACTTCTACTATAGCAGATGCATTAGATGTAGATGTTTCTGAAGTAATCAACTACTCATCTTGAGACTACTAGTTTAAGTGCTTTAACATCTTGTTAGCACTTAAGCACTCTACGATCAATTCAGTTGTAGCATTTTACTTCTGATCATTGAGTCATCTGCTAGCTCTACTATGTAACTCTACGATCTTGCTTGACATAAGCTTCTTTGTAGATCATAGAGTAGTTGACTGTAGTAACTCTACGATCTTATCTGAACCTTGCTGTTCTGACGATATACTTCTCATGCTCCGTGATCTTCATTGAGCTTTATGTACATAGAACATTGGTTTATGATCTGGTTTAACCTTTAGCAAGTGCTTTCTTATCACAGAGGATTGCTCTATGAACTTCAGGTGCTAGCTCTGCTTGGCCTAAATGTCATAGGAGGCTACTCTACGATCTTCAATTACTAGTTCTGATTGGCCTATATGTCATAGAGGACTGCTCTATGAATCTTCAGGTGTCAGATCTTCTATTGTAGATGACTGCCCTACGATCGTCAGGTGCTGGATCTTTTATCGTTGATGACTGCTTTACGAGTTTCAGTTGTCAGATCTTTTATTGTAGAGGATTGCTCTACGATCGTTAGGTGCTGGATCTTCTATCGTTGATGACTGCTTTACGAGTTTCAATTGTCAGATCTTTTATTGTAGAGGATTGCTCTACAAACTTCGGTTGCATTCTTTGCTGTATATTCAAATGTTGTTTATGACAGGTAGCGTTTGAATATCTTCAGCTCAACTCAACGATTGCTTGAACGTTGTACTTCTAAGCTTGTTTTTTCACTCTACGACTTAGCTTTGCTACTTTACGATCTTGCCTATGGTGTAAGTCGTAGTGCAATCGTAGAGTTATGTTTGAACTGCTCTACGATTTCTATTAAGACTAGATGCTTTAGATGTACTCAGAGATCTTCGTTCAGTTTGTTTGACAGCTCAAGGACATCCTTCTGGATGATCTTTATGAGAATCGTTGTCATGACTCTAAATGCTCATGTAGAGGTTGCTCTTTGAACCTGCTTGGTTCGTAGACTGGATTATGAGAATCGTAGAGTGACTGATTGTATTGACTCTGCGATTCCGAGAGTTAGCTCTACGATGCTGAGACAACTCTACGATCTTCCGAGAGGACTCTTCAATCTGCCGAGCCTTATTCTGCATTTGCCTGGCAGACTCTACGATCTTTCTAGAAGACTCTACGATCTTCCTTTGAGTGATTTCATAAGACTTCTTTCTGAATGACTCTTCACTTCTCAATCAGTCTTTGCCGATAGAGTTGGTGCTTGAATCTTCTGTTTGCTTGCCGGTCATTCAGGAACTTCATATTAATAATCTTTAGGTAGACATCTCTATGATATTGCTTTAAAAATGTGAGTGTATGACTGGCTATGCTGATGACTTGCAGACTTTACGATCGTGAGTGTAGTCTACGATTCTTGCTTTGACTCTTTTGTCAGACTGCTGTTCTTCTCGATCGATCAGGCCTATCTATTATAACTTAAAATCAACCTAACAAGTTTGATCTTTCTATTCATAGTCCTTGTACATTGTGATCTTTTGAAGGACTGTACAACACTATTAATTCATATAAGATCAACTTAACAAATTTTACCTTATTAATCTAAGTCCTGAGAACATAATGTCTATCATCTATTAAGGACTTTACAGCTTTCATCAATGCAGACATATTTGCATATTGATTCATTTATCTTTTAAGCACGTCATCAAATCTTATAAAAGATGAATAACATTCATATGCATATTCCAAACAAATATTATTAAGCTCTTAATAATATTCACCCAATTACCAATATTATCAGTCCTTTAATAATATTTCATCACTTGCTATTATCATTAAACATTTAATAATAATTTACTCCTTTAATAATATTTACAGACTTAAATAATTAAATGTAAATTGTCTAATCATTTTATCATTTCCTTAATTCCTTCACTTTATTTATTTAATATTAATTAAATAAATAAATAATTTAATTAAGTTTACCTGTTATTTATTATTACCTAAACAATTATCATTTTAACCTTATTTCCCTTTAATTATTATTTAATATCATTTAATTAATTAATTAATTAATTATCCTCATTTTCTTTAATGATGAATGAATATCATTAAATAATAACTTCTTAATTAATTAACCCCATTTATTATTTAATATTAATTAAATAATAAATGATCATTTTATTCACTACATCTCCCTTTAATTATTATTGAATATCTTTTAAATAATAATTAAATAATGAATCATCCTTATTTGTAAAATAATAAATAATTACGTTATTAACTTTATCTTTCTTTAATTATAATTTAATATCCTTTAAATAATAATTAGATAACAAATCACCATTATCTATTATTCAATATTAATTAAATAATAAATAATTATTTTATTAACTTCATATACTCCTTTACTTTATTTATTATTTAGCATTTATATAATTAATAAATAAATAATTAAATTTATTTTATTTACTTTATTTATTATTTAATATTATTTAAATAATAAATAATAACATTTATGTATTATTTAATTAAAATTGAATAATACATAATTATTTTATTCTTTTATCCTTATTTTTCTTAAGTCCTTCGTATTTATAAAAAAAATACGTAATTGACTTATTATTTTTATAACTCTTGGATATATTTATTATATTTCATTCCATACATAAAATAATTTTTGTTTAATTTTTCAACTTTATTTACTATTTTTAAATAGTCTATTTATGTCCAAGATTTACCGTATTTATTAAACATTTATTTTTCATTATAAAATTCTTAAATTTGTATGGTAGCCTCCTACCACCATAGAAAACTTCCAGTAAAAATTTCATAATATTTGGAGTTACACATTTCAAGTTATAACTGTAACTTTATTTTAAAACGTAAATAAATATCGGGTCATAACTCACTCATCCGAGGTTGGATTGAGCTCAAATTTTTACAGTGGCTGACCTATACCATATACTACCACAAATAAAATGGTCAGAATTTTTGGAGCAAGAAAAGTGGCCAAAACAGGCGGTTCAATTTTCTAGGCAGTAGGTTTTCCAGATTTTTTTTCGTAAGGACTATTGTACGAGAAAAATCACCACAGATAGTTCGTTTAATATTTTTCAGTCGTTCCACTTAGAATCTCGTCTTATATCTCATAGTCCTACCACCCAAAATTGACAGCTCATGAATACGACTTATGAAACTTGAACAGTAAATCTGGGAACGAACTATTACGTTTTAAGGTTTTTCGATAAGGTCGTTTTCAAGCTTTTTGTCAAACTTACCAACATAGATGCATATCAATACTCATGTTAAATCCATTAAATCCTAGATATACTAGTCTATCTTGGATTTAAGAATCAAGCCATAAAAATTACATATAGATCAAAGAAAAACACAAACTAGGGTTTTTAGAACACTTTTGAACCTTCTAGAGCTTCCTCTTCTTCATGAATGGATCTTCTCCATTGATTGATCATCTTCCTCATCCATGGCTAGAATCCAACAATGGCTAGCTCTTCATCTTCTTCTCTAGAACTTTTGTTCTCAAGCTCACAGGCTTTTTTCTTTTCTTTTTCATTCTCTAGAGTTTTTCTCTAGAGCTTTCTCTCTCTTTCTCCAACACTTGAAAATGATATAATGAATAACACTTTCACACATGCTTTCTAGCTTCTCAAAACTCTAGAGCTCTCTTTATATTTCTATACTTGAAAACTAGCAAATGACTAACAAACTTTTCTAAGTTTGGGAATGCTCTTATTTATAGACTTCTAAGAATGCATCATTAACTTTCTTAATCATCTAACATTGGTGAATTTAAAGCTCTAATTAGGATTAGTATAGCATGAAATGACCACTTGATAGACCATTTGATTGACTATATGAATGACTCGGGTGGTTGGGGGGTTGTTGAACCACTTTGTATTCAAAATTCACCAAATAAGCAAGCTTCAAATCTATGTGAAGCCCAAAATTCGGGAATAACTCCATAAATACTCCAATTTGACTTTATTTTTATGTCCTATATAATTATATAAGCATTCATATATATACACACACCAATATATGTATACATATTTACCTATATATGCTCAATACTTACATTTTTCTCATATTTGACCATCATTTGACCTTTAAAATGACACCCATCAACTTGGCTACAAGCAACATAGATGGTGAAGTGCAAAATAAACAACATATCACCAACACTTAACCCACATGTGGTTAACTCTCTAACTCTCCATAAGACCTATGGTTAAAGTACTACACTTAATCTTGGTCACTCAAATACCCAACTTTAGTTAAGTTTCATTCATCATGTATACATATAATTATGTATCTGTACATTTTGCTAGCAACTAACATCTTTAAATAAATATACTTTCATGTTAAGTCTTGATTATTATACCATTAAATGACCAAGTGATTCTCTTGAATGACTAGAGTTGGTGAGAGTTGGTAGGGTTAGGTAAGAGTTATTGGGAGTTAGTGAACTACTTTATTCATTGAGTGAAATATAAGCTTCCTAAAACTAACACTCCACCCAAATTTTCTCTCTTGCTATCATACAACAAGTATACTTGTATTATCATTACATATAGATTATATATCTATATTTACACCAATAAACCCAAGCATGGTTAACTTTCTACATTATGTATATATTAATACATCTTTCAACAATTAACTTATGCTGGGTTAACTCTCTAAAAATTCGCTAGTATCTTTATAAATCATCCAATGTATGTATCATCATTATACGTGTATATATTCCATGTCTCTTATCACATTAATTATATATATACTTAAGTATATCTATAATTCTCTATAATTGACACAAGCATACTTAATCTTAACCATACATATCCTACTCATTCCTTACCTTAGTCATAAATATATACACATATATACTCCTATATATATATATATATATATATATATACATGTACAACTACACTTTTTGCCAACTCATATAATTAATCTAATTAATTATATCTCATAACTGTGACGCCCCCAAATCTGGGCCCACACAACCCAAACTTGAGTCGTCAAAAGACTACAACAAAATTATTACAACAAAGCACAACGTACAACAATACAGTGTATAATAATACACAACTAAGTCTTCACTATTATTGCCACACTATTTTACAAAACGTGAAGACTATGATAGTTATTCCTCGGACCCTCACTCCATCCCCCGGCTAGACCCTGTTATGTTTTCATCTCTTTAACACATGACTGGATGAGGTTGATTAACTTGAACAGTATACGTACACTTATAGATCTTCACAAATACTCAAGATGACTTAAGCACACTTAGAGAGAACTTTCACAAGAAGTATTTAGAGAGAGAAAGAAAGAACAAGTAAGGAAGTTTTTATGAAAAATTCTTAAGTTAAGGCTTCTATTTATAGCCAAAAATCTTATCATTCCTTTAATCTAAACCATTCATTTAAAGATCATCTTTTAATCTACACCATCCATTTCAAATTTTATATTATCTTTAATCTACACCATTCATTTCATATCACCTAACTTTATATTATAAACAAATCAATTCAATTATTCAACAATAATTCACACTTTAATCTACACCATTCATTTCATATCACCTAACTTTATATTATAAACAAATAACTTTATCAATTCAATTATTCAACAATAATTCACACTTTAATCTACACCATTCATTTCATATCACCTAACTTTATATTATAAACAAATAACTTCATCAATTCAATTATTATGACTAATTGTTAAAAATACAGTATAGTTAGCTCTTAGATATCAAGTCAATTAATTAATGAAATACAACTGTTTAAATAACATCATAATAGAGATAACAATAATGTAAAAGAAAGCATACGTTACTGTGTAATGACAATTATTGATTCAATAATGTGAATTACTGTGCATATGTTACTGTGACAATTATTAGGTTCAATAATTTTAAAAACAGTGCAGCAACAATTATTGACTCAATGATATAAAATACAGTGTAATGACAATTATTAAATCAATAATGCAAAATACTGTGTAACAACAATTATTGAATTGATAATATAAAATATTATGCAGTGACAATTATCGATGGAATGATGCGTAACAGTTACGGTGTCAATTATCAGACCAATAATATGAGACACTATGCAATACCGTGTGTTACAGAAAATACCATAAACTACCGTATGCTACTATTCTTTTATCACCGGTATTTTAACAGTTCCGTTGACTATTTTTATTTAAAAAGGTTATTTCTGTCGTTTTCTATATCCGACAAATATTCCGTTGTGGGGTCCACCAATAATTTGTTATTTCGGCGCCGTCGTACGACACGAATATTCCCCGACCAAACGAATATTCCCCGACAAAGCGAATATTGTCCGACAAAATAAAATTTGCAGATAACATCCTTAACTTTTAACTTTATCAATTTAACCACTTACTGTTTCAAAAATATATATATATATATATATGAAGAAAAATTAAATTTTTGTATTTCATTAAATTCGGGGTCTTACAATAACATTCCTTCTTTCTCCATATTAAAACTAATTAATTTATTAGCTTGATTGAGTATTAATTTACTCATCTTCTTATTTGGCTAAAAGACACACTTTAGGTATATATGTACCACATTCACTTCTTAATAGAATTTATTTTCTTAATAAATTCTCCACATGCATCATTATAATATTCTCACATTTAATCCCTAACAAATAAATTAGGTTAAAAAAAATATTTACTCATCTTTTACACATTTTACTTCTCTAAATCTAGGTTTTAAACTTCAACATTTATTCCATCATCTAAGATCTTATTTAAAAGTCTTGTCAAAACAAATATTTGGAATATTATATTCACCCCTACTTATAAGAATTTCGCCCTCGAAATTACAGCACATATATCTCTACTTATTTTATTCACCAAAACTAGGTTTTACCTCAACCTTTAATTAATCATATTTAATTTCTTCTACAAATCTCGAAAATATCCAGGGTATTACATCAACTAACTTTAGGACTAGCAAAAACATTTCAATTAAATCATAAAATAAAATGTCGGTTGTGTTATTATAAAAAATAATAGATGTTATAACATTTAAAAAGTTATTACCTAACATAATTATATTACAAGTAATAAGAGTAGAGAAATAATATTGACACTCTTATATTTTATTATAAGAAAAGTTTGTCCCTTATAATTTGATAACTATAATATTCCAATATTAACAACTAAAATAAAATTATATTTATAATTAAAAGTGTTAGTACAGAAAATATAATTACATGCAATCATATTAATGTAAAATGTGAAAGTATGGTATAAATTATATTTTAAAAAAATTTACAAACCCAGAAATCACCTTTATGAGATATTATTAATTGAGAAATATTTAAAATCATATCATATGAAAACAAAAACGCAAGCTACACAGTATGTGTAGCACTCCAAAGGTAATCCACTAAGAGCATATAAATGAAGAAGAAGTAATTTATGGTTATAGGAAACCGTAGGGTGATTAGTCTTTTTTCTCTCTATCTCTCCTAAGTTAATTAGATTTGAGAATGAATAATAGTAGTAGTAAATCTTAATCCATAATAAGACTCTTCTTATATAGACAAATTCTTTTTCCTAAACTTTTTAGGATTTGGGATTTTAATTTAATTCCTAAACTACTTGGGAACTAGAATATTTATAAAATAATGATAATAATAATAATACTTTTTTATTAATTTATAATTAGTATCTCTTAAATAATTTATTATAAATATTAAGTTATTTAATTTTTTTCATCATAGTATAAATTAAATATACTTAATTTATTATTATTTAAGCTAATTACTTTTAAATTAATATTTCTCCTTCATAGAGTGACCATTTAGGTTCAGTATTATGCCGGTAGTAGAATAAATAAAATTAAAATTATTTTAATTTTATTTAAATAAATTAAAATCTTTTAATTTTTATATATAATTAATAAAATTAATTATATTTATTCTACATCGATCATGATATCATGACTATTAAAATAATATGAAATCAACGTTTAACCACAAAAAAACTTATTCAGTAAATAGTTGTCATACAATTAAATTATTCTACCATACAATAACCCAATCAAATATAAAATATAGAATTATCCGTTAAATTTTATTTATTTGGTTATATACATTTCAATTTTTAAAAGCACAACTTTACTTAATGTTAATTAGAAACTCATTTATAATTTTTATTCAACCTTGGTCGGGGATTTCTGAGTTGTCATTGATATAATTGAATATGACATTCTTTTCCTTTACTAAAAGTGATAAATTATTTATTAATCATTTACCTACCTTTATGTATATTTTGTTATACCTGAACATACCCTTTTATATACGTACCCAAAGAGTTTTAAGAAATATGATAAAGTATAATTTGAAATACACAAGGTACTATAATGATCCCATGTCCAAGGATCAATTGTATTATTATTACTATAGGAACTCCTATTGACAGATATGTAAAACTTCATTAGATATTATTTTAAGCAAGTAACGTTAAGTTATCTTATTTTTTAATAAACACATACATACTTACTTTAGTGTCTCCACACAAATGATTATATGATCAATCATTCTCTTCAAAAAGGCAAGCATAATATGTATTAATCTATTCAGATTCACTAATCTCATATTAGTGATCATATAGTTGCAGGAACGTTCTAGTTTCGAGTTATCTAGATTTTAGATATCATTAGCATAATCTCATTATAATTCTAAAAGTATTGCTCCAAACTACAAGTTTATCACAACAATTAATTATTTTAATTAAACATGGATAAATAAATAATTCTTCTATTAATAAATTAATAAGATTACAAAGTAAATACTATATCACATCAAATATGATTAACTTGAGGTGTACTACTTTAAATCTTACATTTACACTAAAGTCAATCACCCTGATACCTAATATCCATATTGTGACGCCCCCAAATCTAGGCCCACACCGCCCAAACTTGAGTCGTCAAAAGACTACAACAAAATTATTACAACAAAGCACAACGTACAACAATTCAGTGTATAATAATACATAACAAGTCTTCACTATTATTGCCACACTATTTTACAGACTACGACAGCTATTCCTCAGACTCTCACTCCATTCCCCGGCTAGACCCTGTTACGTTTTCATCTCCTGTTGAAAAACAATGGAACAAAAGAAAGGGTGAGCTCAAATAGCCCAGTAAAAAATATCATGACTAAGATAATGACGAATAAATTATCATTAGCCTTCAACAGTTGAGTTCTTGATAGAATACAATAGACTACAAGGTTTATATCAAAAACTGTAGTTAAATTCTTAAACAATGTTCAGATCAATAATAGCAGCGGAATGAGCAATCTATTAGAAGAATAATGCAGACTATAATGTCCACTCGCTTCTCTTTTTAGTAAAAATATCATCAACTTTTATCATCTGAAATACCATTAGTCAAGATAATACAACTTCACAGTTCCTGGTCATAATCATGCAGATCAACAGTTCGTCTTTGCACTACGGGCCAAAGACATTCAATATAACACCAACGGTCATGATTATACCAGATTCAGCCTTTGGTCATAATCATACCAACCAACAGTTCATCTTTGCACTACGGGCCAAAGAGAACATTCACCACGTGTCATAAAAGACACCGAACAGATGTATCGCCTTTAACCTAGTATATCGCCTTTAACCTATCATCTGTTCAACAATTATATCACATCTGTGCCCCCGGCCACAAATATTCACAACAGCTTGATTCTTGATGATTAATACAAATAACAGTGATACAAATGATGAACAGAAGAACAGGATAAACAATAAGTATCGGAAGTTTACTTTGTGCAGATTCAAATAATGTCCAAATTGCCAACATGATGTGGAGTGAAATTTAAAAATGATATTCAAGATCCACAGTTCAGAATAACGGTTACAGTTCAATAGAAAGGTTCACGTAAATAGGAAGGTTCAGTTGAAATAATGAAGTTCAACTATTATGGAACATATAATATTTTCAGGAATTATATAAGCAATAGTTCCATAATAAGTTTCGATTTAGGAGTATGAAAGAAAATAATATCCCTTACCGTAGCAGGTTTGATTAACAAAAGGTGAAGGAAATTAATATCCCTTACCATAGTAAGTTTGAATAATGGAAGATGAAAAAGATGGTATCCCTTATGAGTATAAAGGAAAATGATATCACTTACGAATATGGAATAAAAGTGTCATGTGATAATTCGTGTAGACAAATTATTTCCACACGAGACAAATAAAAAGGGTTATTCACCAACAGGCGATAATCCGCACCGTAAGGTTATTCCCATCAATTTGAACACGAATAGTTATTCACCAAACATGCGTAATCCGCACCGTAAGGTTATTCCCACAATTTAATAGAATTTGAACACGAAGAGTTATTCACCAAACAGGCGATAATCCGCACCGTAAGGTTATTCTCAAAGATTAATAAGGAATGAATACGAAAGGTTATTCACCAACAGGCGGTAAACCGCGCCGTAAGGTTATTCCCACAATTTAATACATGGAAATAAATGGCACAAGAAAGAAACGATATTATTTTCGAGAATCAAAGAATGATAATCCCTTCAAGTAAGAAAGAAAATAATATCCATTTATGATGATGAAAAGAGTGATACCCCTTACCTTAACACGTGACTGGATATTGATTTAAATGAGATTGATCAACCTATATATTTTTAATATAATTAGTAATTACCACATATAAATTTCAAAGTGTATGATAACTCGTATATTATGAACTATCAAAATTATATATATTTAACATAATTTTTGTAGTATAATATAACAACTTTAAAATAGTTTTTAAAATAATATTCCAAAATAAATCTTCCAAAGAAAGCTTTTAAAAATGAATCTTCTCAAAGAAGAGTCTTCTAAAGGAAGATTTGTGAATACCGTGAAAAATAGGAATTTATGAAATTACTACTCTTTAATAAAAGACTTACTTGAAAAATTCCTGCACTCCTTTTGGCTTTCAAACTCTCAAAATAACCTTACTATTCTCAGAGAAAACTCATAAAATTCTTATAGAAAAATTTTATGTTTTAGGTGTGATTTTTCTATTCAGTTGAGTAAGCTATTTATAGGAGAAAATAAGTTACTATGCGCATGGTAGGTGAGCACGCCAGTGCTGAAAAATTTTTCAGCAGCCGCACCTCACAAACCCAGGAAATACTCACATTTTTCATACTTCATGTGGGCCCCACAATGGGTCCCACATGTTTTTTTACTATTCACGTCACTATTCACGTTACTATTTCAAATAGTAAAATTAATTTTTTTATTTTTATTTTTTATTTATTTATTTATTCTTCCTGTGAGTCCAACATATAAAATAATGTTACCATAATAATGTAAGAAACACGTTACATATTTTTATTAATTTAATAATATAAATTACAGTATATTTGCTACTGTGACAATTATTAGATTCAATAATTTTAAACTACAGTGCACCAACAATTATTGACTCGATGATATGAAATACAGTGTAATGACAATTATTGAATCAATAATGCAAAATACTGTGTAGCAACAATAATTGAATTGATAATATAAAATATTATGCAGTGACAATTATTGATGAAATGATGCGTAACAGTTACGGTGTCAATAATATGAGACACTGTGCAATACCGTGTGCTACTGTAGAATACCGTGTCCCACAATAAAATACCATAAATTACCGTATGCTACTATTCTTTTATCACCGGTATTTTAACAGTTAACACCGTTGACTATTTTATTTAAAAAGGTTACTTCTGTCGTTTTCTATATCCGACAATTATTCTGTTGTGGGGTCCACCAATAATTTGTTATTTCGGCGCCGTCGTACGGCCCGAATATTCCCCGACAAAACGAATAATGTCCGACAAAATAAAATTTGCACATAACATCCTTAACTTTTAATTTTGTCAATTTAATCATTTACTGTTTCAAGAAAAATATATATGAAGAAAAATTAAATTTTGTATTTCATAAATTCGGGGTCTTACAACCTCCCCTCCTTATGAAATTTCGTCCCCGAAATTGACGTACCTGGCATTTCGAAGAGGTATGGATACCTAGACTTCATTTCAGATTCTAGCTCCCAGGTCATTTCCTCAATATCTTGGTTCCTCCATAAAACCTTAACTTGAGGTATAACCTTTGAGCGTAAGATCTGCTCCTTCTTATCTAGGATCTTAACAGGTACCTCCTCATACGTTAAATCTTCTGCTATAACGTCTGGTTCTAACTCAATGACGTGGTTTGGGTCATTCACATATTTACGTAACATAGATATGTGAAAAACATTATGGATGCGAGACATACTTGGTGGTAGGGCTAGTCTGTAGGCTACGGATCCTACTCGATCGAGGATTTCAAATGGGCCAATAAATCGAGGGTTGAGTTTTCCTCTCTTTCCGAATCTCGTAACCCCTTTCCATGGAGAAACACGTAAGAATACATGATCTCCGACGTTGAATCTCTCATCTCTCCGATGAAGATCGGCATAACTCTTTTGTCGTTCTTGTGCTGTCTGTATTCGTTGTCGGATCATTTGGATCTTTTCGGTCGTCAAGCGTACCAACTCGGGTCCCAACAGTTTTGCTTCTCCTACCTCATTCCAACATACTGGAGAGCGACACTTGCGTCCATATAAAGCCTCGAATGGAGCCATACCTATACTTGCTTGGTAACTGTTGTTGTAGGAAAATTCCACCAATGGCAAGTACTTATCCCAACTTCCTTTGAAATCTAGTACGCAAAGTCTCAAAAGATCTTCGAGGGTCTGGATTGTCCTTTCCGATTGTCCGTCCGTTTGAGGATGGTATGCAGAACTAAAACGTAGTTCAGTGCCCATAGCTTTTTGTAGACTGATCCAAAAGCGTGAAGTGAATCTAGGATCTCGATCAGAAACTATGGAAACTGGCATGTCATGCAATCTCACGATCTCATTTATGTACATACCGGCAAGACGTTCAAGTGAAAAGTTTTCTCGTATAGGCAAGAAATGAGCGGATTTGGTCAATCTATCTACGATGACCCAAATTGCATCTAAGCCTTGAGAAACTTTGGGAAGACCCGTCACGAAATTCATATTGATGTGTTCCCACTTCCATTCGGGAACCTCAAGTGGTTGTAATGGACCCTTAGGTACTTGATGCTCTGCCTTGACACATTGACAAGTTAGGCACCTTGAGATAAACTCTGCAATCTCCCTTTTCATATTGTTCCACCAAAATGTATGTCGAAGATCTCGATACATCTTGGTACCTCCTGGGTGGATTGCAAACGGCGTGTTGTGTGCCTCCATCATGATTTTATGCTTTAATTCAGGATCGTTAGGAACACAGAGTCGAGAGTTGACTTGAAGTATTCCTTTCTCGTCGATTCTTGCTTCGGGAATGGTACCTTCTTGTACTTTCTTTATCATGTTTATCAGTTCCGGATCGGTAGCTTGAGCAGCTTTAATTTTATCGATTAAAGCCGGTTCTACTCACACGTGAGCAATCTTCGAGTGGGTCCCTAGTGTCTTTAGCTCTATCTCCATCTTTTGCAAGTCGTACAAAATACGTTTTTGTGTTGTCAGCAGTGCACTTGTACTCGCATAAGATTTTTTGCTCAAAGCGTCAGCTACAACGTTCGCCTTTCCCGGGTGATACTGGATTGTGTGGTCGTAATCCTTCAACAGCTCAAGCCAACGTCGTTGTCGCATGTTGAGTTCCTTCTGGGTGAAGAAATACTTGAGACTTTTATGATCCGTATAGATATCCACTTTTTCTCCGTACAAGTAGTGTCTCCAGATCTTCAACGCGAAAACGACTGCTGCCAACTCTAGATCATGAGTAGGATAATTTTTCTCATAATCTTTGAGTTGTCGAGAGGCATAAGCTATAACATTTCCATGTTGCATAAGGACACAACCTAGACCTTTGCCTGAAGCATCGCTATATATGACGAATTCTCCTGATCCTGATGGAATGGTCAGAACAGGAGCTGAAACAAGTCTCCTCTTGAGTTCTTGAAAACTCTTCTCGCATTCCTCGCTCGAATGATACCGATATCTAATAATCAAACTTTCATCTCTTGGCGTTCTATGGGAGCCATTTGGTATTGAGCTTTGGAAAAGGGTTTAGTATCGGGTTCAAGATCGATACAAAATTCAATTTCTCGGTTTAGGGATAAGCCAGGAAGTTCCTCAGAAAAAAACGTCAGGAACTCATTAACAATAGGAATATCATTCAAGTTTGACGTGTTTTTGTTCAAATCAATGACATGGGCTAAAAAGGCTTGACATCCGTTTTTCAATAAACGAATGACTTTATGGCTAGAAATAATAGTTATAGATTTCAATGGTTTAGTTGCTTGAATTTGCATGACAGGTTGATTAGGAATATGAAAACTAATAATCTTATGAAAACAATCAATTTTAGCATGATGGGTAGTCAACCAATCAATTCCTAAAATCACATCAAATTCATGCATCTCCAAAGAAATAAGGTCAACAGGTAATGTGAGGTTGTTGATTTAAACTAGGCAAGATTTATAGAGAGTAAATGTAATAGGTATTTCTCCCAATGAGATTTCAACTGATAAGACAAGATTTAAGTTTTCAATAGGCAAATTTAAACGTTGAGTACATATAGGTGAGATAAAAGAGTGGATAGAGCCAATATCTAACATGGCATAGACTTCTCGAGAATTGATGAATAGCTTACCGGTCATCACCTCATTCGATTTCTTGATCATCAAGGCTGTCATCATCAAATCGAGTCCCATATACTTCATCCGGATCTTCACGTATTTCAACCATGGGGATACCACGAAATAGTTCTCTAACGAACTGTTTCTCAGATTCTTCAACTTCATCAGTAGTAGCGTACCAATGATTTCCATTAAAATAGTATTTTCGATAGACTACAGTTTCCACGATAGTGACTAACTTAACCTGAATTCCTCTAAATTGTAACGCCCAAAAGTATAGATACATCATTTTTAAATAATCTTGAAAATCATAGCTCGAACACCATAAATCCCAAAGACTTATATGAAACGTCCATATATTCTGATCCTTTGTTATCGAGCATAACCAGGTGATGATATGTTTCCAACTGTCGAGCAAATTAAAGGCAACAATTTCCGCAAGTTCCGGATATCCTTTAAAGAACGAATTTGGAAGAACGACGGTAGAACTTTCACCTTCTTCTTCTTTAGATCGGATACAAATAATTTTTGCTTTAGGCAAATTATTCAACTCTGAGTTTGTAGAAGAATTGTTTGTGGCCTCTACATTCACTTCGGGTACTCCGTGGTTAACCTCCTGATTTCCAGATGCCATACTTAACTGTGGTCACAAAATAGATGTTAGTTCAAATAAACTGACTCATCACTTCATGTCCCTATATTCAAATCAACTTATTAGATAATAAAATTTAATTTAGGTGGGACACACTAGTGACTGATTATATTCGTCTCTCCCCTCCTAGTTCTACCCCAGATCTCCATTAAAGACCATATCCCTAAGCTCTGATGCCAACTGTGACTCTCATCCCACCATAGGGACAGCACCTCACAATGGTACCTATCAGTTTGCCACCTGTACTATAGGCGTCCCCTACGGAGAGTCTGGCTTCGGTGCATCCCTTTTCCCTAGGAAGTCACCAGCGAGAGGCTCGGGGCTCTTCGTTATATGGCTCTGATACCAACTGTGACGCCCCCAAATCTAGGCCCACACCGCCCAAACTTGAGTCGTCAAAAGACTACAACAAAATTATTACAACAAAGCACAACGTACAACAATTCAGTGTATAATAATACACAACAAGTCTTCACTATTATTGCCACACTATTTTACAGACTACGACAGCTATTCCTCAGACTCTCACTCCATTCCCCGGCTAGACCCTGTTACGTTTTCATCTCCTGTTGAAAAACAATGGAACAAAAGAAAGGGTGAGCTCAAATAGCCCAGTAAAAAATATCATGACTAAGATAATGACGAATAAATTATCATTAGCCTTCAACAGTTGAGTTCTTGATAGAATACAATAGACTACAAGGTTTATATCAAAAACTGTAGTTAAATTCTTAAACAATGTTCAGATCAATAATAGCAGCGGAATGAGCAATCTATTAGAAGAATAATGCAGACTATAATGTCCACTCGCTTCTCTTTTTAGTAAAAATATCATCAACTTTTATCATCTGAAATACCATTAGTCAAGATAATACAACTTCACAGTTCCTGGTCATAATCATGCAGATCAACAGTTCGTCTTTGCACTACGGGCCAAAGACATTCAATATAACACCAACGGTCATGATTATACCAGATTCAGCCTTTGGTCATAATCATACCAACCAACAGTTCATCTTTGCACTACGGGCCAAAGAGAACATTCACCACGTGTCATAAAAGACACCGAACAGATGTATCGCCTTTAACCTAGTATATCGCCTTTAACCTATCATCTGTTCAACAATTATATCACATCTGTGCCCCCGGCCACAAATATTCACAACAGCTTGATTCTTGATGATTAATACAAATAACAGTGATACAAATGATGAACAGAAGAACAGGATAAACAATAAGTATCGGAAGTTTACTTTGTGCAGATTCAAATAATGTCCAAATTGCCAACATGATGTGGAGTGAAATTTAAAAATGATATTCAAGATCCACAGTTCAGAATAACGGTTACAGTTCAATAGAAAGGTTCACGTAAATAGGAAGGTTCAGTTGAAATAATGAAGTTCAACTATTATGGAACATATAATATTTTCAGGAATTATATAAGCAATAGTTCCATAATAAGTTTCGATTTAGGAGTATGAAAGAAAATAATATCCCTTACCGTAGCAGGTTTGATTAACAAAAGGTGAAGGAAATTAATATCCCTTACCATAGTAAGTTTGAATAATGGAAGATGAAAAAGATGGTATCCCTTATGAGTATAAAGGAAAATGATATCACTTACGAATATGGAATAAAAGTGTCATGTGATAATTCGTGTAGACAAATTATTTCCACACGAGACAAATAAAAAGGGTTATTCACCAACAGGCGATAATCCGCACCGTAAGGTTATTCCCATCAATTTGAACACGAATAGTTATTCACCAAACATGCGTAATCCGCACCGTAAGGTTATTCCCACAATTTAATAGAATTTGAACACGAAGAGTTATTCACCAAACAGGCGATAATCCGCACCGTAAGGTTATTCTCAAAGATTAATAAGGAATGAATACGAAAGGTTATTCACCAACAGGCGGTAAACCGCGCCGTAAGGTTATTCCCACAATTTAATACATGGAAATAAATGGCACAAGAAAGAAACGATATTATTTTCGAGAATCAAAGAATGATAATCCCTTCAAGTAAGAAAGAAAATAATATCCATTTATGATGATGAAAAGAGTGATACCCCTTACCTTAACACGTGACTGGATATTGATTTAAATGAGATTGATCAACCTATATATTTTTAATATAATTAGTAATTACCACATATAAATTTCAAAGTGTATGATAACTCGTATATTATGAACTATCAAAATTATATATATTTAACATAATTTTTGTAGTATAATATAACAACTTTAAAATAGTTTTTAAAATAATATTCCAAAATAAATCTTCCAAAGAAAGCTTTTAAAAATGAATCTTCTCAAAGAAGAGTCTTCTAAAGGAAGATTTGTGAATACCGTGAAAAATAGGAATTTATGAAATTACTACTCTTTAATAAAAGACTTACTTGAAAAATTCCTGCACTCCTTTTGGCTTTCAAACTCTCAAAATAACCTTACTATTCTCAGAGAAAACTCATAAAATTCTTATAGAAAAATTTTATGTTTTAGGTGTGATTTTTCTATTCAGTTGAGTAAGCTATTTATAGGAGAAAATAAGTTACTATGCGCATGGTATGTGAGCACGCCAGTGCTGAAAAATTTTTCAGCAGCCGCACCTCACAAACCCAGGAAATACTCACATTTTTCATACTTCATGTGGGCCCCACAATGGGTCCCACATATTTTTTTACTATTCACGTCACTATTCACGTTACTATTTCAAATAGTAAAATTAATTTTTTTATTTTTATTTTTTATTTATTTATTTATTCTTCCTGTGAGTCCAACATATAAAATAATGTTACCATAATAATGTAAGAAACACGTTACATATTTTTATTAATTTAATAATATAAATTACAGTATATTTGCTACTGTGACAATTATTAGATTCAATAATTTTAAACTACAGTGCACCAATAATTATTGACTCGATGATATGAAATACAGTGTAATGACAATTATTGAATCAATAATGCAAAATACTGTGTAGCAACAATAATTGAATTGATAATATAAAATATTATGCAGTGACAATTATTGATGAAATGATGCGTAACAGTTACGGTGTCAATAATATGAGACACTGTGCAATACCGTGTGCTACTGTAGAATACCGTGTGCCACAATAAAATACCATAAATTACCGTATGCTACTATTCTTTTATCACCGGTATTTTAACAGTTAACACCGTTGACTATTTTATTTAAAAAGGTTACTTCTGTCGTTTTCTATATCCGACAATTATTCTGTTGTGGGGTCCACCAATAATTTGTTATTTCGGCGCCGTCGTACGGCCCGAATATTCCCCGACAAAACGAATAATGTCCGACAAAATAAAATTTGCACATAACATCCTTAACTTTTAATTTTGTCAATTTAACCATTTACTGTTTCAAGAAAAATATATATGAAGAAAAATTAAATTTTGTATTTCATAAATTCGGGGTCTTACACATATTCTCTAAGTGGCATTCAAATTACTGTTGAAATAATACTTTAGTTAATGAATCTGCAATGTTGATATGGAGTCTACTCAATCTAGAGTGACATATTCTCTTTCAATGATTTCGCTAATCAAATGAAAGTGTTCACAATACATTTTAGGATTTTTGATAAGACCTAAGTTCCTTAGCCTGTGCAACAACTCTCGCGTTGTTACAATTCTAAGTTTTGTAATAAAATTCTTCAGCTAAACATTTTCCTTTGCAGTTTGACGTACAACTATATACTTTGTCTCTGTTACTGAATTAACAACTGCTTGTTTAAAACTCTTCCAATTTACTGCAACACTATTTAAGCTAAACACATAACCTAAAACAGATTTGCTATCATCTTGGTCAGATTGAAAACCTAAGTCTATATAGTCCTCTAATTTCAAATCAAACCAACCATAAATAAGAAACACATCCTTAGTTTTTTTAAAGTACTTTAGGATGTTTTTCACTACCTTCTAATATTCTTTTCCAGAATTGAACTGGTATATACTTGTCACACTAAGTGCATAATCAATATCAGGTCTCATATATATCATACCATACATGATAGATCCTATAGTCAAAGTATAAAGGATCTTACTCATGCGATCTCTCTCCTCATATGTCTTCATGGATAAGTTTTTAAAGAGATATACTCCATAGTTCATCAGTATGAGATCTTTCTTGGAGTTTTTTATGCTAAACCTCTTTAGCATTGAATAAATATATGCTTCGTAGGTCAACTCAAGCAACCTTTTCGATCTATCTTTATAAATTTTATTCCCAAAATATATGATGTTTTTCCCTAGTCTTTCATATAGAAGTGTTTAAACAACCAAATCTTTACTGATTATAGCATTGGTATATCATTCTCAATAAGTAGTATATTATCAATATATAGAACTAGGAATGTTACGGCACTCCCACTAACATTCTTGTATAAATATAGTTTTATTAAAAAATGAATAAAATTATAAAGTAAATATTCTATCACATCAAATGTGATTGACTTGAGGGCATACTACTTTAAAAAAATACACCTATAAAAGGAATACAAGAAGAGATAAAGAGAATGGAAATAAAAACTTAAAATAAAAAGAAGTTACACATTAATTAGTAATAAAACAAAATGCAGGGGAAAATAAAAAGCTAAAAATTTGAACATTACATTCAATATATCAGACTTAATTATATGCAATATATACACTTGTTATCATAATCTATAACAACACAAAAATGTATAAAATTGGTATGGAATATTGTGATTCTTTATTCAAATAAATGGGGATCGATAAACATGTACAATAGGAAAACAACTAAAATTTAATAATAACCAAAATTTATTTTTGACTTTTGAGGAGCTGCCTATAGTGTACTAGTTAGTTAGTAATGCTATTGGTAAGGTAACTCTGCGAAACCACTTTTTGGTCAGCTGCTTGTGAAATCTGCCAAATCTCTAGAGATGTACCTCGTAAATTGATATAAAGTATAAGAGATAATTCTAGCTCGCAAGTCAACCTCACTTTTGTTTCTATTGTTATTTACAATTTCTTAAATTTTGAAATTCTTTACATAGTATTTTTAATAAAAAATTTGAACATTGATATTAACTCGAGTCGAGCTCCCGAAGATACCATGGTGTGATTTAAATATTTTCTTTAGTCCACTATAAACATTTCAACTTAACCGAGACGAGTTGATTAGGATTTCTTTCATTATAATTATTTTTTAATTTTTTTAATATATATTTAGCAATATAAATATTATATTTAGCGACAATAAAATTTATTATAAATAATTAGAGACAAAAAAAAAACTAATCACAAATAGTTGTGGGACTAATAGCATTATTGAAAATAACATTTGTGTGTTAATTTTGTATTGCAAAAAATTAAAAAATAAATATAATGGAAGATTTCCGAAACATTTACCTGCTTCTTGTTGATTTAAAATAATAAAATCCCCATATCTTTGTGTGTATAAGATATAATAAAAACTTAACAGGTACAGTAGATTCAAGCTAGCTTTTCCGATTGTGACCGAAAGCTTCTCTAAAATAAAAAGTTGTCACACTTTTACATGTCCCAATACTTTAAATTGGTAACTTGGCAGGAAGAAATATAAGTAGTTGCTGTATTCAGGCTATGATGCCGCTCAGCAGTGTGGTCAGTGGCACATTCTGTGGGTTGAGACGAGAAGAGTGAGGAGAGTTGACAGACAAGAGCCATCATCACTTGGAGGCAGTCTATTTACTGGCATGGGCCACCATTCATGATGCTTAAAATCCCACACCTCAAAAAGCCCTATTGCTTTCCAAAACCCAAAATACCATGGCGAATCATCTTTTTCTTTTTGCAAAATCTTCTGCTCCATTTGTCCTAAAATATAAGTTTTTTATTTATTTTTAAAATTTTAATTTAAAATAATTTCAAACTCAAAATAAAAATAAATAAATTTATTTAATTTTAATTAATACAATTAATGATAATGTAAATTATTTTAAGAGTATGAATTAAGAATTTTATAATTTTAAATAAATCATATTATTTTGAATTTAAAATTGTATCAATTTAGTTTCAAAAAGTCAATAATTATCTAATATTTGAAACGGAGGCCAGGAGTATTTTTGTTTTGGATTGAAAATGTATTTGAAAGTGAGCTAAAAAGACAATAAAATTTTCCCATGTACTTTATAAAAGAGTTTCCCAAATCCAATGCTTATCATATCTTTCCATCAAAAAAATGATACAAATGTTTTCTAAAACTAAAGATATATAGTCTCTTTCTCTCCCCCACCATATGCATCATCACTATAGTCATTATAAGATTTAAACCAAGGGTGGGAAATTTATACTATAATTGAAGTGGGAAAATTTCATAATCTATCAATCAATGACTTTGAAAATATTAGGGCTTTTATCATAGAGATCACCATTGACTAAAGTTTCCAACTTTGTAATTGATGGAGATCCCCTTTTTGGGTTCTCCCTTCATTTTTAACATTAGATTTTACTACTCAGTCACTTTGTTGAATAACAAAACAACTTCAAATTTTAGAGGTACATCCTCAGAGACCTCCAATTTATTGTTTTACCTCAATGTTTTTTGAGAAAAGCCGGCATATATATATATATATATATATATATATATATAAGAGTTCCACCATGACTTTCAGCATAAGTAGGTTACTAGAGTACATACATACAAATATATATATATAAAGTTGTTTTCAATGAAAATTCTGTCGAAATTAAGCTAATTCAAATAAATAAATAAATAACACGTGGCATATTATTTTTGACTGAATTTTGATTGAAAATAAGACAAATCTAATAATTATAAAAGTGTCATGAGGCACATTACTATTGACGAAAATTGACCGTCGAAAATAATTATGTTGGAATTAGTTTATTTCCATCGAAAATAGTTATGTTATTACTTCCAACGAAATTTCCGCGGGAAATATATGTTTTTCTTGTAGTATACTTATATAGTGTATGTATATATAGGGAGAGAGCAGCATACAAATAGCAGTGAACGGTCCTGGTGGTAATCCAAACAAAAGTGGGGGTTTGTACATTTATTGGGATTCCGTTGAATTTGGATCAATAGTTTGAATTCCTAGGACTGTACGTACTATATCTATATACATCATGTTATGAAATGGAATATATATGGATCCTCATTACAACATATATAAGCGCCATACTGACGCTACCTTACTTTACTACCAAGGCCTATATATAGTGGAAATTAAGTAAAGTAAACTAGAGTACGTAAAAGGTGACCAGTCGATCAATATATAAGCAGCTCCATATAGTTAAAAGCAAGCATCAATTTAACGGTGGATATCAAATTAACTGATAGTTCAACCACATAACAGTCTTGCTTTTCGATCTATAATCAAAACACCCCTTATTTATTCCTTATTTTTTTGCCTCCATTTCTATAGTATATGTAATACTTCTTCGGTTCCAAAATATATAAAAGATCATTATTGATTTTTATAGTAAACTTTAGATATTTTCAAGTTCAGAATTGACATACATGCAGTTATCTAATTTTAGTATAAATATTATAAATTATCTAAAAAATATTGTTCATTATAAGATTTTATATATATATATATATATATATATATATATATATATATATATATATATATATATATATATATATATATATATTAATAAATCATTTCAATTTTAAGTTTGAAAATATTTTAAATTAACTTAAAAAATTAACAATAATCTTATAATTTGGATTGGAGAATGTATTATGTGCAATATATACGGAAACTGTATGAAACATGATGAATGTATTTATCATCACTAGTCGCAAATTCTTCTCACTTTTACGACGAGGGATGTAATTTTACAAATTAAATGTATCCTTCATGTAATATGAATTTCAGCTTAATGCAACAAAAAAAAAAAGGGAGAATGAAGATGGTGCAGGAATAAACTTCGATTTATTGAATAAACTTCTTGAATTAAGGTTACAGGTGATGTTGAAATAAGTTGTGACAAATAGGGCCATCATCGACTCCACAAAGTACAATTATGAAAAAGCTTGCGTGTGATCTTAGCTAATGCCTCGATACCATTATTATTCTGAAAAAAATATAATGTATGCATTTCATTGCTGTTACCTTATGCGGGCATATACTATTTTCTACAAAATGGAATTGAATAAAATGATACAATAACGTATAATTATACAACCCTGTAAAACACATCCCTAGAAAAATAAAAAAATTATAAATAATTTACCGGTCGTGACTACTACCTGCAACATGCCTGGCTGGTCGGTCTCTGGATCAATAAGTTTCACTATCGAACACATAAAATGCAACCCCCGGTACAAAAAGAAGAAAAAAAATTATACGTTTGAATTCTATAAGAGAATTTGCGGCGCCTAATGCTTCCCCAAATCTCGCCACTATTCCTTCCTTCCTCTACATCTGTTCCCAATTTTTAAATCCAATAAAAAATAAAAGAAAGAAAACTACTAGTACTGGTTGAAAAAAAGAGAGGGAAAAACCTGACAAAACAATTTCTCCATGTAAGGGAAGGTCCTAGGGCATATTACAAACTCTGACCTACAGAGTTCAATATATATATATATATATATATATATATATATATATATATCTTCACAAATGAATCCCATGAGCAAAAAATCCACAATACATATGAAATAGAAATAGAAACAGATCAACTAACAATATTTTACTATTGAAAGAAACAAACCAAATTCATAATTAAAATAAAACAAAAAACCCGACTAAATGAACTATACCTAGTCCAAATTAATAATAGCAGAATGTACGTATACAAATATATGTATAAAATATTACTAAAGACTATTAATATATGCTAGTATTATTAATTATTTGAACAAACTTACAACAAAACAACTACTAATACTACACAATAGGGAGTAGTATTTATATATAATTTGGTGAAAGTCATGGTTAATATGATTAATAAATAAAACACTAATTAACCGCTTGAATAATGAGAACAATTCATCATTCTTTCTCTCTCCATATTTTCCATGATGTAATCATTTTTCATTTCACTAATAATTCATTGAAATGAGAGGCCCCTAATAATTAATCCGAAGAACAAATCCACGATTCCATATTCAAACTCTCACCTCTTGTAGTAGAAACAGAAACATTATCTACAAACTCCCTGCCGCCATGAAAATTCAAGGAAGAACCCGAATAATTATAACCATTCCCATCTCCATTTTCATTCCTCGGGCTAGCTCGGTCCGACGAGACGAGGCTCGGGAGCCAGGAAATTATGTGCGCATTATTACTATTGGCAACTTGAGGCCCCTGGGTCAAGCCAAATTCATCCAAAACACCCGTTTTAAGATGTGACGAATCATTTGAAGCAATTTCACGTAGTGGGTATTTAGGAGATTGAAGGAAAGACTGAAATGTGAGAATTGGGGTTTGAATTTGCATGTTGTTGAGTAGATTTTTACTAGTAGGTCGAGGCGGATTCAAAAGGCCTAATTCAGAAGGTAAATTAGAAGCACTGGTAGTAGTAATATTGTTAGTACCATTTACTAATGGCTGGGCTTTTTGAGGAAATGGACGAAGGAGATTATGATGATGATTATGATAAGGTGGTGGTTGAGAAGTGGAGGAGGTGGAGGCGTTTGATCTGATGGAGGAGGGTGTACCGAAGAGACTGAGTCTGGTTCTAGGGAACGGTACTGAGGATGATGTGAAGGGTGGAGCTGGTATGCCAGTGTACTCCTGAACCATGGCTCTGAAATTTTTGGTGTCTGTGGTCAACACAGTGGTTGGCGCTCGACGAGAAGCTCTGGATCTCTTCTTCGGGTTACGTGCTACGTGGGTCTGAGGTTGAGCTTGATCCGATGGAGCATGCACCATTGACGATGATGCTGATGCGGCTGCGGCTGATGCTGGTGGTCTATTTTGTGTGAGTTGAGGAAATGGGAAGAAAGGGTTGATCGGATAGGAAGGATTTGGATGGGATTTGGGCCAACCCATGTCGAGATTTAAGAGTGGGTTTGGGTTATGTGGGCGTGAAGAAGAAGAAATGGATGGGTCGAAATAGTTGGATAAAGGGTCAAACATGGGGGAAGGTTGAGATTGAGATAAGGGGTTAAAAATGGGGCTGAGGAAGGAGGAATCGGCGGCGCGTGAACCGCACTCGTCATCACCGCCACTTGACTGTAAGCTCTCACTGTTTCCAGAATCCATGTAGTCTGTGTTTTAGAGAGAAAAGGAGAGAATTCTAGAGAGAAGATAAAGGAATAATAATAAAGGTAAGGAGAAGATGAAGAGGGAAATTTTATAAAAACTTGCAGACAAATTTTGCTTAGTGATTTAAGAAAAACACATACTACTACTTGTATTTATGAGATACTGCAAAGCTATAAAAATAGAAGGATTTTAAATTCAAAAAGTAGGCATGTCTTTAAAGCTATGACGAATCTGCAAAGAGGAAGAGTCCTTTTGGAGCTTTCTCTTTCATGTGTAATTCGGACGCATAAAAGAAGAGAATAAACAGCAGAAGGGTCATGAGATAGATGGATGAGACCTTTGTGTTTGTTTATGAAGGAACCGATGGTGAATGATGATGGTGCTTCTGTTGTTTACCTGATATGGGATGAGCTTGAATTAGGGTTTCACTACTATGAAGCAGAGGAGAGAGAAAAATAGAAAGGGAGAGAGGGAGAGAAAGAGAGAAAGGAGGAGGTTGGTCTTTAACCATTCATATATTTCTGTAAAAGATAGAGGCGGCTTCAGCTCACATTTCCACTAAAAAGATCAGAGTGGGGTCCTCATTGATAGGAAGAAAGAGAGAGAGAAAAGAGACTGCAAGCGGTCAAAGTGTGCCGCAGAGTTGGTAATATTTCTAGTTTCCGTTTTCAATGGGAAATATTGAAAAAAATTACTAGCCCAAGGTTAACTTTTTACCAATTGAATTTCTGTAATACAACTAGTGGCCATCTCACTCTTTATCACCTCAATAATTAATAAAAAGTGGAGAAAAAATAAACTAAGGTATGTTTTAAAGGTTGTTTGATATAATTAAATTAAGAATTTTAAATGTATAAAAAAATTTGAATGAGTTAATTAGAGTATAAATTCTAAATAAGGAATCAAATGATGTTTTAATAATTTTTTAATTAAAATAACTGAATACATGTATTTTCTTATTTTAATCTTGTAGACTGTTATGATTAAATTTATTATATAATTATAAATAAATAATATTTCTAAAAAAATTAACTATAAACTTTAATTTGAATAATCTTTGATGGAGTATACTATTAATAATATAATTTAGGAATAAAATAGTAAAAATATTAATTAAATTATGGCAATCGATAAAATTACCACAAAAGACGACAACAACATTTATTAAATTGGTTATTGACCAATTTGTTAAAGAAAAAAAATTACATAACAAAATTTGTTTACGATAGTAAAACAAGATGGATAATAAATGTAATTTTTAATTGATAATAATGGTATAGAAGTAAAAATATTATTCAATATTACTTCTTAGTGATTCAACTACAATTTTTTGAAAGAATCATTCAAACACATTCAGAAGCATTCCAAATTTAAAAATTATAAAACTAACATTCTGAATGACTGAATCAGTCAAATTAAATGTAGGACCTAACTTTTTATTAATAAAACTTATTTTTTCCTTATATATATTATTCTAAACAGTAAGGTGTTAAATTGATAAAAAATTATAATTAAGAATAATATGTGCAAATTATAAATAAAAAAAAATATCAACGGAAATGCCAAAGAATATTCAATACCGTGCGATGGCGTCGTAACAGCCAATCATTGGTGGACTCCGCAATAAAATAATTGTCAAATACAGAAAATGAAAAAATATATAACCTTTAATAAAATTGTCGACATAACTATTACCTTTAACTGTTAAAATACCCTGCAATAAAAGAACAGTAACACACAGTATTACTACAATATTCCACAATATTGAACCAATAATTATCACAGTAACAAAGGTAATAATACAAAGTTATGTAATTAAAAGTCGCTTGTACTGAGAAGTTAGACAAACTCATTAATATGTTAGGCAAAGAATATTGTATACATAAATATTTGTGATATTAATACATGAAGTAAAAAATGCAGAAGATGGAAAATATAATAATAATTAGAAATAATAATTAAAGTAAAAGATAAACTCGAAATGTAAAAATTATGGTAAAATGATGCGTGGTAGATTAAAGGTAATCTTGAAATGTGAAAGTTGTGATAAATTTATGCGTGATAGATTAAATATAATCTTGAAATGTGAAAATTGTGCTAAAATTGATGTGTGCTAGATTGTCAAGTTTACCATAAATTAAAATTTTGACATTTATAAAGTGAAATGTTGATATGTGTGGTACGTAGATGTTGGTTAAGTTTTGGCTATAAAAATAGAGTTTAGCATAAGGAGTTGACATAAATTTCTTACTTATACTTCCTCCCACTTTTTAAATATTTCTTAGTGTGAGTTCTTATTTGAGTGTGCTAAGGATACTTTAGGTGTTGATAACATCAGTAGGAGTGTAAGAATTGCTCAGGTGAGCATTTTCTCTAAAGTATAGTTACACAAACACCCACTCACAATACATAGTATTTACTTATATTTTTTTGGAAGACTTTTCATTTAGAAGATTCATTTTGAAAAGTTTTATTTGGAAGATTATTTTGAAATGTTATTTTATTCCTTCAAATTATTTTGAAAATTTATTCTTCTCCAATTGGTGCACTACATAAATTTATTTTACAAATACTATTAATACAGTTTTGATAATTTTACAAGATACGAGTTAATGTACACCATATAACTTATATGTGATAATTACTAATTAAATCATAAATATACATATAAGTTGATATACTACATGGAAAATATAATCTAGTCACATACTAAGGTAGGAGATATCATTTTTTTTATATTCCTAAATTTTAAACTTACTATGGTAAAAATTATTATTCGTTTCTACAACACTTAACACTAAATCGTGAAGATTCTTGAAATAACAATTCGTTAAATTTTGCTTAATAGTGTTTACTTCATTTAATATCTTTTAACCTGAACTTTTCTGTTGAATTCTAACTATTATATTTAAACTGTGAACTTTTAGCTTTTGAACTTTACAATTAAACTATGAAAACATCTTGACTTGAACTTTATATTTGAATTGTGAATATTTTAGACTCTTAAATATTTCTTGTATCGTGAGTCATATCGTTAAACATCCTATCTATGAACCTTGGACATTATCCTTGGACTTGAACACATTCTGATAATTTCTACATCTTATTTATAATTTGGACATTATTAGACTATGGACAAATTAAATTATTCATTAAATATAAATAAATTACAGATTTTTTCATAGTCTATTATTCTTTTTATTTATGTTTATTCTTTGTTATTTGTACTAACTATCAGGACTCAAGTTTTAGTGAATGTCTTTCGCCTTCATGCAAAGACAATTTGGTTCTTGTGTGTTTTTAGCCTGTGTGACATAGTCATATGGTGAAAGTTCTCTTTGGCCTGATTGCAAAGAGAAACTGTTATTTGACATAATCATGACCATTGATGATCTAAATAATAGAATCCTGATGATTAATTTTAAATTAGAGAAACTATTATATATTATTGTTAATTTGACTCTCTTAATTGAATATTGTTCATTCTATTGTAATTATTTGTTAAAGACTTGTGATGTCTAGTGTAAGACCCCAAATTTTATGAAATATAAAATTTAATTTTTTTTCATATATATTTTTTTTCATGAAACAGTAAGTGGTTAAATTGACAAAATTGAAAGTTAAGGATGTTATGTGCAAATTTTATTTTGTCGGACAATATTCGTTTTGTCGGGGAATATTCGGGTCGTACGACGGCGCCGAAATAACTAATTATTGGTGGACCCCACAACAGAATATTTGTCGGATATAGAAAACAACAGAAGTAACCTTTCTAAATAAAAATAGTCAACGGTGTAAACTGTTAAAATACCAGTGATAAAAGAATAGTAGCATACGGTAATTTATGGTATTTTCTGTGACGCCCCCAAATCTGGGCCCACACAGCCCAAACTTGAGTCGTCAAAAGACTACAACAAAATTATTACAACAAAGCACAACGTACAACAATACAGTGTATAATAATACACAACTAAGTCTTCACTATTATTGTCACACTATTTTACAAAACGTGAAGACTATGATAACTATTCCTCGGACCCTCACTCCATTCCCCGGCTAGACCCTGTTATATTTTCATCTCCTGTTGAAAAACAATGGAACAAAAGAAAGGGTGAGCTCAAATAACCCAGTAAGAAATATCATGACTAAGATAATGACGAATAAATTATCATTAGCCTTCAACAGTTGAGTTCTTGATAGAATACAATAGAATACAGGGTTTATATCAAAAACTGCAGTTAAATTCTTAAACAATGTTCAGATCAATAATAGCAGCGGAATGAGCAATCTATTAGAAGAATAATGCAGATTATAATGTCCACTCGCTTCTCTTTTCGTAAAAACATCATCAACTTTTATCATCTGAAATACCATTAGTCATGATAATAAAAATTCACAGTTCCTGATCATAATCATGCAAATCAACAGTTCATCTTTGCACTACGGGCCAAAGATATTTAATTTAGCACCAGCGGTCATGATTATACCAGATTCAGCCTTTGGTGATAATCATACCAAACAACAGTTCATCTATGCACTACTGGCCAAAGAGAACTTTCACCACGTGCCATAAAAGACACCGAACAGATGTATCGCCTTTAACTTATTATATCGCCTTTAACCTATCATCTGTTCAACAAATATATCACATCTGTGTCCCCGGCCACAGATATTCACAACAGCTTGATTTTTGGATGATTAGAATGATATAAATGATGAACAGAAGAAATAGGATAACAATAAGTATCGGAAGTTTACTTTGTACAGATTCAAATAATGTCCAAATTGTCAACATGATGTGGAGTGAAATTTAAAAATGATATTCAAGATCCACAGTTCAGAATAACGGTTACAATTCAATAGAAAGGTTCACGTAAATAGGAAGGTTCAGTTCAAATAATGAAGTTCAACTATTATGGAACATATAATATTTTCAGGAATTATAGAAGCAATAGTTCCATAATAAATTTCGATTTAGGAGTATGAAAGAAAATAATATCCCTTACCGTAGCAGGTTTGATTAACAAAAGGTGAAGGAAATTAATACAAAGGGTTATTCACCAACAGGCGGCAATCCGCTCCGTAAGGTTATTCCCACAATTTAATAGAATTTGAGTACAAAGAGTTATTCACCAAACAGGCGGCAATCCGCTCCGTAAGGTTATTCTCAGAGATTAATAATGAATGAATACGAAAGGTTATTCACCAACAGGCGGCAATCCGCTCCGTAAGGTTATTCCCACAATTTAATACATGGAAATAAAAGGCACGTCTTATGAGTAAGGAAGAAACAATATTATTATCGAGAATCAAATAATGATAATCCCTTACCATAGTACGTTTGAATAATGGAAGATGAAAAAGATGGTATCCCTTACCTCAACACGTGACTGGATATTGATTTAAATGAGGTTGATTAACTTGAACAGTACACGTATACTTATAGATCTTCACAAATACTCAAGATGACTTAAGCACACTTAGAAAGAACTTTCACAAGAAGTATTTAGAGAGAGAAAGAAAGAACAAGTAAGGAAGTTTATGAAAAATCCTTAAGTTAAGTTGTAACGACCCCGAAATTCGACCCTCTTTATTACCTTAATTTTCATATTTATGAAACATTATTTTCATTACGTCCAAATTTCGGTCCGTTAATAAATCTTTAATCTCCTTAATTGATCCATTAGCTGATTTTAGAATCATCAATTACCAAATTTTTGGTATAAATTTTCTTTTTCTCAATTCAATTGTTGTAATAGAATATTTGGATATTTAAAATCCTTACATTTTGATCCTAGTCCCTGGATCGCAACCTTTACTTTTACTTACTATTTTAGGTGTCATAACGCTCAACATTAACCAATTTAATATTATTCATATCCATACAATTATCTTTATTTCATAATTCATAATTCATAATTCATAATAATCTTTATCCTGACCATCATCAAGAACAATCACAATTCATAATATAACATTATTCGTTCTATCCAGATCCAATATATCTGTACATACAGCATATCAATATAATTTTGACAAATTATCCACCTTGAATCATAATACAAACATTTAATAATCACATTCACAACCTTTTAGGAAAATCCGTCTTTACATCATCTGATGTTTTTGAAATTTATTTCTTTCCTGCAAAAATGTATATTAAGCAAGTAATGAGCACAACGGCTCAGCAAGCTCAACAGTTTATGCTTCACATATCACATACTTTAACATGCTTGGTGTGTGTCATATATCATGTGCTTGTGCTTCAACTATAGCAATATATCTCATATCGTCGCACGAAGAACACATTGTGGTCATATTAAACACGTATCACATAGCACATAAATTGTATGCATTTAAAACAAGAATTTCATATCATAATAGTTCAACATTTAACATAAAGGAACTGAAGAACTTGCCTGGCGTCCAGTTAATTAAATTGTTAGCTCAAACTCTTAACTCGATCAACCTATGATCATAAAATAATCAAATCATAATTATTTATCCTCTTATGATATTAATTTAAATAATTAATATCATCTCTAGGCCAATTATTAATTTATATGGCCAATTATATTAACCTCGTTCCTTAAAATATTTGTTTAACTTAATATCCAATACCTTTAACATGGACAACCCGACTCATCGGATAAATTTTAACATATCTGGGTGCCTCCAAAAATTTTATTTAACCATTTTCTAAATGGTAACCTTATTAGATTAATATTTAAATAATTAAATATTAATCTCTAATATTTAATATTTTTACAAAAATATTAAATTTAATGCCCAAACATCATTTCTATATTTTTAGTATTTTTCTATAATTTTCTGGAATTTTTAAACAATTTTTAAACATTTATTTCAATTAAAAATCATTTCTGGGGGCATTTTAGTAATTTCTGCGCCCTTAGGGATATAACCGGAATTTCTCGAAAAGTCCAGGGGTATTTTCGTCATTTCCGCGCCTTTAGGACTCATCCGGCATTTTCTGGAAAGGCCGGGGACATTTCTGTAATTTCGGCGTGTCAAGGGACACGCTGGGTATTATGTAAAAAGCTCAGGGGCATAATAGTAACTTTACCGTGCCAAAGGACACGTTCGGTATAACCTGAAAAGGGCAGGGGCACGCTGGTAATTTCCAGCGTGTCGTCGGCCGCGCCATGCGCGACCCTGCCTTCGCCGACGCCATCAAAACGACGTCGTTTCACAGCCCGTTTCTGGGCTTCCGCGCGATGCGCGGCCTGTCCCCTCTCAGCGCCCAAAACGACGCCGTTTAATACCCTGCGACTGAAAAAAATTGGCTGCCGCGCAATGCGCGGCAGCATTTCTTCTTCTTCTTCTTATTTCTTCCGACAGTAGCCCAAAAGAAAATAAATTACCATTTTGTTCACAATAACACAACATAATCACTCCCAAAAATTGTATAATTCATAAATATACATTAGAAAATTATTTAGAATAATTTTCTTAATTAATTACTAATTTTTCACAATAAGAATTTAACACCATAAATATCCAAAATAATTAAAATAAATTCATGTTTATACCTTTCTTGGCTTAGAAATCCTTTCTTCCATGAAAACTCCAATAACTCCTTTCTTCTTGGTCGGCTATAAAAATTTTCCGGTGGAAGGTGGTGATGTCGGGTGGAGGAAGAGAGAAGGAAACTTGGCTTTTGTTATTATTTCTTTTCTTTTCTTTTCTTTTATTCTCCCATAATATATACATAATATGTATGAATTATTTTTAAGACAATTCTAAGTCCACCGCCTAAGAACCGACCTTAACTTTCGGATTAACATGCAAAATTACAAATTTTAATACATTATATAATTATTTCGTGTAATAAATATTTTATATAAAATACATAAAATATTTATTTTAATTTACTAAAAATCATAATATGATTTATGAATAATATTAATACCTTTTTTCGGTATTTTACTTGACAAATTTTGTACACGCATAACGACATGCATGTACTTATTTGAGGTAATTTTTACCTCCAAAAATCATAAAATAATTCACATGACTTATAAAAATTATTTTTCATAATTTATCACTCCGTTACTCGGACAACATGTTACTCTAACATGTTCACATTTCCGAAATATTATCTTTCATAAAAGTCATAATAATTCCATTATACATAACCATAATTTTATTAAATTAAAACATTCCTTTTTCTTATTTATTATTCAATTTCTTTAATATTCATATTAATTATATAATTTAATATTATATAATTTATATAATTACATTCTCCTTTTAAATAATTTCTTAATTTCCTCCAACTTTATTCCATTTAATCGCCTTATATAAATTACATAATTATTCTTATATAATTTATATAATTATTATTTTCTTCATACCTTATTTTAATTTCCTTATATAAATTATATAATTTATTATTCTATAATTTATATAATTACCTTTCCTTCTCAATTAATTTCTAAACCTCCTCCAAAATTCTTGATAAAATCCAAAATCAACACATACAATTTTACCAACTCCCTCATTCACTTTTCATTTAAAATTGGATTAATTTAATTATTAATCCCTTAATTGTCATAATTAATGAAATTTATAATTTTATCAATTAAACATAACACACATATATAAATGTATATATATATATATAAATATATACATATTTAATTCCTGCATTTCGCATTACCACATAGTCTTAATCAAATTATAATTTCTGAATTTTCATAATAATTTAATTATACAATTTATTGTATAATTACCTGAAATTTCTCTTATTCTTCATAAATTGTTTCCAAACAATTTATTTACTTTTTTAATTACTTTAAATTCATACAAACCATTACCACCTTTGTACCGATTTAATTTACCAATTAAATCCTATCACATACCTTACAATCACATAAATAATAATTAATTTAAATAACCTTGATAATTTTTATCAATTAAATTCTCATTTAATATTATTAAGAAAATCCTGAAAATTCGGATCCTCACATAAGTCTTCTATTTATAGCCAAAAATCTTATCATTCATTTAATCTAAACCATTCATTTAAAGATCATCTTTTAATCTACACCATCCATTTCAAATATTATATTATCTTTAATCTACACCATTCATTTCATATCACCTAATAATCACCTAACTTTATATTATAAACAAATCAATTTAATTATTCAACAATAATTCACACTTTAATCTACACCATTCATTTCATATCACCTAATAATCACCTAACTTTATATTATAAACAAATCAATTCAATTATTCAACAATAATTCACACTTTAATCTACACCATTCATTTCATATCACCTAATAATCACCTAACTTTATATTATAAACAAATAACTTTATCAATTCAATTATTATGACTAATTGTTATAAATACAGTATAGTTAGCTCTTAGATATCAAGTCAATAAATTAATGAAATACAACTGTTTAAATAACATCATAATAGAGATAACAATAATGTAAAATAAAGCATACGTTACTGTGACGCCCCAAAATCTGGGCCCACACAGCCCAAACTTGAGTCGTCAAAATACTACAACAAAATTATTACAACAAAGCACAACGTACAACAATACAGTGTATAATAATACACAACTAAGTCTTTACTATTATTGCCACACTATTTTACAAAACGTGAAGACTATGATAACTATTCCTCGGACCCTCACTCCATTCCCCGGCTAGACCTTGTTATGTTTTCATCTCCTGTTGAAAAACAATGGAACAAAAGAAAGGGTGAGCTCAAATAGCCCAGTAAAGAATATCATGACTAAGATAATGACGAATAAATTATCATTAGTCTTCAACAGTTGAGTTGTTGATAGAATACAATAGACTACAAGGTTTATATCAAAAACTGCAGTTAAATTCTTAAACAACGTTCAGATCAATAATAGCAGCGGAATGAGTAATCTATTAGAAGAATAATGCAGACTATAATGTCCACTCGGTTCTCTTTTTAGGAAAAACATCATCAACTTTTATCATCTGAAATATCATTAGTCAAGATAATACAAATTCACAGTTCCTGATCATAATCATGCACATCAACAGTTCATCTTTGTACTACGGGCCAAAGATATTCAATATAGCACCAACGGTCATGATTATACCAGATTCAGCCTTTGGTCATAATCATACCAAACAACAGTTCATCTTTGCACTACGGGCCAAAGAGAACATTCACCACGTGCCATAAAAGACACCGAACAGATGTATCGCCTTTAACCTATTATATCGCCTTTAACCTATCATCTGTTCAACAAATATATCACATCTGTGCCCCCGGCCACAGATATTCACAACAGCTTGATTTTTGGATGATTAGAATGATATAAATGATGAACAGAAGAAATAGGATAACAATAAGTATCGGAAGTTTACTTTGTACAGATTCAAATAATGTCCAAATTGTCAACATGATGTGGAGTGAAATTTAAAAATGATATTCAAGATCCACAGTTCAGAATAACGGTTACAATTCAATAGAAAGGTTCACGTAAATAGGAAGGTTCAGTTGAAATAATGAAGTTCAACTATTATGGAACATATAATATTTTCAGGAATTATAGAAGCAATAGTTCCATAATAAATTTCGATTTAGGAGTATGAAAGAAAATAATATCCCTTACCGTAGCAGGTTTGATTAACAAAAGCTGAAGGAAATTAATACAAAGGGTTATTCACCAACAGGCGGCAATCCGCTCCGTAAGGTTATTCCCACAATTTAATAGAATTTGAGTACGAAGAGTTATTCACCAAACAGGCGGCAATCCGCTCCGTAAGGTTATTCTCAGAGATTAATAATGAATGAGTACGAAAGGTTATTCACCAACAGGCGGCAATCCGCTCCGTAAGGTTATTCCCACAATTTAATACATGGAAATAAAAGGCACGTCTTATGAGTAAGGAAGAAACAATATTATTATCGAGAATCAAATAATGATAATCCCTTACCATAGTTCGTTTGAATAATGGAAGATGAAAAAGATGGTATCCCTTACCTCAACACGTGACTGGATATTGATTTAAATGAGGTTGATTAACTTGAACAGTACACGTATACTTATAGATCTTCACAAATACTCAAGATGACTTAAGCACACTTAGAAAGAACTTTCACAAGAAGTATTTAGAGAGAGAAAGAAAGAACAAGTAAGGAAGTTTCTGAAAAATCCTTAAGTTAAGTCTTCTATTTATAGCCAAAAATCTTATCATTCATTTAATCTAAACCATTCATTTAAAGATCATCTTTTAAGCTACACCATCCATTTCAAATATTATATTATCTTTAATCTACACCATTCATTTCATATCACCTAATAATCACCTAACTTTATATTATAAACAAATCAATTTAATTATTCAACAATAATTCACACTTTAATCTACACCATTCATTTCATATCACCTAATAATCACCTAACTTTATATTATAAACAAATCAATTCAATTATTCAACAATAATTCACACTTTAATCTACACCATTCATTTCATATCACCTAATAATCACCTAACTTTATATTATAAACAAATAACTTTATCAATTCAATTATTATGACTAATTGTTATAAATACAGTATAGTTAGCTCTTAGATATCAAGTCAATAAATTAATGAAATACAACTGTTTAAATAACATCATAATAGAGATAACAATAATGTAAAATAAAGCATACGTTACTGTGACGCCCCCAAATCTGGGCCCACACAGCCCAAACTTGAGTCGTCAAAATACTACAACAAAATTATTACAACAAAGCACAACGTACAACAATACAGTGTATAATAATACACAACTAAGTATTTACTATTATTGCCACACTATTTTACAAAACGTGAAGACTATGATAACTATTCCTCGGACCCTCACTCCATTCCCCGGCTAGACCCTGTTATGTTTTCATCTCCTGTTGAAAAACAATGGAACAAAAGAAAGGGTGAGCTCAAATAGCCCAGTAAAGAATATCATGACTAAGATAATGACGAATAAATTATCATTAGTCTTCAACAGTTGAGTTCTTGATAGAATACAATAGACTACAAGGTTTATATCAAAAACTGCAGTTAAATTCTTAAACAACGTTCAGATTAATAATAGCAGCGGAATGAGTAATCTATTAGAAGAATAATGCAGACTATAATGTCCACTCGGTTCTCTTTTTAGGAAAAACATCATCAACTTTTATCATTTGAAATATCATTAGTCAAGATAATACAAATTCACAGTTCCTGATCATAATCATGCACATCAACAGTTCATCTTTGTACTACGGGCCAAAGATATTCACTATAGCACCAACGGTCATGATTATACCAGATTCAGCCTTTGGTCATAATCATACCAAACAACAGTTCATCTTTGCACTACGGGCCAAAGAGAACATTCACCGCGTGCCATAAAAGACACCGAACAGATGTATCGCCTTTAACCTATTATATCGCCTTTAACCTATCATCTGTTCAACAAATATATCACATCTGTGCCCCCGGCCACAGATATTCACAACAGCTTGATTTTTGGATGATTAGAATGATATAAATGATGAACAGAAGAAATAGGATAACAATAAGTATCGGAAGTTTACTTTGTACAGATTCAAATAATGTCCAAATTGTTAACATGATGTGGAGTGAAATTTAAAAATGATATTCAAGATCCACAGTTCAGAATAACGGTTACAATTCAATAGAAAGGTTCACGTAAATAGGAAGGTTCAGTTGAAATAATGAAGTTCAACTATTATGGAACATATAATATTTTCAGGAATTATAGAAGCAATAGTTCCATAATAAATTTCGATTTAGGAGTATGAAAGAAAATAATATCCCTTACCGTAGCAGGTTTGATTAACAAAAGGTGAAGGAAATTAATACAAAGGGTTATTCACCAACAGGCGGCAATCCGCTCCGTAAGGTTATTCCCACAATTTAATAGAATTTGAGTACGAAGAGTTATTCACCAAACAGGCGGCAATCCGCTCCGTAAGGTTATTCTCAGAGATTAATAATGAATGAGTACGAAAGGTTATTCACCAACAGGCGGCAATCCGCTCCGTAAGGTTATTCCCACAATTTAATACATGGAAATAAAAGGCACGTCTTATGAGTAAGGAAGAAACAATATTATTATCGAGAATCAAATAATGATAATCCCTTACCATAGTATGTTTGAATAATGGAAAATGAAAAAGATGGTATCCCTTACCTCAACACGTGACTGGATATTGATTTAAATGAGGTTGATTAACTTGAACAGTACACGTATACTTATAGATCTTCACAAATACTCAAGATGACTTAAGCACACTTAGAGAGAACTTTCACAAGAAGTATTTAGAGAGAGAAAGAAAGAACAAGTAAGGAAGTTTATGAAAAATCCTTAAGTTAAGGCTTCTATTTATAGCCAAAAATCTTATCATTCATTTAATCTAAACCATTCATTTAAAGATCATCTTTTAATCTACACCATCCATTTCAAATATTATATTATCTTTAATCTACACCATTCATTTCATATCACCTAATAATCACCTAACTTTATATTATAAACAAATCAATTTAATTATTCAACAATAATTCACACTTTAATCTACACCATTCATTTCATATTACCTAATAATCACCTAACTTTATATTATAAACAAATCAATTCAATTATTCAACAATAATTCACACTTTAATCTACACCATTCATTTCATATCACCTAATAATCACCTAACTTTATATTATAAACAAATAACTTTATCAATTCAATTATTATGACTAATTGTTATAAATACAGTATAGTTAGCTCTTAGATATCAAGTCAATAAATTAATGAAATACAACTGTTTAAATAACATCATAATAGAGATAACAATAATGTAAAATAAAGCATACGTTACTGTGTAATGACAATTATTGATTCAATAATGTGAATTACTGTGCATATGTTACTGTGACAATTATTAGGTTCAATAATTTTAAAAACAGTGCAACAACAATTATTGACTCAATGATATAAAATACAGTGTAATGACAATTATTAAATCAATAATGCAAAATACTGTGTAACAACAATTATTGAATTGATAATATAAAATATTATGCAGTGACAATTATCGATGAAATGATGCGTAACAGTTACGGTGTCAATTATCAGATCAAAAATATGAGACACTATGCAATACCGTGTGTTACTGTAGAGTATCGAGTGCTACAGAAAATACGAATAACTATCGTATGCTACTATTCTTTTATCACCGGTATTTTAACAGTTCCGTTGACTATTTTTATTTAAAAAGGTTATTTCTGTCGTTTTCTATATCCGACAAATATTCCGATGTGGGGTCCACCAATAATTTGTTATTTCGGCGCCGTCAGACCAAACGAATATTCCCCGACCAAACGAATATTCCCCGACAAAGCGAATATTGTCCGACAAAATAAAATTTGCACATAACATCCTTAACTTTTAACTTTATCGATTTAACCACTTACTGTTTCAAAAAAATATATATATGAAGAAAAATTAAATTTTGTATTTCATAAAATTCGGGGTCTTACAACCTCCCCTCCTTATGAAATTTCGTCCCCGAAATTGACGTACCTGGCATTTCGAAGAGGTATGGATACCTAGACTTCATTTCAGATTCTAGCTCCCAGGTCATTTCCTCAGTATCTTGGTTCCTCCATAAAACCTTAACTTGAGGTATAACCTTTGAGCGTAGGATCTGCTCCTTCTTATCCAGGATCTTAACAGGTACTTCCTCGTATGTTAAATCCTCTGCTATAACGTCTGGTTCTAACTCAATGACGTGGTTTGGGTCCTTCACATATTTACGTAACATAGATATGTGAAAAACGTTATGGATGCGAGACATACTTGGTGGTAGGGCTAGTCTGTAGGCTACGGTTCCTATTCGATCGAGGATTTCAAATGGGCCAATAAATCGAGGGTTGAGCTTTCCTCTCTTTCCGAATCTCGTAACCCCTTTCCATGGAGAAACACGTAAGAATACATGATCTCCGACGTTGAAACTTTCGTCTCTCCGATGAAGATCAGCATAACTCTTTTGTCGTTCTTGTGCGGTCTGTATTCGTTGTCGGATCATTTGGATCTTTTCGGTCGTCAAGCGTACCAACTCGGGTCCCAACAATTTTGCTTCTCCTACCTCATTCCAACATATTGGAGAGCGACACTTCCTTCCATACAATGCCTCGAATGGAGCCATGCCTATGCTTGCTTGGTAACTGTTGTTGTAAGAAAATTCCACCAACGGCAAGTACTTATCCCAACTTCCTTTGAAGTCTAATACACAAAGTCTCAAAAGATCTTCGAGGGTCTGGATCGTCCTTTCCGATTGTCCGTCCGTTTGACGATGGTATGCAGAACTAAAACGTAGTTCAGTGCCCATAGTTTTTGTAGACTGATCCAAAAGCGTGAAGTGAATCTTGGATCTCGATCAGAAACTATGGAAACTGGCATGCCATGCAATCTCACGATCTCATTTATGTACATACCGGCAAGACGTTCAAGTGAAAAGTTTTCTCGTATAGGCAAGAAATGAGCAGATTTGGTCAATCTATCTACGATCACCCAAATTGCATCTAAGCCTTGAGAAACTTTTGGAAGACCCGTCACGAAGTCCATATTGATGTGTTCCCACTTCCATTCGGGAACTTCAAGTGATTGTAATGGACCTTTAGGAACTTGATGTTCTGCCTTGACACGTTGACAAGTTAGGCACCTTGAGATAAACTCCGCAATCTCTCTTTTCATATTGTTCCACCAAAATGTATGTCGAAGATCTCGATACATCTTGGTACCTCCTGGGTGGATTGCAAACGGCGTGTTGTGTGCCTCCATCATGATTTTATGCTTTAATTCAGGATCGTTAGGAACACAGAGTCGAGAGTTGACTCGAAGTATTCCTTTCTCGTCGATTCTTGCTTCGGGAATGGCACCTTCTTGTACTTTCTTTATCATGTTTATCAGTTCCGGATCGGTAGCTTGAGCAGCTTTAATTTTATCGATTAAAGTTGGTTCTACTCGCACGTGAGCAATCTTCGAGTGGGTCCCTGGTGTCTTTAGCTCTATCTCCATCTTTTGCAAGTCGTACAAAATACACTTTTGTGTTGTCAGCAGTGCACTTGTACTTGCATAAGATTTTCTGCTCAAAGCGTCAGCTACAACGTTCGCCTTTCCCGGGTGATACTGGATTGTGTGGTCATAATCCTTTAACAGCTCAAGCCAACGTCGTTGTCGCATGTTGAGTTCCTTCTGGGTGAAGAAATACTTGAGACTTTTATGATCCGTATAGATATCCACTTTTTCTCCGTACAAGTAGTGTCTCCAGATCTTCAACGCGAAAACGACTGCTGCCAACTCTAGATCATGAGTAGGATAATTTTTCTCATAATCTTTGAGTTGTCGAGAGGCGTAGGCTATAACCTTTCCATGTTGCATAAGGACACAGCCTAGACCTTTGCCAGAAGCATCGCTGTAGATAATAAATTCTCCTGATCCTGATGGTATGGTCAGAACAGGAGCTGAAACCAGTCTCTTCTTGAGTTCTTGGAAACTTTTCTCGCATTCCTCGCTCCATATGAATTTTGTGCTTTTCCGAGTAAGCTGCGTTAATGGAGTGGCGATTCGAGAAAATCCTTCTACGAATCTCCGATAATAACCAGCTAGACCCAGAAAACTTCGGACTTCGGTTACTGTTTTGGGTTGTTCCCAATTTAGTACCATTTCAATCTTCGCAGGATCGACTGATATTCCTTGACTAGAAATCACATGCCCAAGAAACGCGACCTCCTCAAGCCAGAACTCACATTTCTTCAACTTGGCATATAATTTGTTTTCACGGAGCTTTTGTAGTATCAATCTCAGGTGTTGTTCATGATCCTCGCGACTCTTGGAGTATATGAGGATGTCATCAATAAAGACAACCACAAAATGATCCAAATGTTCCTTGAATATCCAGTTCATCATGTCCATGAAAGCTGCAGGAGCATTAGTTAGTCCAAAAGGCATGACTAAGAACTCATAATGCCCATAACGAGTTCTGAAAGCAGTCTTTGGAATGTCCTCAGCTTTAACCTTTAATTGATGATATCCAGAACAGAGATCAATCTTTGAGAAATGTTGAGCGCCTTGCAATTGATCAAACATGTCATCAATCCGAGGTAACGGGTACCTGTTCTTGATGGTGACATGGTTCAATTCTCGGTAGTCAATGCACAATCTCATACTCCCGTCTTTCTTCTTCACAAATAGAACAGGAGCACCCCAAGGTGATGCACTCGGACGAATGAAACCGGTATCCAACAATTCCTGTAGTTGGACTTTTAACTCTTGAAGTTCAATGGGAGCCATTCGGTAGGGAGCTTTGGAAATGGGCTTGGTACCGGGTTCAAGATCAATATAAAAATCAATTTCACGGTTTGGGGGTAAGCCAGGAAGTTCTTCAGGAAAAACGTCAGGAAACTCATTAACAATGGGAATATCATTCAAGTTTGACGTATTTTTGTTCAAATCAGTGACATGAGCTAAAAAGGCTTGACATCCGTTTTTCAATAAACGAATGGCTTTATGGCTAGAAATAACAGTTATAGATTTCAATGGTTTAGTTGCTTGAATTTGCATGACAGGTTGATTAGGAATATGAAAACTAATAATCTTATGAAAACAATCAATTTTAGCATGATGGGTAGTCAACCAATCAATTCCTAAAATTACATCAAATTCATGCATCTCCAAAGAAATAAGGTCAACAGGTAATGTGAGGTTGTTGATTTGAACTAGGCAAGATTTATAGACAGTAGATGTAATGGTCATTTCTCCTAATGGGGTTTCAACTGATAAGTCAAAGTCCAAATTTTCAGGAGTTAAGTTTAAACGCTGAGCACATGCAGGTGAGATAAAAGAATGGGTAGAGTCAGTATCTAACAAAGCGTAGACTTCACGAGAATTTATGAATAGCTTACCGGTTATCACCTCGTTCGAGTTTCGCGCCATTTGGGATGTCACAACAAAAGCTCTCCCTTGAACTACAGATTTTCCCTTATCCGCGCTAGCTTTTGGTATCATCATTGCAGCTGGACTTGATTTTGTGGCAGGACAAAACCGCGCAAGATGACCCTCTTTCCCACAACTGTAGCACTTTTTGGACTGCAGTGTACAGTTTGGGCTGATGTGACCTTCCTGACCACACCTATAGCATCTCACTGGTGGTCGATCTTCTCCCCTTGAAACTGGGGTCGGTGCTGGTGTTGGTACTGGTGCTGGTGCCCTTCCATAATTATTATGGAATCTCTTTCTTTTGAAATTGTTCCCACTAGATTCTCCTCTTCTGTTATTTGGTGTGGAATTACCACCGAAGTGTTGGTTACCTCCTCGATGGTTCTCGTTCCTGTGGTTGTTGTCACTCCTTTCTCTATGCTGATCATTAACTCTTGGCTGCAATGTTTCATCTGTTTGCTCCACCCTTTGAGCCCTATCTACAACATCTGAATACAAACTGAATTTATGAGAACTAAGTTGTTGACGAATTTTGAGTCTCAAACCTCTCAGGAACATTCGACTCATTCGTGCTTCGTCATCTACTAGATGAGTCGCAAAACGAGATAGTTCAGCAAACTTAGCTTCATATTGAGAAACTGTCATGTTTCCCTGCTCCAACTTAATGAATTCCACTTCCTTCATATGGCGGATGCTTTCTGGGAAGTACTTCTCGTTAAACAGTTCTTCGAATTCTGTCCAAGACATTTCGAGTGCTGAAGGTTGGATACGTTTTACCGCTTCCCACCAATGGTCCGCCTCACCTCGTAACATAAAAGTGGCAAATGGCACCTTCTGATCATCAGCGCATTGTAAGACATCAAGTATTTTTGTCGTCTGCTTCAGCTATGCCTCCGCTTTGAGTGGATCAGGCTTCCCATGGAATTCAGGTGGTCCTAATTCTTTAAATTGCTTAACAGTGACCATCCTCAAATTGCCAGCGTTTCTACCGTTATTATTGACTGGATTTCCTCTTCCTTGATTCTGTATGAACTGCATGAAATTCCTAAAGAATCCATCGTTCATCATGTTATCAGGAACATTATTTCCTGAGTTGGCAGGAGGATTGTTTGGGGCCTCTTGATTCTCGGCTACATTTGCTTCGGGTATTCCATAGTTAACCTCTTGATTTTCAGATGTCATACCTAACTGTGGTCACAAAATAAATGTTAGTTCAAATAAACTGACTCATCACTTCATGTTCCTACATTCAAATCGACTCATTAGGTAATAAAATCTATTTTAGGTGGGACACACTAGTAACTGATTCTATTCGTCTCTCCCCTCCTAGTTCTACCCCAGATCTCCATTAAAGACCATATCCCTAAGCTCTGATGCCAACTGTGACGCCCCCAAATCTGGGCCCACACAGCCCAAACTTGAGTCGTCAAAATACTACAACAAAATTATTACAACAAAGCACAACGTACAACAATACAGTGTATAATAATACACAACTAAGTCTTTACTATTATTGCCACACTATTTTACAAAACGTGAAGACTATGATAACTATTCCTCGGACCCTCACTCCATTCCCCGGCTAGACCTTGTTATGTTTTCATCTCCTGTTGAAAAACAATGGAACAAAAGAAAGGGTGAGCTCAAATAGCCCAGTAAAGAATATCATGACTAAGATAATGACGAATAAATTATCATTAGTCTTCAACAGTTGAGTTGTTGATAGAATACAATAGACTACAAGGTTTATATCAAAAACTGCAGTTAAATTCTTAAACAACGTTCAGATCAATAATAGCAGCGGAATGAGTAATCTATTAGAAGAATAATGCAGACTATAATGTCCACTCGGTTCTCTTTTTAGGAAAAACATCATCAACTTTTATCATCTGAAATATCATTAGTCAAGATAATACAAATTCACAGTTCCTGATCATAATCATGCACATCAACAGTTCATCTTTGTACTACGGGCCAAAGATATTCAATATAGCACCAACGGTCATGATTATACCAGATTCAACCTTTGGTCATAATCATACCAAACAACAGTTCATCTTTGCACTACGGGCCAAAGAGAACATTCACCACGAGCCATAAAAGACACCGAACAGATGTATCGCCTTTAACCTATTATATCGCCTTTAACCTATCATCTGTTCAACAAATATATCACATCTGTGCCCCCGGCCACAGATATTCACAACAGCTTGATTTTTGGATGATTAGAATGATATAAATGATGAACAGAAGAAATAGGATAACAATAAGTATCGGAAGTTTACTTTGTACAGATTCAAATAATGTCCAAATTGTCAACATGATGTGGAGTGAAATTTAAAAATGATATTCAAGATCCACAGTTCAGAATAACGGTTACAATTCAATAGAAAGGTTCACGTAAATAGGAAGGTTCAGTTGAAATAATGAAGTTCAACTATTATGGAACATATAATATTTTCAGGAATTATAGAAGCAATAGTTCCATAATAAATTTCGATTTAGGAGTATGAAAAAAAATAATATCCCTTACCGTAGCAGGTTTGATTAACAAAAGGTGAAGGAAATTAATACAAAGGGTTATTCACCAACAGGCGGCAATCCGCTCCGTAAGGTTATTCCCACAATTTAATAGAATTTGAGTACGAAGAGTTATTCACCAAACAGGCGGCAATCCGCTCCGTAAGGTTATTCTCAGAGATTAATAATGAATGAGTACGAAAGGTTATTCACCAACAGGCGGCAATCCGCTCCGTAAGGTTATTCCCACAATTTAATACATGGAAATAAAAGGCACGTCTTATGAGTAAGGAAGAAACAATATTATTATCGAGAATCAAATAATGATAATCCCTTACCATAGTATGTTTGAATAATGGAAGATGAAAAAGATGGTATCCCTTACCTCAACACGTGACTGGATATTGATTTAAATGAGGTTGATTAACTTGAACAGTACACGTGTATACTTATAGATCTTCACAAATACTCAAGATGACTTAAGCACACTTAGAGAGAACTTTCACAAGAAGTATTTAGAGAGAGAAAGAAAGAACAAGTAAGGAAGTTTATGAAAAATCCTTAAGTTAAGGCTTCTATTTATAGCCAAAAATCTTATCATTCATTTAATCTAAACCATTCATTTAAAGATCATCTTTTAATCTACACCATCCATTTCAAATATTATATTATCTTTAATCTACACCATTCATTTCATATCACCTAATAATCACCTAACTTTATATTATAAACAAATCAATTTAATTATTCAACAATAATTCACACTTTAATCTACACCATTCATTTCATATTACCTAATAATCACCTAACTTTATATTATAAACAAATCAATTCAATTATTCAACAATAATTCACACTTTAATCTACACCATTCATTTCATATCACCTAATAATCACCTAACTTTATATTATAAACAAATAACTTTATCAATTCAATTATTATGACTAATTGTTATAAATACAGTATAGTTAGCTCTTAGATATCAAGTCAATAAATTAATGAAATACAACTGTTTAAATAACATCATAATAGAGATAACAATAATGTAAAATAAAGCATACGTTACTGTGTAATGACAATTATTGATTCAATAATGTGAATTACTGTGCATATGTTACTGTGACAATTATTAGGTTCAATAATTTTAAAAACAGTGCAACAACAATTATTGACTCAATGATATAAAATACAGTGTAATGACAATTATTAAATCAATAATGCAAAATACTGTGTAACAACAATTATTGAATTGATAATATAAAATATTATGCAGTGACAATTATCGATGAAATGATGCGTAACAGTTACGGTGTCAATTATCAGACCAAAAATATGAGACACTATGCAATACCGTGTGTTACTGTAGAGTATCGAGTGCTACAGAAAATACGAATAACTATCGTATGCTACTATTCTTTTATCACCGGTATTTTAACAGTTCCGTTGACTATTTTTATTTAAAAAGGTTATTTCTGTCGTTTTCTATATCCGACAAATATTCCGATGTGGGGTCCACCAATAATTTGTTATTTCGGCGCCGTCAGACCAAACGAATATTCCCCGACCAAACGAATATTCCCCGACAAAGCGAATATTGTTCGACAAAATAAAATTTGCACATAACATCCTTAACTTTTAACTTTATCGATTTAACCACTTACTGTTTCAAAAAAATATATATATGAAGAAAAATTAAATTTTGTATTTCATAAAATTCGGGGTCTTACAGTTACTGTGTAATGACAATTATTGATTCAATAATGTGAATTACTGTGCATATTTTACTGTGACAATTATTAGGTTCAATAATTTTAAAAACAGTGCAACAACAATTATTGACTCAATGATATAAAATACAGTGTAATGACAATTATTAAATCAATAATGCAAAATACTGTGTAACAACAATTATTGAATTGATAATATAAAATATTATGCAGTGACAATTATCGATGAAATGATGCGTAACAGTTACGGTGTCAATTATCAGACCAATAATATGAGACACTATGCAATACCGTGTGTTACTGTAGAGTACCGAGTGCTACAGAAAATACCAATAACTACCGTATGCTACTATTCTTTTATCACCGGTATTTTAACAGTTCCGTTGACTATTTTTATTTAAAAAGGTTATTTTTGTCGTTTTCTATATCCGACAAATATTCCGTTGTGGGGTCCACCAATAATTTGTTATTTCGGCGCCGTCGGACCAAACGAATATTCCCCGACCAAACGAATATTCCCCGACAAAGCGAATATTGTCCGACAAAATAAAATTTGCACATAACATCCTTAACTTTTAACTTTATCGATTTAACCACTTACTGTTTCAAAAAATATATATATGAAGAAAAATTAAATTTTGTATTTCATAAAATTCGGGGTCTTACATTTTCTGTAGCACACGGTACTCTACAGTAGCACACGTTATTGCACAGTGTCTCATATTATTGGTATGATAATTGACACCGTAACTGTTGCGTACCATTTCATCAATAATTGTCACTGCATAATATTTTATGTTATCAATTCAATAATTGCTGCTACACAGTATTTTGCATTATTGATTTAATAATTGTTATTACACTGTATTTTATATCATTGAGTCAATAATTGTTACTGCATTGTTTTTAAAATTATTGAACCTAATAATTGTCACTGTTGCAAATATATTGTAATTTATATTATTAAATTAATAATAATCTGTAACGTGTTTATTACATTATTGTTGAATTATTGTTGTAGCATTATTTTATTTTATATGTTGGACCCACAGGAAGAATAAATATAAATATAAAATATAAAAAAATAAAATATAAAAAATAAATAAATTACTATTTGAAATAGTAACGTGAATAGTAACGTGAATAGTGACGTGAATAGTACGTGAATAGTAAGAAACATGTGGGACCCACTGTGGGGCCCTCATGAAATGTGAGAAATGTGTTTTGGCTGGATGGTTGGTGCGCAGCCTCTGCTGAATTTATTTTTCAGCCCACCTACCATGCATAGTAACTTATTTTCTCCTATAAATAGATTGTTCAGCTGAATAGAAAAATCACACCTAAAACATAAAATTTTTCTATAAGAATTTTATGAGTTTTCTCTGAGAATAGTAAGGTTATTTTGAGTGTTTGAAAGCCAAAAAGAGTGCAGGAATTTTTCAAGTAAGTCTGTTATTAAAGAGTAGTAATTTCATAAATTCCTATTTTTCACGGTATTCACAAATCTTCCTTTAGAAGACTCTTCTTTAAGAAGATTCATTTTTAAAAGCTTTCTTTGGAAGATTTATTTTGAAATATTATTTTAAAAACTATTTTAAAGTAGTTATATTATACTACAAAAATTATGTTAAATATATATAATTTTGATAGTTCATATTATACGAGTTATCATACACTTTGAAATTTATATGTGGTAATTACTAATTTTATTATAAATATATAGGTTGATAAACCTCATTTAAATCAATATCCAGTCACGTGTTAAGGTAAGAAATACCATTCATTTCAAACTCTTAAATTTACTGTGGTAAAGAATATCATTTTCTTTCACACTCTTAAACTTACTACAGTAAGGGATGTCATGTTCTTTCACACTCTTAAACTTACCACAGTAAGGAATATCATTTTTTTTCACACTCTTAGATTTATTACGGTAAGGGGTATCATTCTTTTCATCATCATAAATGGCATTATCTTCTTACTTGTAAGGGATTATCATTATTTGATTCTCGAAAATAATATCGTTTCTTTTTTAAGATGTGCCATTTATTTTCATGTATTAAATTGTGGGAATAACCTTACGACGTGGATTACCGCCTGTTGGTGAATAATCTATCGTATTCATTCCTTATTAATCTCTGAGAATAACCTTACGGTGCGGATTACCGCCTGTTTGGTGAATAACTCTTTGTATTCAAATTCTATTAAATTGTGGGAATAACTTATGGCGCGGATTACCGCCTGTTGGTGAATAACCTATCGTATTCATTCCTTATTAATCTCTGAGAATAACCTTACGGCGCGGATTACCGTCTGTTTGGTGAATAACTCTTTGTATTCAAATTCTATTAAATTTTGGGAATAACTTATGGCGCGGATTACCGCCTGTTGGTGGATAACCTTTTGTATTAATTTCCTTCACCTTTTGTTAATCAAACCTGCTACGGTAAGGGATATTATTTTCTTTCATACTCCTAAATCGAAACTTATTATGGAACTATTGCTTCTATAATTTCTGAAAATATTATATGTTCCACAATAGTTGAACGTCATTATTTCAACTGAACCTTCCTATTTTCTGAACATTTCTATTGAACTGTAACCGTTATTCTGAACTGTGGATCTTGAATATCATTTTTAAATTTCACTCCACATCATGTTGACAATTTGGACATTATTTGAATCTGCACAAAGTAAACTTCTGATACTTATTGTTTATCCTGTTTCTTCTGTTCATCATTTGTATCACTGTTATTTGTACTAAACATCAAGAATCAAGCTGTTGTGAATATTTGTGGCCGGGGGCACATATGTGATATATTTGTTGAACAGATGATAGGTTAAATGCGACATAATAGGTTAGAGGCGATACATCTGTTCGGTGTCTTTTATGGCACGTGGTAAAAGTTCTCTTTGGCCCGTAGTGCATAGATGAACTGTTGTTTGGTATGATTATGACCAAAGGCTGAATCTGGTATAATCATGACCGCTGGTGCTATATTGAATATCTTTGGCCCGTAATGCAAAGATGAACTGTTGATTTGCATGATTATGATCAGGAACTGTGAATTTTTATTATCATGACTAATGGTATTTCAGATGATAAAAGTTGATGATGTTTTTACTAAAAAGAGAAGCGAGTGGACATTATAGTCTGCATTATTCTTCTAATAGATTGTTCATTCCGCTGCTATATTGATCTGAACATTGTTCAAAAATTTAACGGCAGTTTTTGATATAAACCTTGTAGTCTATTGTATTCTATCAAGAACTCAACTGTTGAAGGCTAATGATAATTTATTCGTCATTATCTTAGTCATGATATTTCTTACTGGGCTATTTGAGCTCACCCTTTCTTTTCGTTCCATTATTTTTCAACAGGAGATGAAAACGTAACGGGGTCTAGCCGGGGGATGGAGTGAGAGTCCGAGGAATAACTATCATTGTCTTCACGTGTTGTAAAATAGTGTGACAACAATAATAGTGAAGACTTAGTTGTGTATTATTATACATTGTATTGTTGTACGTTGTGTTTTGTTGTAATAATGTTGTTGTAGTCTTTTGACGACTCAAGTTTGGGCTGTATGGGCCTAGATTTGGGGGCGTCACAATTTGTATTATCATAATTAATGGTATTTCAGATGATAAAAGTTGATGATATTTTTCTGAAAAAGAGAAACAAGTGGACATTATAGTCTGCATTATTCTTCTAATAGATTGCTCATTGCGCTGCTATTATTGATCTGAACGTTGTTCAAGAACATAACTGCAATTTTTGATATAAACCTTGTAATTTATTGTATTCTATCAAGAACTCAACTGTTGAAGGCTAATGATAATTTATTCGTCATTATCTTAGTCATGATATTTCTTACTAGGCTATTTGAGTTCACCCTTTCTTTTCGTTCCATTGTTTTTCAACAGGAGATGAGAACGTAGCTGGGTCTAGCCGGGGGATGGAGTGAGGGTCCAAGGGATAGCTATCGTAGTCTTCACGTGTTATAAAATAGTGTGACAATAATAGTGAAGACTTAGTTGTGTATTATTACACACTGTATTGTTGAACGTTGTACTACCTTGTAATGATTTTGTTGTAGTCTTTTGATGACTTAAGTTTGAGCGGTATGGACCCAGATTTGGGGGTGTCACAAATTATGTATGTTGTTTTGTATTTTAGCGACTCAAATTGAGTTGTAAGGGCCGTATTTGGGAGCGTCTCATTCAGACTTATTAAGAAGTAAGCAAATAGTCCTTTAGTCAAGTTTAACGATTAAAACTACTTAATAAAATGACATAGTTTTGTATTAAATTTAATTAAAATTAAACATTTTTTTTATAAAACTCAAAAATAGAAAATTTAACCCTAAGACAACTACGTTGTTTTGTTACATAGGGTTAGCTAAACTTGAACAAGACATTATCTTAGATAATATTTTTCCAAAAAAGTGATGTTGATATGTAACGGCGTATTATTATTTGTATTATCCTAAAAGAATACGTATGTAGTAGTATTTTTAATTTTTAATGGTCCTTAATATTTCATGAATCTATCATTACAAATGGGTGGGTTTATATGTTGACTAATTTTATATTTAATATGGATTGCAATTGATGTGAAATTGAAAGCGATAAAATAAAATAATAATATGTGAGTACCTACTTTACTATCTCATAACTGGCCCATATATTAAGATTATTGATATAAATTTATGATCATATATAGTGATACTCACATTAGTTACGTAAAAAATATTTTATTCTTTTTAAAATATAGGATCAATCTAAATATTTTTTATATTAGTTTGAGATATTTTCATAGTCAAAACTTATGTGATTTTATTTAATTTTGGAGAGTAGAATTACAAAAATTATAAATTATTTTAAAATAACTTAAGTAAATTACATAAATTTTAAAATATCAATCTCATATTGTCTTTGAAAAGTCAGGTTGGACTTACATTCCTAAATAGAGATAGAATAAAAATAAGTTGAATTATCTTAACAACACGATTCATAAATAATAATTTTAACTTGTTAAAAATACTTTAATTTATATGAAAAATGTTATAGATTTATTATAATATTATTAGTGTGCATAGTAAGATTACGCTCCTCATTAAAGAAGGCCTTTGTTTCCAATTTTCTTACCCATACATAACTTGTCTAAAATAATAAATTCTTATAATTTGTATGATATCATTTATTCTCCATTTTTAGATTATTCATCGTTGGTGGTATATAATCGATGAATGTTGATGGGGAACATGGGGGCTCATATGAATTTTATAGAGGGAGTAATTAATAACAAGAGAACAGCATGTCATTTTTTTTGAAATAATTATGAGGTGAGGAAGCAACCAAATGATAGATGATGGTTCTTGGAAGGTATGAAGGAAACAACTTCCACCGTCCCTAATATTACAAAATCCAGCTACGTACACCTACATTATAAAAACAAAAGAACTAAAAGACAACATAATGCCATAATTCGATCATACGTACAAGCACTAGCGAATGAAATATACATACATAACGACATATTAAAGCAACGCTATATTCAATGAAATATATATCCAATGGGATATGATGTGGTTGAAAAAGAAAATTATACGAATACTTCAAGACCATCAATTTAATGCTGTACATCCAATGGGATATAACAAAGCAATTTTAGGTATAAAATTTTGCATGCGCCAATGTCAATATATTACTATTTTCACATTAGTGAGTGCCATTGAACAAATATGTTAGTTTCACATCTATGCTTTAATGAGAGATTCATATACATTTGAAATCTAAGGAAATTATGTCGACTTTCTCATTTGACTTCTTTAGATTCATATTATTTTTCTTTAATTCAAGTTAAAAGGTTATTACAATATTAGGTTGAAGATAATCATGATTGTGTTTTTCTCATGTTCTTTATCTTTTTTCTCACACACAATAATTGGATCAGAAAAAATATCTAATACGTTCCATGACTGAATAAGTCATTTTATACATTTTTCAATATTTTTTTAAGTGTTATTATTTTACGGAAGTAACAAAATTTAAACTTCATTTCAGACAGATTAATCAAACTGACAACCTCAATATTTTTTTTCCTTTATCTTACAATTGAGAATTCAGAAAAACCTGATAAAACATCACAAAAAAAGTATAATCTCAATTCTCAGGATTGTAATTGAGAAGCCACAGAGAATCTCCCATAGTCTTCCTCCATTGTATGGTTGGCGGAAGGATCATGATAATATATACCCTATTACTAGTATTTTTCTGCCTTTAATGAACTTTTTGTGAGCTCATGAATAAAATTAAGGTTCACATTGAATGAACAAAAACAAAAACAAAAACTAACGAATAATGAATAACAAATAACGAACAAACGGATAACGAATGAACGAAAACCAAAAAAGTCGGAACGAGATCCCTTAGGGTTCACCCCCTAGGATTCGCCCCCTAGGGTTTGCTCCCCTAGGGTGATCTTTTTCCTTCCCGTGATGCATTTCTTTGACAATAAAATTGATTTATTCAATCTTAAAAGTATAATTTAAAAGGTGTTGTCATGAGTCCTGAGACAGAAGACTCATGAGAACAACTTGTATTAGGAATCGGTTGAGGAATTGGATTGGTAGTTAGAAGAATTGAATGATTTGGGCATTACCCGGGTAACTAGGGTATTTTAAAAAAAATTCTGTCATTAAGGGTATTTATTAAATTTTCCCATTTGACATGTGTTTGACACATGACATGGCCCTATAAATATCCATTCACTTGACAAATGAAGGGACTTTTGAATACTTTGAGAAATCTAGCCATCTAAACCTTCTCTCTCTCAATAAGTTAGAAGCAATTGGAAACTTGTGATCGACTCTGAATCGAGTGAACGAAAGTATTGGCTTGCGTATCTTGAATTCATTCGAAACACTTGTCACGGCTCTCGGACACCAGCTGTTACGTCGTGATCCTGAGAGTTCTGTCATGTGCTACTTTGGTAGTTGCTTACCAGTTCTTCTCCCCTCTCCAATCTTTCAACCGATTTCATACTCTTTCAGGATTTCTTGCCTCTGCCATTACTACGAACCCTAACCCTAGCAAGGTAAATAATTTTTGTGTCTACACTTTTCAAATTAATTGTCACCACTTTCAAATTTTGTTTTCCTTTTTCCGTTTTTTTATCAAAAAAGGTGACCCTTGCTGTTTGTATGTCAAGAATGAAAATGAAAGATCCACCTTAGTTTTTGGATGGTTCAGTTCAACTACACCTGTAAAGTTAGCTGCAACCATCGAGCTAAAAAGCACACAAGTATAAATTTCCCCTCTCTCTCTCTCTCTCTCTCTTATTTATTTATTTATTTTTTAAAGTCTACTTTTATTTTTTAGCTGTATTAAATGTTTTTAAAATAAATATATTTTCCTCCAATCCAAAATATATGATGACTTTATAAAAACCAATTTTAAATACTTTTTAATTTAAAATTGATGTAATTCATTAACTATGAAATTAATAAATCTTGCAAATACAAATTAAATAGTTTATAATTTTTATAATTGTGTGGTCTAAAACCAAATAAATTTATATCAGTATCATATTTAATTTGACTGAAAAAGCTAATATTGATAGGGAGTACATATATCTCACGGATTCGTTATAGCTAGAATAAACTGTGTCACTTTTGTTGCTTGTATTATATTCTTTTCTATTATACCCATATAATTATAATTATATATAGATGTATGTATGGAGCTATTTGCAGCTTACGAATACAAAGCTATAAAACCCTAAGCCTGAAAGATGAGAGAATATTTGAGGAATTCTTGGTCCACACGTAATGTTATGAAAGCTGGTGGCAAGTGGCTTAACTCTAAGTTCCTAACCTTCAATAATTTCTGCTAATTTGTTAAAATTTTATTACAAAAAAAACTTAGGATATTACAATGAAACTCAAGACATTAATCCCATCTCCCATTGAGATTAAAAACACCGACATACTAGAAAACAAAATACCAAACCTAAGAAATACAGCCTTCAATAATTTCACCACATTCTAAGACCAGATTATATATGAAGTATATTGAAATTGCCAGGGAGCATTTAATACTGTAGGGAAAACTCACCTAAGCATTCCTTCTCTGTATATACAAGTTACTTGCTCCCTAGACCCTAGCTAACTTACTATACACGCATTGCATGTTGTAGCTTTATAATTAATATATTATTAATTTTAAATATTTTAATTTGGAAAAATAAAATAGGAATATATATTATTATGTTTAGAGAGTAAAGTATGAAAATATTTAAATTTGAGATCTAAGATTGAAAGAAAAAATTACGTAGGGGGGCACTTGTATAATATTCTACTATTTAAAATAAACTAAAAGGTGAAGAAGAAAATTAGAGAAATATTATTTCTGAATAATTATTTGGTAGCACAAAATGTGTTTAACTTATCATTTTTTCATGTCAGGAAAAAGAGTCTCAATTCTTTCTTTTTGTGTTGCTATTGAAAGAGATAATATAATGTAAAATTCTTAGATTTATAGTTTATCAATACTATAAAACTATACAAGAAAAACATATATTCCTAAACACTATAAATTTTATAAATATATAAATGCGACATTTTTCTGGAAAGGAATTAGTACCTCTATATTCTATGTGGATCGATTGTATGTTGTCGATCCATCAGTATTTCCAATGAATTTTGTACCTCACACACTTTGATCATGACCGTCGGTTTGACTTGATTGGCTAGCTATGTGAGGAGGGTCATGACCTCATAATTCACCTCCTATGTCCTTCAGTATAATGCATGCTTTTTAGTTCTGAAAAGCAGTAGTAGTAGTAGTAGTTAGCAGTATTAATTGAGTGCCTAGAAGCAAACCTTGAAGAAACAAAATTTGCCTAGCAAAACGATAGTAGGTAAGAACAAAAAAGTGCAAATGGCGTAAACTGGTTTTTACTTCAGTCCGGTGAAGTTCATTTATATCATTAATTTTAATGAGTGCTACTATATATGGTAACAAAACATGATTACGAAAGAAATGATAAAATTTAATAAAGGACAAGTTCTTCCCAAATGCTTTACTAATTAGTAAATCAGATTGTGGAACTTATTACAATTAGTTCAATTGGTAATTTACACACACACACACACATATATATATATAGTCAGTAATTGATCACAAATTTAGATACATTTGAAAAACGTACACTAGATAGCATATGCAATGGATGACAAATATATGTAATAATAGTCATATGTTGGTCCAAGTGACAACATGAGTAGGGTTGTAAACTATTCAAACTGAACCGAATTTTAATAAATTCGAACATTAATAGTACTCGAACTAGAACATGTTCGTGTAACATAATCGAACCAGAATACTTGTACGAGTTTGGTTCGTTAAGTGTTCACAAACAGTTCGCGAATATATTCAAGTTTACAAACAACTCGCGTACATACTTAAACTCGATCATCCTCACAAACATATTGAGTCATTTGCAAACACATTTAAACTTGATCAAGTTCGCGAACATGTACATGTTCATGAAGACATTTAAATCATAAACTTGTTCACGAACATACTAATTAAGTAATTACGAACATGATCATGAACATATTTAAATTACAAATAGAACATATGCAATAACATAAAAAGTATTACTCTTGTTAAAACAAAATACCACAACATTTAAAATTCACTCAGTTAATAAATATATAAAAAATAATCACTCTAAATGCTTTAAATTTTGAAAAATTCGAAACTCAATATTTACACAGTGATAAGCATGATGGTTAATGACACTTGCAATGGTTGTGTGTGTGTGTGTGTGTGTGTGTGTATATATAAAGACTATTAGTAAAAGTATCGGTACATTATTAATACTAATCTAGTAATCTCTATCTCGATTTAAAATTTTCAGTAACTCATGTAATTAATTGTATCCTTTATTTAATATATATTAAATTATATGTATCTTAATAACAATTTTTCAATTACTATCATAACTTTATATAAGACAAAAAATGATTATACTATCATAATATTAATTATTAGGTAGTTATTCAACACTTTATTATTCCTTTCGTTCAAGTTTATTTGTCCTAATTTATTTTGATTTTGATTTTGATTTGTCCAAATCTAGTTGTTCTCTTTACATTTTAATTCTAATTTTGACCGTATTTTTTTAATAATGCTCTCATTTAACTTTAAAAAAAAATCATTGGAAAGAACATAACATACAATAAAAAAAAAAGTAGCACTATTAACTTTAACATTGAAAATACAACTATATTCCTTTTTTCCTCTATTTTATTGTTCCAAGAAAGAGTTGTGAGATTAAATAACTCAAAAATGATGATAATAGGGTAATTAGGATAGGTAATTTAGAGATAAAAAAAATTTTCTTAATAGGCACATTTTCAAATTAAGATAAGTAAATTTGGACAGATGGATTACTTTTTATAGTAAAAGTACAATTTGAAATTATAAATTTAAAAGTTTTGCTATTGAGCTCTAAACAATGAATTATTTTCTTAACAAATATATTAAATTGGGGACGGGGAGGTCTACATTTTGATTTATTGATATAAATTTTTGTCATAATCACTCGTAAATAAACAAATGATATTTAGAAGTGAAAAATCAATGTTATTACAAATTTAATAACAATTGATAGTAAAACTTTGAAATTGAATACATAATACATAACTCATTTAAAATCAACATAGAAAGGATTTTAAAATTAAAAAATATATATGTACAAAAATTAATCAAACTCGAACGGTTGACGGACAATTCGCGAACCACACGAATCGAACTGATCTCTAACTGCTCTCGAATTTGTTAAATCGAACCATATTGTTCGCGAACATGTTCGATCGAACAATCAAATTTGAAATCTTGTGCAAACTCGACTCAATAACTAAGTTGAACCGAATCGAATTTATTCGCGAACAATTTGATTTGTTTGCAACCTTAATTACATGACAAGCATTGCACAAAGTTTAAACCATCAATATGATCCACAGAAGATCTTCAGCCACTACTTAAGGAGTATCTTATTAATTGTCTAACACTTTTATTTATTTATTTTTTCTAAAATGGTATGCGTTTGCCCACAGCATCAATCTTTCTTCAACAAAGACCGAACAGATGGTCAAACCATTAATAGTAAGTCATGCTGGTTGTCGGATTGGGGAGCCGAGAAAATTATGGTAGCCCTGGGTTACTTTTTAATTGACGTTTTATGAAAAAATATAAAAATTAAAAAATATAATAAATTTTTTATTTAATTAATTAAAATAATTATAAATTTTAATATTATTTTTTTAAAGTTTATTGGATAAAATAAAAGAGAAGCAAGTTAATATTTAATTTAAGGATAATATAAAAAATTAAATTAGTAATACTTTCTTAAAATTTATAAATGAAAAATAAAAAGAAATAAATTTTATTTTCTAAAGAGACAAATAAAAAAAAAGCGAATGGAGTAACATAGATTCCATTTAAAATAACGACATGAAAATTAATGTTCAATTCAACAGTCTTAATGTTAAAATTGTACAACATTTTTAATGTTTATTATGTGAGATACGTAATACAATGACATAAATTTTAAAAATTAAATTAAACTTAACTGACATAATAACTATTAGTTGGTCCATATATTCGCGTATCATGTGATTCACTAAGATGTGTTGATGTGTTTTGAACTGAAAGGTATAGAATATTTTCTGCTAAATCATAAAACTGGAAAGCACTACCTTAGAATAATGTCGAACAACAAAATATCTTCGAACATTTTTTTATAGAGAAATTATTAGAAATACATATTCCCCCATTCATCATTTCATTTTTATATTTTGAATAATTTATCCCTTTTTAAATTATAGTGAGCAATAGCCACCAATAAAGTCGATTATAAATATTTTTAATTTGAAAATTGAGATAATTTATAAAAAATTAAGGAATAATAAATCTTAAAATGAGGAGTACATTTTAGTTAGTCTACAATTTTTGCCATTTTATCGAATAAAAGTAGAAGAATCCATGTCAAATTTGATGTTGAAAATGTTATAAGTTGACTTTCAAAAGTCAATAATGATCTTGTATTTTAGAACGGAAGGAGTATAGTATAAGCCTGTTTATTTAGTTCATTGCTTGGATATATGTGTTAATATTTTTTAAACAAAATTTGCTTTAAGTATTTTGTATTAAATTAGTATAATATTATACAAGAAATTTTAGATTTTGTAATTTAAATATCAAATTACGTGATTGTCGGACGTTGAGATACTGAGATGGTGCATCGCCTAATTAACACCACCTAGAAGTTTTGACTAGTTATGCCATGGTCCGGGGAGCATATATATATATATATAGAATCCAATTAACTTGAAGGATGGATACTTAACCTGTAAAATTTATCTTTTTCCTGACACAAGAAAGAAAAGAAATCTTGGAATAGACAATGTACAAGTATAAAGTTAAAGATTATAATTTTCAGTAGAGCACTCCACATGCCATGTCACGAAATTCCCAACAAAAAATAGTTCATTATATATATATATATATATATATATATATATATATATATATATATATATAGGCAATAATCTATAATGAATATTTATTATAAAATAAGATGAGACAAATAATATTTATACCATCTATCATAGAGACCAACGACTGAAATTAATAAATTAAAGTATATAATCCGTTACTAATAATAGCAGATAACTAAACTATTCGTTATTAATAGTAGCAGACAATGATGGTTACATCCGCTACTATTAGTAGCAGATGATTTACGTCCACTTTGAAATTTTTTAATTCTCTCATCCGCTACTATTAATAGCTGATGATATTTTTTGTAATTTTAATTTATGTCGTTGCTTGATATATTGAACGTTAATTATGGTATTTATCGCATTCCCTATCTTAATGCATGGCAAATACTTGTGGCTATATATATATATATATATATATATATATATATATATATATATATATATATATATATATATATATATTCCACAAGATGTTATTTGTATTTGAGATGTCATGGGATGCAAATGAAAATATGTTTAATTAAAAAGAAATTGATATTCTTAAAAAAAATTCACGAGTTGTTTTTTACATGGATGTGTGGGATCATGCACTCATTTATCATTCATGCGTAGAACTTCCAAAGCTATTCGTGTTTTTTCTAATAAAATTATCGGTAATTCAAATCTGAATTACATCTTCTGATCGAAAAATACATTAATATTTTCCTTGAAATTGTTTTGCTAAAAGTTTTACTCAGCATACACTAAATGGTCGTTGTTAAGTAATTATAATTTAATCAAATCAAATTAATAGGTAACTTGTGCATATGGATGTGTATCACATCAACGTACCTAACTTTAGCTACTAATTTGGGCCAATAAAATACCAAATTGCAACAAGAAGCAACAATTATTAACCAGCATAACAAACGGATTTCGTATTTTTTTTCCCTCCTCTTAATACTTTTTCACTAGTGACAGAAAATTAAATGGATTGGTTCTTGAAGCGTAGCATACCTAACCCCATTAACAAAACACTTGTAACGTTTTCCATCTCATAAACAAGCGATTAGACACCACTACGCTTAATTATCATCTGCTTTAATTAATATTTCTTCAATTCTCACCTAATGCCAACATTTTCTTATGATAGTTTGTGGAGGTCAACAGAGTAGTAGGTTCACGGATTATACTGTCGATCATGAACACTAACTAGCTCGATGAATAATTAATTAATTAATTAAATCAAAAATATCCTTCGTGACAATGATACAATAGACAACACATATTGAAAGTTCAAATAATTATTTTTATACTTTTGAATTTTCTTCCGAAAAGATGTATAAACTTTCAAGTCTTCCCTCCTCTTGCAAAATGTTAATAAAAATCTAATTTATTCCCATTCCCATTCCCTCTCCCTCCCTCCCTCCGTAAGAGCCTTTGGTTTCCATAAAACCAACCGTGCTGCTCCCCTTTTAGTTTTAGGTTTTGTTTACCTTGAATTTTCTTCGGGGAAAATGTTGACTTTTATATATCTTCCTTTGTCTTTCAACTAAAAACAAATAAGTAACTAGAAAAGCAAGACTTTTCTCTTTTTTTGGGCACGAGTAGAATAGTCTCCTTTTTTTTTATTATTTATATTTAATATTTTTTGAAAAAAATAATCTAATGGCTCATTTAAGACTAAGGCGCCGGTAATATATGGTAGGTCCTAAACCTGATTATTACCAAAGACCCTCTTAATTAACTTAAATATTATTACCAGTCGTTATAATATGCTCAAGTTTTTATAATTATAATTCTACTGTCGTACCATACAACTACGCTAATAGCTATTGTTCTAAGAGTATTCATATAACAAAATATATTCTTAATATTCACTGATCATAAAATAATCTTCCTTTGTCTTTCAACTAAAAACAAATAAGTAACTAGAAAAGCAAGACTTTTCTCTTTTTTTGGGCACGAGTAGAATAGTCTCCTTTTTTATTATTTATATTTAATTTTAAAAAAAATTAATTAACTAATGGCTCATTTAAGACTAAGGCCTTGGTAACACATGGTAGGTCCTAAACCTGATTATTACCAAAGACCCTCGTAATTAACTTGAATATTATTACTAATCTTCATAATATGCTCAAGTTTGTTACTATAATTTTACTATCGTACCAAATAACTACACTAACAACTATTGTTATATTTTTAATATTCACTGATCATAAAAATAAGACTCTTTTAAGAAATTAAAGAAATATTAAGGTTTTTTAGTTAATGAGTGATTATTATTGTCAATTTCCACAATTAGAATACGTAACTAGGAATTTGAGCAAAAGACATTGAATATATTTTATGCTTTTATTAAGAAGCCTATGATATTCGTAACTTAAATTCCCAATATCACTGGGCATGTTAAGAAGAGATGGACATATATTCATGGGCACAGAGGGACTTTGCAATCAATGCAATTGAAATTGACCGTGGATTGGTGTGCATGATCCCAATGGCCCTGGATCCTAGGCCCTGAGATTCTGACTATCCACTCATCTGAACACACGCGCACCGGCCCATTTGTATTTTGTGTTTGATTTCATGTGATTTGGACCATCTCTAACCTCACCAATAATTAAAAGTATCGATCGTGCTTTCAAATTACAACTCGTGTAAGTGACGTACTGGTGTCAATAATATAATTTAAAATTATAATATGTGTTATATATCGAATATAGAATTAAAAAATTGTATATATATCAAATTATTATATATATATCGAATATAGAATTTGAATCGTTCAAACGCATTCAAAATTTAAAAACTATAAGACAAACACTCTGAATGATTTATTCGGTCAAATTTAGACTCATTCAGATACATATAAATAGTCTAGTAAACTAATATTGGAAAGTAACGGATTAGTAAGTTGACACTGAGAATGAGTCTAGCCTAAGTAAAATTCAGATTCATTCAAACGTAACCGAACAGTCTATTAAACTAATGTTGGAAAGTAATGGATTAGTAAGTTTAGACTGAGAATAGTCTAGCCCAGGAGATGAAACAGGGCCAGAATATGAGTGTTCAACTAAAATCCAAACGGTGAAGGAAATGATTTAACGGGCTGAATCTTTGTTAGTCAGGCCAGGCCCAGGCACTTACAAGTTTAGAATTCTATAGTCAGTCAGGTTCTGCTCCAAGAGACTCCAAAAATGGCTATATTCATAACTACCAAAGTGCAAAGGAGATCAAATCATCATTTGAAGTTGCTAGTGGATGTTAATTATTTTTGATCAAATAGAAAAATCTACATCGGACCAATAAGACCTCAGTGTACAATCATGTTTACTCAATATCAATTGAGTTTTAGTTGAGTAATTAAACGTGATATCAAAGAACACAATTTCATAAGGTCTTAAGGTCTAACAACCTACATGCTCCATATTATTCAATATAATGTATTTAACTGTAACCTGTTTGGTTTAAAATTTACCATATTATCCAACTTTGGATATGAAAATTGCTTAATTTGCCATCCTTCTCACAATAACATTTATGAATAGTATATATATATATATATATATATATATATATATATATATATATATATATATAGAGCGAGAGAGAGAGAGAGAGAGAGAGAGAGAGAGAGAGAGAGTGAGAGAGAGAGAGAGTTTAGGAAAATACAAGAGGGAGCCTGGTTTGTCCAGAAAACTACTGCAGGCCCAAGCCAATTATACTGATATTCTTGGGCTAAAGGTATTTTTTTTAATTAGTTGGGCGGATGAGTAACGTGTAACAGGCTCAAATTAAGGAAAGATATTAAATTTTAAATTGATGTAAATTTATTTAATTTTAATTGATATAATTATTAGAATTATATAATATATAATAAAATTTATTATTTTAAAATTTTATTTTATTCAAAATTTTTATGAATTATACCAATTTCGAAGAAACAAACTCTATGTTTTACTTTCTTTTATTCCACTAAAAAAGTTTTTTTTATAATTATATTTATTTTTATTGATATTGTATAAAATAATATAATTTTTTAAAATTTGTCATCATAATTATTTCTTTATGCCATAACTATTAAATTAACCACTACGTTATTATTCCTTAAGAATAAGTATGAAACAAAATATATTTTAAATATTTACAGATTAAACTCTTTTGATAGAATAGAGGACGCAGATTATCCATTATGCTCTTGTTGTCAATTATTTATGCCTTTTGTATTGGTGGATATATGCCTTTAACTATTTTTTAAAAAATTAACGTAAAACAACATAATATTCTCAATTCTTTCATATTATTTATTTATTTTTGAAAAAAAAGAGGAGATATTCTCATCATATATTTTGGAAAGAGGAGTAATATTGAGCCCACTTGGAGAACAAGAAAGAAAATAGGCGTATTATATTGAAGAAAGTTAAAAACGACTTCGTATATATTTGTACATAATTGTTTTGCGAAACAAGAAACCGGAACGGCGACGTTAGATCTCATCTTCCACGCATTGCTACATTGATTCAAACCCAAGAAAAAGGGAATAAACCCAGACAGTGAACGGAGATTTTTGGGAGGGTTTAGTGTGTAAAGAAGATTAAAATTGGCGAAGTATCCATTTACTTTCTTGAATTAAACGACCTAATTTGAGTTACCCATTAATATTTCACCTCCCCCTTTTACCCAATAACATTATTTTTTTTGATAAAAGTAATCAAAAGATGTCTTTGTCACGGTTTCTTTTCTCCTCTCTGAAGAATCGCTTTGCTGGGACTATAAGTTCTCCAATAAGTTAAGTTTCAATTCGATGTTGATTGTCTTCAATGTGGGCTGATTTTAGTTTGCTGTAATTCATGAGATTACTTGCTATATTGACTTGATTGTTGTGCTCTTTTCTACAAAATTGAGTTGGGGTGGTTTAGTTGTTGTGCTCTTATCTACGTAATTGATTTGGGTTGGTTTAGTTGCAACTGATATGAATTTTGGTTGTGAAATTGGCTATAATTAGGTAACTGTGTTGGTTGGCTCATATAAGTGAAGTGATCTTTGTGTGGTTGAATTCTTATGGACCTTTCTAACACCTGACAGTTATTGTAGCTCAACTTGCACAACTAATGTATACTTTAGCATATCTTCAAGTAACTTGTGAAGTTCTTACAGAATATAATGGAGTTGTGTTAGTTGATAAATTAGTAGATTTTAGGATTATTTTTTTTCCCCACTCGGGTAGGTGGAATTTTTATTCTAGTCCTTCTCTCTTATACTTTTTCTCTGATGAGGGGCTTATGTATTCCCAACAATTATTCATTAGAAGACATTATATTCATTCACTTCTTCTCTGTTGCTGGTAGACTCATTCTCCAAAAGTATCACTTGTTTTATCAGGAACCTGACCACTTAAAATCATAGTCCGTACATTTTCATTGATTATTTGAGAAAATTAAGAGGAGCACTTAAATATTAACAAGTAAAAAAGTTAAAATGATGCTAAATTGAGAAGATATTAGGATTTTTTTTTCATGCATTAGGGGAAGACCTTTATCTTTTTTTGAAAGACTAGAATTACATGTGAAAATTGTGTATATGATCTTCTTTAGTAGGAACGTAGATGATTAATAATGCTTAAAAATATAAGGAAGAAGCTTTAATGATCTGCGGATGTATATGTAAACTTAATAAGTTTGCTGCTTCTAATAATTAATAATGCTTAAATCTCACAATATTATTAATTATTAAAAGTCGACAATATGTGTCTTCTGTTCCCTGAATTCTTCTTGCTAATATGAACTTCTAAATATGCATTAATTAATGTGCCTTTCATGCAGGTTTGTTCCAGCCAAGAGATTTCATTGCTCAAGCTATTTGAGATCAGCAAGACAGACAAATAAATCTCTATTTCCTGACCACACTCCGGAGTCTCAGTCATGGAGATCCTATATGCTTGTATGCTATCTGAACCCTTTTTTTGTTTTAGACTTGTATCTGCCAATTCATTTGTTCAGTTGGGCCTTATGGAAAACCTGTTAACCTCAGGTAGTAATTGTTTCTTTATGCTTTGATGTAATCTACTGGTGTGAAACTCTGGAGATTGTCCCCAGCCTTCCTCCACCCCTTCCTTTCAACATTTTCTCTCTCTTAAACATATTTTTTCATCATTGCAGCCAACTGCTGTACTAGGTGGAATTGGTGGAATTGTACTTCTCCTTCACTATAATGATGAGAGAAGAGCTGTTTTGAAAGGTGTGCTTTTATAAATCATAGCTTTTTAATTGTTGTATATTCAAGTACCTTTGGTATGGCATAAGTTGGACCTTCAAAATTATGGTTGAATATCTGCAGCATTGTAGGTGACTCTTTTATTGTGTTTTTTATTCTTCATTTTCCTTTTTACCATAATCGTGAAATTTTCTAATCGTATCCTTAATCTAATAAAGTCGCATAAAGGCATGCTTCATGCTGTAGTTATTAATAAATCGTGGAATTATCTTGTTCTTATAAAGGTTTGTTTGAGAAATTTCATTAATAGTTGTCCCTTATTTTTTCTTTGCATGTATGTTTGTTTCTGTTTGTTTGTTTGTTTGTTTGTTTGTAGTTATTCAAGTTGTGAGTTCTTTTGGCTCCTCCCTGAAAAGATGGTCAATGTGGTAAAAAAACCATCCAAACTTGCCTTCAACAACAAGACTGTGCCTGTTCGGAGAGAATTGGACTTTTGCAATTTTCACCTATAGGCTAGTAAACTCTTATTGCATTTAACCAGACTCGGCTACTGTAGTTGAGAAAGCGCCTACTGCCACCGATTTGTTGCCATATAAGGAAAATGCAGGAGAATACATTAGATAGTTATCCGCTTCCCCAGGATCCTTCTTGTTTTATATGCTCCAAAACAGCAAGAATTCTTTTATTTCAATTCTTCAAAAATGTGTAATTGCAGGACGGAAACATGAAGTTGTCACAATTTTCAGCAGCTTTGCTTCTACAAAATTTTCTAAATTATTGGACTCTAGTTGGACTTCCTGACAAAAAAGATTCCAGAGTGCTTATGATGCTTTTTTTGAAGTAGCTTAAGGAAATCTAGAATAAAAAAAGCGAGTAAGATTTTGAGACAATCTGCTCTATTTTAAAGACCTTCAGAACTGCGTAGGTAAAAGTGAGGTGTTGATAAGTATGAGATGATAATAAATACTAGCTTTTCATCTTGTGGCCTTCTAAGTGAAATGGTGAAGCAACTTGATCCCATAAGAAACACATATTTCCCCAATATTTATTTGTAAGCATTATAATCATGTTCTATATGAGGGTTGATATTATGTGCTTAAATGTTAAGTGTTTGATTTGGTGCTATAGTCAATCAACCCTTGTTGCACAATGAATGTATAACAAAAGTAATTTCCTTCATTTAAAGTACTGCTTTTTCCAAGTGAGAACTTATGTATTTCTCAGTTGTTCTATAAAGACGATTCTTCAGAGGTGCTGATTTTGTTTATAATTGTCTACAACATCCTAATTTTGTTAACGTAGCAACAATAAATGTAAATGAAAAAAGTTCTTTGGCCATATGCTCACACTTTGCTATGATTTTCTTGGGGTCGACTCTAATATGTTGCTCTTTATATATTACTAGAAGTATCTCAACAATATGGTCCTTTGCTTAAAAATAAAGTTAATGACCAATATGATCATCTTCAGTAAGTTCAGACCAGGGGTCTAAGTGAGGGATATATCATTAACTTTAAATTGGGGTTTAAGTCATAATATCAGTTATCACGAACTCCAACTCTTGGGGGAGTTAGGTATTTAGTTTAAAACAAACAAATTTTTTAAATAGCAGAAACTCATGTGATAATTAGCTTGTATTGGAGCCTATAGTCTCTGATGTTGAATCAACTTGTCAGTTAAATGTTCCTAGTGCATTAAACTTATTATACGCCTACATGCCAGATTGAATATCAGTTGAACAGCCATTGGGACTTGCTTCTCACGTGAAGATGTTTCTAGGGCGCTTCTACTCGCTCTATTTTTCTCTTCCATATTCATTCATAGTTTGTTGCAGCCTATTATGCTTGTTTTTCTGGTCATTGTTAGCCTAGCCTTTCTTTGGAGGTTGTTTCTCCTTGTTTTGTAAGGTTTCATTGCTTTTGGCTTTTGCTACTTGCTACTTAAATAAAAATGTTTATTTACCACCAGTAAGGGCGAAAAAAGGTGGAAAAGTAAAGGTTCCTTTTAAAGAGACAAGTGTAGAATCACTTGCACGTTTCTGTGCAGAAAAACTAGCCTAGGAGCACAACGCTGAATCTGTTATAAATATTATTCTTACTTATTTTAAATATAGAGTGTTTGAAAGGCCACCTAATTAGCTTCTGTATTTAATCTCAATTTCACAAAAAAAAAAACAATACGGATTAGCTTAGGGGCTCGACTCTTGAGTCTCCTTACCATTTTTGGGGTTTAAGTGGAGTTGAAACGAGCTTGTGAATTTCTAAGGTGGAAAGAGTTCTAATTTGTTTTATTTTAAAAGTAACATGTCTGTGGGAATATTTTTCTAAAGAAAAAGTGTAATCACCGGATACTACTATTTCGGGGTGCTAGGTGTTTAAGTACATAGAAAGCCTCTCCAAGGGGTTAACTCAAGTGGTAGTGAGCCTAGTGATAAGTGCTTTCACACAAAGTATACGGGTTCAACACTCCCCAGCGGCAATGGTCTCCTTGAGGCCACCCACATAGAATTTACTATATAATAACTTGGTGTGTGTGGTTGGTGGTGTACTGTATGCATTCGGTGGTCTATCCAGCATCCACTTGCAGAATCCACCATCATTTAAAAATAGAAGTATAGGGAGAAAACCAAAGTCAACTAGAGCTTGTTTGCAGAGTTTTGAATATGAATACTGGTTTACTTTAATGCGGTGAACTAGTATCCAACATGTTGATTTAATCCATTTTATGTTGTTCAGGTTGTTTAGGTAACACTTGTTTGCAGCAGAATGGGTTGAATGATATATTAATTTTTAGAAATGAAAATATTGCGAACTACTAAAAGATTGAAACGGTAATCTTAGAGCGACGAAACTAAAAGATTGAATTGTTTTTGTAGTTTCACTTTGGGCTTCATTATGGAGCCTTTCCAGATATTTCAGTATTTGATTTACGTCCAGAATAATGTACAGTTTAGTTTTAGCTATTCTATTTAATTCACAGGATCAGGTGAGGGTGCAAACTATGAAGTAAATACTACCAAGGGACCCACAATCGGCGGCCCATTCAGTCTGATTGATACAGAGGGTCGGTTAGTTACTGAACGTAACCTTCGCGGAAATTGGGTTCTTCTCTACTTCGGTTATACTTCCTCTCCTGATGTTGGCCCATCAGAAGTTGAAAAAATGGCAAAGGCTATTGATAAATTAGGTTCTATTTATTTTTGTTCTTCAAATTAATAAAGCATTGAATTATCTTGTAAGCATGGCAGTTGATTTTTTTTCCCCACTTCATTTTTATTTAAAACTAGAGTCAAAACACAATTTGAAGGTTATACCAGTGTTTGTTACAATTGATCCACTGCGTGATAACCCTACACATCTTCGTGCTTATCTGAAAGGTCAGTTCTGCATCTTGTTATGGTTACTTGAACTGAAAAGGGGGGGTGTTCTGTATTTGAGGTATTTGTCCTCTTATTCTAAGTTGCTAACTTGTAATGCAGAATTTGATTCGAGAATAGTGGGATTAGTGGGATCAGTTGTTGCTGTAAGAGAGATGGCACAGGAATACAGAGTATACTTCAAGAAGATTGAAGAAGATGGTGATGACTATCTTGTTGATTCGTCCCACACCATGTAAGCTCCAACCCGAATCCGTCTTTTTCTTCTTTTTTTTTTGGCTCAGATCAACTACAGTTGACAACTAATATTAAAATAAGCAGGTATTTGATAAACCCATACCTTAAAGTAGTTAGATGCTTTGGGGTAGAATACAATGCAGAGGAACTATCAGAAGCCATGCTCAAGGAGATGAAAGTAAACTGGAACATAATCGGTCCACAACATTGACATACAGTCCGTCACAATTTGGATGTGGAGTAACATTTTTTCTACTAATACTTTTGATTGTACTAAAAATTTTCTGAGTCCACCAATGTTTAGACTATAGAGTACAAGTCAGTTATACATTTACCCGGGTAAATTAATTACCAACGAGTTATTGGAAAAAGCATTGTTGTTTGCTTTATGTATTCCACCCCCTTCTGCTGAATCCTACCATTGCATCTAACTAGGAGTCTGCATGGTTGATCATTCATATCAACTGTCATTTCCTCAAAAACGCCAAAATGCTTTTTGTGTATCAGTTGTCGAGATTGGAGACAATCTAACCCCTAGGATGGCAGCATAAAAGACTTGCGTTACGTTTAGATTGAAGGAATGAAATCGGTGATAGAATAGAATAGAGAAGGAAATAGAATGGAGAGTAAAATGATTCATTCCATTCCAGTTGAAATGAGTCATTTTGTTACAGTTGAAATAAATCATTTCATACATTTTCCAAAGCATAAATTTCATAAATTTAGGAGGAATAAGCATGATCTATTCCATTCCAATTGAGCAATCAAACACAATTTTTTATTTTATAAAAATGAGTGATTCAATTCTCACTTTCATTATTTCAATCCAAACATTAGCATTAATTAGTCATGAATGAATACATATTATTTAGACGTTTGTATGCAACTAGATTTATAAACAAACTGAACTGAATCATTTGCGAACTAAGTTCGACACAACTCGTCTAAGTTTGGCCCAACATTCGACAAAACTCGTGTAAGTTTGGCTCAACTCGACTTCGTTTAACAAGCTGAACTAAAAAAAATGTGACCATTTAACCAAAGGAGCTAAGCTCGAATGGTACTTATTTGATCGTTTAACGCTAAGCTCGAATTGTACCGTGTTTGTGTGGAACCGGCTCTAGTTGGGTTAAAATATATTAATCAAAATAATTAATTAGACATATAACATATATAAATATATAATAATTAATTTAACAATTATTTAAATTTGATTTATTTGGACTAAAGCTCGGCTAGCTCATAAGAATATAATTCAAACTTGTTTAAAAATTCAGCTTTTGTGGACTTTGTTAACATTTTATCAAATTCGGCAAGTCAAAATCCAGCTAGTATACATTTCTTACTGTTAAATTTGTGTGCCTGTGTGGGGATAGGAAGTCACATCTATGTGCATGATTCCCATAAGAGTTTAAGCTTCGGTGTAGAAATAGCTGAAGGGGTTGGAAATGACGTGCGTGCTTGCGTAGAAAACGGATGCGACCTTCTCCTGAGACTATGTGTTTTTTGAAACCTATGATTCATACAGATGAAAAAAACATGGCCCTTCTCACCGGCCTGCTCTACTTCATTCCTGCATTTTATGTTTTCGCTTTCAGCTTTCAACTTTCAACATCAATCTCTCTGTCAATATTTTATTTGAACAAATAAGGTTCGTCACCAGTAGAATCATGTCAATTTTAATTTAAAAATCTAATAAATTGATATTTAAAAAATTAATATTAATTATATATTTTTAGACAGAGAGAATAAGATTTTAGCGAGACATAATTATTTTTTGAGTCTACAGGGATGGCAGTCAAACAGTGAATTTGAGGAGTCAAATTGTGGATCTCTCCTTCCCCTCGTGAATTTGATGGGGGAATTAAGGAGTATTGTATTGGTTTTTCTTTTTGTACTAGGGCAGGCAGGAAAACTCCCCCAACCATTCCTTTTATTTGTAATATTATATTAATCATAAATAATTATTCTTTGAGCCCAAGTAAACTCCTCTCTCCGTTAGTAGAAGGGAAGCTCATTAGGTTAGTTCATTGGGTGAGAAAATAAGAATGGGTCAAACATTGAATAGTCAGATTGGGAATCTCTTTCCCTCTTGTCAACCTGATAGTGATAGGAGTAATTAAGGAGTACATTTTTTTCGTTTTACTTTTTTGCCCAATTATGAATGCGTAATCTGTCTCCATATAGCAAGTATTATTCTGCATTGGTTAGTTTACCAAAATTTTAGTTCTTAATAATGTTCACCCCAATTAAATAAGTTAACATGCACATACGTTGACAGCGTCTAAATTAATATGTTACAATTATTCTCATAATTTATACTAGTAGGTGTATACGTAGGAGTATTAATATATATATATAATATGACTTCTACCAATATAAAATGTGCTAGCTGGTATCTACATGAGTTGTGCGATCCAAAAATACACACGTAAAAAGTGAGAGTTGGAGAGGGGAGAGAGGGCAGCTCCAAGGGCCATTTGGTAAACAGCTGGTATGACTAGACCTGGTCTGGCCAAACAAAGAGCTACGTGAAGTCATGATCTCTCTCAAGAAAAGGTCTTTTATTTGTCTTGGCTGTAATATATATATATATATATATATATATATATATATATATATATATATATTGCACCGTTTATAAGAAAAACTTATAAGAAAAACGAATGATTCAGATTTAAAAAAAAGATGTTATCCGTTTTTAATAGTAGTAAAATAATTAAAAAATCTAAATTTGAATCACCCATTTTTCAATGAATAACAATGTTTATATATAGATATAGATACAGAACTCTAAGGAGGTTGATGACAAAACTATACTTGCTTCCTCTAATGTCTAAAGTTCTAGAGATCCTCATTTCTTCCATGACCGAGTCTTTGGTTTTCTTTTTCCACCACACAACCAAAATTAACTAAGCGTGGAAAAAATAGTAAACTTTGCAAAATCCATCTACTCCCATTGCAACAAAACTACCCCCTTTATTTTATTATTCTCTTTTTTTTTTCCCTTGCAAAATTCTTTTTAATTTTATTCTTCCCATTTCATTCTCTCTCCCTAATGCCATCATACAGATTAAAGAAAGAAAAAGAAAGATTATTAGTTTCTTGGGTAGTCACTCCAGGAGGCTTGTAAAATCACATACATGATATGCACATCTCCTGGGGTGCACGTTAGCATTCTCCCAACTATAATATATTCTCTCTTTCATTTCTCCACATTTTTGTTAACACGGGAATTATTATTATGATCATAACGTCTTCTTTTGAAATTTAGTTTTGTAGTACATATATGTTTATATACACTTGATCATAATTTCCCTAGCTAGAGAAAATTCAATGCATGGCATGGCATTTAACATTCTACCATTTTACCTTTTTCATTAGCTTTCATTACTTTGACATAAACTCCTCTAAAAAATTTAAGCCATGGCCACTTCTGGTGGCAACTCTCCGGAAAGAAGATCAGGTTGTGGCATATTAAACGCGGTATTCGGAAACCGATGGCCACGAAGAACAACCTCAACAGGCTCACTTCCAAACGCAAACAACAACAACAACAATGTTCAAAGAATACCAAGCACCCCCAATTCAAGGAGGCGGCGTGGCGGCTCAAGCGAGAACATGGCCTTTGAATCCTCAACCAATTCAATTACGGATAGACAAGGCGATAGAATCATTGCTAGGCCGGGCCCAAATCATCCCAAGGCCCGCCCAAATGCTTCTAATCAACAACCTCAAGTCCCCCCTATGGCTAGAAGTGCACCTACTAACCAAGGTTATGGCCAAGCCAAAAAAGTGCCACAAGGGGCAATAGGTATATCCGGTGAGCTAGAAAGCATGATCATGGATCATCAAAAAGTTAAGGGTCATAATGGATTGGTTCGAGCTTCATCCGGAAATGTAATGCTCTTTGGAAATTTGGGTAACCTTAGGCAACCAGGTGGGAATAATATTGGCAGTTCTAATTTAAAAGAAGGGAGTACAAATTATAATTATGCTGGGAAATATTCGAATAGCGTAATGGGGAATGTGGTGAGGAAACATGAAGATGTAAGCGAAAAACCAACTTCTTTATGCCGAGCTCTGTCGACTAGAATGGACCCGGAGCAATTGAAGATTATGGGTAATGAGGATTACAAAAATGGGAGGTTTGAAGAGGCCTTGGCTTTGTATGATGCAGCTATTTCTATTGACCCGAACAAGGCTTCGTATAGGAGCAATAAAAGTGCAGCCTTAACGGCATTAGGGAGGCTTCTAGAGGCTGTTTTTGAATGCAGGGAAGCTATTAAGATTGAACCTTATTATCAAAGAGCTCATAATCGTTTGGCAACCCTAAACCTCAGGTAATTCATTCTATTCTGTTATAAATTCAACAACTTGATAAAAAAAATTAACCGTTTAGAACTGCAAAATTTCTAACATTAATTAATTGATGTTACTTGCTTCATCTTGGAAAATGTTTTACAAATAGAAGTTTCATACATAATTATGTTGTGGCCAACTTTTTTTTTGTTACATAAAAACAAAAAGTAAGGAAGACTCGGGTCCAGAATAAGATTCAATATACTTTTAAGAGCATCAATTGGGTCATCTTGACCATCATAGACCCACTCTAAAATTATGAAACATTATTGATACTCAAAGTAGTGAGTTGAGGAGTCGTAATATCCAATTCATCCCGCATGTTCCGATGTTGGGCTAAGACATTGTATATGTTTCTTTCAAGTACTTGGTCTACACGTACGTGAACAATATCTTTCTCCTCGCAAATTCTGTTTACCTATACTACTCAATGATCATTCTTCTAATTTTTGTGATTTTATAATTACGTTTCGTGGTCCAAAGATTAGGAGAAGCAGAAAAGGCCATGTATCACTTCCAATATGCAGGTGCTGAGGCTGACCCGGACGTTATGACTAAAGCTAGAAATGTTCAGGCTCATCTCAACAAGTGCACTGATACAAAAAGGCAACGTGATTGGAACGGCCTGCTTAGGGAAAGTAATCTAGCTATATCAGCTGGTGCTGATACTGCACCACTGGTAAGCCAAATGCGTTCTTATTCAAATTCACTTAACATATATATATATATATATATATATATATATATATATATATATATATATATATATATATTCTTCCATATATAATTTATTTAGTGGCATGCATTTTTAAATCATTTGCCAAATGGTCCAATTTGACATGAGTTTTGTTTTTGGTCGCAACTGAATTAAATTAAAGATATTTGGTCTCAAAGCCGAGGCGTTGTTGAAGCTCAATAGGCTCCAAGAAGCAGATGAAGCTTTGAGTAAAGGTCCTAATTTTGATGCGGATGAGGTCATTAAATTCTTTGGTCCTATAGGCCAGGCCAGTCTGTTAGTTATCCGGGCTCAGGTGGATATGGCTGCTGGCAGGTTAGTCTTCTATGCATATATATACACACAGACACACTCGCACGCAATAATAGTAGGTAAAGAAATTAAATATACATTTTTTTTTAATTTTCTGAAGTTAATTTGCAAATTCTAAAAATCAAAATTTATACAACTATAATTATTTAAATTAACTAAAAGGAATACTTATTTTCAAATTTGTGCCGGCCCACAAAACTTAAATGGACTCATTTTAACTTAACATTTCAGGATTCTACAAATTGATGTACATATGTATTTTTAATTTTGGAACGGATGAAATAATTGGTTGAATTCTTACTTTCATAACATAAGAATTACCAAGGAAAATCTCCAAAAAACAATTCTACCGAAATGTAATAATAAAGTAATAGAGTGTCTGTAACGCTAACCAAGTTTTGTAGTACAACCCAAAAGGGAAGATTATGCAGGAGGAAAGAGAAACCAAAAAGATATCCTAAAGTTTAGAGTTGGTAGTCTTTGACTTTTATCATCCAACCCACGCCTAAAGTACTAGAAATTTTCTAAACTGTAGTTGGTTTTTGATCAACGCCTAAAGCTAAATAATTTAACTTAAACACGAAATCAAAGTATATGCCAATAGTAATAACTTTATTAAAGTATAGCATAAATTAGTGAATGAGTTACTTTTTATTTATATGTAATCATTTAATTAGTCCCTAAAACAACTTCAAACTAATATCATAAGCTTAACTAAATATGGTGGTCAAATATGATGATAAAATTTAATTGCGATCAACGTGAAATTTTAAACAATAAGATAAATAATAATTTGTGAGTCATTTCTTAATTATCCACTTACGTCTACATATATAAATTTGTCAGGAGGACTCAAAATTTGAACTCACTAGCTAATAATTATTATAACATAATTGGGTCCCACAGATTCGACGAGGCTGTGGTGGCGGCTCAACGTGCAACCCAGCTGGACGGGAACAACAAAGAAGCGAACATGGTTAGCAGGAAGACTAGGGCTGTGGCACGAGCAAGATCCCGAGGCAATGAGCTCTTCAAGGCTGCAAGACACTCGGAGGCATGTGTAGCATATGGCGAAGGACTCGAATATGATCCCTACAATGCCGTTTTGTTGAGCAACAGAGCGGCCTGTAGGTCCAAACTCAAACAGTATGAGAAAGCAATTGAGGACTGCAATGCAGCCCTCAAGGTCCGCCCCTCGTATAGCAAGGCTAGACTAAGAAGGGCCGATTGCAATGCCAAGGTAATGAGATAATTTACGCACTCATTCTCATTTTGTTCCGAAATATAACATTAAATTTGACTTTTCAAGGTCAATATTGAAGAGATTTGTTTAACTTTTTAAAATAATAAATCTTGTACTTTAATATAATTTAGGATTTTTTTTTGTTGAAATATCTCAAAATTGATTTAGAAAGTCAAAATTGGTGCATTATACATTTTGGATTGGATGAAGTAATGTTTGCCTTGTGTGATTATAATGATTATTAGCACAAAGTAATTGATCAGTTTTTGTTTGAATTGAAATGAGCATGTGATAGTTGGGAAAATTGGAAGCTTCGATACAAGATTATGAGGTGCTGATGAAAGAAAATCCGGAAGATGAGGAAGTGGGCAAGGCCATGAAGGAGGTCCAGGTAAAGCTTAAGAGACAAAGAGGAGAAAGCCAAGACATGAAATCCATGATCAATAATAATAATGCTGGTGGTGCTCAAGTGGTGGTGGCCATTTCAAGCGACCAACATTTCAGAGACCGCGTAACATCACCTGGTAATAATTAACAGTTTAACAAGTTAGGATTTATAGATGACATAAATAAATATTAAGATGAGTTGTTATATATAACATTTTAATATTATTACAAGAGTGTCAACTTGATGATATTTTGAACATATCTGTGATAGGTTAAAATGATCTAATAATATTCTTGAGACAATAACTTTAAGATTTGATCCTGACCGTTATATTTTATATCATTACGTATTACATTCTTATCTAAAAATATGTATTATTGATTTTAATTAATATTTTAAAATAAAATAGCACATATATAATTTATATTTTAGTTAGTAGGTAAAGCAAAACAAACAGTGATATTTAGTCGAGACATGAGTTTTTAATTTTTGTTGGGGACATATATGATGCAGGGGTATCGGTGGTTTTATTCTGTGACGAAACAGAACCGGGGGATGATCAAATTATGCAGTTCATGGAGCAACTTAAGAAGAGATACCAATCCGTCAACTTCTTTCAGGTACTCACAAATTTGCTACTCTTTTTTTTTAATTATTATAATCATAGCATCAAGTTTTCATTCTTCATTAATAGGATATATTTTCATTTTTATTGTTCTTTGGGGGTTTTGAGTAACTATTATAAGTAATTGCAGATGAATGTTGATGAGCATCCAAATTTAGCAAAATCAGAAGGGGTGAGCATGGTGCCATCCTTCAAAATCTACAAGAATGGTTCGAGCCCAAAACAAATTCCTGGCGATGGCCGTGATTTGTTAGAGAGCTCTATCAAGTTCTTCATCAGTTGACTGCGAAAATGAATGAGAGAAAACAATTGTGCACTAGTCTAGTAATTCTCATCCCTTAGCCACAGTGCCAGGCTGCCAGCAGCTGATGGGCCAAAATTGAGATCAATGAATTAAGCATTTTCCATTGAAATAGATCAATGTGAAAAGAAGGAAACTCGACAGAAATAGGGTTTGGCAAGCATTAAGGAAGCCATGATAGAATGGGAACAGCTGCGGGATGAATAATACTAGAGAGGTAGTAGTTATCAACAATGAAAGAGAAATTCGTATGATTTTCAATGTAAATTAATTTGATTTTTATCCGTTCCCACTCTAACCTCTCTGCCTCCATTGATACACTAATTATCCAGGAAAAATACATAGTTAAATGGAGGGGAAATTACTAAATTAAGTGTGGAGTGTTCGCAGCAAGATAGATATTCATGTATGAGGATTGAGGGCTAAAGTTTACTTAAGTGATTGTCAAAGTGAAATATTTATTTAGGTTTACCGACTGACATTCCATGGGAATGTATTTTTCATTTTCCTATACGCATTGGTGGTAAAAAATTCACAAATAATTATTGGTGAACCAAAAAATAAAAAAAATTAAAGAGGGCCATATCACATTTTGTGAGATTAGAGTGGCCATGAAAAGAATATGTTGGGAACCCAACTCATCTAAAAATTTAAATTCCTCACATGTATACAACATACACATTTATATAAAGAATAACGTGCAGTTGAGGATATTTAAATATACACTCGTATAAAAAATAAAAGATAATGTAAATGCACACCCATATAAAGGATAATATACAACCAAGAAGATTTGAATGCACGCCCATATAAGGGATAACGTGCAGCCAAAAAAATTTGAACTCAAAACCTTGAGCATCCTAAACTCTAATATCATGTTGGATAACTAACTCCTCAAATAACTAAAGTTGTTAAAAACGGATACTAACAATATATATCAAGCCAACAGAATATGATTACTCAGTCCCTTAAATCTAGTAATATTGTTCCGTAATAAACACCGGCTACCACTTCTTAATTATTTAAAACAATTGGCTAACATAAGTATTGTTTACATTTGGTCAAACTATCCTTTTATTGTTTAAGTGCTCGCTTATAACTTATTTTAGAACTTATAATTTGATTTATAAGTATGTTTCAAAAATAACAATTTATTACTTCTCAAAAAATGACTTATAAGTTATTTTAAAATAAGTAGGTATGACTAAATGTAAAGGCTCTTTACTAATCTTTAGAACTTATTTCAACTTAATTATAAGTCATTAATTTAGCCAAACACCTATACAATTTATTTTAACTTAATTTTTAGCTTAGAAAAAGTAGTGTCAAACACTTTTATTTATAAATCACTATTTAAAAAAACTTATAAGTGAATCCTTCATTTGCTTTATAAACCCAAACTCCCCGAATTTGCCATCATAAACTTCACCGTTAAGCAACCACAAGAACCGCATTCAAAGTCGGGTTATGACATCTCATTCAATGCTGAGAATGCCAATGCAAGAATGGATGTTTTTTTATGGAGGAAATGGATCATGTATGTGGTAACGCCAAAATTTGTTTATATGTCAAATCATCAGTATAATGAAAAATATTAACAAAAGAAATATTAAATTATTCTAACTAGTGTACGTGAATATTAATTTGTGTCTACACCTCGACATCAATGCATAGTTATATTTATAATTACTCGAACCGCCCCCATAACAACATATCCGAAGTTGACTAGGAAACAGAGTCCCAATTTGGAGTTTCCTAGTGATTATAAATCCAATGACCGGATAAAACCTTCCTTCCATAAGAATAGGAAACCAAAACAGAGCAGAACTCTAAAGCCAACTTGGACTTCTACAATCTTTAATTCACCTCACTCCCACCCTGCTAGTTAACTTGAGGCCCACCCTGAACTTCAACCATGGGCCCAATTGATCACACACCAACATTTCCACCTGCTCCTTAATTATATGAACTTTATAATTTAGGGAGTAAAGAATAAATTTAACTTCGCCGATAAATAAAAGTAATGAATAACTCAATACATAACCAATCAAATCCTAAACCACACGTAACAGTCATTTAATTCTTCGCCTCCAATCATCACGTGGCAAATGGAAAATTGTGCCCGTCTCATGCTCACGAATCACGGGTCTCCATGTCAACAGTTATTTTGAATTATTTACATTAACCCTCCTTTTTCAAAAAATTTCACTGGTCTCAAACAACTTAATTTTCAGAAAAGCAAAACAATCACTTCTTCATTTTTAACTTTTTAATCGCATCTTAAGATGGTGTAATCTTCCAACTCCGGTGGTCCACTCGCCACTACACTTGACGAGCAACCATCCATCACAGGCATAAACCCAATTCCTTCCATGGTCACACCAACAATCCAAACCACCGACTCAACCCCACACGACCAGAACGTCTCCTAACGTCGGTGAACAAAGCCAACTCCCTTCTCCTATCGAAAAAACTGTTACGGTCATCGATGATGCCGTCCCCAAAAACATAAATACAACCTCCGTCGAACCCCCTTTTCAACCAATCACCGAAGATCCTCCAAGCCCCAAACTGAGTGAAGCCGAAGCCAAAGAGCTGGAAATTCGCAACTGATCCAAGTTCGAAAAAGCTTTCAGCCACGTCAGCACCAAGAATTTGGTGTCTGAACATCTCCTCCCCAATCTCTGTGCCCAATACCAGATCCCGAACCAATATGAACTTAGGGCTCCGATATTATCTGAAATAATGTACTAGTGACCTGACGGTGAATGAGTCACCATCCCTATCTACGTTATGAAGTACGGATTAGGCCATCTCCAGTTAAGTCTACAAACGAGTCAAATTAATCCAAATTTGAAACTATTGAAATTTGACTCATAAAATTAAATTTGTACTCAAATTCAAATTTGACTTGGATTCGAACTATATTTAAAATTTTTTACTCAAATTCGATTCGACTCAGATCGAATTATATTCAAACTACTCGCGAACTTAAACTTCAAATTCGAATTCGAGTCTCTATATAGTAATTAGTTTTATAATACATATAATTATTAATTAAACTTATTATTTTACTTAGAAATAAAAAAAATATAATTATAATTACACTTTAAATATATAAAATTATAATTAAAAATAAAAATAATAACTAATTATTTAAATTTTGTTTAATTGTGTATATATTATAAAAAAAAATATATAACCTTATACAGATTTTACTCGTATTTTTATTCGAACTATTTTTTGTACTCAGATTTGGATCATATTATTAACGAATTCGAGTCTCACTCATATTTTTTCGAGTCGAGCCCGAATCGAGCCCGAACTGTTTGATTCGATTTGCAGACTTATCTCCAGTAATACAATTCTAAATTAAATATAATTTATGATTCATTTTTTCTCTTTAGTAGTTAGACTAAATATAGTCTGAGACTATATTTAAAACACCAAAAGAATTAAATCAAGGAACTTGATAATTCATGGACTATAATTTTAATTATATTTAAATAGAATAGTAGAATGATGATTGGATTTTTTTTGAATTCATTAATTATTTTAATCTTTTTATATTATAGTCCATGGAATAGTCTATCTGTTAGAAATATTGAAGACTAAAGGACATTTACTAATATCATATGGACTAAATATAGTCCATGAAATAGTTTAACTGCTGAAAATATTCTTAGATTCCGTTTACTCGAATTAATCTCCTCATTCTTATGCTTCGTAGGCACCGGGTTTGCACAATTGGTACCAAACTCGTAAATCCATTCAATATGTTTCTTAGCTTTTTGTTATGAATGTGGGGTTCAACTTTTGTTGGATTTTTTTTGGCCATATTTTCCTTGAGCCGATCAAAAGAACCCAACTTTAGACAATTAAACAAGTAAGCCCGTCATCGGGTATGGATAAAAAACCCTTCTAACAACAAGGGTTGGCACTCATACTAGGTGTACATCAAAGGTCCTACTTGTAAGACCCCGAATTTTATGAAATATAAAATTTAATTTTTTCTTCATATATATTTTCATGAAACAGTAAGTGGTTAAATCGATAAAGTTAAAAGTTAAGGATGTTATGTGCAAATTATATTATGTCGGACAATATTCGTTTGGTCGGGGAATATTCGTACGACGGCGCCGTACGAACCAATCATTGGTGGACCCCACAAAGAATAATTGTCGGATATAGAAAATGACATAAATAATTTTTAAATGGTCAATGAAACTATCACTTTTAATTGTTAAAATATCCGGTGGTAAAAGAATAGTAATATACGGTATTACAAGTAACATACGGTATTGCACAGTAGCACACGGTATTGCACAGTAGTACACGACATTGCACAGTGTTTCGTATTATTAAACTGATAAAGTGGTTATCGTACAATATTTGACTTTATTGTCACATGCACAATAATTCATATTATTAAACTGATAATTGTCATAGTAGCATATGCACAGTAATTCACATTATTGAATCAATAATTGTCATGACACAGTAACGTTTTTTTTCTTTTACATACTTTCTGAATTATTGTTATCTCTATTATGGTGTTATTTAAACAGTTGTATTTCATTAATTAATTGACTTGATATCTAACTCAGAGAGCCAACTACACTGTATTTATAACAATTAGTCATAATAATGAATAAGTGTGAATTATTGTTGAATAATTGAATTGATAAAGTTATTTATTTATAATATAAAGTTAGGTGATATAAAATGAAGATTATAGATTAAAGATAATATAGAATTTGAAAAGGATGGTGTAGATTAAAAGATGATCTTTAAATGAATGATTTAGATTAAGGAAATCTTAAAAGATGAAATGAATGGTATAGATTAAAGATAATATAGAATTTGAAATGGATGATGTAGATTAAAAGATGATCTTTAAATGAATGGTTTAGATTAAAGAAATCTTAAAAGATGAAATGAATGGAATGGATTAAACATTATCTTGAAATGAACGGTTTGGATTAAATTAGGAAATCTTGGTTATTGTGACGCCCCCAAATCTAGGCCCACACAGCCCAAACTTGAGTCGTCAAAAGACTACACCAAAATTATTACAATGAAATACAACGTACAACAATACAGTGGATAATACAACACAACTAAGTCTTCTTTATTATTGCCACACTATTTTATAACACGTGAAGACTATGATAGCTATCCCCGCACTCTCACTCCATTCCCCGGCTAGACCCCGTTACGTTCTCATCTCCTGTTGAAAAACAATGGAACGAAAAGAAAGGGTGAGCTCAAATAGCCCAGTAAGAAATATCATGACTAAGATAATGACGAATAATTTATCATTAGCCTTCAACAGTTGAGTTCTTGATAGAATACAATAGACTACAAGGTTTATATCAAAAACTGCAGTTAAATTCTTAAACAACGTTCAGATCAATAATAGCAGCGGAATGAGCAATCTATTAGAAGAATAATGCAGACTATAATGTCCACTCGCTTCTCTTTTTAGTAAAAATATCATCAACTTTTATCATCTGAAATATCATTAGTCAAGATAATACAACTTCACAGTTCCTGGTCATAATCATACAGATCAACAGTTCGTCTTTGCACTACGGGCCAAAGACATTCAATATAACACCAACGATCATGATTATACCAGATTCAGCCTTTGGTCATAATCATACCAATCAACAGTTCATCTTTACACTACGGGCCAAAGAGAACATTAACCACGTGTCATAAAAGACACCGAACAGATGTATCGCCTTTAACCTAGTATATCGCCTTTAACCTATCATCTGTTCAACAATTATATCACATCTGTGCCCCCGGCCACAGATATTCACAACAGCTTGATTCTTGATGATTAATACAAATAACAGTGATACAAATGATGAACAGAAGAACAGGATAAACAATAAGTATCGGAAGTTTACTTTGTGCAGATTCAAATAATGTCCAAATTGCCAACATGATGTGGAGTGAAATTTAAAAATGATATTCAAGATCCACAGTTCAGAATAACGATTACAGTTCAATAGAAATGTTCAGAAAATAGGAAGGTTCAGTTGAACTAATGAAATTCAACTATTATGGAACATATAATATTTTCAGGAATTATAGAAGCAATAGTTCCATAATAAGTTTCGATTTAGGTGTATGGAAGAAAGTAATATCCCTTACCGTAGCAGGTTTGATTAACAAAAGGTGAAGGAAATTAATATCCCTTACCATAGTAAGTTTGAATAATGGAAGATGAAAAAGATGGTATCCCTTATGAGTATAAAGGAAAATGATATCACTTACGAATATGGAATAAAAGTGTCATGTGATAATTCGTGTAGACAAATTATTTCCACACGAGACAAATAACAAGGGTTATTCACCAACAGGCGATAATCCGCACCGTAAGGTTATTCCCATCAATTTGAATACGAATAGTTATTCACCAAACAGGCGTAATCCGCACCGTAAGGTTATTCCCACAATTTAATAGAATTTGAACACGAAGAGTTATTCACCAAACAGGCGTAATCCGCACCGTAAGGTTATTCCCACAATTTAATAGAATTTGAACACGAAGAGTTATTCACCAAACAGGCGATAATCCGCACCGTAAGGTTATTCCCATCAATTTGAATACAAAGAGTTATTCACCAAACAGGCGATAATCCGCACCGTAAGGTTATTCTCAAAGATTAATAAGGAATGAATACAAAAGGTTATTCACCAACAGGCGGTAAACCGCGCCGTAAGGTTATTCCCACAATTTAATACATGGAAATAAATGGCACAAGAAAGAAACGATATTATTTTCGAGAATCAAAGAATGATAATCCCTTCAAGTAAGAAAGAAAATAATATCCATTTATGATGATGAAAAGAGTGATACCCCTTACCGTAGTAAGTTTAAGAGTGTGAAAAGATTGATATTCCTTACCTTAACACGTGACTGGATATTGATTTAAATGAGGTTGATCAACCTATATATTTATAATATAAATTAGTAATTACCACATATAAATTTCAAAGTGTATGATAACTCGTATATTATGAACTATCAAAATTATATATATTTAACATAATTTTTGTAGTATAATATAATAACTTTAGAATAGTTTTTAAAATAATATTTCAAAATAAATCTTCTAAAGAAAACTTTTAAAAATGAATCTTCTAATAGAAGAGTCTTCTAAAGGAAGATTTGTGAATACCGTGAAAAATAGGAATTTATAAAATTACTACTCTTTAATAAAAGACTTACTTGAAAAATTTCTGCACTCCTTTTGGCTTTCAAACTCTCAAAATAACCTTACTATTCTCAGAGAAAACTCATAAAATTCTTATAGAAAAATTTTATGTTTTAGGTGTGATTTTTCTATTCAGCTGAACAAGCTATTTATAGGGGAAAATGGGGTACTATGCGTGGTAGGTGGGCACTGTGCATTTGGTAGGTGAGAGAGGCTGCGCAAACGTTTTTTTTTTTTTAAAAAATTTCAATACTTGCACAGTAACTTTGCACAGTAACTTTAAAATTTTCAAAAAGTGAACAGTAATGAACAGTAACTTTTGTCGGTAGATGAACAGTAACTTCCCCCGAGATGAACAGTGACTTCCGTCAGTGAATAGTAACTTTTTCCGGGAATGAATAGTAAATTCCGGGAGTGAATAGTAACTTTTGAAAAATAAAATTTTTTATTTTTCCTGTGGGTCCAACATATAAAATGAAATAATGCTACAACAATAATGTAATAAACACGTTACAGATTATTATTAATTTAATAATATAAATTACAGTATATTTGCAACTGTGACAATTATTAGGTTCAATAATTTTAAAAACAGTGCAGCAACAATTATTGACTCAATAATATAAAATACAGTGTAATTACAATTATTAAATCAATAATGCAAAATACTGTGTAACAACAATTATTGAATTGATAACATAAAATATTATGCAGTGACAATTATTGATGAAATGATGCGTAACAGTTACGGTGTTAATTATCAGAACAATAGTATGAGACACTGTGCAATACCGCGTGTTACAGAAAAATACCATAAATTACCGTATGCTACTATTCTTTTATTACCGGTATTTTAACAGTTAACACCGTTGACTATTTTTATTTAAAAAGGTTACTTCTGTCGTTTTCTATATCCGACAAATATTCCGTTGTGGGGTCCACCAATAATTTTTTATTTCGGCGCCGTCGTACGGCTCGAATATTCCCTGACAAAACGAATATTCCCCGACAAAGCGAATATTATCCGACAAAATAAAATTTGCACATAACATCCTTAACTTTCAATTTCGACAATTTAACCACTTACTGTTTCATGAAAAAAAAAATATATATGAAGAAAAATTAAATTTTATATTTCATAAAATTCGGGGTCTTACAACCTCCCCTCCTTATGAAATTTCGTCCCCGAAATTGACGTACCTGGCATTTCGAAGAGGTAATGTTACATAACTGTGGTCACAAAATAATTGTTAGTTCAAACAAACTGACTCATCACTTCATGTCTCTATATTCAAATCAACTCATTAGATAATAAAATCTAATTTAAGTAGGACGCACTAGTGACTGATTCTATTCGTCTCTTCCCTCCTAGTTCTACCCCAGATCTCCATTAAAGACCATATCCCTAAGCTCTGATGCCAACTGTGACGCCCCCAAATCTAGGCCCACACAGCCCAAACTTGAGTCGTCAAAAGACTACACCAAAATTATTACAATGAAATACAACGTACAACAATACAGTGGATAATACAACACAACTAAGTCTTCTTTATTATTGCCACACTATTTTATAACACGTGAAGACTATGATAGCTATCCCCGCACTCTCACTCCATTCCCCGGCTAGACCCCGTTACGTTCTCATCTCCTGTTGAAAAACAATGGAACGAAAAGAAAGGGTGAGCTCAAATAGCCCAGTAAGAAATATCATGACTAAGATAATGACGAATAATTTATCATTAGCCTTCAACAGTTGAGTTCTTGATAGAATACAATAGACTACAAGGTTTATATCAAAAACTGCAGTTAAATTCTTAAACAACGTTCAGATCAATAATAGCAGCGGAATGAGCAATCTATTAGAAGAATAATGCAGACTATAATGTCCACTCGCTTCTCTTTTTAGTAAAAATATCATCAACTTTTATCATCTGAAATATCATTAGTCAAGATAATACAACTTCACAGTTCCTGGTCATAATCATACAGATCAACAGTTCGTCTTTGCACTACGGGCCAAAGACATTCAATATAACACCAACGATCATGATTATACCAGATTCAGCCTTTGGTCATAATCATACCAATCAACAGTTCATCTTTACACTACGGGCCAAAGAGAACATTAACCACGTGTCATAAAAGACACCGAACAGATGTATCGCCTTTAACCTAGTATATCGCCTTTAACCTATCATCTGTTCAACAATTATATCACATCTGTGCCCCCGGCCACAGATATTCACAACAGCTTGATTCTTGATGATTAATACAAATAACAGTGATACAAATGATGAACAGAAGAACAGGATAAACAATAAGTATCGGAAGTTTACTTTGTGCAGATTCAAATAATGTCCAAATTGCCAACATGATGTGGAGTGAAATTTAAAAATGATATTCAAGATCCACAGTTCAGAATAACGATTACAGTTCAATAGAAATGTTCAGAAAATAGGAAGGTTCAGTTGAACTAATGAAATTCAACTATTATGGAACATATAATATTTTCAGGAATTATAGAAGCAATAGTTCCATAATAAGTTTCGATTTAGGTGTATGGAAGAAAGTAATATCCCTTACCGTAGCAGGTTTGATTAACAAAAGGTGAAGGAAATTAATATCCCTTACCATAGTAAGTTTGAATAATGGAAGATGAAAAAGATGGTATCCCTTATGAGTATAAAGGAAAATGATATCACTTACGAATATGGAATAAAAGTGTCATGTGATAATTCGTGTAGACAAATTATTTCCACACGAGACAAATAACAAGGGTTATTCACCAACAGGCGATAATCCGCACCGTAAGGTTATTCCCATCAATTTGAATACGAATAGTTATTCACCAAACAGGCGTAATCCGCACCGTAAGGTTATTCCCACAATTTAATAGAATTTGAACACGAAGAGTTATTCACCAAACAGGCGTAATCCGCACCGTAAGGTTATTCCCACAATTTAATAGAATTTGAACACGAAGAGTTATTCACCAAACAGGCGATAATCCGCACCGTAAGGTTATTCCCATCAATTTGAATACAAAGAGTTATTCACCAAACAGGCGATAATCCGCACCGTAAGGTTATTCTCAAAGATTAATAAGGAATGAATACAAAAGGTTATTCACCAACAGGCGGTAAACCGCGCCGTAAGGTTATTCCCACAATTTAATACATGGAAATAAATGGCACAAGAAAGAAACGATATTATTTTCGAGAATCAAAGAATGATAATCCCTTCAAGTAAGAAAGAAAATAATATCCATTTATGATGATGAAAAGAGTGATACCCCTTACCGTAGTAAGTTTAAGAGTGTGAAAAGATTGATATTCCTTACCTTAACACGTGACTGGATATTGATTTAAATGAGGTTGATCAACCTATATATTTATAATATAAATTAGTAATTACCACATATAAATTTCAAAGTGTATGATAACTCGTATATTATGAACTATCAAAATTATATATATTTAACATAATTTTTGTAGTATAATATAATAACTTTAGAATAGTTTTTAAAATAATATTTCAAAATAAATCTTCTAAAGAAAACTTTTAAAAATGAATCTTCTAATAGAAGAGTCTTCTAAAGGAAGATTTGTGAATACCGTGAAAAATAGGAATTTATAAAATTACTACTCTTTAATAAAAGACTTACTTGAAAAATTTCTGCACTCCTTTTGGCTTTCAAACTCTCAAAATAACCTTACTATTCTCAGAGAAAACTCATAAAATTCTTATAGAAAAATTTTATGTTTTAGGTGTGATTTTTCTATTCAGCTGAACAAGCTATTTATAGGGGAAAATGGGGTACTATGCGTGGTAGGTGGGCACTGTGCATTTGGTAGGTGAGAGAGGCTGCGCAAACGTTTTTTTTTTTTTTAAAAAATTTCAATACTTGCACAGTAACTTTGCACAGTAACTTTAAAATTTTCAAAAAGTGAACAGTAATGAACAGTAACTTTTGTCGGTAGATGAACAGTAACTTCCCCCGAGATGAACAGTGACTTCCGTCAGTGAATAGTAACTTTTTCCGGGAATGAATAGTAAATTCCGGGAGTGAATAGTAACTTTTGAAAAATAAAATTTTTTATTTTTCCTGTGGGTCCAACATATAAAATGAAATAATGCTACAACAATAATGTAATAAACACGTTACAGATTATTATTAATTTAATAATATAAATTACAGTATATTTGCAACTGTGACAATTATTAGGTTCAATAATTTTAAAAACAGTGCAGCAACAATTATTGACTCAATAATATAAAATACAGTGTAATGACAATTATTAAATCAATAATGCAAAATACTGTGTAACAACAATTATTGAATTGATAACATAAAATATTATGCAGTGACAATTATTGATGAAATGATGCGTAACAGTTACGGTGTTAATTATCAGAACAATAGTATGAGACACTGTGCAATACCGCGTGTTACAGAAAAATACCATAAATTACCGTATGCTACTATTCTTTTATTACCGGTATTTTAACAGTTAACACCGTTGACTATTTTTATTTAAAAAGGTTACTTCTGTCGTTTTCTATATCCGACAAATATTCCGTTGTGGGGTCCACCAATAATTTTTTATTTCGGCGCCGTCGTACGGCTCGAATATTCCCTGACAAAACGAATATTCCCCGACAAAGCGAATATTGTCCGACAAAATAAAATTTGCACATAACATCCTTAACTTTCAATTTCGACAATTTAACCACTTACTGTTTCATGAAAAAAAAAATATATATGAAGAAAAATTAAATTTTATATTTCATAAAATTCGGGGTCTTACAGTTATGATAAGATTTTTGGCTATAAATAGAGGCATTAACTTAAGAATTTTTTATAAACTTTCTTACTTGTTCTTTCTTTCTCTCTCTAAATACTTCTTGTTTAAGTTCTCTCTAAGCGTGTTTAAGTCATCTTGAGTATTTGTGAAGATCTATAAGTGTACGTGTACTGTTCAAGTTAATCAACCTCATTTAAATCAATGTCCAGTCACGTGATAAGGTAAGGGATTATCATTCTTTGATTCTCGAAAATAATATCGTTGCTCTCTTACTCATAAGACGTATTATTTATTTCCATGTATTAAATTGTAGGAATAACCTTACAGCGCGGATTACTACCTGTTGGTGAATAACCTTTCGTATTCATTCCTTATTAATCTCTGAGAATAACCTTACTGCGCGGATTACCGTCTGTTTGGTGAATAACTCTTCGTATTTAATTTTTATTAAATTGTGGGAATAATCTTACGGCGCGGATTACCGCCTGTTGGTGAATAAACTTTCGTATTCATTCCTTATTAATCTCTGAGAATAACCTGACTACGCGGATTACCACATGTTTGGTGAATTACTCTTTGTATTCATTTCTTATTTGTCTCTTGTGAAAATAATTTGTTTACACGAATTATCACATGACACTTTTATTGCATATTCGTTTGTAATATCATTTTCTTTCATATTCGTAAGTGATATTATTTTCCTTTATACTCATAAGGGATACCATCTTTTTCATCTTCCATTATTCAAACTTACTATGGTAAGGGATATTAATTTCTTTCACCTTTTGTTAATCAAACCTGCTACGGTAAGAGATATCATTTTCTTTCATACACCTAAATCGAAACTTATTATGGAACTATTGCTTCTATAATTCCTGAAAATATTATATATTCCATAATAGTTGCACTTCATCATTTCAATTGAACCATCCTATTTACGTGAACCTTTTTATTGAACTGTAACCGTTATTCTGAACTGTAGATCTTGAATATCATTTTTGAATTTCACTCCACATCATGTTAGCAATTTGGACATTATTTGACTTTGTTCAAAGTAAACTTCTGATACTTATTGTTTATTCTGTTTCTTCTGTTCATCATTTATATCATTCTAATCATCCAAAATTAAGTTGTTGTGAATATCTGTGGTCGGGGGCACAAATGCGATATAATTGTTGAACAAATGATAGGTTAAATGCGATATAATAGGTTAAAGGCGATACATCTGTTCGGTGTCTTTTATGACACGTGGTGAATGTTCTCTTTGGCCCGTAGTGTAAAGATGAACTGTTGTTTGGTATGATTATGACCAAAGGCTGAATCTGGTATAATCATGACTGTTGGTGTTATATTGAATGTTTTTGGCCCGTAGTGCAAAGATGAACTGTTGATCTACATGATTATGATCAGGAACTGTGAATTGTATTATCTTGACTAATGGTATTTCAGATGATAAAAGTTGATGATGTTTTTCCTAAAAAGAGAACCGAGTGGACATTATAGTCTGCATTATTCTTCTAATAGATTGCTCATTCCGCCGCTATTATTGATCTGAACATTGTTCAAGAATTTAACTGTAGTTTTTGATATAAACCTTGTAGTCTATTGTATTCTATCAAGAACTCAATTGTTGAAGATTAATGATAATTTATTCGTCATTATCTTAGTTATGATATTCTTTATTGGGCTATTTGAGCTCACCCTTTCTTTTGTTCCATTGTTTTTCAACAGGAGATGATAACGTAGCTGGGTCTAGCCGGGGAATAGAGTGAGAGTCCGAGGGATAGCTGTCGTAGTCTTCACGCGTTGTAAAATAGTGTGATAATAATAATGAAGACTTAATTGTGTATTATTATACACTGTATTGTTGAACGTTGTTCTACTTTGTAATAATTTTGTTGTAGTCTTTTGACAACTCAAGTTTGGACTATGTGGGCCCAGATTTGGGGGTGTCACACTACTAGCCACCTACTTCCAAATTGGGGTGAACACTCTAAAACCACCTTTGGGTTTAACCAAGCCCCTCAAGAGAGGGAAAATGAGTTTGACGCTTTTTATGCCAAGATTCCAAAGACATTTTGGTCTCTTAATCTTCTTTTCGACTAATCATGGCTCTTAAGTCATAAATGTATTAATTTAAATTAACTATTTCATTTTAAACATTAAATGATTCTTACTTACTTTATCCTTTTTATTTTTCTAGTGACTATCATCAAATCCTAACCAATTCAACATATCAAAATCGATACCAAATTGATCGATGAGTTGCTCATCTCGATAATATAACCGAGTTGGAAAGCAACTAGCCAAAAGATCAACCAATCTTCGCAATTCCTCTAACAACCATCCAAATGTCTAATGCTTTGAATTTGCTGAAGAGTGCCCGAACCTTAGCGATGATGAAAAACAAAAAAATGTTGAAACCAAGACTCTTGTTGTAACGATCCGGGTCAAATCCCGAGTCCGAATCAAATCACAGCAGAATAAGGCCCAATGCGCTGTCTCAATAATATCTTCTTGGGTCATCTTAGCCCATCACAGGCTCACCCAAAAGGTCATGACTGAAGGTATTAATAATAGCAACTTGAGTCCTTATAAACACATCCAAATATCTCACATTAACTGATGTGGGACTGGGGTGTTACAAACTCCCCACTTAAATACCTGACGTCCTCGTCAGGCCGAACACATAGTCACACAAGGCCCAAAAACTTTGTCTCTTTAGCCATTGTGGGATAATACCAGCGGCCTACTAGGCCCGCCTTCGTGTCCCCACCTCCGGCAACTCGATCGGATGACCTGACTCGAGCTTTCGAGAGTCGTCTCTGATACCATATGTAACGATCCGGGTCAAATCCCGAGTCCGAATCAAATCACAACAGAATAAGGCCCAATGCGCTGTCTCAATAATATCTTCTTGGGTCATTTTAGCCCACCACAGGCTCATCCAAAAGGTCATGACTGGAGGTATTAATGATAGCAACTTGGGTCCTTATAAACACATCCAAATATCTCACATTAACTGATGTGGGACTGAGGTGTTACACTTGTGGTTCAATGATAAAACAACTACTCATAAGATTTTGAGTGCATAACGTGTTGAAATTTGGCAAAAATATTAAAATTCTGCTCAAACTAGCAAAAAAAAAAAAAAAAAAAAAAGGCTGAAGCAAAAGAAAAAGAAAAAGCTAGTGAAGGCTTCCACCAAGAGTCGACTTCAATCTCCTCCTCCAATAATATACGCCCTAGGTTCCACAACTGTACCTGTATCCCTAAGCACCAACGACCCCAAAAAGAGATCACTGCTGACAAGCGTAAGGATCCTAAAGGCATGCCACCCAAACCCCCTTCTCCTAAAAGGGCCCGAACCGAACATCTTCCTCAAACCATGGCCAAAACTACAGTAACACTACCTTCCACCTCTAAAGCTTCTCTTCTCGCTAGTCCAAGTTAGAACCTGAGATGTAGAATCCTCGAATTCACCACCTTATGGCCAAAAACGTTCGCATGAATTTTCTCATTGAGCTGTTCGATGCTTTCAACCTTTCCACATATAATGACAAATTTGAAAACATGAGGGTACAACCAGCAACGGGAACCATAAACGGTGGTTGAGTAAGTAAATTAAGTTACTTGCGATTTTGTCCATAATTTCTCATGTACCATTGGGGGTATTTTTAAATTCCAAATTACCTTCCAAATTATTATAAATAGAACTGAGTACCGAATTATCGAATCAAACCGAATTTTTTGAATCAGATACTCGAATAACCGAATTAGATATATTTTTAAAAAAATTTAAATTTGTCATATGATTATGTACTTATGTATTGTTAAATTAAAATTATTAAAAGTAGTTTATAAATTATTATGGTTGTAGATTGTGGTTAAATATTATTTGAAAACTGTAGTTTAAATTTTGAAATAATTTTTTTTGTTTGGTAAAAATAAATTCATATTTCGATTATATACCGAATAACTGAATAATATAATTTGGTTATTCAATTTTCAGTTATTCAATTAGTACTAATTTTGAATACTTGATTGGATAGTAAAATTATATGAAATTCAATGTTTAGTTATAACCCAATAAATAATTCAGTTTGATTAATAACCGAATGCCCACCCTAATTATGAATTTGCGAAGAACATTCAATATTAAGATCATACATTAAA